>CM062804.1:791041820-792244962 GCA_031772625.1 Pinus tabuliformis
ACGGACAAAAATTTCCAACAAGCCACTGGAGAAAATTTGGTGATGGAGGAAGGCCTCCAAAATCAGCTGGGAATAAGCGCTATGCACAAGAAAAGTGGCGCTACGCACAGGATGAAAAGTGCCAATTTTGCTCAAAAACTCTGTTTTTCCGCCTAGTTTTTTCTCAGTTTGACTTTTTCTCTCTCATGGTCAAACTCATGATGTAAATTGATGTAAATTGATGGACTTTTATGTAAAAATGATAAAAATTGACTCAAGGAGGTAGATACATCATGTATAGGTGGTTTTGAACTGAATGAATCAATTTCCTAGGTTTTAGAGGCAAGCTGTTCCATTGCCTATTTTTTAGTTCTTAGTTTAAATATTGTTGAAACAACTCCTAAACTCATGAATTCAACCCCTAAAGGCTACCATGGGTGGCTTTTTGCCTATATCTATTACTTTTTCAGTCATTTGTAAAGGTTGGACTCTTGTGAATGCTTAGAGCATTATTGTACATCATCTCTGCAATTTGGCAAGGAAATAGACAAGGGTTTGCAGCATTTTGTGGGATTCTTGTGGCAAGGTGATTTAGTATTGTTTTTCCTTATGTGATTCAAGTTTACATGTGTTTATGTATGCCATCATCTCTCTCTTTTCAACTTAACTAAATGAATCAAGGATAAAGGTAGAAATCATCGATGTTGTAGTGCTCTACCTAGGGTTTATTTAGTTTTATATGTTTTCAACAGTTTGAAGAGGATTCCTAATACTTTCATGCCCTCTCCAACTCCTCACTAGTATTAAGACTCTCCATTTCACTCAATTTAAAGTACTAAATCATTTGCCTACCTCGCCCCACAGAAACCTCTGCAAGACTGAGTTCATTCCCTGCACCCAAATCTGCCTTTCACATCTAATCCAGCAAACCAACATAAAATTCAATAAAACTCCTATGAGCATATACCTAGCCTAAAATTAGTCTTTATATCAGTCATCTCAAGCTTTATTGGCCTTATTTCCCTGAGATTGACAAGGAGAGAGCCCTCTCCTGACCTGGTAGGGCTAGCTACGAGGTTAAGCGTGGTTTGATGTTACCCTAGACCTGCCTTTCTCAGCCTGAGGTAGATTTAGGTCATAACAGGTATGAAAGGAGGTGTACTAATAGTTTTTTGTGTAGATAATGAGATGGTAGTGGTTGAAGATGAAACAGGTGGACTGGTAATGGGGGTTGTTACTATAGAAATGGTGGAAATGAAAGGGGTTTCGGTGGAATGGTATAAACAGGGGAAGTTTTGGGTGGGGTGGAAATTTTAGGGGAACTCTTAAGTGTATACGAGGATGAAGTAGTGGAGGAAGAGGATGCAGTTTTAGTTGACTCACAAGATGTTTGTATAGCCTGATCTAGTTCAGATACCAGTTTCTCAATTTTTTCAAATTTTTAATGGCATCATCTTTAGGATCAAGTTTAACAACTTGATGTTGTAAAATGTGAGGTTTGAATGTATTCTTAACAGCAATTGTTTGAGGTATCCAAGTTCTGACTTTGTTATAAATAAACTATGCTCAAAATCTAGATCCAACCCAATATCAACTTCATCTAGATTCTCAAAACCTATAGGGAGAGATTGAGCTTTAGATGGAGGGTTGTTACTCCCCTGAATTTCAGTTAGACTTTTCCTTCTAAGGATCAGCTCAGGGTTGTCTACAATTTGTGGTGGATTGGGATCTAGGTTGGCTCTAGTATGTATTCTTTTGGGAGCCAGATCTATTACAAAATATGTATAATTATTAAACTTTATACAACATTATGAATAATAGATAGTCTTAGCTCAAACTATTTTAGAAATGGAAATTTTAAGCACTGAGATGAATTTTAATTTAGGGAAACTTAAATATGAATCAAGTTTTTTCGTCCCATGCGGAGTCGTCAGAATGTTAGCACTTTTTATTTCCTAAGACTGTGAAAGAAATACAAACGTAACCTCAAAACCACTTTGGAAGTTGGGATCTAGCCCTGGTAGCTTCAAAGAGGGATCTCTCTTTTAGATTTAGATTCTTTTATATTGAGATATTAGGCTAGTTATAAAAGTTGAATAGTTTGGTTTTTGAATTGGTTTGGTTTTTTAGTTGATAATGTAACAAGATAACATTCGGCAATGGAGTCAATTTGCTTCGAATGGATTTATTTCAGCATTGACAGAGAGATCTAACAGGGAAAGTTAGACAGATTTATTGGATCTTATATGCTTTGATGAGATGGAAAAAGAAGAAATGGTTAAATATCCATTAGGCAGAGAGTAATTAAGAATTATATTGCTTAACTTCAATATAAAACATTGAAATTGTTCAAAAGACAGAACTGAGTGTATTTATACAAATTCAGATTCATAATTTTCTTTGAACAAAATAGATTAGAAAACACATATGAAATTACAAAGAAACGAAAACACTGCAAAAAAGGAGAATATCACTTCACCAAAAATATGACACAGGAATCCCGTAAGAGCTTATGTATTACTGAAATTTGTCCACTGGAACTTTGTGGAACAACTTTACATCAATACATAACATCAACCTCTACTACTTTGAATTATGAATTACTTATAGAAATAATTATAAAATATCTTGATTTCAAAAGATCAAGACGGAATCCTAAAATATCTAAAAATGATTACACAAATAGTACAAAAATTTAGGAATTTTGGACTATTGGATCTGCTGGCACTATTGTTAAGGAAGGTTGTTGATTATTGGTCCCAAAAAGGTGTTTCCTCATTGTCTAAGATGAAACATGTTTCGTCCAAGTAATTCACACAATTGATCCCATTGATCTTCACTAGGGATAGAAATTTTTATTAGCTTTGTATATGTTTCATCAACTTTAGTATATTTCTAAAATGTAGGGTTGTTGATGAAAATGTGTTTGATCTCATGTTTAATGATCAAATAAAATTCTAAAGCCTCTAGGAAAGCTTTTCCTGTAATACTTCCTTTTACCCCTGCAAACTTAGACTTATCTTGGGCAATAGTAAAAAGTTTGTTGTTGTAGTCACTCAAATTGATCAATCTTTCATTCATTGCTACCAACCCTAGTAGCCCTCTCTGATTCAGTAAATTTAACCTGGTATGAAACCTCTGAACAGCAGTTTCCAAAGTCTGACACTTATTCTCTAGTTGTATCATAAGGTTCTTCTTATGTAAAACTTTCTTTTGTTGAATTGAGGCTTCTGTGATCCATGTCAAGTTTATGAGAAAAAAAAAACGGCGTAAATCACATGATAATACATTTGTCGATGCGTTTCGAACCAACGAGTGTGGTTCATTGTCAGGACAATTTGAAGAATCAGATCATGGCTACAAGTTAACTTGTAGCCATGATTTAATTCTTCAACTTGTCCTTGCAATGAACCACACTCGTTGGTTCGAAACGCGTTGACAAATGTATTATCATGTGATTTACGCTGAAATTTTTTTTCTCAAAAACTTTCTTTATCTCCAAAATAGTTTTTGTTCTGTCTGAAATCTGAATCTCCTCCAATTCTTCCTTAGTTTTAGAATTCAAAACTTTGATTAAGGTTGTTGCTTCACTCGATTTCTCTCCCAACATTTCTCTTACCTCCTCTATCACTATTTTTTTTATCTCTGCATCAATTCTTCTTGTTCAATGATGATCTGAATTGATGTAAAAATTTCTGTTATGGCGTGATTTATATCCACCCATATGTTTTCTTTGGCTTGTTCTAAAGTTTGAGCCATTACTGACTCAATCTCTAAAAATTATATTCTCTGAGTAAGCCTGTGAGATTTTTGTAATTCTTCTACATAGGAGTTGTCTATCTTCAATTTATGTTCCTATAAATTCTTTCTGATCTTATAACTTCTCAATTTCTTTTCCCTAAAGGGACATTTCCTGCATGGCATTAATCAATTCATTGGAAGAATCTGTGGTTTTTGTTGCTGTTTTTGTCGATGTACAAGCCTCTATTGTTCCTGCGACTAAAATAGGCACTGAATTCAATGGAACTAAAGCGAACTGTGAGGATTGCTCTTTCTCCTTGAGCATTTTTTCTAGTTCCACCTCCATTTCTCTGATCTGGACATTATGTTCAATTATTATCTTTAACATGTCTTCCTTTTTCTTTCCCAGTTCTCCCATTTCCTTGGTTTGTGGATCCTCTGTAGATGGAAACTTGAGTTGCTTGAGTTAGAGCTGCTATATCTGCATTCTCTTTTCTCATAATCTCCTCTACTGCCTTTACATCACTAGGGTCATAACCTAGCTTAATGACTAAGTCCTCTACTTATTTAATTCTAGTATCCTTTTCCAAAGATGAGATCTTCTCCAACTTCAACTCTGATTGTATGTTGCTAATGGAGGCCTGTAGTTTTGAAGTTGTCATGGTAGTATTAGTCAAAGTGGAGTATAACATCTCTCCAGTATGTTTGTGCATATCCATCTGATCAATCAGATGGATTTGATTAGTGTCAAAGGAAAAAATTGTCTTCTTGTAGTCTGCTGGTGATTTTAGGAATTGAACTTGTGCCTGTAGAAAAGCCATTTGCATTCTTCCATTTTTAGTATCAAAGACTGACATAAGTCGGTGTTGGGAAGAAGCAGTTTGTTTCTAGAATTGAGTATATGTGTTGGCCTTTAGCATCTCATTTTTTTGCTTGATTACTTTATACTTAGAAAAAATATTTGGCCTTGAGCCAACTCTGTTGTCTATGATGAATTTGGAGGATCTTGTGAGGCTGAGGAAGATGGAGAGCCTGCAAAAATATCTTCTTGTCTTGTACCTGCAAAAAAAAATTATGGTCTCGAGGAAACATGTGGACCTATTGAAACATAGTAGCTTGTTCTTCATCATCCTGCATGAAAACTGGTTTTGAATTAGTTTTCTACTTCTTTATATATTAGGAATTCCATGGCTCCAATTTCTATTACTGCAAGAGATTGTTCTTCTTTTGGCCTTCTGGCATCATTCCCCTGAGGTACTGGAGTCTGCAAAGTGGTTATAGACAGAATCAGTTCTTCAGCTTCTTACAAAGTGTTCTCCTCCCACTGATCCTGGTTCATGAATTTTTCAATTTATGGCCTGGGAGTGTGAGTGTAAGGAGTGGTCTTTTGTTCCACTCTTAAACTGGAAATGATGTCGAAGGGGTCATATGACCAAGTAAATATTAATTGGAAGTTCATTTCTTTGAGAAGTGCGTCTGCCTCTTTACCTGCTGCTCTGTTGTTGCATATGAATGGCCCCACCTGTGTCTTGATCTTGAACTGTGCCTTTATTTTAGCTAAAACAAAGTGTAAGTCATCCATGTTGATCATTTTCCTTATATATTCCAATGATAAAATTCTCATAGGAACATATTTTGGCAGTTTGTATGGTGGCAGCTCATAGCCATACACTCTAATTTCTGTGTAGTTCTGGTACAAGTACCAGTCTCCTGTTTTAGCTTGTTCACTGAGGTGTAAGGTTCTTTGTATCTCATAACCTATTCTAGGTTCCACATTACTGTTAAGAAGGCATGAAACTATATAAATGAACTAGTTTATGAAGTCACTGAACCAAAATCAATCGAACCTTACGCACGAAAGAGGTCCACTAGATGACTGATTGCATTGCCTTCTTCATCTAGTTTCTGCAAATACATTGGGAATCTTTCTACCTGGTAAAATAGAAACATATAAACTAGCACTGATGCATGTTTAAACATTCTTTCTGTGATAATCTTGAGAAATTTCTCATGGATGATGTCTGCAAGGAATTGACTAAAATTAAACATTACAGAAGGTTTTTATTTTGTGGAAAATATGGACAAAAAACCTAGGATAGGTTCATCCACTCTAATCTCATTGATACCTTAGCAGACAAGATACTAATGAGACAATTTGCTTGGTATTTTCTGGAAACATGGAGGCTAGATATGGTGGATTCTTCTTTGGAAGTTGGACATCTTCTGGCAAGAAAATTTCAAATATTCTGGCTCTTCGAGGGAAGGTTAGCTTTTGGTAGAGTTCCATGAGGGAATCTACAGAGAAAGGGCTCAAAGAATCATTCTGGGGGACTTGAAGCATCTAGTTAATTGACTCTGAGGTTATAGTAAACAGAATGTCTCCATTTTGGGCCACAATGGCTCTTTGGCTGGGGATATACCTGGCTTGACACCATAAAACAAAATCTGGGAAAGGGTGAGTCTGGGGAAACATGAATTGTGGCAAGAGGGATTCCCAAAGGTTGATTTCATCACTCTAGTCCAGAAAGGTTTGCTTGAGCCAATTGTGCAGTTCGAACAAGTCGAACTCACAATTGGTCTCTATGATTTTATATTTCTGGTCAACCAAGGGTATATGGTCTAGGTCAATGGCAGGAGGGGTCATTGGGTTTTCACTGGTTGGTTTCAACTTTCCCTTAGGTGCCATTTTTTTAAATTATTAGGAAAAGAGGTGAAGAGCTAGTGGTATTTACCCAGGAAAATTTGGTTGCTTGCTGAATAATTCGCTTGTTGTAATAGGTACCTAGCTGGGAAACATCTATCTAGAATCTGCAGTGGGTGAAAGAGAAATTTGGTGGAGGAGATGGGGATTTTAAATCATTGTACCTGACAAAAAGAGGGAAGGGGGGCACACTGAACAACTAGGAGGTTTTTATAGGCAACTGGAAATCCCCGTTGTGTCTGACTCGTTATGGAGAAGGTCCATTGTGATCTAATGCACATTCGGAAGAAAATGGTTATCGTATAATGGATAGGGTGTAACGGGAAAGGATGGGTGTCAAATAGGAAAATATATGTGGCACAAGGGAAAGGAAATTGTATGCGGGAGTGGGGAGCAAGTGTGGCATGATAGGAGTGGAGGGGGAGCAGAGACATGGCAGGTGGTACTAAGGTGACAGGCACTTATAGATGTCGGCAGGAGATGCAATGATTTTCGAATGGGGGGTAGGTGGTAAGAGGTTTTGAGCGAGGGGGTGTGAAATGTTGAGTGCATGCCACGTAGCGTGGGGCCAAGGAAAGTGAATATGCTTTTCAAACCCCCCCGATAATGATAGAATGGACTGGGGGTCCAAAATTGATCCCCCGTTGTTGATCCGGGTGGGGTAGAGCGTGGCGGTTGGATTATGTGACCACTATACCACAAGCCAACAAATTAAGTTTGTCCCTTTTAACTTTATCACAAATCAAAACTTTAGCGCCAGTATATTATTTACAAATTGTTAATCGTGTTTAAATGAAATGATTAATTTATTACAAGCAGGATTAATTATTCTTAAACACACTTAATTTACCCTAAGGGTGCATTTAATCTAGCAAGCCCTTTTTTTTTTACCTAAGGTTGTGCAACTTCTATTCTAATTCTTATTTATCAAATTTAACCAAGTTTAAACACTTTGGTTAATATTTCTCTAATCTACCTAATTAATCTCAACCAAGATTAAACTATATGGCTGATTTATTCTCTAACCTAACCAACCTTATTTAACTCAATTCAACCATGATTAAATAGTATGATCAAACTTAGGAAATCTATTTCTATGTGGCATTTAGACTCGCTCATTTGCATACATATTTTTGTTTTTTGGGGTTTTTTGCGGTTTTTTTCATTCTTTTTTTTTCCTTTTTATTCTATTTTTCTTTTCTGATATACATTTTTTATCCCCTTTTTTCATCATCATTCTTCTTTTTTTTAATCATTTGCAGAATAAAATATTATTTACAATTTCTATCAACTGAAAGATAATAGCCAATCATCATTTGATCCTATGAACTATAGGACCCTAACAAGTACCATAGAGTGAGATGTGCACAGTAAACAATCTTTATCGACACAAGAAGAGGACTGGAAAAGAAATTAGGATTACTGCAAAGGTTGGAGAATATGACATGGATCAAATTATCCTGGATCTAGGATCTTATGCCAACATCTTGCCAAAGCAGACTTGGGAATTTATGGGTAAGCCAAAGTTGCAATGGTCACCTATCCAGCTAAATATGGCGAACCAACAGAAAATTGTTCCTCTAGGAAGGTTGTCAGGTATGACAGTATACATTGAATAAGTGTGCACTACTACTGACTTTGAAGTGATCGAAATTGTGGATGATAGTAATCCCTATCTGACATTGCTTGGATTGGGTTGGGCATTTGCTAACATGGATATAATTAACTTGAAGAAAAGGAAAATGATATTTGAAAGCAACAATGTGAGAGTTATTGTTCCATTAGATCCATCAGAACGAACGAGGTACATGGAACCTTTCAAAGATGAGTACAGTGCAGATGACATTGACAACATTTATCAAATAACAAAAAGAGGAGAAGAATGGATCAAACCTACCGCAAATGGAAAATTGGGTTGGGAGGCAGACAGTTCCTGCACTTCAGATTCATATGAGGAATTATAAAACTAGAAAAATAGGCTACATGAAGTGTCTTCAAGGTGATGTGCAAGGATCACTAAATCAGTTCGTTGTATGACAACAGATGTATGTGATTTACCTTTTTATGATGATTTGGGTAATGTCAATACTTTGTTTAGAGACTATGCAAGACAGGTTCCATCAATGCGTTTTATGACAATAGAGGTATGTGATTTGCCTTTTTATGATGGTTTGGGTAATTTTGATACTTTGTTTAGAGACTATGAAAGACAGGTGCCAGAATGTCAAAAGGTGTTAGCTCTGGATTTAGCCCTAAGAGCTACTCCTGCTAGATGGTGAGGTACACATAAGAAGAATATATGAGATTGGCAACAATGTCGAAGATTGATGTCAGTAAGGTTTGGTCAAGTAGAAACAGAACTGGCAGATAAGTATGATGGTCAAACTGATCCTAGAGAACAGATATAGCTCTGTATGGTAGCATGGAAATAAAAACTGCGAGAAGAATGGGTGCATGGATTCATCCATACCTTGGAGACAATTCCTCAGAATTGGTATTTGGAAACAAAATTGTGACATGGTACTGCAAGCTAGGTAGAGATGGTTGATGGATTTATAATGACATTTAGTTTTGAAGATGATTGTCCACATATAGATGAAGCCCTTCAAATAGTTAATAAGGAGATTTTTGAAAACGAATTTACATGTACATGGTAACCTAATTGGGTCGCACAGTTACATAATGCAATGGAGTGCTACAATATCAATACAGAAGAGGAGTAAGATCCTCGCAATATCGACATCGCAGAATATGAAGGTCACTGCGAAGGGAATGCATTGACCAAGGTAAGCTATGTGAACAGAGATGGTTGGGATTTGAGGATTCCAGTAGTGTTGTGGGCATACAGGACAACATGGAAGAAATTGACAAGGGCAGACACCTTTTAGGTTGGTATATGGACAAGAGGAAATTATTCCTATGGAGTACATTGTGCCAAGTTTGAGGATTGCAATGTCCACATATATGGCAGACCCTGACATTATGAAGGAAATTATGTCATAGATACTGGCTCTAGAAGAATACAGTTTCATAGCAGGGTTCCATCAACAAGTACAGAAAACAAGGGAGAAGACCTGGCATGACAGGTGTTGGGCCTCCAAAATGTCTTCAAAATGACATCCACTTTCACCTTTATGGCCACCATTTCACTCACATGTCGCAACTCCATAACCATATAACCTTTCATTAGCCACCATTTTCATAAATATATGGGTTAGGATCCTTATTTACCAAAGTTATTTATTTTATGTGTTTAAAGTGAATTTATGATTAAAAACTAGGAAATTAACATGGTTTCATGTATCTATATATATGAATTGAGTTTCATGACATGTGTAGGTCATTTGGAAGCTTCCAAGGCACCCTTATGTGGCCTCCAATGCTCAAATTCGAATTCCCTTCAAAGGAGATTTGGATAAAGGTCAAAGAAGGATATGTGCCCTATTTGGATTGTAACTCTATGAAGTGTCTCATCATTTCTTATTTGGATTAGAACTCTATGAGACACTTAGGGGATATGTGTCTCATTATGAGCTATTTGGTTGTAACTATATGAGATTTTAGTGGATCTTCATTAAATAGGGTAGCTTCTTATGTTTTTGTATAAATAGGAGAGCCTTCTCCTTTGAAAGGCATGTGTAAAGTTGGAGAAATGCTCATGTTTTTAATAGAGAATTTGGATCTTATACTTGGAGATTTGAAGATTTAGTTTTTCTTACATATGGAGCTTCTTCACTTGCCATCCTCATACACCATTGGAATGGCCATCTAATGATTGTGAGATTTAATTGCTTTTATAGATTAAAGTTCATTTGCTTTCTTAGTATTAGTTTTAGAATGACTGTGTAATCTTTGCTTTTCTAAAAACATTTCAATAGGAAAGATTTATGTATTTTCCAATTGGATTAAGTTTGAGGCAAGAGCTCATAGTTATTTAGTTTCCTTTCATGTTCTGTTATTTACTTTCTTAGATCAAACTATCAATTCATTGTATAATTGAATAAAATATCAGGCCAAGAAGGTGACTTCAAATTGGGTGATTGAATGTTCAACCTATGCAATCATTGAGCTTTACTTTTTAGTTCTTTTATATTTTATTTTAAGATCCTCATTTAATTTCATCAACTGATATTCCTAAAGATCATTCTAAGAAATTGATTTAATCATATTTCAAGATTGAATGGTTGAATATTTAATACATGCAATTACTAAGTTATTTTTTGCACACTTGCTTTTCTAGCACATTAGAAGTTAAAGTATAAATATTTGCTTACACATCATCTCAAGAAGGTAACACTTCATAATTGAATGTTGGAGTAACTAAGTATACATTATTTGCTTTTTATTTCATGGGTTAGTTTGATTTCATTTTCATTATTTGATTTCATAGATTAGATGAATTGGTTTTCGTTATTTTGTAGTTAGATTGATCTAAGCTGAAAGACAATTTCTAGCACATACAGTGCACACATGCTTCACAAGTTTACGAAACCCCCGGGTTGAAAAATTAAATGACAGGCAATCACTTTGCCCCAACAACAGGCACATTAAGAAGAAGAGATTCTGGGAAGGAGATCTTGTACTATTATATGACAGCAAATTTGTGAAGTTCCCAAGAAAGTTTAAAACACATTGGTTATGGCCATATATCATCAAGAAAATCTTTGATGGTGGTACAGTTCAGCTTGTGAAGTTAAATGGCTAGTTGATTCTAGGACGAGTGAATGGTAGCATATTGAAAGTATATAGGGATGATTATGTCCTTGGAAATTCACACTGAAAAATGAAGGGAAGAAAGTCTTAGTGCCACCTGCAGTTGAAAGTGTGCACAAGACTATAAACTACTCTACAGAAAGGGACTTCGTTGAAGGAATATTATTGCGTGATACTTAAGAGTATGACGAAGTCCAAAGGAACTACGATGAAGAAGGATGACCACGCCACAAGGGAAGGTTCGTCTAAGTTTGTTGGAAATATGATTGTTGGAAGGAAAAAGCTACCATTAAAACAGGAACAGGAACATGTTTCTCAGGAAGAGATAGAGCCAAAATAGGAACATGGTACTCATGAACCCCTCAGTGATGAAGGAGTATCATAAGAGTCACCATTCATCATTAAAAAGAGGGTACCTAGAACAATAATGTCGAGCAAGGGGGAAAATAAGAAGGCGGACAAATCTAGAAGTGTTATATCAATTGTCCTCACTGATGGGGACATCGACGAGATCGGTGAGAAGGTCCATGAGGTAACAGAATAAATTTAGGATAGAATTGATGATTGTTATGGAACAATATTGGTCGAGGTTCAGCAAGGCATCGCAGAGTTGAAGGCACTACCACAAACAGTGAGACAACCAAAGTAGACAATTCAATCAATGCAGGTAGAGCGATGAATCAAGACTACATTCGGCGCTAGGATTTTGAGGGTTTTTGAGGGTGTTGGCTGGAACACTATAGTTCAAAGCACTAGAGGACAGGGAACAAGCTAAAGCCTAGAGAAGCATCAACATGAACATTGTCGTGCTGCCGATTCAGGTACTGCATGAATTCACTATGGAACAGTCAGGTGGAAAAGGAGAAAGCTTCGCTGAAAAGGGACCTGGATTAGTTGGCTAAGCAAAGAGATGAGGTATGGCAGCAATAGTAGCAACTATAAAAATCCATTGTAGATGCTTGTAGCACAGTTCTAGACGTGAAGGTTTGTGAAGAGGAGCCACCAGCATAGAAGGTCATGAAGCTCGCACTCACAATAAAGGAATCAAAGAATACGCTCGCGAATATGGAATTTGATTATGAAGTGCAGATTTCTAAGCTGAAAATAAGGTTTCATCTAGCCACGCCACCAGAACTACGAGAGCATATGGAAAAGGATTTAAAGTTTTCACTAAAATTTATCTCCGACACAGTGGCGGAATGTGGAAAGTTTTTGGATGAAAATATGCAAATTTGGACCTCAGTGCATGAGGATCCAAACATTCAGAAGATCTAGGAGGAGATACAGGTGAAGCAGAAGCAGCGGGAAGAGATCCTGGCAACTTCGAAGACCCTAACATTCTCGCAAAGGCTTGCCATCATCATTGAAGGAAAGAACCTCCAGAAATAGATAGAATATCTCGCAAGCGAGGAATCAACCGTGACAGGATGAGGCCCTCCAAACTTTGCAAGCAGTCAATGGAAGGCTGAATAAGTTAAAGGAAAGGGAGAAAGAAATATTGCAGAAGATTTTTGGTCCAATTACAGAGGCATTGTTGGAGGAGGTGCACCAAGAGGAGAAATAAGTAGCATAAATAGTCCAGCATTACAATGCCGTCTACAATGGTATTGCAACAAAGATCAAGGGCATCGTAGTTGAGTGACTCGGGATGAGTCACATGTGAGTGTTGGGGGCCTATTGGGCGTAGCCCAACTTGGTCCATTTTTGGTCAAAGGCTCCACATTTTTAGGAGTGGAGTGCGTGGAGTCCGCGAAGTTATATTTACCGTGTGATGTTTAGGGGCTTTGGGGTGGGTCAAAGCTCCTCATTTTGTAATGAGTATTGGGTGTTAGTTCATTATTATATCATATATGTGGTATGTGGACCATGGTCTTGTAGTAATAAAATCTATATAAGGAGTTTTAATACTTCGTCGAGGATAGTAAGATAGTAGAGGATTCATAGATGAATCATTGATATCTTTTGTATTTTGGGCTTTAGGAGAATGTTCTGCAACTGAGTGTGTGAATGCCTTGAAGAGTCTGCAGTTGAGTACACACACCACCTACAACTGGGTGTGCAGGCCAAAGAGTTGTATGTATTGAAGACCTATCTTAATAAAAGAAGAAGAAGTTTCGGAAAAATTTTATGTATCTATGTTTATTATCTATGTTTATACATATGTTATGCATGCATTTTACTGAATTATCTAAAAGAATACATGTTATACTATTTTATGATATGTTTATGCGATAAGTTCAAATATGTGAAGTAAATCATCAACGTGAGGTTATTTATGCATGCGAAGTTGTAGATAGGTATAAGACATAAGTAAGCACGTGGGCACCACAGCATGCATATCCCTCTGGTTGCAGAAACTTGGTTCTGCAACCTCCCATAACCACTTCGGGTGAGACTACGATCTGCTTGCAGGTCGTTACCGAAAGGGCCAGTGGTTGAGGTTTTTGCTGGTGCACAGTACACTTTGAACCTAGGTCCAAGCCCCTTGAGCCAACACTAACCAAAATAGTATCATGAAAATCAATTACCCAAGTGCCAATTCAACCTTCCACCAAATCAATAGCCCTCAACCACAATCCACATGAAGTCACATTTTTTTCCACAAGTTTGTCCACAGGATGGCATAATTATTTTCTCAAAAGGGCTTATAGCCTATATTCCAACCTTAGACCTTGGACTATTATCACAAAAATACCACAGAGAACTTGGCTTCAACCATAGAAGAACATGCCCAGAACATGCACCAAACTCGGCCTTTTATCTTCACTTGAGCAAGAGAGAGAGAGAGAGAGAGAGAGAGAGAGAGAGAGAGAGATCAATATACTTATGTTTTCAGCCTTGTGTCCTTATTTTCACCTTCTCTTGAATAAATGGTAGAGATATAAATAGATGGTCTCTTTGGAAGAGGATGAATAGGATATATATATATATATAGCCTTCTAGCTATCTGAAATGGTTCCTCTCTTTAGGCAGGAAGAATTGACCACTCGGGGCTTACATAAAAAATTAATTTTCTTTTGAACAGAATAAAGAGCATGAAGAACATGCTTAACAAAATAATAATACAAATTTTCTTTCATGATTTTACATCAAAATACATATTTTTCAAGTACATAGATGATTATTTAGACCAACCATAGCTACATATTTCAACATTCCCTCTTATCTAGGGAGGTATTCATAATGTATATCAAGATGTCAATAAGTTGACAAAGTTCTCTAAGGAAGTATAAATATTAATATAAGAATCATCATCAATATCATAATCATTAGCATCAACATAATCATGGTTCACCATCAAAAAACTATAGACATAGTCTAGGTGAACTACTAGAGGACTCATCAATGTAAAAAATCTCACTCTAGAAAGAGATCCAAGTATGATGTTGGGAGGCTCCTATTCACTCTATGAAGAGATCCAAGCAGCCTATGGGACTATTCTCCAACTAAGGTCTAACCGACATAGGGAGAATATCCTCTTCCAAACCATTCTTCAAACCAAGGTCAAAGTGAAACAAGGAGAATGTATTCTATCATCCCATTCTCTAAGCAAGGTCAAAGTGACACAGGAAGAATGTCAATTTGTTGGACCATTATTCAACTAAGGTTTGTGTACCTGAAACAAGGATAACCTCCCTAATTAGGTCAAAGCACATGATGTAAGAAGAATGGCAGTCCATGGTTCTACCTAATCTGTCAAACCATTCTCCAACCAAGGTCATAATTGTTAATTTTTATTAGGGTTGATTGTTCTTTGCTTTGATAATTGAATTGCATCATTTACACATTAAATTTGCCCCACAACATTATAACATTATTATGATATATGCAAATATGTATAAAGAACAACATCATTGGTAATATAGCAGAACAATAAAAATGAACATTAGAATAAAATCATGCACACTAAGAGACACCAGGATTGGTCGGAGACTAGGGCAAAAACCCACAAGCGGGAAAACCTATAATTATTATTCTTCTATTAGATTTCATCATTTTTCAACCATGATACAAAGTATAATATTATGAGACATAATCAGTCTACCCAATATCTAAATATAACTTGTTCACAACTTCATTTGTGAACAATATTAAAATATTGAGATAAGAGAATCATTTTCATTATGAAGTAGGGATATTGCGACATCATTTGCATCAAATATTCTCTTTGGGGTTGTAGGTGAAAAAGGTATCCATACCAATATGCCAAAGTTAATATTGTTCTACCATGCCACTATTGATCTATGATGCCATAACAATATACCAATGCCAATACAATTATGAAATAACTCATCATCTTGTGATATCAATACTTAATACTACACCATAATGCTCATAACAATTTTTCCAATTTAATGTGATACCAATCATATCAACATATGATGCCATGTCATACTTCTTTTTATATGGTGCTATACTCATACCATAATTCTCTGTGAGTATATGATGCCATATTTATATAATAGTAAGAATGAAAAGGGGGTGTGATGGCAAGACTGGGAAGAGAGAGCGATACCAACTGAGCTATGTCATATCTAATTGTGTTGTGCATGAACCAAAGATTCCATACAATTGTATGTTTAGCGAGACATTCAAAACCAATGTGTGGTGCCATCTAATTCTATGTATAGATAGACCATGTTGTGATGTCATGATTGAGTGATGCCCTTATACAAATGTGATGCCCATATATAAATGTGATTCCCATATACCAAGACAAAGTTGGGGTCATATGTAACATAGAGTTGAGTATGTGAAGCCATCACATGGATCAAATACATATATAAAATATCAAAATTTCCCAATTTGAAATTTTTGTAGCCATTTGTAAGAGATGATGTGAGTCATAAAAAACAAGTCACAGTGTCTTTTTATCACAGAAGTATAGTCTTAGTGATTTTGAATCTTGTTATTTTGATATTAATGTTGTGTGAGACCCACATAAGAATAATATATAGTGAGTCCATATGTAAGATATCATAGAAAGGTCATAGAGATTCATAGAATATTTATTATATAAAACAGAGTGACTGTAAGTCTCTCCATAATTTGAGCAACCAAAACATCAAACAAACTCCATCGTAGCCTTAGGTAAATATTACGCGAAAAATAATAGAATATGCTCCATGCAAACCTTAGACCCACCCAAAACATCTTAGTCAAACTATGCCATCCAAAATTGCTTGTTGAGATCAAACTTATGGGATATTTATACTTAATTGACGGTCTGAAAGGACACTATTCTTTGACAATCCGAATTAAGTTTCCTTAGAGGGAAAATTTTTAATTTAAAATTTTAATTAATGAATCGAACTTCAATTCTTTGGAGGGTTTCCCTTATGAATTTTTTTCTCAAAAATGATCTTCTTATGGAGTAGGGTTTCTAAGAGTAATTTCTCCCTTATCTGCCCCAAAATTTCAACACTCCCTCTCAATTAGGGAGGAATTTCCATCTGCATACATAGTCTCATCTTATCTCTACTTTGGTGTGCTCCTTCTTGGAATAGTCTCATCTCAGATGTCATGTCACAATATAAGAAGGTAGATAGTTTCATCATCATCACATCTCATCTAGTCACATGGACAAAGAATAGTGCACAATCAAAGGTATGGGAGATCAATATTCAAAAACTATTAATCTCTAGGTCAAATCACATGACCTCTATCAACAAAATATCCATCTCATCTATTCTTTGATCATCAACTAATAATCGTGATCTAATAGAAGAAGGAGAAGAATCATCATGAGGGATTCCATCTCAACCCACATCAACATAGGAGAGCATAGGTCAATCCGAAACAACATCAGGGAGCCTTGCTCAACTTGGAGCCACATCAGGGATCCTAGCTCAATCTGTAATATCTGTCAGCGGGGAGCCAATGCTACAACCTGGGAATCTCTTCCAGGGGGGAAACAATGCTACAACCCAGGAATATTTGCCATTGGAAAGCCAAATGCTACAACTTAGGAAACTTGTCATTGGGGAGCTAGTGCTACCACCCAAAATCCATAGACAATAGGATGGATGCCACTTACATTATGAGGTAAATATTGTACCTATTTCACTTCCTGGTTATAATAGGAGTGATACCACTTACCATAAATGGTAAGGATCGCTCTTATCCTATTATATCTTGAGCTTCCCAACATGGCCCTAAAGAGTCAAGTGGTATAACACCTACATCTCTAGCTTGAGCGAGATGCCACTTACCATAAATGATAAGGATCATGCCTAAATAAAGTATCTAGTACCCATTGGGTAGATGGATGGGAAAGAAAGATTCCTAGGAGGGTCACATCCAATAATCAATGTTACTCTCTGAAAATCAGAAATGTATCTGGTACATGATCAAAACAACTTACAGAAGAGTTCAATCAATAGTTCTTTATTTTCTTGTTCCTATAGGACAAGTGTCAGGAAAAATATACAACATAAAGAAAAATAATACCATGTTCATCTTTACTCCTTCTCACACAGGGAGGAAGCAATCATGAGCCAAAGCTTTTCTCATATAATAGCATCAAGTCTTTGTCCCAACCATGACTAGACTATGTCTAACTCAGAGTGCATACAAATATCCATCAATAACAATTTGTCATAAAAACGTGTATATATGATAGGTGGATCCAGTGTTATCATCAAATAAATTTAACAATTTGAGGTACTTATTTTCCATTGCCAATTGTAACACGTGTATATTGTAGCTTCTTTATCAACTTGCATATCTACTCCATCTTCATGTACCAATGTATTCTTCCTGCACCAGCTAGCATCCAAATGATCCTTAAAAAGGATCAACTAATCACATATTTACCATAAGGTTAGAAGTATTAAAATACTCAAATATGCAGGAAGGCTAAGCAATCAATTTAAAACAAGAGTAGTGTCATCTAGAAGATATTTATATTTAACGAGGGTTGAAGGAAGAGACCAACTCCCTCTTGATCTTGTCACCAAGAGTTTATAAAAGAAATGAAACCAATTATGGAATTATTATTCCAAGTCCTTTCCTAATCATGAGATGTCATAGGTCATTAACAGACATCATTAGAGGAGGAGATGCCTCAACTATCAATAACCAACATACTGTCTCTTGGATTGAACCTATAATTACACTAAATCTAGCACAGGTGCTTGCACTTATCAAGATAGGGTTTCAAGACTTCAGGAATTTAACATTTCCAATCCATAATTTAGGGTTTCTTTCAAATCATAACCTTATGCTATTCACCAAACCCTAACAGGGGTGCCTAGGGTTTCCCCAAACCATAGCATTCTTTTAGGTCTCATCCATCTTCACTTGCTTCCATCAATGATGTCTTCATAGGGGTGATATCCATGACTTTTTCTTCATCCAACTCTTTTCCCATGTTATTTTTTCTTAGGGTTGATAGTTCTTTGCTTTGATAATTGCATTGCATCATTTACACATTAAATTCACCCCACAATGTTATAACATTATTATGATATATGCAATTATGTAGAAAGAACAACATCATCAGTAATGTAGGAATAGTAAAAAGGAACATCAGAAGAAAAAGATGAACACAAAGAGACACCAGGATTGTTTAAAGACAAGGAAAAAAAACCCCACAAGGGGGAAAACCCAGAATTCGTCTTCTTCTATTAGATTTCATTAGTTGTTCAGTTTTGATACAAAGTAAAATATTACAAGACATAATCAAGCTACCCAAGATCTAAACAAATCTTGTTCACAAATTAGTTTGTGAAAACGATTCAAATACTGACATAGGAGAATCATTGTCATGAAGTAGGGACATTCCAACACCATTTGTATTAGAGATTCTCTTCAGGGTTTCAGGTGAAAATCCATACCAATATTCCAAAGTTAATATTGTTCTTCCATGCCACTGTTGATCTATGATGTCATAACAATATGCCAATGCCAATATAGTTCTGAAATAACTCATCATGTTGTCATATCAATACTTGATACTACACCATAATGTTCAAAAAAAATTACCAATTTACATGTGATACCAATCATATCAACATATGATGACATATTATACTTCTCTATATATGGTGTTATACCCATACCATACTTCTTTATGAGTATATGATGCCCCATATATATATATATATATATATATATATAACAGTAAGAATGTGTAATGCTTATATAGAGAGACCATACCATATGTATGATTCCATGTACAAATCATATATATATATAATTAACTATGTGATGCCAAGTAGTATTACGATGCCAAGCCAAGACTGAAATGCGGTGTCAAGACTGAAAAGGGAGTGCAATGGAAATACTGGAAAGAGAGAACAATGCCAATGGAGCTATTTCATATCTAATTTTCTTGTGCATGAAACAAATATGCCATACAATTGTGCATTGAGAAACACATTCAGATCCATTGTGTGTTTCCATCTAATGTTATGTATTGAGAGATGACTATGTGAAGCCCATATAAATTTGATTCCCATATATAAAATCAATTCCCATATACCAATACAAAGTCAAGACCATATGTAATGTAGAGATGAGTATGTGAAGCCATCACGGGTTCAAATACATATCGCTAAGATCACAATCACCCACATTTAAATTCTTGTAGCCATCTATGAGAGAGGATGTGAGTCTTAAAGATCGAGCCACTATCTCTTGTCATCACTGAATTATAGTCTTAGCAATTCAAATCTTATTATTGTGATCTTAATTATGTTTGAGACCCATAGAAGAATAATATATAGTGAGTCCATATGTAATATCTCAAAGCGAGGTCATAGAGATACGTAGAATCTTTATTGTACAGAATAGAGTGACCGTGAGTCGCTCCATAATTTGAGCAGCCAAAACATCATGTGAACTTCATCGTAGCCTTAGGTTAATCTTAAATGAAAAACCTAGAATAGAAGATGCTCCATGTGAACCTTAGACCCACCCAAAACGTCTTAGTCAAACTATGTCATCCGAAATTGCTTTATAAGATCAAGCTTATGGGATATTTACACTTGATTGAGGGTCTGAAAGGAAACGATTCTTTGACAAGCCGACTTACTTTTCCTTGGACAGAAATTCTCAAATTTCAAATTTTAATTAATGAATATTACTTCTCTTCTTTGGAGAGTTTCCCTTTTGAAATTTTTTCTCAACAATGATGTTTTTGTGGCTTACTGTTTCTAAGAGAAATTTCTCCCTTAGTTTCCCTCAAATTTCAACAATAATGACAAAGGGGTAACTTATCCAACCAAGTTCATAGTGACAGAGGGAGAATATTGGACCATTCTCCAACTAAGGTCATGAAAACATAGGGAGAATGTCCAATCATAACGAAGTTTCATCAACTCTCCCTCTCAATGAGAGAGGCAATCTCCCCAAGCCCAATATTATCCTAGAAATACATAAACTTACCTATAGAAAGAGGCATCGTAAGAATATCATTGGCTTGTTTGGGCCTGACCCAGGTTCAAAGTTAACCACGCCAATCAACAAAACCCTAAATTTTTGGCCCTTTTGGCAACAACCATGGAAAATTTTAGGGGCGAATGTTCGCCCTTTGGCGAAATTAAGGGGTTTTAAATTTTTAGTGGGCGAATATTTTGTATCATAGTACATTTTTACAAATCGCCTCAAATAGCCCATCTTATTTTAAGGGAGAGGGTAAAAAAGGTAAATTTAGCCCTTGAAATTAGGAGTTACAACCTTCCATTCGCCCTAATTTTCAAGAATAGGTTTTATTTAAGTGAATCCTATGGACCAAATACCATATTTATAAAAGTGGTATGGTAAATTAATAAAAATATAAATAAATGAGAAGTATGGTAAATAAATAAAACATTTTTTATATTTACTCCATAAGTCACCTTATATACATGCAAGGGTGTAAACAAATAAAAATATAAATAAAGTGGAGCTATGGTAAATAAATAAAACCTCTTTTTTATACTTACTCAAAAGGTGTGGTAAATAAATAAAAATATAAATAAACTAGATGTATGGTAAATAAATAAAACCTATTTTTATATTTAGTCCATAACCCTCTTTCTATTTATGAAGGCTCAAAAAATAGGTTTTATTTAAGTGAATCCTATGGGCCAAATACCATATTTGTAAAAGAGGTATGGTAAATTAATAAAAAAATAAATAAACGAGAGGTATGGTAAACAAATAAAACATTTTTTTATATTTACTCCATAAATCACCTTATATTTACGAACACTCAAAAAATGTGTTATATATAGGTGAAACCTATGGGCAAAATACTATGGGCCAGATACCATGGGCTAGATTATTATTAGTACCATGCAAAAAACATTATTAACCCTAATATTAGTATTAATAAAAATAAAAATGGTACATGGTATTGACCCATGGTATTCACATGGAATGTAGCCTGAATTAAACCAGCATAGATCCATCTTTACTCTGGATCTACTAAGCCCCGAGAGGGATCAAATATCTTGATATGCAAACTAGCATAGAGTGAAAAAATATTTGATCCCTCTCGGGGCTTGGTGGATCAAGAGTAAAAATGGATGTTGTAATTTAATGTATGTTAAACATTTTAACTTGGTTAAAATAAAAAATAAAATAAAAATCAATTATTAATTTTATTAATTTTTATAAATTACTAATAGTAATTTTTAAGAGCCAGGTTTATGATAACCCATGGTATTGACCCATGGTAATACAATGGTATTCATGTGAGCATAGACTATTTAAAGGGGAAATTCTATCATCTTAGATCCATCTTAATTCTGGGTCTACCAAGTGCTCAGAGGGATAAATAGAGTTCATCCCCCTAAGAGTGGTAGATGTGGAGTTAAGATGGATATAGGTTGGTTTTTATGATAATGAAGATATTAAATAGACTTAGGAAATTATATTGTAAAAACATCTTAAGGTAAATGGTTAAAGCTACATTTAGTCACTTCACAAAATTTAGTAAAAAATACCAATATCTCCATTAATATTGGTTTTTAACTTTTTTCTGATTTAACAAAAAAAATTCAAAACAATGAAACCTTATCACTCTTTCCGCATCACCCTCGCAAAAGATTTCTCACCATTTTTCAAACATTCTCAATATGATATCCTCATGAAAAAGTTTAGGTACTGATGTTGGATTAGTTGTTTGAAAAATAAGCTGGTTTGTACAACCTTTCATCTTCTGTGCTATTCTTAGTTTGTCCTAATGATATGTAGGGTTGGAGCCACTGCACCATATTTTCCTAAAAGGTGGAGATTGTTCACTAAAAGGAAATTAATATACATGTTACAACGTTGTTAAAAAATGCAAGGCCTACAAGGGTAGTGAATTATGCTAATAAGCAATTTAGATTGGGAGAAACGTAATTAAATTTTATTATTTAATTGAAGATTTCCAATTAAAATAATAATAAATCTACATTTATATATTCATATATTGATTGAAAGGATTCTCACAATGGTCACTTCTTTCAATTAGATCCCCTTCAAGCATTTGGGATACCTATTACTTTCTTATATAATATAGTTGGGGCTTGCTACTTGTTGGCGTGTTGGGGTAATCAAACTTGATCTGTTTTTTTTAATCTCACAGTTGGAGTCTATGGAATAAGAAAGAAATTTGATAACTTGAAAAAAGTGGTAGCTTGACAAAAGTTGTAGAGAAAAGATTAATCTCTCCTACCTTGTCAAAATTCGTTGTCAATATCAACATCTACAAGAACTTTGTTATGGAATATTATCAAAACTAATAGAAGGATATGAAAGAGTGTATTGTAAGAACCTTGACAAACATGGCCACTGAAACTTGGAACATTGTTTGTAGGAAGAGAAGATTATGTTTCTTTTTTCCAAACATGTATGTTAGTATATTACAATTTAATGAATATGTTTTCTTATTATCATATATGGTTTCATACTTTAACAAAACATTCGACAAGACTTCACAATGTTTTATTATTCAGTAAAAGATTTGCCAAGGTCTTACAAGATTTTATAATTTAGTGAAAGATTCTCCATCACTGTACAAGATAATATAATCTGGTGAGAGATTCGCCAAAAAAATTATATATACATATTATATTATTGATAAAATCGCCTCCCATTTTTCCTATGTATCATGGGGATTAGCCCATTTATTATACATATAAATTTAGGGTGGTTCGTAAAATTTTCCCTGGCAACAACCTCTGTAGCGTAGGTTGCAGTCTCACCCAAAGCAATATTGGTGGATGACAGAATGAGGCTTCTACATCCAGAGGCTTGTGTGATAGTTTCATGTAGCTCCTAGGGCTTAGTTCTATCTTCGTGAACCCTAACCCTTCCGAAACAGATAATTACAGTAATTTGCTTTAACAGCATCTATACCTTCGCGAAGGTCATGTAACATTCATAACATGTATAAATTATACTGATATGCCACTTTGGCACACAAGATAAGCATTCATTCATTTAATTTGTAATATAGATCAAAAATACAGAAACTTGCAGAAGTAAGAATAAATACACAGATGCACAATTTTTGGATCAGAACAGTATTTATTAGATGTAATCGTTCAAGTACAGACTCTTTTTCCCTACGCACTCAGTTGCAAGGGCCCACGCACTCAGCCTGTGGACTTACCAAGGTCTTCACGCACACAACTGCAGGAGCCTTCCCCTTCGCCTAAGTATAGGAAATAGACTTTTCCTACCTTAGCTTACTTTCCCATAAAATGATTTCTATCAATCGAGTATTTCTTAGACTCGCTACGACTGTTCTATTTATAGCCCTTGCTTTTACAATACCATGGTCTGCAGACCATGGGCAGGTCTCAAAATCTTCCTATCACCTACCCACCTAAGGGACTAAATCCCCTTTGACTCTTACTATCTTCACGCTCTGCTTCCACAAATCGCGGATACTTTACATATTTACAAAAAGAAACTACAAAATTGACAAAGTTTAACACCAGGCACCCCATCCCAATAGGCATCCAGCACAATTTCATGGCTCATCCTCGAGTCACTCAGTTGGCACTTCAATATTGGCTTGGAGTTCACAGAACTCCAACTTCAAAACCTATAGATTATTTTTTCCCTGCATAGCTTCTTGTTGCACTTCCTCAACTAACTTCTCTATAGTGGGGTCTTCCACCGCAAGGCCCATTTTCCTTTGCATTTGTTGTATGCCCTTGAGCTTTCTTTGCACTGACAGAGTGAGTTGGTTGGCTTCCTTTGTCCAAGGTTGTGTTCTAGCCCTAAGAATGGCCTCTTTCCGGCACAGCTCTTCAATTTCAGTCTAAAGTTGCTCCCCTTCCTGTAATCGCAAGAACCATTGTACCGATGCCAAAGTGCGTGCAGTCGACCTTATCTTATTAAATTTCTATTTTTTCTCTAAGGTTAGTGCCAATATTCTGCAAAGTGGGGTCCTCCTTGCATAGTTGTCCAAAGCTCCATGACCTTCTCAAATAATTTTGTGCATTCCTTAACTGTTGCATCTAGTGTGGCCATTCCCTCCATGATACCTGCTTCATGCTGCTCCCAAACCTCTGGTGAAGTTGTCGACTACAGTTTCAATTGCAGCTCTAAAATCTATAACTGTAGCTCAAATTGGACTCGATCAATTTCATCTGTAGACTCCTTGACCACTGCAACCAGCTTCTGGATTTTCTCTATTGATTATGCATCCATTGCAATGTTGAGCTCAGGCAGCACATTACATGCATGTGTAATTTCTGCTTCAAAGTGTTGGTTGCGCGTGGCAAATTCTTCCTTATCCTTCTACACCTGCACCCTTTCTTCAAATATCTTTTGGTTATTGGTCTTAACTTCATTAATGACCAGCAGGGCGCGTTGTTGCCTAACCCTTAGTTCATTTGAAATGCCTTGGTGTAGCTCATGTAGGGTTTGGATAGGGAGTGCAGAGAGGTTGATGCCTATATCCTTGATCTACGAAAGTTGGGCATTGGCCTTGTCTAATTAGGCGCAGAGGGCCCCGTCTAGAAATTAAATCACATAGAGATCTTGATTTTGATCTGTTCCAATACTATCATGCTCGCTTGATGCAGGCTCGCCTAAATCCATATCGCTTGACCTATGCTCTCTTGTAGTCAGTCAGTCTAGATATGCAGATTGCGCAGATCCTTCTACACATTTCTCAGCGCCTGCTGAAATTGTTGCTCAAATTGGGTCCATAACTCTATCGTGGTGTCCCTAACCTTGTCTTCGATTTCATCTAATTCCCCTTCAGTGAGGACTAATAGATCTACCTAGGATAATCTGGTCGACTTCTGCTTCTTTCACGGCCCCGAGGTTTTCTGCTTCGGTCTCTTCTTGACCACAAAGGGGGTTCCCTACTCCGCGCCCCCACCCCCTTCGACGTTTAACCCTTCCTAGTCCTGGGTGTGCAGAGAGTCAGACTCCTCAACCTCTATCATAATTTCCTGGCTTACCCGCTCTTTTTCAGTAGCTGCCTTACTAGCAGCTTCCTTGGCAACAGCTTCCTTGGCAGTAGCTTCCTTCTATTGTGCAACTTTCTCCTGAGCTGCAACCTCCTGGGCCTCCTTCTATTTTTTCGCTACTCAAATCTCTGCAGTGATACCTTCTGTTTCCTTGCTCATTCCCGCGCCTAGATCTGAAGGGTAAATCCACTCCCCTGGCCATTTACCAACAATTTCTTAGACATCCGCCTCGCCAACAAGGTAAGGCAACTTATACCATATCTTCTTCGAATCCCTGTGCGTGCGAATAGATACATTATGGAAGTCCACCTTGAATTCTGTGTAGGGATCAAGTTGATCATATAAGGTAGGTGACAGCCTCAGCCTTTGGCTAATCACGTGTGTAGATACATCTCCACTAGGACCCAGAACATCTTGGTCTTTGTAACCCGCGCTGCATCTTTTGTTGCCCAGAGCGAAGCGAACTTTGCTGCCTTCAGGAGGTTTGGTTCTTGAGGAGGAAACTGATTGTCCTCTGGCATCCTCCATGCTACCAAGACTATCAACAATAACAACCAGGCATAATTAAATGCCTTTCCCTCATCCTGGGCCTCTCGATAATTTGCCAATAACTCCTTGCACAAGTACTGAGCCTAGTTGTAATGGACTCCTTTGGCACATTGTGCAGCCAAGGAGATCACTAGCACTAGGACCTCGTCCATGAGGCACTTTCAAATGATTTTTCGTGCTAGTATCTATGATGTGAACTGAACCGCAGGGCCTAAAATGGAGCGGATGGAATATCCACGTGAATTTTTAACCAGCCCAAACTCACTCTTCATCTGATCAGTGAGTTGCTTCTCCTTATTTTCCCTCCAAATGCTTCTATTGGATCCACACCTTGATAGGGCAGCAAGGTGATCTAGTGGATCAACATATCAGTAATAGGGATGGGTTCTCCCATCCAAAGACACCCATCGTGCACCAGGGTGAGTAATTTCCTAACACATACAGTGTTAATGATTGTACGACTAAAGTGCGGCACCCAAAGCATGTTCAAAAGGCCCTCTTTCTCAACTCCTATGACCCACTTCTTAGGCTTCAATCGTGTAACCCCGGTTTCCTCAATATATTTTTGACAAATATTTGTTCAGCGCAAGCTAAGGGAACTTCTCATGATCTCCCTGTAGAAATTTTGAATAATTTAACACATATTCAACAGAGATTATCCTGATCATGTACTATTGTGGAATACATACACAATACATAAGCTCCTCTACGTTGATCATCAATATAGCAGCATCAATAACAATAAAACATCAAGAGCATTCACACATTAACACAGTATGTAACCTGGGGAAAGCATCTCGCTAAAAACCCCACACTATCTGTATATTAATGATTGAGACCATGTAACATTACAAAGTACAATGCTTATCACAAGCAATCCAGTACCAGCTCCACCTGTTACACACAATACAGCTAAGATCTGATCTCCAAATCTATTCCACTGCTTGCCTGCCTCCACTGCTCAATACCTGCTCAAGAATGAATGAGAATGGTCTACCAAACTCGTATTTCACCTCCAAAGAATCACTCACAAGGTGTAAGACGTGAGCAGAAGCTATAAACTGGGCAAATACATGAGCAAACTCATTGGCATACTCAATCCCTTGATTGTGCAAGATCTGATGCACAACTATAGTCACAACTGATAGCAATCTGATTCTCTAACACTTGTCCCTGCTGAACTGAACATGCACTGACATGCAACTGAGTTAACTGATGTATTCTATAGTTGTATCATGAGTTAATAATTAGTTTAACAACTCATCATTAGTCTATCTGCAGTTAGACTAACTACAACTAGTTTAACCAAGTCAAACTGAACACAACTCCATCAACTCCACAATCAACTCCACCAAACTCAACTGATTGAGTTCTAACTGAAGTCATGCATGCAACAACTCAACTGACTCATAAGAAAAGCGTACTTCCTTCTGACAGCTGCATGGGCCACATCTGTAGCTCAAACTGAAGTGCTCCAAGAGAATAAGATCAAGTTTATAGTCCAAATATTATTATGAGACAATAATATTTGACTTTTCTATTTTTGACAGCCAGTCTAAAAATAGACTTTGATCACCCACACTGTGGTCATCCACACTTTGGTCACCCATATTGTGATCACTCACACTGTGGTCACCCACACTGTGATCATCCACACTGTGATCAAAAATAGAACTTGCGCCATAATTTGCCTGCGGGCCCACTTAGTGAAGGCGACTCTTTTCACTAAGCTCCATCATCTTGTTGCAATCTCAACACTCCCAAATCCAAATCTTACAGCTTGAGCGACGGAATGCGGCCCAACATCACGCCATCAAACACCACCTTCTCTGGCAGTAGTGGTGTAGAGATCATGAATTTATCATTATTCAGGACTTTAGGCACCTTGGTTGTGTCCTTGCATGGAGGGATGTACTTCAGGATCCGAGTGATAGGCTCACTCTCTTCGACATCCATCTCCTTGGTGCCTCTGTGAAATTCTTCTTCATCCAAATCAAGGGGCTCATGTGGCTGTTGCACTTTGTCCATCTTCCCCTTCTGGAAGATTTTCGTGGGGAATATTCACAGTGATTTCCTCATCGGAACTTTTTGTTGCTTTTTTTTCTTTTTATCAGTTGCTGAGAGCTTAGGTCTAGGAAACCTAGGTGGCATAGTTTGAAATATCGTCGGAACAGAGCATGTTGCTTCAGCGGAAGGTGCGGCTTCAATTGCAGGTGGAGTGGAAATCATTCTCTCAAAGATGATCTCACAGTGCCACTCAGGTAAGTTGGAAAACTCTGGTCGTGCTAGGATGTTCTCCCAAACCTTCTCAGACATACAACATTAGTTCTGGCAGAAAATATTAAGGAAAACTCATTGATAACAAAGTGTTTGAATAATAGGTGGTCTTCCAGATTTATAGGCGAATTTGAATTTGAATCCAACTGTTCCCTCCAAATTTCTATCATTAATGCATCTTTGGCAGCAGATTTCCAAATATTTTCCCCATAAATGCACCCTCCCCACTCCTCCTAACGGAAATTTTGCCATCCAATCATCTACATTGCGTCCAATGGTTACTTTATTACCAAGCTGCGCGGCACCAACCTTTATGGTGCAACTCCCCTCGGCACCCTACTTTCTTCCATTGTGCAGCCCTCTTACTTCGGCTTCCCAATTTTTGGGCAGTGTAGTTTATAGTCCCGTACTTCCTTGTAGTTGCTTGGAGTACTAAGACTATTCTTCCATCATATAGTAATTGTGCAGGGGTGGGATCACCCTTTTAAAATGTCAATCCACTATCATTGACTCTGCCTGGAAAATATTCTCCATTCAAATTCGCAAGCTGAATTGTGCCACCATCTGTAATTTCCTTTACAACATAGGGTCCAAGCCAATGCATTTGAAACTTTCCAGGAAATTTCATAAATTTGTTGTCATATAATAAGACCAAATCATTAACCTGGAAGGTGTGCTACTTTATATGTCGATTATGCCATGCCTTTTCATGCTCCTTTTGCACCTATTGGTGAAATCCTGCTAAAAATCGATCTTCCTCCAATTCCATCAGCTACATGAGGCACTCCTCCATAGTCTCACGATTAGACATATCGGTCAGTGCTGCAATCCACAGACTTGGCACAATATATTCCATGGGCATCATAGCCTCCTTCCCATAGACCAACCTGAAAGGGGTTTGGCCTGTCATATTTTTACAAGTGGTTCTATACGCCCACAGGACTGTTGGTATGCACATATCCCAGTCATTTCACTTCACGTTGAAAACCTTCCTTAAAGCGCTCTCCAAGGATTTTTTGAAGGCTTCAACTGTACCATTAACTTGAGGGTGATAGGGCATACTTTTCTGATGGTAGACCTAGAATTGTTCAAGCATTTCGGCAATCATTTCATTCAAGAAGTGTGTGCCCCTATCGCTCATTAATATCTTCGGGCAGCCAAAGCGGGACAAGATAAACTCAAAAATAAACTTCGCAGCAGTAATTGCACCACAGTCTTTTACCAGTTGTGCTTCTGCCCATCACATCAAGTATTCAGTTGTTGTAATAATATATCGCGCTCCAATATTTTTCTGTGGTGGCTGGATCAGACCCACAAAATCAATCACCCACTTATCAAACACCTACAAAGATAACTACGGATTTAAGGAAAATTCATCCCTCTGTGATGCTCTCCCCATCCTTTGGCAAGCATCACACACCCTACAATATGCTTTGGCATCCTTATGTACCGTTGGCCACCAAAGTCTTGTGTGCAGCATCTTCTGCCTAGTCGCTCTCCCTACATAGTGGCCTCCCGCTACTCCTCCCTATTATTCTATGAGGATGCTCAGTCATTCAAATTCTAGGACATATGGGTGTCGTATCTCATCGCAGCCCATTTTATACAGGTGTCCAGCAATCACAGAAAAATTAGTTGTGTGAACCACCAACTCCTTTTTAGGTTGTGTAGAATATCCCTCTAGGATTGCGTTAGTTGTTAAAAACTGGATTATATCAGCAAAGTGATCGTCTTTGATGCGAATAGCAGATAGTTTCACATCAGGAAACCCTTCTTCCAAACTAGTAGGCTCATCACATGTCTCAATCTAGGAGAGATGATCAGGACCAACATTCAATCGTCTGAGCTTCACAATCACCTAAAAATCGTACTCCTGAAAGAGCAACATCCATACGCAGATATTCCCCCCCAACACAGGCTTATTGACCAGGTATTTTAGAGCATAATATTTTGTATACATCTTGAAGTGCGTACCTAACAGATAATGTTGGAATTTTTGTAGCGCATACACCATATCGAGTCATTCACGCTCTATAGTCGAGTAGTTCTTATCCTCCTTAGACAACTTCCTACTCGCAAACGCTATAGGATGATCAATATCTCCTTCACCTGGTTGGGTCAGCACTCCACCTAGCGCAATACTAGAAGCATCCACATGAACATGAAACTCCTTTTTCCAATCCGAAAATACCAGAATGGGTGCAGTGACCATTTTGTTCTTCAGAATATCTAAATTGTCCTAACACTCTTCATCCCAGCAAAATTTCATGTATTTTTTCAGCAGTTTCTCGATTGGCACGGTGATTTGTGCATATGCCTTGATAAACTTTCAATAATACCATGTATGGCCTAGTGTCACGCGCAACTATTTTACGTTCTTCAGGGCCTCCAAATTGACAATAATAACTATCTTTGTAGGGTCTACCATCAATCCCTGCTTGCAAACCACATGACCCAGCAATATTCCATAAGGAACACATAAGATGCATTTTTTCAAATTTAGGGCAATCTAATGTCTGCAACATGTGTCCAACATAAGGCATAGACTCACAACGTGCCGCTTTACCAATCCAAATATAGTCCAATAATCAAAGTAAACCTCTAAGAACTTATGGATGAATTCCTTAAAAGTCGCAATTACCACTCGTGAGAAGAGCGCAGGTGCATTCTTCAATGCAAATGGCATTATAGTATATTGGAAACATCCCCATTCTGTTAGGTTCCCATTTTGTCTATTTTTTACTGTATATTTTGCCATTGTATTACCCTCTTCAACCCTTAAGTGAAAGCCTTTGCTAGGTGTTTTGGCTTAATCACTCCAAAAGGTACAGAATAACTTTCCTCATTACTACATGTTTAATTATTTAACACGTAATCATGCTATCTTTATAATTATTTCCTGAAGATGATTAAAGTGGTGACTAATTGTTGAAACTGCCTAACCGGCAGGATCACATTCTGTCGTTGCTGAAATAGCAGAAACAGTGCAAACAGTGAAGCTGAAATAGCAAGAACAGCATGAACCGCGACGCTGAAACACCACGAACAGCATGCACATTTTGAGGAACAGTTGGGATTTGTGTAACAAATCTGCATCGGCAAAAGAGTCTGACCGATTACTATATTGGTCATGACCTTCATGGCTGTAACAATATTTTGTTATTGAAAATTGGCTTCCTTATTTTTGGCACAAAAGGGTTGAAACTTAATGTATGAAAATATGTTGTAATAGATGTCTCCTCTATAAAGAGGAGACATCTACATTAGAAAATGGGGGTAACAACTGGTACTACAGAACTGGTAGTGAAGTGATAGAACTGAATCTCTTTCTGTAATATGGTTTATTGGCAGATGAATACAACTCTGTTCTGAGCATTTTGTTTTAATTCCTGTGTTCTGGGGAATCTTGTGAGAAGGACAGGGCCCACCTTCATCACAAGATTCACCCATCTTCTTTCTGTTGTGTGGTGTGTGTGTGTTATTTCTAATTACATTACAGTTACTGCTTCTAATGATATTTACTTTTGCTAAACTCTGTTTTCCTTCTAGCTGATTACTGTTCTATATGAAGACTTCACCGGTGATTAGGATTCACAGAGTGTATGTGTGAACTGGCCAACAGAGGCAGGTGCTGAAAGTCCTTACTCTGAGGATAGGGTCCTGATCCTTTGTTGCAGGACAACCATCACTTCCTTTTGCAGACTTGTTTCTTTTAAGATATTTGTTCTTACTTCATTTTCTGCAATAGGTTGTAACTACTATAATTGCTGTAACACAGAGTATGGATTTCATAAGATAGTAGACTGTTTATACTACAGCTTTTAATACCATTAAGATTGAGTACATACAGTACGTAGTCACCTTTGGAATAATCAGACTTTCCGGGATTGATAATTAATGTGGCACTCGACTGTTTTATTATTAAACAATTAAAGTGACCAACACATTCCATCACGAAGGTGGTATTGCTACGATCCCCTGGCGCGATCTTGATCTGATGGCACCCCGAGAACCCATCAGTGAATGAATAGGCTTCCTTCCCTCCAACATTCTCTAGGACTTCATCTGTAAATGGCGTTGGGAATGGGTCATGGACGCACACATCATCGAGCTTACTTAGATCTACGTAATACCAGATTTCATCTTGTTGCTTCTTTTCCTGGACTACCATAGGGCTTACCCAGTCTGACTCCTCCACCGACTCAATGATCCCAGCTTCTAGCATTTTGTCCAACTCCTTGCACACCTTTTCCTTGTATTTGGGATTCAAATGGTAGGGTCGTTGTTTCATAGGCTTTGCATCTGGTTTCAAAGTAATCTTCATTATGCCCATCTCCCCAACTATCCCCTTCAGATCTGAGAACTTGGTGGGAAACAACTCTTGGTATTCACGTAGCATTTCTATGACCTTATCAATGGTATCCTCATCCCAATAGTCACCTATCTTCGTAAAATTTGGCTGCACATCCGATCCAACGTTTACCTATCTAGTCTTCAAAGGCTCTACTATGTTAGGGATTACTGCTTTGGGTCCATTAACTTCAATTTTTCCTTGAGACTCTGGAATGTTGATATTCAGAGGGTCATCCTCTTCTTCTTCTGTATCATGTTATAGTATTCTTGCACATGGCACAGCTGCACATTCCAATCTGGTTGAACCCATTCTATTCTTTCCCAAGTTTTCTTCAGTAGCACATTCGCATCAGATCCTAGATCGAGAATTACCTGATCCATTTCATATTATCCAATCTACACAGTTAGCCTCATTTCATGACTTTTTTCTTTCTTTCTTTTTCCCACTTTGCATAAAACATGTTGTTCTGGAGGAGTCTTGACCTTACCTGTACAATTATCAATTAACTCTTGGAGTTCTTTTATCGCCTTTCTATCCTGTAATAGCTTCTTACAAGTCTTCGGAAAGGTATCTAATAGTGAAGGACCTACGTCCTATGCTTCGTTGTTTCTGACAGACATCTCCTAAATTCCTGAGGTAGAGGCCTCATCAAAGTTCTTTTTGGCTTCCATAAAGGTTTCCTTAGCCCGGTTTAGATTGAATCCAATTTCCTTCTCAGCAGCCTTGCGTACCCATCCTTCAGTTTCTGGTTTCTCTCCTTTATCTTCTCCAGTGGAAATACCACTTCGCGTCACGATGTTAATGCTAGGTTCTTCCTCACGAGGCTTCGCTCTCATCATTTGAATATTCTGCGTAGGTGTTTGAGCCTTCTTCTCATGCATTTTGGCTATTAGTACCGGGCAATCTTTCATAACATGACCAAACTGACAACAATACTGACAGGATGGATGCATTGGGTTCTGACATTCATGCATAAAATGACCTGCTTCTCTACAATTATAACAAATTACTTGTCTGTGACCCCTTCTAGCCCATCCTCCTCATCCTCTTCCTCGGCCCTGGAATCCTCCGCGCGTTGCACCTACGCCCTGATCCTGAGGTTGGTTTTCCATCTGCATTCTATACATAGGGGTTTTTTTCATCATTAGTTTGTAGCTCCGGTAATTGCGCTCATCATGCCCAACTGATTTACAAAAAGTTCAAAATAATTGTTGCAGTGTCTGCACAAAATTTTGTAGGATATGACAATTGTCAGTCGTGTGCTTCCCAACTATCTGACAGATAGCGCACCATAAGGCTACCCGTGTGCTCAGTCCAAAGATTTTTTCTAGTTTGAGTGGAACAGGACCTCCCCCAATGAGGTAGTTCTAATAAATAGATAGTGGTCCTTGTCATGACCCTGGCTTTTACACTTCAGGCACCAAACTTCTGCGCGCACCTCGGGCTGGACTTCTGTTCGCTTCTTCAAGCTCAACAACTCCATGTGCAAGCTTTCTAACTGTAATTGAATCTAATGTACCCCTATATTTGTATCCTACACTTGTGAATCTTCTAATATCATGGTGATCTCCACTGCTTCTGCTTACATTCCTATTTTCTGTTGTGACAATTGTAATCTCAGATGTGGTAGGTGCAAAGCAATGTACTAGTCTCTATGTTGAGTAACCATAATGGTCATATTATCCTGTTGAATTAGAGATTTTAATCTTTGATCAAAGTCCCACGTGGACTCATTTACCCTCTGCTGAATCTCCTTGAGCTTTGTTACCAACTAGGCCTAAGATTTGGGCTTCTTGAATTCACTATTCAATGCTTACTGGGTCTCTAGCATAGTCGCGTTGGTTTTATCTGTGCAAAATTTAATGTACCAGCTTAGCACTCTATCCTGCAACGCTGTGACTAGTTGTGCTTTCTTCATATTGTCATCAGTGATCTGTTATGTCGTCCATACATCATTTGTGACAAACCAAAATTGTTCGAAGTCTTCAGTTCCCACACCCTTAAAACATAGGCAGCTTCATTATATTTGCCATATTAAATGATGGAGGTGGAGGTGGAGCTAGAGCTCGAGGCGGAGGTGTAGGTGTGTGAGGTGGAGGTGGAGGCGGAGGTGGAGTGGATGGATGAGGTATCTCGGCGATACCTTGAATTATGATTTGTAGTGCATTTCACGGTGTTCTCAAAAAATTACCCTCATTGTTGCTATCAGAAGACCCTAACAGCAGATTGTATCCAGAAGTTGATTCTTCATTCCTTTTGAATTCTCTCCCACTTCATGTAGTCCCAAACATCAATTTAAAGGCATAACCCGCTTTTTGCACAATAGCATTTTAATCCAAGTCTTAAGAGATTTCAGGTACTTACCTCTTAATCCTTTGAAGAACTTGTGCTCTGCTTCATTGTAGCTGGTGGATGTATCAATCACGAACTCATTGATGAATCCTCCCAAAATACGATCGATCCATTGATCGATGGCTAGCGCGATGTTATTTTCTGAAGTCTCCAAGCGCTTTACCCATTTTGGGGTCCACGCAATAGGGCCATCAAGCTTCCACGTACCCTGACTATCTGCTAATTTGGACATCCACTCATGCAATTAACAGGGGAAAGAGCAGAAGAATATTTCGTGTTTGTCTGTGAATAGGTATCTATTCAACCACTCTTCCTTTGATAAGCGCGGATTTCTGTTCTCCTAAGCTGCAAACACGTGTAGTTTCTAATCGATCCACTTTTCGATCTTTTTCTTAGTGGGGAACCAATTATCATACATTCCTTAGCAAGATCCTGGTCCCGACAACGGAACCATTTGTTGGCTTGTTGGGGCCTAACCTAGGTTCAAAGTTAACTTCACCAACCAAGAAAACCATAAATTGTTGGCCCTTTCGGAAACAACCTGCGTAGCGCAGGCTCAGTCTCACCTAAAGCAGTATTGGGGGTGATAGAACCAAGTTTCTACATCCAGAGGCCTATGTGATATGTTCCTATAGCTCCTAGGGCTTAGTTCTATCTTCGCAAACCCTAACCCTTCCGAAAATGATAATTACAATAATTCACTTTAATAGCATATATACCTTCACGAAGGTCATGTAGCATTCATAACATGTATAAATTGTACTAATCTACCACTTTTGCACACAAGATAAGCATTCATTCATATAATTTTCAATACATAGCGAAAATACAGAAACTTGCAGAAGTAAGAATAAAATATACAGATGCACAATTTTTGGATCAAAACAGTATTTATTAGATGTATTCGTTAAAGTACAGACTATTTTTCCCTGTGCACTCAATTACAGGGGCCCGCACACTCAACCTGCGGACTTACCAAGGTCTCCACGCACTCATTTGTAGGAGCTTCCCCTTCACCTAAGTATAGGAAACAGACTTTTCCTACCTTAGCTTACATGCCCATATAATGATTTCTATCAATCAATTATTTCTTAGACTCTCTATGACTCTTCTATTTATAGCCTTTTCTTTTACAATACCATGGTCCGCGGACCATGGGTGGGTCTCAAAACCTTCCTGTCACCTACCCACCTAAGGGACTAAAGCCCCTTTGACTCTTACTATCTTTGCACTCCACTTCCAGAATTCGCGGAGACTTTACATCATTACAAAAAGAAACTACAAAATTGACAAAATTTAACCCCAGGGACCCCATCCCAATAAATATCAACTATCTGCTTATTAGTGGAGATGTACTAGAGCTTCAGAACTCCCTATAGCACCATTTCTCTAATGAAGTAGTATGTGCTTCGACCTGTCATCATGGTCACCACCAGCACATAATAAAAAATAATCCAACAAGTAGCCTCGAAATTCATACAGTTTCTCAAATTTTCAATCCAGCTGCAATATACTCGGTCTCTATCATATTGAGTGCAACCAATGGTTGCTTCATGCTTATCCAAGAAATCATAATGGAGCCTAAATTGAAGCAACAATCATTTTTGTCTTCAACACTCTCTGTCCAAACTAATTACGCAATTACTATTCTCTACTCATCCATGACCAATTGTACCATGTTGGTACTCTAACACATGTTGAGTTACACATCTTGGCCCAACCATAAAATATTCTTCTCCCTTCACTGGATCACAGATACTTTCTGATCACCCAAACTGGGTGACATATCCAGTTGTGGTAATTCAGGTTGCTCCCTCTTCCATTGGGGTCTTTTAGTATATCATTTATCAATCCATTATCTCATACACAAAGGTCAAATCCCTCTGAAGCTAAAATAGGATTCCTGAGGAATTCTAAGCTACTCCTTCAATGAGATCTTATACTCACAAGATTGAGGTGGCTCTTATGTACACTTCTTCCTCCTCAATTATTGTTAAAGTCTAGAATTGTTTCCTTTTTACTATCCTTTTTTCCATCTCATTTCACCTTTTTATCACCATTTTATAATAATCTCAGCATGTTCAAGGTCAAGTTCAACTCTTAAAAGGTATTCATCATCCATAATTAGAATCTTTGTTTCTTAATGAATTATAATGAAAATATTCTTACAATGACAAAATCATAAACATTCTGCAGCTAATATTGGTTTTCGTAGCAATATTCATTGTTAGACAGGTTGCAGCACTTCAATAAAAGGATGAAGACTACCTGGAGATGAAAATTTTCCACCATATGGATAACCACCTATCAGCATAACTTAAGCTACAAGGATTGAGAGATCTAGAAGCCAAATTTAGAGTCAAATTCTAAAAATGACATGTAGCGATCAAGTAAAAGCAATGGAGGAATAAAACAACATTAAGAGAGTGAGATTGAAGGCCTGTTCAGCTATTAGATTTTGATCGAGATGAATCTCCTATGACTTTCTCTTTGAGTAGCAAGTCATAAAGAGATTGACTTTCAAATTGAATCTATCTCGTAGATGTCGAAATAGCTCATGTCGTGTCGGCTTAAAACTCTTAAAATTGTTTTATAAAAATTTTATAAAGGTTGTAAGCCGAGACCTGAGAAATAATTTTTTCGCGAATATTAATTTTATATTTGTTTTACTGTGAAGACCGATGATATGATGTTCCAGCTTAATATAAGTTACTTTGTTCTCAATGCGTGAGTGAAGATCTTGTGATTACTAGATGACCTACACTCACAGGAGGGCCCCCTGTAAAGCTGTGAGGTTTTGTTTATAGTTTTTTTTGCATTACTTGTTTTTATTATTATAGCTTCTTTCAGTAATTTGTTTCCAGCATAATTACATTTCTGATGATTCCCATTTTGATTGCAGAGTACTCATAAACAAACAAAAAAACACTAAAAATATTTCAATTATTGAATGCATCTTCTTTCTAACACTTAATTACTTCGTAGCTTAATTCGATATATTAAATGTTTATGAAACACTCTTTAGAGGCTAAATACACACACAAGTAATCATTCTCAAGTTGTAAATATTTTCATTTCATTTTCTGCAAGTGGGAATTAGATCCTTTTTATTGCAATTTCTCTTTCATGTAATTAGTATAGAATTTCCTTACTACAATTTAGTATAGAAATTTCTTTCTGTAAGTTAGTGTAGAATGTTTTTAATTCTATAATATAGAACTAGATTGTTTCTTTCTTGAAATTTGGTTTTTAAACATTTTCCTTTCATACAATTAGAGGAAAGTTTGAATTCTGCAATTTAGATAGATTTTCAAATTCTGCAAAGTAGTGAATTTCAATTAGGATTTAATATAACTTTGGATTGAAATATCATGTGCGTAATTATTCTCCAAATTGTGTTAAAAAAAAAATCCGTACTTATAGTTAGTTTCATTTCTAGAATCATTCAATTCACGGAAAGAATCCTAGCATATATAGTGCACATACATTTCATAAGTACACGAATCCTAGTTGACAATTAATGAAGTAAATTAAGAACAATTAATTTACCAAACAATTATTGAGGAAAGTCATCTTTGTATCATTCTGATGCAATCTTAAAAACAAATATAATTGAAGTGTACCTGAGAACAAGGAAAAATTTATTGTCATGATCCTCTCCCTTTTACTGGGAGAACCTTCTATTGTTGGATCATTATCAAAGCATTCTTTGAGCTTGTTGATCTAATCGCTCCTTCTGAGTTCAGAACTCATATGGTACAATATCTCTCAACATAATTCATGATTCTGGGAAAGTCCACTTGCTTTACTTCATTCTTGTACTTCTTCCATCTGCTTTTCAAAGCCTTGGAACCTTCACTATGTACATGCGATCAGAGGCCATGGAAGAACAATTACAACCAACCACTTTTCACTTTTCACTTTATTATCATAATTTTTTGGGTTAAATTTGTGTTATTATAAACTAGTTTATTGCTGCAATTTCTCATTTTTCATGCCAGCTTACTTCAGTAAAGTGTGATTTATTGATTTTGTGTGTTTAGGGACCTTCTTTGAGTCTTTATTGGTTGACATAAACCTCCAGAGTAGCCATAGGACCCTTTGAACTCAAAAATGGAAATTACCATTAAATCCACCTTAAACCTAAATTGTCTAGCCTTTTTTGCTTGGTGGTAAATAACTATAAAGCCCTTAGGGGGCTCTTAGCTTTGTTTCACCATGTTATTAGATCCCTAAGGTATCTTAGGAAAGTCTCCCTTGTGTTGGATTGTGTCCATCACTAAAATGAGAGGAGCAGATACTAAGGTGGCAATGGTGATCTCTCGTTGTTATGCATTGTCTTAGTCACATAGTGAGGCTTTGCACTGAGGTGCTAAATTTTGTTGTCGCAAGCCCTACCCTAATTGTATAGGTAAACCTCTGCTAGCCTACACATTAGTACAAAAAAATATCCACTAAACTACATGCTAATATGTATTTCATAATCAATAAATTCTATGAAACTCAAAATTCCCCTTTAGTAATATTTTAAGCTCATATATTTAGCAACATAATATAAAATTTTAAGCTCTATTGTAAACACATTCTCCTTTTCTCCCCAATCTTATTAAAAACCCAACTAAACATATATGTAACATAAACAACCAGAAATTTAACCCAAAAAAACCCTCCATTACTCTAAAAAAAAATATGTATAAATGAATAAAAGTAGGCGACGCATTTATGTACAGGAAAAAAAATTGTGTTTAAATATTAATTGTCTCTTCCCTTTTTCTTTCCATTTATCATAACATAACTCATTATCTTTCAACCAATACCATTCCATATTTTTTATATTATTCTTTTTTTTTATAATACATTTTCACGTTGAACTTAAAAATAAAAAATAAAAAAATATGTAAAGTAATTATACCAACTTGAGTGGGCCTAATGGTTAAGAGCATGTGTTTCCTCCTAAGAGGTCACAGATTCAAAACCAGAGGGGGGTAGAGTATGTATGCCTTCGTAGACTTAGCAGTGAAATCATTGCACGAAGATGGGTCCCTTGTCCCACAAACAAGGGGGTCTCATACACCAATTTGGTGTCTAGCTTGGCTGTGACCATCATCATCATCACCATCAGATGGAGACTTGGTCTTGACCCTGAGCTATTACTAATTTTTTTGAAAGTGGCACAAATGCACTCCATATGTACAACATATATAATTTGACATGACACGCATCATATTCACACTATTATTTGTTTGGGTTTATTGATTTAAAAGTTTATATTTTAAGGTTTACTTTTATTACTTTAGGTTTATAGTTTGTTGGGTTTTTAATATTGATTTCTATGATTTATTATTCCCTGCGATTTATAATATTAACCATGGTCAACTATAGTCAACCATGGTCAACCATTGTCTACCATGTTTTAAATTTTAATATTAATCCCTAGGGTTTATTGATCTAAGGGTTCATATTCCTAGGGTTTAATTTTATTCCCTTAAGTTTATAGTATTTTGGGTTTTTAGTACTGATCCCTAGGGTTTATTATTCCCTTCGGTTTATAATATCAGTCATGGTCAACTATGGTCAACCATGATAAACCATTGTCTACCATGTTTTAATATTAATCTCATTGTATCAAAATGAAAATCAACCATGGTCAACGATGTTTATTTTAGGGTTTATAATATTTTTCTTAGGGTTTATGTACCTTGGGTTTATAATATTAATCCCTAGGATTTAATATTTCCCTTGGGTTAATAATTCTTTGAATTTTAGTATTAATCCCTTGAGTTTATTATCCTTTGGGTTAGTATTATTGCATTTGGTTCATAATCCCTTGGGGTTTTAGTATCAAACCTTAGGAATTAGTAAACTGAAGGGATTGATATTATAAACCCAAGGGTTAATGCTAAAACCCTAAGGTATTATAAACCCAATGGACTAATATTATTAACCCCAAGGGACTAATATTATAAATCCAAGATATATAAACCCTTTGTTGACCATGATTTATATTGAACCTAAGGGATTAATATTATAAACCTATGAATAATATTATACCCTAGGAATATGAACACTTAGATTAATATACCCAAAGGATTAATATTATAAACCCAAGGGATTAATACTATAAACCCTAGAGTTTTTAGTAATAATCCCTTGGGTCAATATTATTCCCCTGTGTTTATAATCGTTTAGGGTTTTAGTATTAACCCCTTGAGTTTATTATTCTATTGGGTTTATAATATCAATCACTAGAATTTATTAATCTAAGGGCTCATATTCCTAGAGTTCATATTTATATTACATAATTTCAAATTAAATAATAATAAATTATTATTATTAATTATAATAATAATAATATTTTTATTGCAATAATGTTTTCTTGGTAAATAAAAAAGATAAATACAAAAAATATATTTATCAATGATAAATACAAATAAAACCGTCAATTTATATCAACTACATTAATTTTTTTAACATAATTATACTAATACTTTAATTCTAAAATAAGTCTTAAAATACCACTGGTATAATTATAATGTTCATCTCAGCCATCACCTTCTCACATTGAAACCAAAGTATTATGATTAACAAAATAATCGGAAAAAAAAGGCAAACTATAAAAAAGGGGTTCTTACACTACTATACGTCATTGTAAATGAACATGATTGTAAATGAACAAGTACTCAATCATTACCCATCATTTTGTTTTTCGGGGAAAAAGTGGCAACGCACTCAAAAGAGTTTGGTTCAACGTCAAATAAACTTGTGAAAATAAAAACTTGCTTGAATTGTAGGAGTTAAGAAAAATGTAGAGTTATGGACAATTGAATGAAGTTATGTTTTTAGAGCCAATTTTCCACATTGAAAAAGCATGTATGTGTAGAATATCCTACATATGTAGGTAATTGTAATATTCTAGCATGGGGTTTTTGTATTTTATGTTCAAGTCAATATTTTACTACAATACACGATGAACAAAATAAAGGAAACAAAGACTCCAATTAGGAGAAAATGATGGTAGAAATGTAAAAGATAATAGGTATGCTTGGTGATGGTAAGGAATTTTTAACTTTTCAAAATATTGGGAATACTTGCAAAATTTGGCAGATTGCTAGCCTAATTAACAAAAACTAAAGGATGCACTAAAATGCAAATTCCCACCATAGTTAACTAAAGGAATCAATAGATTGTTCTTAGTAAAGAAATTTTATTTTTTCTTTCATGAAACATTTATCTGTCTTTTTCACTAAACGAATTACATTTGAAAAATAAGAATGGTTTGCCTTTGTTTGAGGTGTGTATGCATATGTGCAGCACATAGGAAATTGTGGAGGATTTCTTAACGGTTGAAGATGTGATGAGAGTGATGGAAAAACAACCGATGATGATGTGAGGAGGTGCATTCTCATGAGTTGGGTGCTACAATTGGACTAATCACCCAACTAGTTAGATTCATGGAGTCTAGAAGTGTGCAGAGACATATCAAATTTGAGTTGGAGTATGGCAACTGAGTTCACAGAGATGCGGTGGTTGGCATGGTGGAAATTGTGATTTGATACATTGCAGCCAAGAGATGGAGGGATTGGCCTTCCATGATGGTGTGAGGCAGTGTGGATACTTTTGACATATTGTGAGTAATCATCTTGGGAAGTTTGAGAGATTTTCTACACAAATCCTTATTTTCCAAAATGAGGAAGCAAAGAGGAGTCATGTCAATTAATGGGCCTTGGTGGTGGTTCATTCACGAAGATTTATTGGTTAATTGACTTGAGCAGCGAGGCAAGAGCAACTTGCTTGGATAACTAGGAGATGGATGGTTTTTCCATGTGGAGTTTTGGTGAAGATGTTTGTCGAGGAGTGACATTTTCGATGATGAAAACCATTTTAGAGTGGGGGAGGACTTTAGGCCCTTGGGTTTGAGCACGCAAGCAGGTGTTACCACTCTGTGGTTTCCCTAGGCTGAGAAAGGAATCCCAGAGGTAACCACAAACCTCTTTAAGCCAGAATCTAGCCCTTCTAGCCTAGAGAGGGCTCTCTCACTTAGGTTACTCAACAAATAGGATATTAGGCTAGGTAATAAGCTCAACAAAGTTTTATTTTTAGAGGTTTGTTGATGAGAAAAGGGGTAGATCCATTGGGCATGGAGTCATGTCAAATCAAATTTTGTCTAGTGAGATGATGGAAATATAGATGGTTTTCCCCACATGGGCAAGGTGGGTAGCTTTGGTGGTGGATTTAGATCAAATTGCTATAGGAGGTGAATTTAGAAAGGGTGTAAGACAAAAACATTAGAGAATCAAATCATGGATAAATTCTAAAGTGTTGCTTTAAGCTAAAAACATTGATAACTTGGCAAACTAAAATAGAGCATTCATTAAAGATGAATTTTAAATTAATCATTTGGTTTTCCAAGCAAGAAGATGCACATTAAAGAGATGTAAACGCATATATAATTTACAACACCAAAGGAGCACAAAACCACCAAAATTCTGACTCAGGAATCCTTGCAAATTCCACCTATGTATTTCATTCATTCACTCACAAAAAGTTTTCAAAAATACAGTGCACAAAGTCTTTCCTCTAATCTCAACCAACATAACCACTTAAAAAGATTTAAATCTATCTATATACATCATTAGGTTCATTCTCCCACTCAAGTTGGTTGAATTCATTGAAATCAACCAAATTCTAACAAAAAAAAATCAATATTTAGCTCATATGCTTAAAAATAGGGGTAGTTTCACCTGCTACCAATCATTGCCTAATACATAACTGACTTGGAATATTTGTAATTAAACCTTAACTACATATCCTAAAAAAATATTCCACCTATCCACGATGATCTAACTACTTCTAGGAGCCAAAATTCGAATTTTGAAGCAAAATGGAGCTAATTGTCCAGACTCGCAGTGCATTTGACAGACTCACAACGCATTGAAGTGGCCTTTATGTTATGTAAAATTGAAGACCTTGTCTTTCCAAAAGAAGCAAATGGGTATGCTTCAAATACCCTTGTGATGGTGTTGGACCTCCTAAACAAGATTCAAAACAGCTGCAGACATCCCTTTGACCTGTTCCCCACTTTCACAGCACACTGTTTGTTTTCACTGAATTTATGAAAAATAGGGGTTAAAAACTAGCTCATATCTCCTAAATCCTGACATATGTTACAAAACAAAGGAGTTTTTTATAGATGAGAGTGTCCTTGAGAGAAACCTCTCTCAGTTTCCAAAAAATCTTCTCCAACTCTTCACAATCCACACCTAAACATCATAACTAAAACAGGAAATGGCAAAACCTAAAACATAGGCTCTAAAGATGCATTTGAATTTTCCAATATATAATACCTGTGCAGAAACTGAAGGATTTTTTTGTTCTTTGGCCCATTCTTGGAAAAAACTCTTTCAGTTTTTCGAAATTAGTTTCCATTTGGTCAGAAAACTCTTTTTAAAATTATGACAAAAACAGTGAAAAACGCAGCAAATTGTCAACTTTCGCAACACATGTTAACTTTCATAGTGCCTTCAAAATTATGAGCATATAATGGCTTCCTCTAATATAAAGTGTTGGAGGCAACAAGTAGGTGTTGTGACATCCTTATTACATCCCGCAAGACAACCAAAAACCTCAAAATTGGGTCATCTCCTCATCATAAAAGACTATACAAAATGTGCAGCATGCCCTTGCAACAAATTACCAAAAAAGCGCAGCGATTATGATTTGGCTCTCTTTGTTGGTCTTGAACAACTTTGGCAGCTCATGCATGCAAATTACAATTTCTTACAGTCAAGGAACAAAGAGTGAGTTGGTTTTTCACTTGTGAAGGAGAATTGACCACCAATTTGCAAGAATTGCAGCATTGTGTGAACTCACAGTGCCCCTGCCTCCCTTTCGCAGCGAACCAAAATGAACATACCATGGCTTCCGATAGAAATGAAGAAGAGCTGAGCGATGTAGAATGAAAATTGAAGTTCAAATAACCTTCCACAACAACCTGAAGTGGAGTTGATGGCGAAAAACTTGATTTGAAATCGTGGTGAGGAATGCGCAACATCTTTTGGAAAACGCAGCGCTTGAGGAAAAGGAAACTAATTGTCCTCATGACCGTTGTACTCCTACTGAGGTCATAACCTGTCATGAAAAGACATTTAAACTGACTCTACACAACCTCCAAATATGTGCCTAATCGCTCTCATGATTGTTTTGATGTAGACTTGCCCTCTAAACTTACGTGACTAAACTATGATAACTAAAGTTTGATGACTAACTTATGATGACTAATTCTCTCATAACACGACCTAGACTCTCTTATAATGACAAATGATCCCTCATGATTTCCAATTCAAATCATGACTTCTTATGACCTTACAATTTTGAATTATGGCAAAAAGACTATTTTTTAAGCTCAAAATACTCACAATGACACTTTGAAAAATTTGACTTATTTGTATAAAAAAACCCTTTAGACCATGACATTCATGAAACCAAGAGTAATAATTGCAAAAACGACCTCAAATGAAATAGTAAGACAAAAGTGATTGGTATTACTATATTATTATACCCTAACATTGGCTCCAATGGGGATGGAATCCTCCCTGTGAGGTTCCAAGAACATGATAGACTAGTATCCTGATCCATTGGGCTGATCCCAAACCTCCAACATTCTCTACCCTGAAACCAATGCAACTGAAACCAACCCGGTAATCTATTCCATTCCTCAAACTGAACCAAATCCATTGTTCAAACTGAAACCTGAACTGTACATTGAAAACTGAAAAATTTGTTGCAAAATGAAACTAAAAAGAATGCTCAAGGTGTTGAGCTTATTCATCACACTCCTACTCACTCTAACTGATCCACAAGCTGCTTTATCAAGTGAAGTCAAAAAATCAGTGTAACCATGAAAGAAAATGGCTTGATGACTGGACTTTTCTTTCATTTATTTCAAATAGAAAGATTTTTTTTACAATTGGCAACTCAAAATTCAACTGAAATTGATAATCATAATCCATAAATACAAGAAAATCCATCTTCCTTGATGATTGCAAAACATTTGGAAAAAGGATCTTGGAGATCATGAAGTCCTTCATTCGGTTGATCCTTCTCAAATTGCAATGCAACAATTTGTTCTTTCCTATCATCCAGATTAGAGACAAGGTTTGTGTGTTCTTGCAGATCTTCAATTGAGGCAGCCACATCTTGAATAACAAAAATGTCTACATCCACGGGGTCTAGAACAACCTGCTCTTCATTATCCTCTTTTAATTGTGGAGTATTGGTGCCATTATCTAGCTCATTGCTTTCATGAATAAAACCTTCATCATCATTTAAAATGAGCTCACTGTTTTGAGTTTCCATACATACAATTTTAGAACTCAGAATTTTATAAGTTTCTTCTCGGAATAAAGACCGAGGAGATAAAAGGGCATATTAAAATTTTGATTGTTTATCCTCTTCTTTCCCTTAGTGACTTAACATTTGACAAGACTACTGCAATTTTTCTTCAAACTCAGAAGATGAATCATAACTTTCTACATCATGATGTTGATTTACTTCATTTTCAGGCAAGAGAAAAGCTACTATTTGCTAGAAGTTTTCTTGAATATGATGGCATCTAGTTTCTACTTCTTCTTCCTGATGGTTAAAAGGGTTCTCATGAATAACCTCTATAATCTCATCATCCATAAATTGATCATCTTCATAAAAACTTTCCAAATGCTCAATAAAATTGTCAAAATGTGTGCAACAGTCTTTGACCAGCAACAAGGAAGGATGATGTTCTTTATATCTCTCATAAAATACTATATGAAAATCTCTAAGAGAATATAAACAAGAATTTGGCAAGATTTCATACCATGATTGTGCATTTCCCTCCAAGGATACCATGAACATCTTCATGAGACAATCTTCATGAAAAACAACCTTTAGCTTATGCACATGCATGTGAAACTTAATTAAATGAAGAGAAACATCATCTCTTTCCTGATCTTTGAATCTCGGTAAATAAGTCTACCAATCTACATAACGTATATGATTTGGAAAGACTGGAATATGAATGCGATACATAGGAGCATACCTTGCAGATTTGTGTTCCATCTTGAGCCAATAGAATCGTTAGTGAAATCCTAATTTCCAGATCCTTCTGCCAATGGAGTCATTGGATCAGGTTGAACCTTGATTGGAGTCACTAGGTGAATGGTTCAGCCTTCATATGTCTAACTATTGTCCACCATCAACAATCAGATTTGAAACTTGATGATCTTTCTCGGGGAAGATGGAACATTTCTCTCCCCAGTATGGTCACCAAAATGTTAGCACTCTATGATTTCCCTAGGTTGAGAAAGGAATCCCAAATGTAAACACAAACCGCTTTAGGCCAAAATCTAGTCCTTCTAGCTTGGAGAGGGTTCTCTCACTTGCTCAAAAAATATGATATTAGACTAGGTAATAAGATCAACAAATTTTTATTTTTAGAGGTTTATTGATGAGAAAAAGGGAAAATCCATTGGGCATGGAGTCATGTCAAATCATATTTTGTACAGTGAGATGATGGAAAAATAGAGGGTTTTATCCACAAGGGAAAGGTAGGTAGCTTTGGTGGTGGATTTAGATCAAATTGTTGTAGGAGGTGAATTTAGAAAGGGTGAAAGACAAACAAATTAGAGCATCAAATCATGGATGAATTCTAAAGTGTTTCTTTAAGCTGAAATCATTGATAACTTGGAAAACTAAAATAGAGCATTCATTAAAGATGAATTCTAAATTAATCATTTGGTTTTCCAAGCACGAAGATGCACATTAAAGAGATGTAAACACATAGATAACTTACAAGACCAAAGGATCACAAAACCACCAAAATTCTGACTCAAGAATCCCTGCAAATTCCACCTCTGTATTTCATTCATTCACTGGCAAAAAGTTTTCAAAAATACAGTGCACAACATATTTCCTCTAATCTCTACCCAAAAAACCACTTACAAAGCTTTAAATCTTTGTATATACATCATTAGGTTCATTTTTTCACTCTAGGTGGTCGAATTCATTGAAAGCAACCAACTTTTAACAAAAAAAAAATCAAAATTTAGCTCATATGCTTAAAAATAGGGGTAGTTTCACCTACTACCAATCACTGCCTAATACATCATTGACTTGGAATATTTGTAATTAAACCTTAACTACATATCCTAAAATAGTATGCCACCCATCCACAATTATCTAACTACTTCTAGGAGCCAAAATTCGAATTTTGAAGCAAAATGGAGCTAATTGTCCAAACTTGTAGCGCATTTGCCAAACTCACATCGCATTGAAGTGGCCTTTATGTTTTGGACGATTCTAACCCTTTTCTATACAAAAGAAGAAAATGTGTATTCTTCAAATACCCTTGTGATGGTGTTGGACCTCCTAAAACATATTCAAAACGTCTTTAGACATCGCTTTGACTTGTACCCCACTTCCGCGACACACTGTCTCTTTTCACTGAATTTCTAAAAACATAGGGGTCTAAAACTAGCTCATATCTCCTAAATCTTGACAGTTTTTACAAAAAAAAATGATATTTTGTAGATGAGATTGTCCTTGAGATAAACCTCTCTCAGTTTCCAAAAATTCTTCTACAGGGCTTCATAATTTGTACCTAAATATAATAACTAAAACATGAAATGGAAAAACCTGAAGGCTGAAACATAGGCTCTAAAGATGCATTTGAATTTTCCAATCTATAACATCTCTGTAGAAAATTAAGGAGTTTTTTTTTCTTTGGTCATGCTTGGAAAACACCTCTTTCAATTTTTCTAAATTATTTTCCATTTGTTCAAAAAACTCTTTTTAAAATGATGACAAAAACAGTAAAAAATGCAACAAACTGTCAACTTTCGCAACACCCGTTAACTTTCATAACGCCTTCAAAATTCTGAGCATATAATGGCTTCCTCTGATATAAAGTGCCGGAGGAAACAAGTAGGTGTTGTGACATCCTTATTGCATCCCGCAATACAACCAAAAACCTCAAAATTGGGTGATATCCTCATCATAAAAGACTACAAAATGTGCAGCATGCCCTTGCAACAAATTACCAAAAAACGCAGCGATTATGATTTGGATCTCTTTGCTGGTCTTGAACAACATTGACAGCTCATGCATGCAAATTACAATTTCTTACAGTCAAGGAACAAAGAGTGAGTCACTTTTGCACTTGTGAAGGAGAATTGACCACTAATTTGCAATAATTGCAACGTTGTGTGAACTCGTAGCGCCCCTGCCTCCCTTTCGCAGTGAACCAAAACGAACATACCACGCCTTCTGGTATAAATGAAGAAGAGTTGTTCAATGTAGAATGAAAATTGAAGTGAAAATAACCTTCCACAACAACTTGAAGTGGAGTTGATGTTGAAAAACTTGATTTGAAATTGTGGTGAGGAATGTGCAACATCTTTTGGAAAACACAACGCTTAAGGAAAAGGCAACTAATTGTCCTCCTGACCATTTCACTCCTGTTGAGGTCATAACCTATCATGAAAATACATTTAAACTAACTCTACACAACCTCCAAATCTGTGCCTAATCGCTCTCATGATTGTTTTGATGTAGACTTGCCCTCTAGACTTAGGTGACTAAACTATGATAACCAAAGTTTGATGACTAACTTATGATGACTAATTCTCTCATGACATGACCTAGACTCTCTTATAATGACAAATGATCCCTCATGATTTCCAATTCAAATCATGACTTCTTATGACCTTACAATTTCGAATTATGGCAAAAAGACTATTTTTTAAGCTCAAAATATTCACAATGACACTTTGACAAATTTGACTTCTTTGTACAAAAAACCCCTTTAGACCATGACACTCATGAAACCAAGACTAATAATTGCAAAAATGACCTCAAATGAAATAGTAAGACAAAAGTGATTGGGGTTCCTATATTATAGGACCCTAAGAGAGGAATGCCCAAGTTGGCTTATTACACCCAAGTCAACTTGGAGAGGCGCAAAACCAAAGTCGTTCGATGTGTCATGTGATGGGAGAGTCGTGCATGATGGGACTGCCCGAGACATGAAATGGACAAGCGCGTCATGAAAGGTTTCGTGCAAGGGTGCATGCCTATAAGGCAAGCATGCCCAATGAAGTGGATCAAGTTGACATAGAAATGACGAGACCAAACGGTTGAGGGTGTCAGCCCAAGATGAGCGACACATGCAAGGGGAAAAAATTGGTTGTATGAAGGTCGAACTGAATGGTTGTGAATAAACATGTTCATTTAAGGGAACATACAAATGCATATAAGTACACTAAATGGTGGATGAGTTTGGGCAGAAGACTCAACTAAGGGAGTAACCAAGAAAAAATCGAACTGTGGGAGATGAGAGGATGCGGGAATGGTGAACGAGGCAATACAAACTGAGACTCTTGGATAGTTCACACCTCATGAGTGAAGAGAGACAAAAACTTACGAAGGGTCATTTTCTGTGAAGTATCCCTGTGCAAGCCAAAGGGCCAAGTCTTGGACTAGTTTACGGTTGGTCGATTCTTTTCGCTGTTTGTAAGCCAAAGAGCTGCACATAAGTTGGTTTCTTGGTATATTTTCTATTGGGGGGTTTGGTTGTGAGTTGAAGGGTTGCGACCTGGCTTACTTTTGAATGGATTGAGGTAATGAATGACTAAGGTTTGGCCCAACCAAGTTTTTGTAAAAATTGAATTTATATTGAATTTTATTGAAGTGTGGGGAAATGATTGGGAGTTCCCCCTCCCATGTTATATTGTTGTTACACTTGTATATTGTTGATGTGTTTTATACTGCAAATTTGTTTACTGTTTATATTGTGGAAGTGAATTATATAACTGAAGTAAACTATTAATGAAGTATATTGGAAAAATAATTTAAGTGTTAAAGAATTGAAGGGCTACTGTACTAAGGTTTTTTGAAAACTAATTTCGCAAGTTAAAACAATGGTATCGTTAACAAAGTACATAGACAAGAGGCATAGTCCGAGAAAAATTAGATTCAAGTTGGCTTGGCCCTTGAGGATAAAATGTGTTGGTACCACACATCTCAGTGACTTGACGGGCTTAGACTTGTGTGACCACCATGGGGGCGTGACAATTTGTATCAGAGCAGAAAACTATGACAGGGAACTTGAAGGAAGTTGTTTTGGTTGAAGACAGTGCCATGACAACCACTATCATGATAGTTGCGATCAAAGCTATTGAGGAACCAAATTTAATGTAAAAGGACTTAGTTGGAAGTTGGATAGCATGATGGTAGGTTTTCAAGAATAAGAATCATAGAGAGATAAGATGCAACAAAGCCGCAAGAAACTCATGCAACTCATGGAAAGTTTGAGTCGCTTAAGAAAGAAGATGCCAAAGTTGTGGAAGGAAATTATTGTTCTCCAAGAGAACTTTAAGAAGGAAATTCTTGACCCTGACCTTTTGGTTGAGCAGGTCGAAGTTATTAACCATGAAGAGAAAGTTGGTTATGCGAAAAAGTATCAAATAAGTGTTGTGAAGCAATAGTCAAAGGAGGACGAACATGGTATAACGATGTCTACCAATATTGGACTAGGGTCAAGCACTCCACATGCACTGAAAGAAGATGTGGGTTATTATATGGAGGGACCTCATGTGGATATAAATGATATGTGATGACTTTCATTGTGCAGATTGAAATGGACTCTTGTTCACGTATTAGCCAGATGACTTGGGTTGATCCGTAAACTATCGTGGATATTCCACTAGACAGTTCATCACAATAGATCTAATAATATTATATTAAAACTCTGAAAATTCTACATTATTACAGTTTATTAGACTTTAAGATATGTGGATTTAAGTGTAATTAGTGCATGCATGCGAAAGAAAATTATGCACAAAAGTAGAGAATGAAAAAATAAGCACATACACACACAAGACATAAGATATGCTCTTTGGAAAACCCTTTCAGGAGAAAACCCAGCTCGAAGGTGAGGTCGCTTCACTCTCTTTCTCTATATGGAAATATGGTTGCAGGTACAAAGAAGTAATGTCTGTGACCCGTGGGCTGCTACAGTGTCCAAATCCTCTCTATGTTCTCTAACTCCTATCTCTCCTGGCTATCTTTGCTCAACTATGGAACAAAATGCTCTAAAATGAATGGAATGCCTCTCCCTCCTAGTGGCCCGATTATAACACAACTCGATAGCCTACTAGTGGTTAAGTTTGACTACATCAATTCTTAACTAGAGTTAAAAAAATAGACTCTTCTAGATTCTTTTACATCAAAAACACATGGCTAGCCCATTTTCTATGAATAATGAGGGTTGACGCGTCATCCTCTTGAACTATAGGTGTGAAAACAGGAAGGTCAACTTCTGAGTGGCATAACTTTTGCATACAAACTTTGATTGACGCGCTTCTTGCGTTGTTGGAAAAGTCTCTGTGTGTAGAATAGCATGAAAAGGTTTTGCGCTAATGCGACAAAATTTCACCCCCAGAAAACATCGTTTTATTCCTCAAAATTCTCCTAGAAGGTTTCAGACCATGTTTCGCCAAACTGGGTCCCACGGGTAAAAACGGTTTCGCGAGCTGATTCCTCCACTTTTCCACTCCAAATGCATCAAGATTGATGACAAACAATATTGAACCAATTCGGATCACACCTCCCCATTTTGGGAGGCTTTTGGTCCCCAAAATATTTTATGAAATGAGGTGAGGAAAATTTTCTTCCACCTTCTCTCTGGTGTACCATCTAGCTTTGCTTGGAAGTTGTCCATTCAACCCACTCTTCCAAAGGTCATGCTACCCTTTTCTTGTAGTTTTGGACATCTTCTGCAAAATTGTATCTTCTGTCAATCTTCCTGAGCGTCTGGTGCCAAATCCTCCATAGATGGTAGGACCTAACCCTTCCTGATCTAGCATGGAAGGGTCATAGGGTTTCAAATTCTCTACATTCACAACTGGGTAAATGCACATATATGGTGGTAAACTAAGTCGATAAGAATTATCACCCACCTTTTCCAGTATCTCATCATACCTTGGAACCTTGATTTTCTTACTAGGCCCCTAAAGCCTCTCCTTATTCAATTGTAGCCATATTATGTCTCCCACCTTGAATGGTTTCTCTGTTCTGTGTTGATCATGCTTGACCTTATACTTCCCCTGCGACTTTTGCAATGTTTCCTGTACTTGTAGATGGATCTGCCTGATATTCTCTATAATTTTTTCAACCCTCAAAGCATCTCCTATAAGATCTTCCATCACTCCTCCTTATTGCCCATATGCAATATCTAAATGTGAAGGTTGAAAATATCCAAAACAAGTCTCAAATGGGGACTTTCATGTAGAAGTGTGGACTGCTCTGTTATAAGAATATTGTATATATACTAGATTTTCATCCCAGGTCTTCAAATGATTCTGGTTGTATCCCCTCAAAATCTACACCAAAGTCTTGCTGACTACTTATGTCTTCCCATCTGTCTATGGATGGAATGTTGTAGATATCTTCAACTTTGTGTCCATCTTCTCCCACAATGTAGTCTATAATTCATTTAGAAATCTTGTGTTCCTGTCTAAAATGATGCTCCTTGGTATCCCAAAGTGCACCCAGAGTTTTCCAAATAACAATTTTTTTCTTCTTATCTGTTGATGGTATTTTTACTGGGCATAAAAACACACATCCTCTTCTTATAGGGCATATGTTGATGGTATTTTTACAGGTATTTAGTCCCTTCCTGGTTGTCAGTAAACCTCCCACAAAGTCCATGGAAATGCTTTTCTAAGGACGAGTAGGTACAGGTAAGGGATGATACAAACCCTTTTTCATGTTGCTAGGCTTGCAGGTACAACAAAACATGAATCCTCTTATGAACCTAGCTACCTACTCTTACATATTGGGCCAATACACATACCTTTGAAATTTAGCCATGGTCTTCCCTACACCAAAGTGCCCTGCAACCTTGGAGGTGTGAGCCTCTCTAATCATCTGAAAACTCTCACCTTTAGGAACACATAGCTTATCCAACTTGTAGAGTAATCCACCCTGGAGATGGTATTCATTGGTGTTTTCGCCGTCATGCACATGAATCTGGCTCTACAACTGTTGATACACCTCCTTGAAGTCCTCATCTTTGAATATACCTCTTTGTATGCATCATGTGTGAATGGCTTCATGTGCATAAGAGTCCCCAAAGTTGTAATATTTGATGTGGGTGGCCTTGAAAGAATATCATCCAACTTGTTTTTGTTTCCCTTCTTATACTTGATCACCAAATAAAACTCTTGTAAAAACCCCATCCACTTGTAATGCTTATTCTGTTGTAGCTTACTCTGGGCCTGCAAGTACTATAATGATTGGTGATCTATGTGGATTACTGTCTCCTTTCCCATCAGATAGTGCTTCCACTTATTCACATCTTGCACCATGGCATATAACTCCTTATCATAGGCAGGGAAGTGAAGAACTACCCCATGAAATACTTCAGAATGGTAGCAAACAAGCCTTCCTCCTTGCATCAAGACAACTTCCATATCATACCTACTTGCATTTGTCTCAACTTCAAAGGGCAGCTGCAAGTTTGGTAATGCCAAAATTGGTGCTTGACTGATCTTCTTCTTTAGCTCCTTGAAAGCCTTTTGCTAACCTTTTCCCCACTGGAAACTCTTGCCCTTTACTATTATGGAGTGGAGCGGTGCTGCTACCACTGAAAATGAGGCTATGAATTTCCTCAGGTACTGTGCTGCCCAATTGAAACTCTTGACCTCGAAAACAATAGTAGGTACCGACCATTTCATGATGGCCTCCATCATGGAAGGATTTATCTTCAGCTCTCCTCCACCGATCACATACCCTAGGTACACCAAAGACTGTTGCGCAAACTCATACTTCTTGAGATTTGCTAGCAGTTGGTGCTTCTTCAATGTTTCCAACACATGCATTAAATATGAAATATGTTCCTCCCAGGTAGCACTATATACTAGTATATCATCCAGATATACAATAACAAATTAATCTATAAAAGGGGCATAGTATATCATTCATTAATCTCATAAACGTAGTTGGTGCATTACATAGGCCAAATGGCATAACTAACCACTCATACAAACCATGCCTAGTTTTGAAGGAAGTCTTCCATGTATCTTCTTATTTGACTCGAAACTGGTGATATCCAGACTTCAAGTCCATCTTGGTGAAATAATTTGCTTGTTGTAAATAATCTAGCAGATCATATATCTTGGGCAGGAGGTATTTGTTCTTGAGCGTGATTTTATTCAACGCCCTGTAATTTATACAAAATCTACCAAGTCTCATCATTCTTTGGCACAATGATGATGGGTGACCCACATGGTGATGTAATCGGTCAAATGACACCTTGTTCCAGTAGCTACTACAACTGTTTCTTCATGTCACTTGCTTCTATAACATATTACATGTACAACCCAACATTTGGCAATGGGGAGTCTGGCAATTGCGGGATCTCGTGCTCCACTTCTCTCTTAGGTGGCAACCCTTTAGGTTCTCAGAACACATCCTTGTATGCCTATAACAACTCCTCCAATTGTTGTTTCTATTTCTTAGTACACCCCTCTAGATATGCCTTACCTCTTATTAACTCCTCTTTAGACTGAAATTCTCTTAAAAACAATAAAACATACTTCTTGTTGGAGCTGATCAATTTCTTGGCCTGGTTGGCACTTACAAGTGAAATTTTCGACTTGTCTTTGTGCGCGTTGATGATGAACGATTTTCCATCCTTGATGAGTCAATACTATTTAGTTCTCCTCATGAATATTTCACCACGCATGTACATGCATGGACTCCCAAACACGACTCCACATAAATGAAGGGGAACCACATCTAGATCTACTTCATTTATAAACTTAGCACTGATAGAAAATCTAATTTTTCGCTTTTTTGTTACCTTCAACTATTCATCCTTATTTACCCATCCCAATGTATATGGGTTTGGATGATCACGAACTTCCAACCCCAACTTCTTGACCAGCTCTGCCGCAATAAGATTCACTTGGGATCCTGAGTCAAATAGAGCATCAACCTTTGTCTTTTTGACCTGTATCTTTATATGGAAGAGTATGGCCATTTCCCTCTCTTCCTATTGTTGAAGGCTACTCAGATTCACCTCCTTTTCCATTGATGTACAGATGATCTTCTCATCCATGTTCGAGATGCTTTCAGCTTGGTTGCTCAAATCAGTGGCTATGAGATTCTTCATCTTATTATATTTCTTCTTATTCTTCAAGATTAGCTCTAGATGCAACTTCCAACACTTATCCTCTATATGGCCACCAATGCTGCAGTGGTTGTTAGGATATTTTCACTGGTGTGCTTTGGTTGTCGTTTTTTAATCTTTCCCCCTTTTTGCTTCTTCTTCCCCTCCTTAGAAGCTTCACATTTCTCCTTCTGCTTCGATCCACTTGATTTTGCTCTTTTCAGGCCTATGTTTTCCAAGTATTGTGCATGTACACAAACCTCTTCCACCGATTTGGGCTTGAACAACATCACTTTTTCACGCAAATCGTGGTGCAGACCCTCCAAATACTTGAGGAGTATGTTTGAGTTCTTTGGAGAGATACCCAACATTATAGCCATCTGTGGTGTACTCTTCCATGCTTTGGCCTGACTTTTACCTGAAGTAATGCCACCAGATCCATTGGTCCTCCACGTATCCAATGGGATAAAACTGTGACTTAATGAGGGTTTTGAAATCCTTACACTTAGTCACTGGAGGTTCTCCCTCCAACCTCATCGTTTCCATGTGGCTCTCCCACCAAGTTAGTACATGACCCTCTAATTTCAGTTGTGTGAATGAGATCTTTTTCCCTTCCTTAATCTGATGGACGTTGAAATAAAATTCCAGTTGCTGCAATTAGTGGTTTAGCTTTAGAGCGTCGATCTCATCGTGGTACGGTGTGATATCGAATTTTGCTTCCATTTTGAACAGGGATTGATTCATGACACTCAAACTGGGTTGATCTTTTCCGGGTTCTTTCTTCAACTAGTTCTTTATGTCTATATGGTCTCTTGATCCTCGTTCTAATTTGTCCTCTACATTCGAACCCCCATATTCTCCAAATATCCTTATCTTATTACTTAGGGCTGACATGGGGAGGTTTACATTGCAGTTTATATTTGCAGCTTGTTGTTCAAGCCGTGAAAACCTCACCTCTAGAGGATCCTAAGGTCAGTTTACAAATTTGTCAGCATGGTTAGGGTTTTACGATTTCGAACCCCGTCGAATATATCCCCTGAAAATATCCACAAATACCCAAAGAAACCTGCTATGATACCAAGTGATCTGTAAACTACCATGGATATTCCACTGGACAGTTCGTCAGAACAAATCTAATAATATTCTATTAAAACTCTGAAAATTCTACATTATTACAATTTATTAAACTTTAAGGTATGTGGATTTAACTGTAATTAGTGCATGCATGCAAAAGGAAATTATGCAAAAAAGTAGAGAATGAAAAAATAAGCACACACACAAGACACAAGATATTCTCTCTGGGAAACCCTTTCGGGAGAAAACCTAGCTGAAAGGTTAGGTCGCTTTGCTCTCTTTCTTTGTTTGGAAATATGGCTGCAGGTATAAAGAAGTAATGTATGTGACCCATGGGCTACTACAATGCACAGATCCTCTCTGTGTTCTCTACCTCATATTTCTCTTGGCTATCTTTTCTCAAGTATTGAACAAAATGCTTTCGAAAGAATGGAATGCCTCTTCCTCCTAGTGGCTTGGTTATAATATAGCCCGATAACCTACTAGTGGTTAAGTTTGACTACATTAACTCTTAACTAGAGTTACAAAATAGACTCTTCTAGAGTATTTTACATCAAAAACACGTGGCTAGCCCCTTTTCCATGAATAATGGGGGTTGACGCGACATCCTCTCGAACTATAGGTGTGAAAACAGGAAGGTCAACTTCTAAGTGGCATAAATTTTGCATACAGACTTCGATTGATGCGCTTCTTGCACCATTGGAAATTTCTCTGTGTGTAGAATAACATAAAAATGCGTGGTGCATAAGCGAAAAATTTTTAACCCCAAGAAACATCATTTGATACCTCAAAACGCTCCCGGAAGGTTTCAAGCCTCATTTCGCCAAAATGGGTTCCACTGGTAAAAACAGTCCCACGAGTTGATTCCTCCACCTTTTCCACTCCAAATGCATCGAGATGGATGAAAAAAATATAATGATCCAATTTAGATCATTGGTTGATGAGAAGCTTGTTCAAGGAGCATCTGACCTTATGATGGGTGGTGTGAATGCCTAAGACAAGGGTGGTGGATGATACATTCATGTGATGAGCGAGTCATGGTTGTCCAAGTGCCCGACATGACTCGTGGATTAAGGCCATTTGGGTGGAAGCACTTGAAGTGGAAGGACATGATAGGAGAAGGTTTATATATTGACATGGAGTTGGTTAGATTTCCTCATTTAAGACTTTGTTGGAGCTAAGATGTGATCTTGGTGGTCTGTTAATGGGGGTGGAGACTTTGACAAGGACAAGCCAGCCAAGAAGAAGACTTGATCGAAGTTGTGATGGAAGGGGCACATGCATGAGATGTGATTCTTTCCCAATCATAGTTGAGGGCGCCTAACCGAGTGCGCCCATCCAACTGAAGTTGAGGGTGCCCAACCGAGGGTGCCCACCCGAATGAAGTCGAGGGTGCCTGCCTGAATGAATGAGTGCGGGCGACGAAGGTTCCTAAGACATAAGGGTGCATGATGAAGGTGGAACGAATGATGTGATGGACATTTTGACAAATCAAAGGATGAGTTGTAAATCAAATTTGAGTTTTGTTGATTTATCCTTGGCACTTGAGAATTATGTTTATGTATAAAACAAGATCATACATACACTAAAATGCCACAACACTAAGCACTTAAAATGTAAAACAATGAATCAATTTAGTACACAAGAAATTTGCAAACCCAAAACTTGTTATATTACAACATTAACAAAAAAAACATATGGCTCCCGTACTAGGGATCATAGCCCTTACAACTATCCCTAATACAAGGAAGGACCTAGGGCATGATGTAAAAAACACATGACCATCAATATTCCCTTGAACAAGACACACTTGAATTACTTGTTGAAAGGGATCTCAACTCAATCCTTTCAGTCCATATACCTTGAACACCTAGTAGGTTCTTTTCCACCTATACTACTGCTGACAAGTACTTATGTTGCTCCACAATTGCTTGTATCTTCAACTGACCAAACTGCCTCTCTCAATGGCACTACTGCTCCACTGACATTGAACTTAGCCCACACAAGTCTACCCTCTAGCAACCCTCTTACTACTCCAAGAATGTCTGCTCTTAAGGCCTTCAAAGTCTACCCTCTATCAATCGTCTATACTGGACCTTAGATGACTGAAATTAGGATTTCAAAGAGCAGCCTCACAACAATAGTTTTCCACACCAAACTCTTTGTACTTAGGTCTTTACAAATCAGCCCACACATAGCCCCTTTACACCATTAAATATCACTGATATAGGGCACAACAACTAGCTCACTCAACACTAATTTGACGCACCAAATCATAATCCTTAAGGTTTGCAAACATGCTACCCAAACACCCTATTAGAGAAACTTTTCCACACCAACAATTCATCAAACATAAGATTACAACCATACTTCTTTAGGAACCCAACATAGCTCCTAAAGTTCCTCGCTCCTGGGCATCAAACTTGACAGATATTCTCAGCCTAGATAGCACTCCTTTGCAGCCACCTCAGACCAGTGGCCACCTTAGTCACTTAAACTTGTGATACCTCCCACACAGACCCATAAGACTTTTGTGCTACTTCTTGAGGGAACTCAATCCTCATTTGGCCTTGTTTCCAACACCAACAAGCGGTCTTGACCCTCCTTTTAGCATAGATAATAACTCGGCCCTGTCACCATAGTTACCATAGACAATATAGAAGAACTATGCCTAAAAATTACCACGAACAAACCTCCTCAAACTCGACCAAACAAACATGAGATAAGAAACCAAGACTTTGTCCTTCTCTCCTTGCTAACTCAACTCCTCTGAAGTTTGTGGTCTTCTTTTGAAGTCTACTCTTGATGAATTGCACTTGTGGATGTGACAAATGAACTTGAATCCACTTTTACTTATAGTGATCTTAGGGGTGTGCATTAAACCCCAAGTTTCATGTCTTGTAGGCCAATTCGACATGAGCCTACACATAAAAACTCCATTATCTTAAGAAATAAATTCCTTTTCACTTGCCTTTTTCCACATCAATGAATCCCTATGTGCCCCTTATTCCTTCAAGGGCACCACTCATGCATTTAATGAATAACCTATCATTTTTTAATTTGGTCTTGTGCCCGCAACTTTGGGTACAAAGCCCACTGCTTAGATACATTGCCCACAAAGCTTCATTTTCATGGGACAACTCCACACAAACCCAGTACTCCAGGGGTTATAGGAGTACCTCTCAACCTACTCATTTTAACAAGTTAGAGGCATGGGTTCCTAGCTGAAGACGAGGTATGCCCACCTGAGTTGTGCTATGAGACGAAGGTGCCCAAATTCACCTAAGTTGTGAAGACGTACAACCATGCTCGAGTTTTGAGTTAGAATGACTAAGGTCAAGATGATGAATGATTGGTAGTGATTGAGGAAAACTGAAAAAAGGGTTTCCTACACTACTACCTGTCATTGGAAATGAGCATAATTGTGCATTCCAATAGCCTTACAAGCATCTATTTTGTCACTCAATAAGAAGTTTCTATCAAAGTACCATTGTAAACCATCATTATTACTAATGGTTATGTTTTTTATGCACGAGGAAAAGGTTGTAATACACACAAAGATTTTGGTTCCAGAGTATTTGTAAATTTTGGTTCCAAAGTATTTGTAAATTTTAGATAACAATGGTATGTTCTATGCTTTAGCACAATTTTCTTCAATGTCTCTTATCAACCCAATGACAATTTCCAATTATCTTGAGTAGCAATCACATTAACTTATACACATTGATAGTAAATGTAGATAGAACATAAAAACATATGCAGAAGACAAGCCAAGACAAGAGGACATAAGATGTGGCGGATGCCAGGGAAAAACCCCAATGTGCAGAAACTTTTTGATCAAATCTTCTTATTATTCTTCAATAGTTCAGCAAAGAGAGAGAGAGTACAAATATATAAAAGACATTCCCAAAACAAATCTTCCAAATTAGCAGTCAATGCAGCCCTAACCAAAAAGTCAGTGGTGGTCAAAACTACCCCAAAATGTCCTCCAATCAACTTGGTCAACAACAGAAGAATGTGATCTCCAAAGAGGGTCAAATTCAACCAAAAACAATATCGGTCAACCCATTCAAAGTTTGTTGTAATTATGTGGTCATTCCAGAAAGTCAACATAGCATTCAACTTGGTCAAACAATCCCCAATCACATCAAAATCCATGCCAAAGAATGTAGCCTGCAGAAATCAAAATTCTTCCCCCAAAACATAAGTCAACACTGGTCAAATACTATTGGTCAATGCATGCCCTAGTCCTGAAATTTTTGGCCTTCTAAACCAGTCCAGAAATCTGCCTTCCTTCAACATGTGCGCAAAAGAGAGCCTCCAGGTTGTACAAACCAATTAAGAGAGGAGAGAGAAGATGATGTGATGAGATGAGTGATGTCCAAATGAGAGATGGATCACTCCTATTTATACAATTCGTTGAGGGTGAGGAGACACATCCATTGGGCTTTATGAGCCTACATTTGACTAAGGCCGACCTTGATAATTTGACCATGAGAGAGAATAAATTTAAAGTTCCATTTCTGCTTGTCATAATGAGATGATCTTTGTATCAAAATTGTACCTCTCGGAAAGAGGAATCCAATGCAGTAATCATATCCATCATATGAGTTGTCCTAAGGTGGAATTTGGCCCTAGTTGCCAATTTTAACACTCCCTCTCAACTAGGGAGAATTCCACCTACAAATCCATTATCATGTCAACCTATCATCATGTACCATCCATGCCATCATTGTTTCGTATTGCTATGCTCTATTGAACCATGAATAAATAATGAATGAGAAGTGATCGAGAGTGAGACATAAGATCATATAACTCTCCACTAACAAAAGTTAGTCCTTGACCCTAGATCAAGTTGTTGGACCATGCATCCTAGTCATAAGGAGTACGACAGTACACGATGCGTCCATCAGTAGTGATATGGTCCCTAACCATATTTTCCCAACTCATTGGCCAGAACAGAGGTACTTCCCATGAGTCTCGAACCCCATGGGTAGTATGTGTGTCAGGGCATCAACAAGAGAAGTTGAACCACTCATCCTTCTCATATGCCATAGGAGAAGGTGAACCACTCATCCTTCTCATATGCCATAGGAGAAGGTGAACCACTCATCCTATTCATATGTCAATTGTAGGGGAAGGTGAACCACTCACCCTACATGCATGTGTCCAAGTAGGGGAAGGTGAACCACTCACCCTACACACATGTCAACCATAATGGGGTATCACAGGGGAAGGTGAACCACTCACCCTGTATCTAGCGCACCACTAGGGGAAGGTGAACCACTCACCCTATGGTCGCTCATAGCTCCAAGAAGTACCCCACATCCCCAGAAGCCCCCAGAGATCTATGTCCAACTCATATGTGAACCTCATAGGAGGGTCGTTCCACGACTCCAAGTATCTCTCAGAAGGTTGAGAATTTGACCTTCCCCAAAGACTTTGTGAGAATGTTTGCAACCTGTTCATCTGTCTTGATGTGTTTGAGCCTCACTGCTCTCCATTGTACCATATCCTAGATAAAGTGGTACCTAATATCAATGTGCTTGGAGTAGTCATGGAACACAAGATTCTCTGATAGAAGAATCCCACTTAGGTTGTCGCAGAAGATCATGGTGGTATCCAACATGTGCTCAAATAACTCACTGAAGATATTCCTCAACCAAACTGCTTAACAAAAGGTCATACTCGCAGCAATGTATTCGGCCTAAGCAGTGCTTAGTGCAATCAATTTATACTTCCTACTCATCCAAGATATTGAAGTAGACCCTAAAGAGAAGCAACACCCAGACATGCTCTTATGATACACCACACTGCCAACCCAGTCAACATATAAATATCCATGTAGCCTCAAATTCCCAACAATGTATCTCATTCCATAGTGGATTGTGCCCCAAAGATATCTCAAGAGATTATTAGCAACAATCCAATGAATGTGATGAGGCTCGACCATATATTGACTCAATGTGTTCACAACGAAGCATATGTCAGGACGATAGTTGACCAAAAACATAAAGGACCCCACAAGTTGACTATACTTGGTAAGGTTCACCAATCTGGGCTCAACAACACTTCCGCATAGCGTATTAAATTTGAATTCTATCGAAGTAGTCATGGACTTGCAGTCCACCATCCCACATCTCTCATGTAGTTTCACAATATATTTTCCTTGAGAAATGAAAATCTCACCTGGATTTATCCATACCTCCAACCCTAGGAAATAATGCATCAGACCTAGGTCCTTCATCTCGAACTCAAAAGCCAACTCCCTCTTGCATTGATGAATGAGAGGGTCATCACCTGTTAGAAAGAGACCATCCATATAAAGGACCAGAATGAGAGGTCTCTCTGTTTCAAACCTTGAAGTATAGGTTTGGGTCAACATCACTTCTTGTAAATCCTAGCTTCATATGATAGTTATTGATCCTCTCATACCAAGCCCTAAGGGATTGCTTTAACCCATAGAGGGATTTATTCAACCTGCATACATGTGTCTCATGATCTTAAGCCTAAAACCCCTCAGGTTGTTCCAGATATACTTCCTCCTTAAGCGAACCATGCAAGAAGGCAATTTTGACATTCATATAATGTAGGTTCCATCCTTACGAGGCAGCAAGGGCTATGATCGAACGAATGGTGGTGTATCAGGCAACTGGTGAAAATATCTCATCATAGTCTACTCCTTCCTTTTGAGAGAAGTCTCAAGCTACAAATATGGCATTGAATTTCTAAGCACTCCCATCAGCTCCATGTTTGATCTCGTAAAGCCATTTTGAAGTAACCACTGAATTGTCCTTGGGTTTAGGGACCACATCCCAGACATCATTCTTCATGATCAACTCACATTCCTCGTTCATTGCATCCTTCCAAACCTCTTGCTTCACACTTCTTCAAATGTACAAGACTCAAACTGTAAATGGTACTCATGGAAGCTGAGTACCCTTGGTACCTATTCGACTTCTTTCTTTCATGAAATGTTCCCCTCAGTGCAATATATTTCTCAGCATCTTCAAGAGTATCTTTGAGCCACAAAGGTATTTTTCTTTAAGTATAGGGCTCACTAGGAAGTGGATCAATGGGATCTGTCAAACCTTCAACATCGGGCATCGGTTCATCGGACAAAGGTTCATCCTGCTTTTCTACATCAACATTATCATTGTTCTTCCTAGGAAAAAGAAAATCTCAGATATTTCTAAGAGAACAATCTTCATCGAAAGTCACACCATTGTAGGAATTTACAGGGTAAGTTCCTCAGATATAACACCAAAGGACACCGCTCACAAACAAATCACAAATCAATACACCAGTATTGTTGATGTGGTTAAAACCCTCAAAGAGGGAAACAGTCCACGGCCTGAGCCAACATAGCCACTTCAAGAGATTTATTAATAAAAGAATGAAAATTTACATAAGCTTCTCTCATGAACGGTTACCCTACAAATGACCCTCCATGCTCTTTAAATAGAGATCATGGACCAATCGAGTGTTAAGCCATGGATCAAGTGTCAGTAATACCGAGGAGAGAATGAACCGTCGGATCACTACATATCGTGACCGTCAGATTGTAAGTTACAAAAGTACATAGTAAAGAAACACACTTTACCTAAATTTACACTAAACCAAGTTATACTTAACTATTTCCTATGTGTTAGAATATCCTAACATCCCCCCTTAAGAACAACTTGGGATAGGATTGAAGGATGTATAAATATGACACAATAGGAGAAGGAAGGAGGCATTAGAGCCTATCCCCCCTTAGTGACAACTTCCTAAACTCCAACCATAAATCGAAGTTTAGTAAACTTCGTCTCTGTGAGATCCTTTGTAAAGATGTCTACAACTTGATCATCTGTTGAACAATATTTCACTTCAAGAACATGGTCATGAATGAGCTTTCTGATGAAGTGCATGTGTAGTTCAATGTGTTTGCTGCACTGATGTTGGACTGGATCTTTGCATAGTTGAATGGCACTTTGATTATCACACCAAAGTGTAGTCGGATGCTGCTGCTGAAAGCCAAACTCTGATAGGATTTGACAAAGCCACAGGGCTTCCTTAGTAGCTTCTACAACACTATGATACTTTGCTTCTGCTGAAGAAAGAGAAATAACACTTTGTTTCTTGCAAGCCCATGTAATAGGTCCTGAACCAAGAGTGAACACATAACTTGCAGTATACTTCCAATCATCATGGTCACCGGCCCAATCAGAATCAGTGAAACCAACCAATAGAGGAGATGCTTCTTCACTGTAATGAACCCAAAACTGGATTGTACCTTGAACATAACGAAGTATTCTTTTAGCTGCTTTCCAATGACTTTGATGTGGGTTTTGCATAAACCAAGCAATAAGGCCAACAACAAAGGAAAGGTCAGGACGAGTATGGGTCAGATACAAAAGTTTTCCTACAAATTGACGGTATAAGGTAGCATCAACTTCAGGGGAAGTACAAGTGACTGAAAGTTTGGCTCCATACTGAAAGGGAGAAGGGGCTAGTTTATAGTCTTCCATGTGAAAATGGCGTAGAAGATCACAGGCATACTTGGACTGGGAAAGGGAAATACCTTCCTTGGATTGCAAGACTTGAAGACTAAGAAAATAATGCAAGTGTCCTAAGTCTATCATTTCAAACTTCTTTTTAAGGCTGGACTTCACATGGTTTATAAGGTTGGGATCACTACCAGTGAGGATAAGATCATCAACATAAAGAAAAAGAATGATAAGAGACTTGCCCACTTTCTTGGTGTAGACAGTATTGTGAGAATGACACCTAGAAAAGCCAGTTTCTAAAAGAAAGTTATCCATTTTGGCATACCAAGTCGAGGAGCTTGCTTGAGACCATAAAGGGATTTCTTAAGCCGACATACAAGGCTGTAGTTTGTTTGTATAAAGCCAGTAGGTTGTTCCATATAGATTTCTTCATGCAAGTCCCCATGCAAGAAGGAAGATTTAACATCCATTTGATGGACTTCCCATTTGAAAGAGGCAACAAGGGAAAGAACAAGGCGGATAGAGTTCATTTTGGAAACAAGGGAGAAGGTTTCAATATAGTCAATGCCTTCAACTTGTGAAAACCCCTTAGCAACAAGATGAGCTTTATGTTTATCAACTTTCCCATCAGGTCCATACTTGGTTCTGTAAACCCATTTGCATCTAACAAGTTTTTGTCCCTTTGGTAGAGGAACAAGATCCCATGTATCATTTGCCAGTAATGAATGATATTCTTCATTCATAGTTGCATCCCAAGCTGGATGGCATGAAGCTTCTGCAAAGGTTTCAGGATCATAATTCGTTGAAGCTTGAGCTAGTAAAGAAGAGGCTCTATCGAACTAAGAACGTGTACGTCGCTGATTTGTAGGATCACTGGCAAGAGTGCCTGCTACATCCCGAGTAGCACGGACCCATTTTGGAAGCCGAGGAGCTAAAGAAGGATCCTGAGAAGGTGGGGGAGGATTGTCATCCTCGCTTTCATGATCTGAAGAAGAAATATTTTCAAAAGTAGAAGAGATAGAGAGAGGTGGCACATCCGCCGAACTAGGCTTGTAGGCCGATATATTTTCAGCAAACTTTACATCTCTTCTAATGATAACATTTTTGGAATTAAGTGGAATCAAGTCTATATCCTTTGACATCTTCAGAATATCCAACAAAAATACATTTTTCACTCTTAGGTTCTAAAGCTTTATGTTTCTCATCTGGAATATGGGCCCATGCTTCACTTCCAAAAACACGAAAGTGACTTACATCCGGTTTAATTGAGCTCCATGCTTCTTCTGGAGTGATATTCTTTAAAACCTTAGTAGGAGTGTGATTTATTATGTAATTTGCACAATTAATTGCTTCTACCCAAAAATTAAGACTAAGTCCTTTAGATTGAAGCATACAATTAGACATTTCCTTTAAGGTGCGATTCTTCCTTTTAGCTACACCATTTTGTTGTGGAGTATATGGAACAATATGTTGCATTTGAATTCCATTCTCAGTGCAAAAGTTGATGAATTTTTTGTTAACATATTCTCCGCCATTATCAAATCTTAGCTTAAGAATTTGATGTCCAGATTGTTTTTCAACAAAGGCCTTAAAGGCCAAAAACATCTTAAATACTTCACTCTTGAGTTTTAAGAAGTATACCCAAGTGCGTCTGGAGAAATCATCTATGAAAGTTAAGAAATACTTGTAGCTAGATAATGAAACAACTGGAAGTGGACCACATAAATCACTATGCACAAGTTGTAAAGGGGCTGAGGCATGCCAAGAGGCACGTTTATCAAAACTATCTCGATGATGTTTTCCGAGTACACATACGGAACAAACACCATCTCTGCAAGATACCATTGGAAGACCTGTCACCATATTTTCTTTAAATAGATTCTGAAGGAAGCGATAGTTTAAGTGACCAAATTGCTTAAGCCAAAGTTTGCACACTTCATCGTTATGAGCAACAAATACCGAGGGAAGATTTGATGACCCAAAGTTGTTAAACTTATACAACCTTGTAGAATCATTAGCAATGCCAGTAGCTAAAACCTGTCTAGGATCTCTTAGTTCCTTAATTACAACATCATGAGGTGAAAATTCAACGATTTTACCTTCACTTGAATGAGTTATCTGATATACAGATAGAAGGTTGCAGGATAAGGTTGAAACACATAATACATCATTAAATTGACCATTGTCTATATGAACAGTTCCAGTCCCTACAACACTAAGAGATCTATCATCACCAACATATATATTTTTAGTGTTACAATCATTTAAAGAAGAAAACATGGCTTTGTTTTTGGACATGTGATAAGAAGCTCCAAAATCAATGAGCCACTCATGAGGATGAGAAGAAGAAGATACATTTAGTGCATAGCCAGACCGAGATGCTTGAAAACCACATGCAGAAAGTGTTATTCCTGAAGATGAAGTTGAAGTTGAAGAGTGCTCCAATTGGATGTTATGCTTCTTCATTGCTGCTTCCAAGGCTTCCATCTTCTTAAAGCATTTGGATTCTAACTGGCCATCTCGATTACAAAAGTGGCAATGTCTATCAGTCTTCTTCCCTTTGTTTTTATTTTCCTTATCATTTTGTTGAAATGATTTTTCATTTTGAGGCTGAAATTGCTTAGGACCCTTGTTTGGTCATTCTTTTTAGGATACGGCTTCTTAGGATTCTTTGAATTTGGTTGTTGCTGGGCGGCTAAGGCTTTCTTAGAAGAGTTTCCAAGATTAAGAGGACCAAGGTGTAAGAGTTTTTCTTGTTCTCTTATTAAAGAATCACAAAAGGAATCAAAGGAATGGGACTTGTAGTCTTGTCCTTGAGAAATGAAGGCTTCTCTTGTAGAATGGAAGGTGGAAACAAACACAGAGTATGCTGGTCCCAACTTAGTAAGAATGGAATAGATAAGGTTACTATATTCTTTCTTAACCTTAACACCTTCCAAGAGAAGTCTAATAGTCTTGAACTTGGACAGAAAATCTTCAATGGAAGAACAATTATTAGGGTCCAATGTAAGCAACTCATTTTCGAGTTGATGAGCTCTAAGTTCATTTTTAATTCCAAAAACTTTAGTGATCTGTTTCATTGCTTCATCAGGAGTATCAAGTTCTGCAATATGGAATCTAAGTTCTGGAGAAATAGACATCCCTCTCAACCCACGTGCTTGATCTTGCTTATTTTCCCATTCGGCTGCCTTATCTTCATCTTTTGGTTTGGTTTCTTGGCCTGGGGCTATTCTGTAAATACTTCTAAGTAAATCCATAATGTAGGACCACCATTGGAAGTAGTTGGTGTTGTCAAGAATAACTTGGAATGGACTTTCCATTTTAACAGAAATTGAAGCTATAGATGCTGAAACTAAGTGTTCCAATGGAAAGATCTCGAAAAATTACGCTGGTTCAAAAAAAAAAACAATGAAAACGGCGTCCGGATGAAGAAGTTATGGCTTTTTGAAGAAAATTTGATGAAGATGCCGACGAAGTGCGGGAATGAATGATAATGTTATATTAAAAAAAATCCACCCCCTTTCCAAACTTAATCTAATTAGCTCAACAAAAAGAAGACTTGAACTCAAGACCTCTACTCTCATAAAGTAGCTTTGGACCAAGTGAGCTAGATTAAAAGTTTAGTAATTTTTGGAAAAGAGGAAGGGGTTTTTTTTTTTAGTCACTGAATCATTGGGTTGCGTGCTTACTTGAGAATGCTCTTCTTTCCCTACAAAAAAAAAAACACAGAACCCGACATGGACATACAAAAAAAACAAACCTTACGGCTTGAAGTTAGCTTTAGCCGGAAACTAATATTTTCCTCAATGTTTCTGATTTTCCGAGATCACACTAAGGCGCGGTGGAAAAGAGCATACGCATGAGAAAAATCCTTCCTTTATGTTTTTGATTTGCCTAAATCGCACAGAATCGCGAGGCAAAGAGCATGCACAAAAATGAAAGGTATAAAACCGGTAATAAAAAAAACAAAGAGCTAAATAAACCAAAATATACAGAGAGAAAATAACTAGAAACTGCAAATAAACACTATATACCTCTAGATCTTCAAAATGACATACCTAGGGTTACCATAAACCTTTTTGCGTGAAACGAAAGAGGTTCCTCACTGGAACAGATGCTCTTAACACAATAGAGCAGTCCTCTTGGCCCGAAAACAGTCAGAAACAGTAGATCTAGGAAACGACAGTCGGATGCAGTTCTACCAGCTTCAGATTTGGATCACCAATGGATGCGGCCCTCAAATAGCTCTGATACCATGTAGGAATTTACAGGGTAAGTTCCTCAGACAGAACACCAAAGGACACCGCTCACAAACAGATCACAGATCAATACACTAGTATTGTTGACGTGGTTAAAACCCTCAAAGAGGGAAACAGTCCACGGCCTGAGCCAACGTGGCCACTTTAGGCAATTTATTAATAAAAGAATGAAAATTTACATAAGCTTCTCTCATGAACGGTTACCCTACAAATGACCCTCCATGCTCTTTAAATAGAGATCATGGACCAATCGGGTGTTAAGCCACGGATCAAGTGTCGGTAATACCGAGGAGAGAATGAACCGTCGGATCACTACATATCATGACCGTCGAATTGTAAGTTACAAAAGTACATAGTAAAGAAACACACTTTACCTAACTCTACACTAGACCAAATTATACTTAACTATTTCCTATGTGTCGGAATATCCTAACAATCATGACTTAATTCCACTTCCCTTTTACCAGGCACATAGATTCTATATGCCTTTGAAGTTTCATTGTAGCCCAAAAACGTTCCTTTTTTCCTGGATGCATCTAGTTTGTTTCTTTTCTCTTTCGGCACATGAAAATATATGGGATAACTAAAAATTCTAAAATGAGAAACATCAGATTTCTTACCGGTGAAAACTTTTTTGGGTGTCTTGAAGTCCAAAGCTTGATGTGGGCATTGGTTTTGGACATACACAACGGTGATGGTAGCTTCTCCCCATAAGAACTTCAGAAGACCATGATCATGTAGCATGACATGAGTGGCTTCTACTAGTACGATTCTTCCTTTCGAAAACACCATTTTGTTGAAGAGTATATGCGGTAGTGATCTCCCTCTTAATTCCAACTTCTCTACAACAACCTTTGAATTCATTTGGCTCATATTCAATACCATTATTGGTCCTCAATATTTTGATCTTCTTCCCTGTTTGATTCTCAACCAAGGCTTTGAAAGAGAAGAACCACTTGAGTACTTCATCCTTATTCTTTAAGAAATAGATCCATGTTTTTCGAGAGAAGTTATCCACAAAAATAACATAATACAAATATCCACCCAAAGATGTAATGGGTAACATACCTGATAGATCAGAATGGACCAATTGAAGAATATTGGTGGTTTGAGTCTCACTTGAGTGGAATGGTCCCCTTGTATGTTTCCTAGCTTCACATCCTTGAAAAACACCTTCATGATTTAATTTGAATTCGGGCAACCCTATGACCATCATCGTTACATCGAGTAAGGCTTTGAAATCAAGGTGAGAAAATATTTGGTGCCATAATTCAGATTGAAGAGAAGTATCACAAGTCATTGCTTCTAACAAACTTCCTCCCACTTGATAGAGACCTTCAACCCTGAATCCAAGAGTGAATGTATCTCTTGTGTTCCTTTTTGAAACACAAACCTTTCCATCAATGAATTCCACCTTAAAACCTTTGTCTTCCATCACAGAAATAGAAACTAAGTTTTTTTTTTTTTCCAGATCAGGTACATATAACACTTATCGTAAGTGGAGGGTTTGACCTTGGTTTAAGTGAAGAGTAACAATCCCAATTCCTTTCACGAGATAAGTGGCATTATCCCCAAGTATAATCTCCATATTTGTCTTCTTTTCAACCAAGTATGAGAGAGCTTCTTTGTACCCAATGAAGTGCCTTGAGGCACCACTATCAATCAACCAATGGTCCAATGTATCCAGAGGAGAGGTAGTGGAGAGGGCAGAAATAAGATAAAATTCGACTTCTTGGGAGGACGACCATTTCCATTTCAAGCAACATGAGCATTCATCTTTCCTTTGTTGTTGAACCTGTTGTTCCTTCGATTGACATTGCCCTTGAATTTGTTGTAATTGTTGTCATCATATTTTGTTGTATCCTTCTTATGAGGACACTCTCTAGCGAAGTGGCCAAACCTCTTGCAATTGAAGCACCTTCCTTTCCTTCCTTCTTTGAATCCTAGCGTGAACCCTTGTCCTTGATTCCTTGGACTAGCATTGTTCCTTCTCTTAGAATGAGAGAAGAAGGCAGTAGGATTGTATCCATTTGAGGGCTTGTCTCTTTCCATCATCCTTATTTTTCTTTAGTGCATATGGCCAATAGTTCATCAAATCTCGAAATCCTATCATGGTTGAGGATGGTAGTGTTGAACACATCCCAATCTCTTGTAAGGCCCCCAAGAGCAATAAGAGAGAGCTTTCTATCACCAGTGACTTCACAATTAGATAGGAGATCATTCTTGATCTCGGTAATCCTCATGAAGTTGGATTGGATGGATTCTCCTCTAGCCATCTTGATATCTTTCAACTTGTTCTTGAGAAAGAGAATTTGATTTGCATTGTTTACTTTGAACATCCCAACCAAATTTTCATACATATCCTTAGATGTTTCCAAATCAGAAATATAGGCAACCAAAGGCTTATGAATGAAATCAACAATAATCTTCGTAGGTTTAACCTCACTTTTATTGTACTTGGCTTGTGCAAAAGTGGATACATTTGAAGGAGGATCTGCTATTCTTTTTTTGACATAATCCATGGCATCGTTTTCTTGTAATGTCAAATCCAAAGTCATCTTCCATGCATGATAGTCAGATTTGTCCTCAAGCTTGTCCTCGGATTTGAAGAAAGATGTAGTCATCATTGGGACTAGTTCCAAGTCCTTGTACAACAACTTCCCTTAATGATTGCTTTTCTCCACTCTTACTTGGGCTTTGTCTTCTCTTAAGCTCTAATACCATGTTAATTTTAGATAACAATGATATGTTCTATGCTTTAGTAGAAGAAACATATTCAATTTTTAATACAAATAGAACATAAAAACATATGCATAAGACACAAGATGTGGCGGATGCCAGGGACAAACCCCAATGTGGAAAAACCCTTTGATCAATTCTTCGTATTATTCTTCAATAGTTCAACAGAGAGAGAGAGAGAGAGTACAAATATCAGAAATACATGCCCAAAACAAATCTGCCAAATCAACAATCAATGCAGCCCTAACCAGAAAGTCAACGGTGGTCAAAGCTACCCCAAAACGTCCTCCAATCAACTAAGTCAACAAAAAAAGAATGTGGCCTCCAAAGAGGGTCCAAGTCAACCCAAAAAAAACTTGGTCAACCAGTCAATGTCTACTGTAATTCTGCAGTCAAACCAAAAAGTCAAGCAACAGTCAACTTAGTCAAACAGTCCCCAATTGCCTCGAAATTTGTGCCAAAGAATGCAGCCTGCAGAAATTGAAATTTTGCCCCCAAAACAGAAGTCAATGCTGGTCAACGCATGCCCTAATCCTGAAATTTTAGGCCTCCAAAACTAGTCCATAAATTTGCCCTCCTTCCACATGTGCAAAGAAGAGAGCCTCCAATTTGAACAAATCGATCAAGAGAGGAGAGAGAAGATGATGTGATGAGATGAGTGATGTCCAAATAAGAGAAGGGTCACTCCTATTTATACAATTCATTGAGGGTGAGAAGACATATCCATTGGGCTTCATGAGCCTACATTTGACTGAGGTCGACCTTGATAATTTGACCATGAGAGATAATAAATTTAAAATTCCATTTCTGCTTGTTAGAATTAGATGATCTTTATATCAAAATTGTACCTCTCGGAATGAGGAATCCAATGCAATAATCATCGCCATCATATGAGTTGCCCTAAGGTGGAATTTGGCCCTAGTTTCCAATTTTAATAGTATTCAACGTGACTCTAGGATTTCATATTCAACCAAAGAAAGAAATTTCAGTTTGAGAAATAGGAAATCTAATTTTTTTAATCAACTGTAATTAATGTCAAATCTAAATTGCATTCTATAAAGATATTATTTCATTTGAAGGTTTCAGTCTAGTAAAGATCGTTGTTGTGGATGTCTTAAAAGGGCATGCAAGCTTGGCTATTACAATTGTTCTTGTGTTTGCAGTTGTTTCGGAAATATTTGATGTCTCTAATATCAAAGAGGAGTGTTGGAGTTTCTAATATCAAAGAGGAATGTTGGAGTCTTTACCCCGAAAAGTGCTCTTTAGACCAGTATAGAAGAGATATTGTCTTGTCCTGTTATGTATATATTTTGAGTTGGTCAAATTAAAAAAAAAAAGTAATAGTAATACTAATAATAATTAATTAAAATATTTTGAGTGGATGGAATTACATAATAAAAAACATAAAAATAATAATTAAACCAACCTATATCCATCTTAATTCCTATCTACTAAGTGCCTAAAGGGATCAAATCTCTTAAGGTGCAAACTTTTTTCCGAGCCAAAAGAGATTTGATCTCTATCTACACTTGATAGATACATACTTAAGATAAAACTAGATTAATTTAGAAGAAATGAATTCATTAATCAAACATGTTAAAGATATTCAAAAATTATTAAAGATCCAATTAGAAAAGCAATGGAGTAGATACTTGAAGCATCCATTGTGTGCTACATTCAAATAGACTCTTCAAGATTTTATAGGTGAGTAACCATGCTACCAGCATTGTGTTCAAATCGATGTCGATGTGTATATGTTGTGGAGGCCTCTTTGTGCCATGCATGGAAGATCACAACCCTATTCTAAAGTTTCGTTTCTTCATCAAATTTTACTCGTCACAGATTCCGCTCAATGCCGGTGAACAAGAAAGGACCTACTTGAATTTTAGGAGTTAGGAAAAATGTACAGAGTTATGGACAATTCAATAGGGTTGTCTTTTTAGCCATTCTTCTACATCCCAAAAGCTAGTACGCATAGGATATCCTACATATGGAGCTAAATTATAAAATTCTAATATGGGGTTTTCGAATTTTATAGTTGGGGACATATTTTACCGGAGTACATGATGAACACAATAAATGGAAAAAAAAGAGGCAGTTGGGAGGAAATGATGGTAGAAATGTAAAATATAACAGGTAGGTATGCGTTGTGATGGTTGGGAATTTTTAACTTTTCAAAATACAGCACGCTGAAGATCGCCAGTCTCATTTAAAAAACGAAAAATCCACTAAAATGCAAATTTCCACCCTAGTTAACCAAATGAAACGATGGTTTGCTCTTCGTTAGCAAATTTTATTTATTGTTTATTTATTTTTAACTTTTTTTCAATCATATTTGAAAACTTTTACATTTATTTATTTATTTTTAATTTTTTCCAATTATATTTGAAAAATTTTACAGGATTTAATGAATTTGATAAACGTTTTAAGTAATTTTTAAATATAATTTTGCTAGTAAAATAATTATTGTATAGTTCCAAAATATGGTCTAATGATTGAATAAATCTAAAGGTTGAATACCGTAGTTTTGTTGAATTTAAGCTTTTGTGATCTATATGTACAAATGCATTGGAATGTAATTTACATTGAAAATTCTTCTTAAAAAAATATGGTAGTTTTGCTAGTAAAACAATTATTGTATAGTTCCAAAAATATGGTCTAATGGTTGAATATTATTTAATGGTTGACTAATGAGATTTAGTGATTTAGTTTCCATAAGTTTTGTGATCTCTAACAAAATTATATATAAGTAAAATTTACTAATAATTGAATACGGAGATTTGGTGATTTGGTTTCCATAAATTTTATGATCCAATCTCTAACAAAACTATATTACAATATTAATTTAATTTAACTTTTCTAAAAATATAAATAAATTTAATTTAATTTAACTTTTCCTATTACACTATTAATTTCATAAAATTTAAATTTTATAATGTAATTTTATAAAATTAAAATTTGATTGGAATTAAATTCCATATTATAAATAAATTTTAACAATAGACAAAATTCTAAAAAATAAATTCAGTTCAAGAAAATGAAAATGTTGCTGGAGATGATTTTGGAATAGACGCTTATCAGTATTATGATTTTTATTTATCATCTTTTTTTACTGTATAATGTTATATAAATTTATTTATATTTTAATCAAATTATTTTAAATTAAAATATATTTATAAATTTAAATAAAAGTTAATTTGTTCATGGGGTTTTGGATAGACAATGATCAGGTGCTTTGTTAAAACACTCCTTGATGTGAAGTCACTTGTTCAATTCCCCGCTCTAATTGGGGTGATATATGGGACATGATGAAGATGTAGTCCCACCAATCTTACAAAAAAACTAAAATAAAAATTAATTTGAAAAATATAAAAGAATTTAATTGAATTTAACTTCTCCTCTTGCTATTTAATTTCATAAAATTCAAATTTCAAAATTTTATAAAATTCAAATTTGTTTGGAACCAAATCGTGGCATATAACCCATAAATTTAAACAATGGAAAAAATATAAAAAATAAATACAGCTTAAGAAATTAAAAATGTTACTAGGAATAGACATTACTCATTATGTTAATTTTTATTTATAGTCTCTTTTCACTATGTATTGTTATTTTCAAAGTTTACCAATGGACATGGTCAACTTTGGTATTGTTAGTGAGTAATATTTCAAAACAACAATAAAACTATTCTTATATTTTTAAAATTTTATTTTGCATGACATATACATTATATGCTAATTGAAACTCTAAAAATAACTAATTTTCATTTTTTTTTCAAAAATATATACCATACTATGAGCACCCATTGAAGTAAAATTCATGCTTCATCTTACATAGAAAAAGTAGAATTATATGAAATGTTATGCCTTTAAATAGGCCACATTAGATAAAATTCCATGGGTTAATAATACGATGGGGAGAACCATGGAGTTATCGTAAATGGACTAATTTATCTCAATTTTATTTTAATTAATAATTTCATTTTTTTAATTTTCTTTTGTAATTTGACCTAGTCAAAATGTTTAATAAGATAGGACACACCCAAAGAGTGATCTTGAAACTTTGCCAAATTAATTTTGTGATTTGGAAAGCTAAAGCACCTCAAAGGAATTGATTTGGTGCAGCGCTGCTATTTTGAAGACTAAAGGAGGGAAATGGTCTATTTTGCTATAGTGGATAGGTTCCCATACGGTCCATCACCTCACTTTTCTCACTCATCCACTCCCATCCACGTTCACTCATGTCCTAACCCAACCCTCACATCATAACAAGACTCACTTTCGCCTTGGCCCTATGTGAATTAATCCATTGCCCCCCCTATGCATTATTATTTTTCAAAGTGCATGAAAACATCCACTAATGCGCAAAAGCCCCCAAAAACCTTATCTTTCTGTCTATATGTGCCCCTTTCCACATTTCTTGAGGTCGTCCCATACCTTCGTGTCCCCCGCCATCAATCTTCCCACTGATCTGACGGTCCACACTTCATCCGACCAACGTTATACGCTCACCCGCTTTGACCAATCACCACTATTAGATCATTTCCACCAGATCTAACGGTTATCGCGCATATCGCTCGGGCAACAAGAGAGAGGGATACCTGCCCGATAAAGCGGTTTCCTCTCTCTCCTCCATTGCTACATGGCACTCAATGAATGGAATCGGGCGGGCTCCGACCTTTACCACTTACCACCCGATGACCGCCCGATATAAACCATTTCCACTTGAGTAAACCGCTCTCGGGCATTATCCTTCGAGCACCTCCTCCGCCCAATAGCCGTTCGATCTACCCATCTAAGATCTGACAGCTCGGACTTATTCCACTCCTGCCACGACTTCAAGCCTCTGGCGATTGATCTCCTCTGCCCATTCCTCCTGATCCAATGGCCCTCGTTCACGATCACCATAGTTCATCCTCGGCTGCTTGACCGTTGATCCACACCATCCAACGACCCCCGTACCCCACTTCCCACCAATCACCCGGGGAGGAAATTTGTTGGCTTTGTCAATGTTTTTGACAATCGGACAGTTGAACTGAAATAACAGAATGCATGGCCGAAAGGGGAAAAAACAACAGCACGATGCAACCGAACCAACAAAAATGATCATGGAACATCGCTGGCACAAGTGAACCACCTGAAAACACGGCGAAATTACCAGAATTTGATTACCGTGTTTGTTAGAAATAGAGCTCTCTGAGCTCATGTTTGTCTAGTTATGGCATCAAGTAGTTAGAAGACAAAGGGGATAGATTAAGACATCTCGAGCCTCAGAGAGTTCGAGAGTATTGTAAAAAGCCTATAAATGGCTGAAAGTTCGAAGTAATAGGGGTTCAACTTTTGGAGACTATGGATATTCTATTCCTCCTAGCGTCTCATCTTCATTCCAGTAATACAAGCTTCTTTTGTTGTTACATGTTCAATTGTCATCTTCCCCTCTGTTCTAAGCTTGCACTTGAATAGGTTATTCATGTTTTCTTCTATTTCTAATGCCAGATAACTATCATCTTATCTCCGCGTTGATAAATTAGATTTGCAAGCTTCATTTACTTTCTGTAGCTAGCCATTCATATGCATTTATGTATGTATCTGCTGGTATAGTCAAGATTCTCCATCTATTCATTGAATCTATAAACTATTGAGAATTAGTGGTCAAAGGTCTTGTCAAGCTGAGGGTGTTCATGCATGTCTTGAGTGAAAATAGAGTTAAAACACTCATCTGACTTGATCCAAACCCCAATCCATTCTAATATAGTTCAGAGAACGATATTGAAGATTTATATGTTACTAGGCATCTCCGAGCTACAACCTAGGAGAGTTTCCTGGAGTGATAACAAGACACACCCAAAGAGTGTTCTTGAAACTTTGCCAAATTAATTTTGTGATTTGGAAAGCTAAAGCACCTCAAAGGGAGTGATTTTGAAATTTTCTACATGACAATGATAGAATCTTTATCTCTCTTTTGCTCTACAACTAAATAAAACCAGTTGGAAAAGTAGATAGGATAAAAATGAAGAAACTAATAATAATCACATATGGATATTGGGTAAAATTGGAAAATTGTGATAGTTTTAAAAAGAATTATGCATCCGTTTAAATACGCCAGAATAATACCATGGGTTAAAATTATTAATTTTATTTGCTATTTTATTTTTTATTTTTTTTAAATATAATTTGACCCAATCAAAATGTTAAACATGACACCACATTACAAAATTTTAAATAGGATAGGACAAGACATTATAACATCTCTACCACACTAGGTTGGAGAGCACCTCTAGGTGCAATAAGTCCAAAAAAATTAATAAAATTTAAACCCAATATTTATTGTTATATACATACTACCTCAACAGATATAAGTCGTATAATTAAATAAAGTTTTATATTGCAACCATGTGACTAATTCATTCGAAAGACCACCTTGTTACTCTAATTAGATTTTTTTTTTGTCAGTCAAAAGAACTGCATTATATTATCATCAATGAAATCCAGAGTACAAAAATGGGTTGCATGACCCCCTTAACATCAAGAAAGACAGAGGGGAGAGAAAGGGGTTCCAGATATAACAAAAGATGCAACTAGATAACCAATATTTTCAATAGGCTTACGACTACATAACAAAAAAATGACAAAAAATATCAAGAACCTGAGATAATCATATCATGGAGGGTGGAGGGGTGGAAGTCCAGGGGGACCTGCTGGGAAGCCAACCTGTTCATGCATATGGAAATGGGCATGTGCCACTCAGGCCTCCAAGTCACACAAACAATCATTGAGGCGTCTTTGATTGCAGCTAATACTCTCGAGCAACTCCAAAATCTCATTGAGGAAAAATTGAATGTCATTAAAGTAGGCCACCAATTCGTTTCGATCTTCATAACAATGCTCTCTTATAATGTCTTGGTTGGCCTGGATGCCTCTCAACTAATTTGCAATGGTTTCTAGTGAGGTTGGAGCCTCCGCTCTACCTGGCTAGCACTCACGAGCCTGAGTGACCTCATTCGTTGGTTCTTCGCTGACCGAATCCTCCGAAGTTGAGCTCGACTCCATAATTTGTCATCTCACCTGGCCCTGATGCCCTCCTCCACAACGAGGACACCCATGCTGCTGAGGGATGATTGACCACTCTAGAATATAGCTAACCGGAATGAGCAAGGGGGATACAACCTCCTAGGAGGAACCAACCACCTACACACGCCCGAGCAACCATGAACAATCTTGCACACTCCTCGCTTTGGCCTTACAACTCTGACCAAGCCATGCCACCCAACGAATTTGTACAAGTACCACGATGTTGAAGCCCTTGGGTGTCCCTCTTCCTCTTTCAGTCCACAACCTTAACAGGGGAAGGCTAGTCATAGGCTCTGCCCAAAAGCACACAACCATACTCCCAACGACTCGCTCAATTCCTCAATATAAGCAACCAGAAGACATAAAAACAAGGGAATTATAAACTTCCCCACTACCAGAAACACCCCCTCCTTCGCAAAATTTTCCAAAGGGCCTCAGAAAAAGCAGGTGCCACCGAAGACCTTAATTGTCTGTAAGAAAATTAACTTCAGAAATAAAATGTAACCATAGACAAGGCCATGCCCGCCAGAGGCAACAGATCTTCAGGACAATGTCTGGTTGATACAGGAGGAGATTGATGGTACCCACCATCAATATTACCACAGACCGTTTATAGAACAAGGACAAATTGGGCTTTAAGCCCATGTTTTTTGTAGTGCTCATTGTAAAAACATGTTTTATTTTTTTATCTATCAGTCGGCTGTAGAAACAGTTCTTGTATAGACAAACATAGTACTCTCTCTGTATAGAGAAGATATATATATTTTTGCTTCTTTTTCCCTCTAGCTGATGAGGGTAGTTTTGGTATAACACTGACTCCAGACTCCTTGCGAGGAGATTCACCACTCAGCAGTTTAAGTTTTTGTAAACAGACTTATATGTCTCCTGATAAGGCAAGTAATGCCTCCATATGCATATGCCTCGGCATCTACAAAATGTAATTTCTTAAGTTAATAGAAATTACGACTTTTTCCAAGGGAAAAAAAAGGCCATGCCCGCCACCGGGAAATGGGTAGCATTGACTTACTAACGACCACCAACAACCACAACACAGGGAAAGACCTTAACTAGATATAAAAAATAACTTGGAAATTGTCAAGTACCCATCAGCTTAGAGTAACCCTCCTTCGGTGACACCCGGGGTTCCACCTTGCATAACAAAACTGAAAGCACCAGAGAGGAAAGGAACCTTCAAACGAACTGAGATCCCATATGAATGCACAAAAGCCCATTAAAGAAGCCACAATACTAGAGTCCATGCATTCCACCGAGGTCCAACTACCCCATGGCCCTGGCAAGCTCGCTCGGCCTTTAACACTCTCGTCTTCCACCCTACACATAGAGTTCACTGCCCATAATACAACAACTACTACATTGTCATCTCTACAGATTATAACAATCAGAGGCAGGTCTGGAGACTTCGATCGACTGCCACCCCATCTCATCACCTTATACTTTGTAAATCCTTCACCTACGACGTGCCTCGTGAGGCAAACTCCGAGGAGGTTTGACCAAGTGTTGGTACACCTCCTCCATTAAGGTTACTCTCACTAGAATATTAGAAACATGAAAACAATATTTTTTTTTATTACGAGTAATTGAATGAATGCCTTAGAATCTACTCCCTACTCCTAAGATGTATAATTACATAGATCAATGAAAATGACTAGTAAAAAAATATCACTTATTTTATCTCTAGTTTTCATTTGTATTGTAGTTTATCCTTATACTTTGAAATTTGATTATGAGTTTTGAGTTTTCTTAGAAAAGAGATTACTTTGCAAAATAATGTCATAATTTTGTCTTTTATGGTTAATTTTTATCTTGTTTTCAAAATATTTTGTCTCATAAAGGTGATTAAGTTTTTTTATAATCAAAATTTATTTTCGAAATATTATTTAAGGTTTATGTCGAGTTCTCTCTTATATCTCATTCAAGAATACTTATATATATATATAATTTCCAAAACTTCCTTTTTACTAGATTTTAAGTTTTTCTCTTTAAATTTCTTTTAATATATACAATTTTGCCCACTTTCTTATTTTATTGTTACACATTTTATCCTACTCTAGTTTTGACTCTCTAACTTCTTAAGAAAAAACACATGCTCTTAACCATTAAATCCACTCAAATTATACATTGTATGTGTCCACCTCATTATTCCATTGCTTTAAACATGGAGGGAGAGTTTCTTAACTTTGCCCTTTAAGAATATCCAATCTAATTAGACAATGTTTTGAAATTTTTCCTTTTCGTATTGCATTTTCCACTCATAATTTGGTTCTATTAATTTTAACATGCCAAAAAATTATTAAGCCTTTTAACTTTATTGTGTCAAAAGTAGTAAAATATTTTACAACATAGTATAGAGAAGATGTTGTCATATAACATAACATAACATTCCATAACAACAAAATTAAAATAAATAATTATAACATAACATAACATTCCATAACAACAAAATTAAAATAAATAATTATAACATAACATAACATTCCATAACAACAAAATTAAAATAAATAATTATATACTTGTAAATATGACATTACATTAAAAAAATAATAAAATGAAAATAAATAACCTTACACAAAAGGTATTTTTGAGTAGAGAGACTTATTATACAGCCCAATATGATGTGTAAAAGTGTCTGTCCTTCATTAAAATTGAAATTTTACTCATGTCTCCACCAAAATAAAAATTTTAAAAAATCTAAAAATTAAAAAAATTAAATAACTATACAAAACATTTAAATAATGTAAACTCATAAAAAAAATTTAGACAAAAAAAATAGATCTACTCAACTCATACTCAATCTTTATTAAAATTAGATCTACTTGACTCATGCTAAATCTTTATTTCTGAACCATATTAATTCGAGCTCTTAATTCTCAAACGATATGAAACTCAATTTAACCGAGAACCAAAAAAAAATTACAACAATCACAACTTATTACTAATAATATTTTTGATAATCACACGCTCTTTTTTGAAAGCGCACCTCTAGGTTGGGTGGACACTCCGGATTCTTCCCATTGATCAGTGGTAGATCTTAGATTGGCTCAGCCTCCAACGAACAATAAACCATAGCAATGGGTTTGCTATGGTCCATTCCGTCATACGGGATTTTATATTACGTGACTGGAGCAGATCTTAGATTGGCTCAGCCTCCAACGAACAATAAACCATAGCAATGGGTTTGCTATGGTCCATTCCGTCATACGGGATTTTATATTACGTGACTGGAGCCAACCTTTTATAGACGGCATGTTGGATGGCCAAGATTCCGAAGCGGAGCAAAGGGGCCAAACCAAATTGCAAACAAGGCAGTTATGGTCTGTCTAATATTTCAATGAAAACCTTTGAAGATGAAATTTATTGTGTGCTGGTTCTATTGTTTAGTGGTTAGCACTCTGGACTTTGAATCCAGCGACCTGGGTTCGAATCCCGGTAGGACTTTTTCCATTTGTCATTTCATTTTTATTCGACGACCCTCTGTTCCGCATTGAGCTGGATGAGTATATCTTCGTACAATTAATATATAACATAGTGTAAATCTAGTTATATATATATATTTTTCATCTTTTTTTATTCAACCAACCAACATCTGTTCCGCATTGAGTTGGATGAGTATATTTTGGTATAATTAATACGTGTTAATTTAGTTTTATATATATATACAAAAATATATTTTATTATTTATGGAAAAGCATTTTGATATAATTAATATATAACATAATGTAAATCTAGTTATATATATATATTTTTATTTACTTTTGATCAAATAAAAATAATAAAATATATAATATAGAGTACATTTTAGCACAATTAATATATAGCATAGGGTAAATCTAAATTTTAGTTCCATACATTTAAAGCATATTGTTCTTTAGCTTAGTGTATTAATGTGTGGAAAAATATGCTTTAGCTTAGTGTATTAATGTGTGGAAGAGATGTTACAGTGTATTAATCTTATATATATTTTATTTAGTTTTTGTTGTATTATTTTTATTTGACTAATTTTTTTTCAATAGTGAGTTCAATGAGTATATTTTAGTGCAATTAATATATAATATAAGAGTATATTTGAGTTGGATACATATTTGAGCTAGATACAGTTTGGGTGGGCTTAATGGTTAAGAGCATGTATTTCCTCTTAAAGGGTCACTGGGGTAGAGTATGTATACCTTCATAGGCTTAGCAATTAAATCACTGCGTGGAGGTGGGTCCCTTATCTCACAAACAAAGAGATCTCATACACCAATGTGATGCCTAGCTTGGTTGTGACCTTAAAATTATATATATATATATATATATATATATATATATATATATATATATATAGATATATATATAATTTTATTTTATGTTGATTAAATAAAAATAATAAAATAAAATGAAATGAAATGAATCCAACGAACTAGGTTTGAATCCCGGTAAGACCTTTTCGATCTTTGATCATGTGCCTTTAGCTCAATGTATCGGATAATTCAATACCTTTAAAGCATATTGTTCATCCAACTCAGTGTGTCGGAGAGATATTAATCTTATATATATTTTATTTCGTTTTTATTTTATTATTTTTATTTGATCAACATATGTTCTGCATTGATCAGCGCAGTGTATCAGATAATTCTATCCACATTTAAAGCATATTGTTCATCCAGCTTAGTATGCGGAAGAGACATTACTCCTATATATATTTTATTTCGTTTTAATTTTATTATTTTTATTTGACCAATATTTGTTCCACATTAAGTTGGATGAGCATATTTGGGCACAATTAATATATAACATAGATTTATATAATAATAAAATGAAATATATTATTATTATTATTATCCAATTTTAAGGTTATAGCCAAGCTAGACACCACATTGGTGTATGAGACCCCCTTGTTTGTGGGACAAGGGAGCCACCTCCATGCAGTGATTGACTGTTATGTTTACGAAGGCATACATACTGTACCCCTCTGGTTTTGAACATGTGACCTCTTAGGAGGAAACACATGCTCTTAATCATTAGGCCCACTCAAGTTGTATACATTTGGGCACAATTAATATATAGCATAGCGTAAATTTAGATTTTAATTCTATACGTTTAAAGCATATTGTTCCTCCAACTTAGTGTATTAGTGTGGGGAAGAGATGTTACAGTATATTAAATGTTTCTCCTTCCACCATTATCAGGAAAAATCTTGTCGACTGTGATTTGGAAAAAGCTTGTCGATTGCGAATTTGGTGAGGAATTTCTGGTAGGTTTTGTCAAGTGTTTGAATCAGCTAGTTATTGTAATTTTATAGTGCCGTAGGCCGATTGTCGCCATCGATATCCTGTACGAGCCTCACCGTTCAGAGAACCGTGCCAACAAGGTTTTTGTTGTCTAATAAAGCCTCTAACAGTGGAACCTTAGGGGCGAGCTTTTCTTAGAGATATTCATCGAGTATATTGCCTGTGACGTGGGAGGGGAAGTCCCCTAACTTCTTTTGATTGAAGTTTTGGCAAACAATGTTTCACTGGAGCCTACTGCTAGAAGCCCCGTAGATCCCCTCACAGACAACGTTATTAGCTTGTAACTCTGTTCATCTTTAGCCTTTGCCGCAACAAAGAAAGTGAGTATCTAATACGGGGTCAGATCCGTGATAAATCTCGCTACTGTTACAGGCGGGAGCCAACATGATTGAGTCACCTCACTACGCCTTCAACAGCGAAATTTTCCCAAAAGCTGCAAAAATGGGGTGCAGAGGCTCGCCAAAGCTCCAAACAAACAAGAGATTTGGACCATTAGCAACATTTGCAGGAAAGGCACAAGTTGAGAAGACATACTTTGTTCATGGGAAAACTTTGCTTATTGGCGAATTTATCCGCACCTACTTCAATAATTCATGGGCAATTAATGTCGAACTTTTATCTTTGAAATTTTCCATTGACGAGCAGCGAGCAACATGGAGAGCAGCGAGCAGCATGGTCAGTAGTGAGAGCAGCGAGCATTGAGCAGTGTGAGAACAGGGAGCTTTTACACAACAAAATTATTGAGCAAAGAGCAGGGAGCAGCCATAACCTGAACGACGGGGAGAAGTGCGAAGTAATCTTGGCATTTTATAGACCTACATCTTTCTTGGAATAGGTTGGACAACAAATGCATTCAAACATGACAACGGGACAAGAAATTTCAGAACATGTGGAGACAAATGGTTTAGGACAAGTGAAAATTGCCTCATCCGCCAAAGCTGGGAAGTGGGTTTGGGTCAATGCCAAACAATATCGAGGCATTTTAAAATGAATACTAGCCCGTCTAAAATGGGAGTAGAAAAAGAGAAAAGGGTCTCAAAAGGAAAGTACTCGAGCCCTTCATAATAAGCACTCAAACAAGTGCCCTCTACAAGCACATGGCAATAAGAAGTCTAGAGGAAACGTCATTGATGATTCTGCCTTCTATAGTTCCACATCCACACCTCTCACCTCGCCATCTGATCTTTATGTGAAAGAATTGTTAAATGCAAAACAAAGAGGGGAGGTTTCAGAAGCTAAATAGCAGGAAAGAGATCACAAAATTCATATAATAACAACTGAGAATAAGGCTTCAACGGAAAGCAATAAAGTTTTGAAAGAACAAGTGACATTGCTATAGAAAGCTCTCCTGATAGGGAAGACATAATGGCAACACATGAAGGCGGATGTGCAAAACATAAAGAAATCTGTAGTGGAAAGTACAAAGGTGGTGAATGCGAAATCATCCCAGGATAAAGGGAAAATGATTGCCCAAATAGACAACCATGAAGAGAAAGCAAGAGAAGAAAGGAAAGGAGATTCCACCAAAGTTTCCAAAACTTGGGCTCAAGTTATTAGCAATTTTGCTAATAAGGAAGGAGAAACAAACATTCAGGTTGACAACATGCAAGATAGAGAAGGCAAGGAAAGACAAAATAGATTTCCAAGGCTTCCATCTTCTTAAAGCATTTGGATTCTAAGTGGCCATCTCGATTACAAAAGTGGCAATGCCTATCAGTCTTCTTCCCTTTGTTTTTATTTGCCTTATCATTTTGTTGAAATGATTTTTCACTTTGAGACTGAATTTCTTAGGACCCTTGTTTGCTTTAGGACCATTCTTTATAGGATGCTGCTTCTTAGGATTTTTTAAATTTGGTTGTTGTTGAGAGGCTAAGGCTTTCTTAGAAGAGTTTCCAAGATTAAGAAGACCAAGATGTAAGAGTTTTTCTTGTTATCTTATTAAAGAATCACAAAAGGCATCAAAAGAGGGGGACTTGTTTGTCCTTGAGAAATAAAGGCTTCTCTAGTAGAATGGAATGTGGAAACAAACACAGAGTAAGCTGGTCCCAACTTAGTAAGAATGGAATAAATAAGGCTACAATCTTCTTTCTTAACCTTAACACCTTCCAAGAGAAGCCTAAGGGTCTTGAACTTGGACAAAAGATCTTCAATGGAAGAAAAATTATTTGGGTCTAACGTAAGCAACTCATTTTCGAGTTGATGGGCTCTAATTTCATTTTTAATTCCAAAAACTTTAGTGAGTTGTTTCATTGCTTCATTAGGGGTATCAAGTTCTGCGATATGGAATCCAAGGTTTGGAGAAATAGACATCCCTATCAACCCATGTGCTTGATCTTGCCTATTTCCCATTTGGCTACCTTATCTTCATCTTAGGTTTAGTTTCTTGGCCTGAGGCTATTCTGTAAAGACCTTTACTTCTAAGTAAATCCACAATGTAGGATCACCATTGGAAGTAGTTGTGCTTTCAAGAATAACTTGGCTTGGAATTTCCATTTTAACAGAAATTGAAGCTGTCAATGTTGAAACTAAGTATTCCAATGGAAAGATCTCGAAAAATTAGGCCGATTAAAAAAAAATGGCTCTGAAAACGGCTTCCGGATGAAGAAGTTAAGGATTTTTGAAGAAAAGTTGTTGAAAATGTCGACGAAATGCGTGAATGTGTGGAAATGAGTGATAATGTTATATTTAAAAAAAAAATCCCCCATTTTTCCAAACTTAATCTAATTAACTCACTTTAAAAAAAAAAATTATGTGACCCACTTTTATAAATAAGTGAAAGTCACTTTTACAATGGTACTTTATGAGCTACCCACTAAATTGTAACTCAAATAAAAGATAAAGAGACTTTAGAATTATAAGTGACTCACTTTTTATAATGGGTGAGAACACTTTTACATAAAGTAACTTTAAAACATAAGTTACATGTGCTTTTTGAAAAAGTAACTCAACAAAAAGATTATGTGACCCACTTTTATAAATAAGTGGAAGTCACTTTTACAATGGTACTTTATGAGCTACCCACTAAATTGTAACTTAAATAAAAGATAAAGAGACTTTAAAATTATAAGTGACTCATTTTTTATAATGGGTGAGAACACTTTTACATAAAGTAACTTTAAAACATAAGTTACATGTGTTTTTTGAAAAAGTAACTCAATAAAAAGAAAGACTTGAACTCAAGGCCTCTATTCCCATAAAGTAACTTTGGACCAAGTGAGCCAGTTTAAAAGGTTAGTAATTTTTGGAAAAGATGAAAGTTTTTTTTTTTAGTCAGTAAAGCTTTGGGGTGCATGCTTACTTGAAAAATATTTTTTTGCCTACAAAACAAAAAACCACACAACCCAACAGGGACATACAAAAAAAAAACATTATGGCTTGAAGTTAGCTTTTGCCGGAAACTAAATATTGTCTTCAATGTTTCTGATTTTCTGAGATCACACTAAGGTGCGGTGGAAAAGAACATACGCATGAAAAAAATATTTCATTTCTGTTTCTGATTTGCCCAGATCGCACACAGTCACGGGGCAAAGAGCATATGCAGAAATGAAATGTATAGATCTGGTAATAAAAAATAGAGAGATAAATAGCTAAAACTGCAAATAAACATTGTATACCTCTAGATCTTAAAAATGACATAGCTAGAGCTACCAGAAACCATTTCATGTGAAAAGAAAGGGGTTCCTCACTGGAACAGATGCTTCTAACACAATAGAGCAATCCTCTCAGCCCGAAAGCAGTTAGAAACAGTAGATCTAGGAAATGACAGTCGGATGCAGTTGCACTGGCTTACGATTTGGATCACCAATGGATACAGCCCTCAAATAGCTCTGATACCATGTAGGAATTTAAAAGGTAAGTTCCTCAAACAGAACACCAAAGGACATCGCTCATAAACAGATCACAAATCAATACACCAGTATTCTTGATGTGGTTAAAACCCTCAAAGAGGGAAACAGTCCACGGCCTGAGCCAATGTGGCCACTTCAGGCAATTTATTAATAAAAGAAATCAAATTTACATAAGCTTCTCTCATTAACGGTCCCCCCACAAATGACCCTCCATGCTCTTTAAATAGAGATCATGGACCAATCGGGTGTTAAGCCACAGATCAAGTGTCGGTAATACCGAGAAGAGAATGAATTGTCGGATCACTTCATGTCTAGAACATATCGTCACCGTCGGATTGTAAGTTACAAATGTACATAGTGAAAAAACACACTTTACCTAACTCTACACTAGACCAAGTTATACTTAACTATTTCCTATGTGTCGGAATATCCTAACAAATGTGCTCCACTATTAAACCCTTTTGTTTGAGATTTATCAATTGGCTAAAGAAAGTGTTTATCTTTGTATCCTCATAATGTGTTGTCATCTCCTCCATAAAAATTAACCAAATGACAATTTTTTTACGATAGCAAAGCTGTCAATACCATATAAATTGATTGGGTTCTAAATATAAAGTTTCAATGCGTATCTTTTGTGTGTTTTGCACATTATGGAGATCAAAATATTGCTCCTTCTATAGTATCCATGTTATGGGATCCTTGCCATCAAAATTTCCCATATCAATATTTGGAATATGGTGGGTCTTCAATCCAATGTTAGAGTCTACGAAATCATGATTAACATTTTTATTGTTCTCATCACGAGTTTCTTCCACTTACATTTTCACTATTAGGAAGCATTTCTTGTAGCAACTTTGTCAAACCTTCCTTCAAACCTTCCATGTCTTTCTTCAAATCTTCAATGTTTCCTTTCATTTTTTCTTCAACACCATTGATTCCATTCTTCAAACCATCCATCTTAGCTTCTGCTACTTTTTGTAAGAGCGAAATTTGTTGCACTTGGTCTCATAATTTTGATATATCATGTTACATTTCTTCCTCTTCTTCATGCGCCATAGTAGAGCTTTTGGGTTGCTTACTAGGTGTTTTCATTTTATTTCTTTTAGGCATCAATTAATGATAAGTATGCTTCATTATGCCCTTTGAATCACTTCAAACTAATTTTTCAAACAAAACTTATGCAATTTTTTTTAAAAACTGCACACCTTTTTCTTTAATTTCGGATCTCCAAGGTCTAAAATTTCGTCCTGTGGTATTCCTCTGAGTCTTCTTTCCAACCCCACAATTCATATCAAGAATGGAATCTTCAGGAAAGAGTTATGTCCGATCTCCCACGATGACCTAATTATAGACTGGTTCAGTAGAGCGAACTTTTACAGAGTTCCACGTGTCATTATTTTAACCTTTGGCTCAAAAATTGCTAAATAGCAAACTACAGTTTGTTAACTACAGTTCGTTCACTTTTGGCCACTTTTTACAGAATTGAAATCTGATCCCTAAAATTAAAGTTATGACAATGTTCTCTATGTCACCTATTTGAGACAAAATTTTGGAGCCTGCAAAAACACTAACTTCCCTAGATAATATCTCTGAAAATATAGTGAACTAAGATATGAAATTTTTACAAGAATTTCACCAAGATTTCAAATCCACGTGATACAAATTTCAACTTCTTAAGCCTCATAAAAAAAAGTTATAACGAAAATTCCAAGATGACCTATTTGAAGAAGCGAAAACCTAGAATTCTGAGGTCTGATACCAAATGTTATGCAACCAGCTCACAAAATAGAAGAAGAGATAAATCAAATGACAAAACCTCCTTTCTATGTATAGGAGTCTAAGGGGTCACAATATAATCAGAGCCAACATAACAATAATAATGGAAGGGCACAACAATAACAATAGTGGGCTTCTATGGGGCCCAATAATAACAATATGGGGACTACATGGGCATAACAATAACATTAAGGGGACTACACTGACAATAACAATGAGGAAATACATTAGTATTATAGGGACCTAACATAATATCTTTCTATTTTGAAGGTGTCATTCAATTATGGGCAGTGACCTAGGCTCTGGGCCTGAAAAAGTGTCTCAAATCCTAGGGACACTGGCACAACACTGAGTAAAATAGTCCCTGGATACTGGTAGGCCTTGTCATGAGAGCGTCCAGAGCCTCCTGGACACTTTCAGGCCCATAACATGGGAGCGTCCAGAGGTCAAGTGGTATAACACCTTAGTGGGACCCAGGGGTTGGTTACTAAGAATGTTGGGATGGTTCTTAGGGGTCTTGTATCTAATGTGGAAGGTTTGTATGATGTGTTTCCTTCGATTCCATTTCCTTAAGGTCACCTATGAGGTTGAATCCAATCATAGTAACCTCTCGTCACATGTTTACCTTGGTTGGCTATTTCTTAGGTAGATGTGGGAGGAGGGTGTTATCTGCAGCTCTTGAGGAAGGTCAGTAAAGTTTTGGTTTGTCGATTCCACTTCCTTAACTGTACTTAGGAGGTTGATTCATGTCATATTAGCCCTTAGATCATGTTTACTCTAGTAGGCCGTTGAAAGTGGGTAAATGTGGGGGGGTTGCTGCAACAACATATCCCTGGTCACACATCTGACTTACAATCAACAAATTATGTTTGATTCCAACCACAAGGAGATCATTTTAAGCCTTTCCTCTTCCATTGTCCAAGATAACTATGTATTTTCCCATGATTTTGCATGGAGCATCATTAGCAAAGGTGACATTGCATGTGTTATATTCTCTTAGTGACAAGAATATACTATTATCACCAGTCATATGTTTGGAGCATCCATTGTCCACATACCAATGATTGCCTTGATTTTGAGCATACAAGACAATGCCACATTCTTCTTTCCTTTCAACTCTTTTCTTTTTCTATGTTCTAGGTTCTTGAACTTTCTTTGTATGAGGGGTTGTTTTGGTTTTTTGTGCTCTACACCCAGTTGCCTTATGCCCAAAATTGTTACACTTATAACATTCAACATGATCTATTAAAGGAGAAAAAGATTTATTGCTTCTTGGAATATTCCTATGAGGATTTACATATTTGTTGTCTCTTTTATTTTAGGACTAATATGATCCATTTCTAATATATTTATCTTTAAAATATGCTCTACAGTAGACAACTTTGTGACCAAAATTTGTTCAAGAAAAACAATAACCTGAAAATAGATTTTGATACCTCGAAATAAATGGCATTTGAGGGAAAGATCTTTTGATTCTTGGTTGATTGTCCCAACGAGGCACCTACTGATTTTTGAAGTCGCCTTTATGGTTGTTCGAATTGTTGTAGTGTGCCCTATTTTATTGTTGCTAAGTTTTACCAATTTGTCCTTTGTTATCTTGTTGTTATTAGATCCTCTTTTCTATTGTTGTGGATGATTAATTTCATTTCCATTGTTGTTACTTCCTTTGAGTGCTTCAACATAGATAATGGGTTCTTTTTCTTCAACTTTCTTGGTGCTTGTCTCTCCTCCATAACCGATACCAGTTTTAATGAGGGGATATCTTTGAACACTCAATTCTCATAACCTTTAACAAATATTAGATTCTAGTTGAGCTATTAAGATTGGGTCTTTTCTAATTCTTTTTTAATATACACAATTTCTTCCTTTAGTTTCTCACATTCCCTCCCCTTCTCTTTTAGTTATTCTAAAAGAGTGTTTTCAATATTCTTGGCTTCCACTAGCTCCAATTTCGATATAATAATTGGTGAGCCTTTCAATTTCATCCTTTTCTTTTCCATATTTCATCAACATCTCTTTTGACTTCTTGTTCTTTTTCCTGAGCCTTTGTATTTCTTCAAAGGAATTGACTAGTTCTTCTTCTAGATCCATTACAATGACTTCTTCATCTAAGCCATTATCATCTTTGCCTTCATCTTGGGTTTATATAGCCATAAGCATGAAATCATTTGTTCTTTCTTCATCAAAAGGTAACTCATCCTCATCATCTTAGGAGTTATTTTCCTCTTGGGTATAGAATCTCTTCTTCTTTAAGTTAATTTCCTTCTTAAATCTCTTATTCTTATCCTTTTCTTTATTGTCATATTCATTATTTTATTTCTTATTTTGACATTTAGATACATAGGGACCTACTTTTCTGTAATTGAAACATTTAAAAGGTGACTTACCTTTATATTTGTCAAACCCTCTCTTCAATCTCTTAACGAACTTGGCTTCTTTTTCATAAAATCCATAGCTTGAGTCTTCTTCATCTTCTTTGGTCTTCTTCTGGTGTTCCTATCAACTTTGAAGGTTGCTTCCATTGTTGTAGATCTTTATTTTGCAGTTCTCATTTCATAGGTATTTAATGTTCCATGTAGTTGATCCATTGTTAATGTGTTAAAATTTTTCATCTCCTAAACAGTCGATACTTTGGCAATGAATTTGCTAGGAAGAGATCTTAACCGCTTTTTAACTATAAAGGACTCATCAGTAGTTTCATCAAGACCTCTTATGGTGTTAACTATTCTATTGGCTATGTCCTCATCCTCATTCATCTTCATTGATTCAAATTTCATTCTATAAACTTGGAGTTTATCCTTCTTTACCTTATTATCTCCTTCATAGAAATTCATCAACTTATCCCATATCTCTTTGGTTATATTTCAGTTCATGACTTTAATGAATTCAAATTCAAGCAATCCACTTAGTATTGCATTCATTTCTTTAGCATTATAAGTAAAATCGAGCTTGGCATCTTCATGAATCAATGTAGGTCACTTTTCATAGCCATTTAACACTACATCCTAGACATTTGCACCAAGGGATATTAGGTAATTCCTCATTTTACCTTCCAAAATGCATAAAGTGAACATAGGAGCTTTGTTAGCGAGATTTCCATGTTTCGGATCTATATCTACTTCCAATTGTTAGATTACTGCTAAAGGAACCCACTCTGATACTAATTGTTGGAAACTAGGAAAATACTAAGAGGGGGATTGAATCAACAATATTTTATAAATTTTAACAATTATTTAGCCAATAAAACACAATCAATAATACAACAATGCATAGTTACATAAAGCTTGAACACAGGATATTTACGTGGAAACCCATACGGGGAAAAACCACAAACCTTCTTTTAATTATAATGTAAATGCAAGCACTAACTTCAATTTACATCAGATTTTGTGGGCACCAACCTACAAGAGGAACCAACCCCCATTTATTTACAAGAACCCACTTGCTGGAAGCACCAACTCCCACTGTCTGCAGACACCAACTTAGTGGAGGTACCAATCCCTTGATCTTTACAAGCACCAACCTGAAGGAGACTCCAATCCCCTGATATACAAGAAGAAACTTGCTACAACCACTTAGATCCCTTTATCATACGTTTTCAAACTCAGATCCATGGCTTCCTCATCATAAAATCGGTCTTACACAATATTAGTTTCCTTTCTTTGATCTTTTCTCCATTTATATCTCATCCATTCATATTTGCAACGTCTCTTTTGCATAGTAGCTTTGTTTCTTAGCCAATCTTCCCTCTCTGCATTTTCTCAGCATTCCCTTGTACTCTCTATCTCATATCTATAGTAATTCACACACTTCTCTTCAGATTTTTGTTTCCTCTAATATGCAACAACTTTAGAGAACACACTTTAGCTACACTTGCATGTTCTGCACTTAATTTGTGCCTACTCTCACTCCCTCCATTTTAGTATGGAATTCAAATCTATCTCTTTACCACAACATGGCTTCCTCTTTTCTTCATTAACTTCCACTAGTTTGAGCGTCTACTACGATCTCACTCTATGATTTGCATGGGAACACTTCATTTCATCATGTCATTTTTAGATTTATTTAGACCCTTTAATCCCTCTTACTTGTCCTCATTCTAGATTTTCATTTAGTGCTTGAGACTTCAAAATTTTTGGCCTTAGAACTCAGGCTTAATATCTTTCTGACACATGTGACGTGGGATTTATAACTACAAACTCAAAATCCGCTATCGGATCTTAGGTGTCAGGGATGCCACTTCTCCCCACGTGTTGTTGTTGCCAAATGGTTGAAGATCAATGGGCGTAGTCCCCACAATGCTTAAACCTTAGTGCCCTATGACCACATGTGTAACCCTTGTTGGTTTATCAAATAGTCCATTTCATATTATACAATACGACAATGGCATGATGGCTTAATGGACTGGATGGCTCGATAGGCCGAATGGGACCCACCATTTTCACTTTGTCTTGGAGGGAACTGATCAATATTCTTTTAGGATTTTGATGGCCCAAAGTCATAGTAAAGGACCCACATCTTTAGCTGAATACATATCATGGAAAAAGATTGCTAAAACTCAACACTAGCATAAATCCTGAGGCCCGTGGGTTTTCCATGTCAATCCATGATGGACCAATCATGGTTTTCCATGTCGTCCTCCTTCCAACTTAACACAACCACTTGTCCTACCACATCACTTGCCATGTCATTGTGCTACCACATGGATTATTATCCACCCAAAAATGTCAGTTCTACCTAACATGTGTCATCACCTCAAGCTACCATGTCATTTATGACATCTATCCTACAAGATGTGTCGGGTTCTTGGGTTGTCATGATGTCAAAAAGTTAAAACATTTTTGAAGTAGAGTTGATGGCCCGGTATCCTATGGGTTGATAGGCCCAATAGCCTCTCAGCCTATGAGCACTAACATACTGGCCCTTTTATGACCATTGGCAATGAATGGGGTTTGACCTCCTTAATACTTGGTGTTCTTAGCTTCTCACCTTTCAGCCTTTTCCTCCTCCTGCTACTTTGGTTTTATCGACTTGATTTTCTCCCAACCATCTCAACTTGATACACGCAACTATTCGCTGAAAACCACAATACCTGTCAATTAACGTGGTAACATTTCTGATGTGCCTTAGAATATTGTTGAGGTGGGGGTCAAAGGTGGTTTCCAAAAACTGCTAGGGACCCCACACAATGCCTATTACACAAAATATTGTCACCATGACTTTCTCCAGTCAGTGTGAGTCTATCACCACTCATACTATCTTCCTTTGCAAGTCTTAAACCTCAGCTCTTCATGTCAAGCCTTAAAAATGAGAGAAAGTCTTTAAAAATCTCTAAAACTCTGGTTCCGCACTTTCTCTTACCATTACCTGCAGTCCCGCACCCCTTGGTCATGTTACCTGTGGACCTGCCCACTCTGTCTCTAAAGGAAAGGGTGCGGACCCCAGTAAAGTCAAAAGGGTGCAAGTTTATTATTAAAAACTCACTTTGGGTTAATTCTAGACGCTTCTAGAAGGAAACTTGACATGGTTGGTTCGCTCGTAGGTGGTTCATGCATCCCATAACTAAAGGAGCTAACCCCTTGATGAGAGGAGCTTATCCCTTTGAAGGAGGACTCTATCCCTTTGAAGGTGGACCTGGTAACTTCCCTCCTCTGCACTATAAATTGAGGCATTGGGCTGGTTGCTAGGGAGGTTGAAAGCTGAATATTTTTTAGGGTAAATGTTGTTGGAATTTAGACTTCCTAATTGAGCTTGAGAGGAGAGATTACATACCTTTTGATATCTTTGGGGAGAGTGTGAAGCTTGTCAAAGTAGAGGAGATTTTTGCTGGACCCTGGCAGGAGCTTGTACAACATCAAGGCACCAAGGTTGTAAAGTTATTCTTTGTTTAAAGTTAATACAATCAGATTCATTTTTCTCAATAAATTGTCTTCTATGGTTTATTTCATGAATTCCTTGATCATCATGATAAATATGGTTTATTATATTGGCTATGCAGGTGTTATTTGATGTGTGCTAGTTTATGGCAGCCACGCTTCGTTCTACCTGTGTGCAGTGCATGTTCCTACCACCAGCCTTGACAATGATTTGGAAAGGGATGGAGGAAGGAAGACGAGGTTCTGTCAGTCTATTCCAATCAAAGGAAAAGATCTCAATACTTGGAGGGGGTTTTGTTAGCATTTTATCCTCAACTGCTTGGAAAGCTTTGAGTTCCCCTCAGCTTGTGCCTATTACACAAAATCTGAAAGCTTTTAACAGAACCATTAGTGAATGTTTAGGGATCCTTCCTAAGTTTTCTATTACCTTGGAAGGTAAAACTATCTGTATTGATCTTATGGTAATTCGAGGTCCCTTGGATTTCAATTTACTCCTTGGGCGAGACTATGTTTATGCAATGAAAGTTGTCGTATCGACACTCTTTCGCGTGATGTCTTTCCCTCACAATGGAAATATTGTGACTGTAGACCAACTTTCCTTCCCTAGTCTTGTTTCAACTACCAATAATATGACACCCCTAAATGTTCCTGATTCTAAAGTGGTATCTACCCTGCCACAGGTTAATTATGTGGCAACTAGTCCCATGTTTTTAGTTACCGATGTAAGTGAGCCTCTCACTGTTTGCTCATCTTCCTTTGATTTAGATTCGGTAATTGACATGGAAAACCCTATGGGATTACTGGAACGTGATGTTCTTATCCCTTTTGAGTCCCTTGACATGTGTTCCTTCCAGAGAATTATTCTTCCTTCTGATGAAGACCTCTTGGAAGCCATGATCAAGGTGTGTCCATTGACATGTCTTTCTTCCAGTTGGAAGCCATAATCAAGGGTATGAGGATAGTTCTTTTCCTGTGTCAACCTTGTTAAAAAATGAATCAGTTGGTCGAGGAAAGTTCCTTTTATTGTGTCGACCTCGTTAAAAAATGAATCAGTGAGTATGAGGACAGTTCTTTTCCTGTGTCAACCTCATTAAAAAATGAATCAGTTGGTTAGAGGATAGTTCCTGTTACTGAGTCAACCTTGTTAAAAAATGAATCAGGTATGAGGACAGTTCTTTTCCTGTGTCAACCTCATTAAAAATGAATCATTTGGTCAGAGGATAGTTCCTGTTACTGAGTCAACCTCATTAAAAAATGAATCAGGTATGAGGACAGTTCTTTTACTGTGTCAACCTCGTTAAAAAATGAATCAGTGAGTCAGAGGATAGTTCCTGTTACTGAGTCAACCTCGTTAAAAAATGAATCAGGTATGAGGACAATTCTTTTCCTGTGTCAACCTCGTTAAAAAATGAATCAATTGGTTAGAGGATAGTTCCTGTTACTGAGTCAACCTCGCTAAAAAATGAATCAGGTATGAGGACAGTTCTTTTCCTGTGTCAACCTCGTTAAAAAATGAATCAGTTGGTCAGAGGATAGTTCCTGTTACTGAGTCAACCTCGTTAAAAAATGAATCAGGCGAGGATAGTTCCTTTTCCTGTGCCAACCTCGTTAAAAAATGAAATAGGTGTCTGTGAGGACAGTTCTTTTCCTGTGTCAACCTCATTAAAAAATGAATCAGTGAGTATGAGGAAAGTTCCTTTCCTGTGTCAACCTCGTTAAAAAATGAATCAGTTGGTTAGAGGATAGTTCCTGTTACTGAGTCAACCTCGTTAAAAAATGAATTAGGTATGAGGATAGTTCTTTTCCTGTGTCAACCTCATTAAAAAAAATGAATCAGTGGGTTATAGAGGTAGATTGTATAGAGTAGGCTTGAGCATAGTTCCTTGTCTTGTGTCAAGCTCGTTAAAAAATGAATCAAGGATTTTAGAGCATAGTTCCTTGTCTTGTGTCAAGCTTGTTAAAAAATGAATCAAGGATTTTAGAGCATAGTTCCCTGTCTTGTGTCAAGCTCGTTAAAAAATGAATCAAGGATTTTAGAGCATAGTTCCTTGTTAGGTAGATTGTAGAGAGTAGTCATGAGCATAGTTCCTTATCTTGTGTCAAGCTCGTTTAAAAAATGAAACAAGGGTTTTGAGAATACTTATTTTCCTGTGTCAACCTCACTAAAAAATGAAAAAACTCCCTCGAGTCTTTCCAAGATTTTGAAATTAAAGCTTCATTCCATCCACCTGGTTGAACACAATGAAGCTTGGGGGGCATGTACCTCGTTTGGTGTCATTATGTTGGGGGCATGCGAACTTATAACAAGCATAGTTTTTTGTTTCAAGCTTGCGTAAACATGAAACTGAATCCAAGTAGAGTTCTCTATGGTTCAAGCTTGTGTAAAAATGAACTCATACCCATTTTACATCTCGTGATTGCCATTTTTATCTGCTAAATTCTGTTAGATGAGCCTTGGTTGTTTTCATTCCATCGCCCCCATCTCTTTGGCTGATCATATGCTTTCACTTGGTTGTTTACCCTTCCTGAGGGACCGCATCTATGAGTGGTTTTATTAGCCAGCCTCTTAACCATTACATGTTTTGAGCAGTTCCTCCATTGTCGGAACCAGTTGCTACCCTTTATACCACTCGTTCCTCTAGGACGAGTCCTCTTTAAGCTCTTTTCTGACTTGTAAAATATGAAAAGATTGCCGAGTTTTTCCCTTTCAAACTCGTTAAAACGGAATTAAAAAGACGGTCCACTTACAGCTCTTTTCTGACCGCATAAACATGAAAAGATTGCCAGACTTTTGTCATTTCAAGTTCGATATTGGTAATAAAACGACGTGTCTTTGATCGCTTTTTTACTTTTTCAGATCAGAGACACTAATTATGAAAAGTACTCCTTGATCGTAATGGTTAAGCGGTTCTCTCAAGTATTATTTTATACTTTTTCGAGCTTGGGAGACACAAATTTACGAAAAAGGACAACCATGGAGTTTTCTTAAGTTTTTCTTCTGACTCCCTAAAATTGAAAAACACCGAGTTTCTCCTATACTGGACTCGTTAAAATTTAACAGTAAAGGACCTGTTCAATTACAAACAGGAATGGACCACTCCTTCTTAGGGTTCGAATTTAAACTAAGTTGGACTCATCCGAAGGATGAGCTTATAATCAAGCAAATGTTATCCTCCTCAAGCTTGTCAAAAATAAAGAGGTACTTGCCAGAAATGGTGGGGGAAAAGAGAGAAAAATGAAACTGCTTGTCATACTTTGTGTCTCAGAAAAACATTTAACCACTCTTGAACGCGACACTTTTTGTTCACCTGGGTTGGGAAATCCTTTGCCTAACAGTTAATCAAACCATATTGAAAATCTTTAGCCGGTTTCTGGGTATTAGCTTTGGGTCAATTGTCACCAAACCATCTGCAGTGTCGTTATGTGTTCAAGAGGTCAATGCAAATAAACCATTCATCTACAAAATATCTGTCATCCATCTTGACCATCCCTGAGTCAGTCCTTGCAACTATATTTCTTCAAACTTGATCTATGATTTCGTGTTGTGGGCTTGCCTACGACGGATCGCTTTCTATCGACTTCAGCTCATTATCTAGAAAGATGATCTAGAAATCGTCAATACCTTGGGATCTGCATGCCTCAATGGCAGGTTTCTCGCCTTCGACGATAGGTTGCATCATTGACCTTCGATCAAAGGATTCTGTGACATGTACGACATCAACACATCTATTCACATTTCATGGATTGTACTGAGTACTTTGAGAGCCATTGAAATTACTGGAAGTTTCTCTCACACTTGTTAACAATTTACATCATTGACTGGTAATCAAGTGGTTTCTACCATGTTCAACTTCGACACATTCATTCACATGGATAGAATCGTAATATTTCGGGAAGTAGAAATCAAGACCTTGGATCTAGTTTCCACCATCCAGGCTGTGAGGAATTTTGTATTCATTATACAGTGGACTATTCATAAACAAATGGTTGCGCCCATACTGTGTCTACATGAGTCTATACTTGTGATGTATTACAAGATCATTCCTACATCAGAGCAGTTTAGTTAGTTTTCTAGTCAGTTTTGATCTGAGTATGGGAATGCCTACCTCAGCGATGATATGATCTCATATATATATTTTGTATTGAATGTTTTTACAGGTTCCAACCAGGCTCTCCACAAGATGATCCTCGAAATGATAAAGTACTTCACTCTTCTTAGATGATAAATGAAATCCTCATCTACTACAGACTTCGCACTTTAGGGGGAAATCTGTTACACAAAATATTGTCACCATGACTTTCTGCAGTCAGTGTGAGTCTATCACCACTCATATTGTCCTCCTTTGCAAGTCTCAAACCTCAGCTCTTCATGTCAAGCCTTAAAAATGAGAGAAAGTCTTTGAAAATCTCTAAAACTCTGGTTCCACACTTTCTCTTACCATTACTTGCTGTCCTGCACCCCTTGGTCATGTTACCTGTGGACTTGCCCACTTTGTCTCTAAAGGAAAGGGTGTGGACCCCTGTAAAAGTCAAAAGGCCGCAAGTTTATTATTAAAAACTCACTTTGGGTTAATTTTGGACGCTTCTAGAAGGAATCTTGATGTGGTTGGTTCGCTCCTAGGTGGTTCATGCATCCCATAACTAAAGGAGCTAACCCCTTGATGAGAGGAGCTTATCCCTTTGAAGGAGGACTCTATCCCTTTGAAGGTGGACCTGGTAACTTCCCTCCTCTGCACTATAAATTGAGGCAATGGGCTGGTTGCTAGGGAGGTTGAAAGCTGAATATTTTTGAGGGTAAATGCTGTTGGAATTTAGACTTCCTAATTGAGCTTGAGAGGAGAGATTACATACCTTTTGATCTCTTTGGGGAGAGTGTGAAGCTTGTCAAAGTAGAGGAGATTCTTGCTGGACCCTGGGAGGAGCTTGTACAACATCAAGGCACCAAGGTTGTAAAGTTCTTCTTTGTTTAAAGTTAATACAATCAAATTCATTTTTCTCAATAAATTGTCTTCTATGGTTTATTTCATGAATTCCTTGATCATCATGATAAATATGGCTTATTATATTGGCTATGCAGGTGTTATTTGATGTGTGCCTGTTTGTGTTTGCAGGTTCTTTAAAAGGGAGCTCATTTGGATGAACGGAGCATGGTTTCCACAAACTAGCGTTGGACTTGAGGTAGGGTCTAAAACATCTCTTGGCTTTTATTTATAAATCGTAATATTTAGAGAAAGATAGAATTTGCTTGTTTTGCTTGTCGCTAGATATCTGTAGATACTAGGGACATCGGTCTTGTCCGCAAGAACGATTTATCCACCCGAAAAGGTTCTTTAAAAGGGAGCTCATTTGGATGAACAGAGCGTGGCTGCCACAAACTAGCACACATCAAATAACACCTGCATAGATAATATAATAAACCATATTTATCATGATGATCAAGGAATTCATGAAATAAACCATAGAAGACAATTTATTGAGAAAAATGAATCTGATTGTATTAACTTTAAACAAAGAAGAACTTTACAACCTTGGTGCCTTGAAGTTGTACAACCTCCTCCCAGGGTCCAGCAAGAATCTCCTCTACTTTGACAAGCTTCACACTCTCCCCAAAGAGATCAAAAGGTATGTAATCTCTCCTCTCAAGCTCAATTATGAAGTCTAAATTCCAACAGCATTTACCCTCAAAAATATTCAGCTTTCAACCTCCCTAGCAACTAGCCCAATGCCTCAATTTATAGTGCAGAGGATGGAAGTTACCAGGTCCACCTTCAAAGGGATAGAGTCCTCCTTCAAAGGGATAAGCTCCTCTCATCAAGGGGTTAGCTCCTTTACTTATTGGATGCATGAACCACCTAGGAGCGAACCAACCACGTCAAGATTCCTTCTAGAAGCGTCCAGAATTAACCCAAAGTGAGTTTTTAATAATAAACTTGCACCCTTTTGACTTTTACAGGGGTCCGCACCCTTTCCTTTAGAGACAGAGCGGGCAGGTCCGCAGGTAACATGACCAAGGGGTGCGGGACCGCAGGTAATGGTAAGAGAAAGTGTGGAACCAGAGTTTTAGAGATTTTCAAAGACTTTCTTTCATTTTTAAGTCTTGACATGAAGAGCTGAGGTTTAAGACTTGCAAAGGAGGACAGTATCAGTGGTGATAGACTCACACTGATTGCAGAAAGTCATGGTGACAATATTTTGTGTAACAATGCCTAAACTATAACCATGTGTCTTGGCGATTTACTACATGGGTGGTATCGTAGACCCCCCGTTTTAGTTAAACGATGAGCATGTTGGGACACCCACAATGGACAAAAACCATTGATCTCATTCTTAACTTATTGAACTTCAAACCTGAATTTCTCTTCATTCCTGGGGAGTTAGACAAAGTCCCATAAATCATTGAAAGGTCTCAAAAAGGGTTATCTAACTAGACATGTTTCATGATCTTTTTTAACAAATTAATAAGAGGGAAAATTCCTGCAAAAATAAGCTACCCAAGATGACTTCATCCATGAAAGAAATCAAATTATGAGAGTGGATACTCAAAGAAATAATGACATCATGAACACTCAACATTTTTCCCCTGAACTTGAGATCAATGACAAAACATTTAACAATCTACTAACGCACTCAACAATTAGGTACTTGTACATTCATCAAGTCTTCTTGTTGATTTTACCTCTATCGGGTCTACTTCCCCTAAAACTTGTTTCTTTTGACCTCTTCCCAAACTTATTGTTTCGAGTAGATTTTAGGAGAATTCAAGAACCCTAACTTACATATATCATATCTCTGAAATTACAATGAAACAGAGTTCAACATTTCTGCCACATGTACACAAATATATCCCCTCTATCTCCTCCAAGCTTCATAATCTAAACCATCCTAGGAGAAAAAGTTATAGCAAAAATTTCAACATGGCCTACTTGAAGTATATTTTAGGATCATTCAAGAACCCTAACTTTGTCAAATTGTATCTCTAAAATTATAGTAGAAAAAACTATAATATTTTTGTGGGTACACAGATATCCCCCCTATTTCTCCCCAAAATTTCAATGTCTATAACCTTCTAGATGAAAATTTATAGCAAAAATGCCAACCTAGCTTATTTGAAGCATATTTTAGAAGCATTCACGAACCCTAAGTTCCTCATATCATATCTCCAAAACTATAGTGAACCAAAGTATGAAACTTCAATCATAGGTACATGAAGATGTAACCATATATATCCTCCAAGTTTCACAGACTGAAACATCCCAGAAGAAAAGTTATAGCTAAAATTCCAAGCTTACCTATTTGAAGCATATTTTAGGGGCATTTAGGAACCTCAACTTTCTCAGATCATATCTCGAAAATTAAAGTGAACCAAAGTATTAAATTTCTACCACAAGTACATAAAGATCTCCCTTCTATCACCTCCAAGTTTTATAGTTTGAAACGCCGCGGAAGAAAAGTTATAGCAAAAACTCCAAGATGTCTTATTCACTCCACAAACCACTTTTTTGCTCCACCTTCAAGACCCCAAGAGTATTCCCTATATTTTGTTGTACACCTTAGATCTCTTCTTCCTTTAATGGTATTCAAATGCACTCATATATCCTTTGTTTATAGTGTTTCTATGTTCACTAATGGGACTGACTTATAAAACTTGTTGGGTCAAACCATACTTTATAGTTGGGACGACCTAATAAAATATTTCATATCCCCTCATTTCTATGGAGTTAGAGGGAGTGCCATATACCATTGGAAAGGTCTTGGAATAAGTTTTAAACCACATATATTATGTTCCAATTTTAGCTAGGCCTTTAGAGTAAAAATGATTTCAAAGACAAGGTATCCAAACTAGGCATCAAGAAAAAACTGGGTATTCAAACAATATTTTTGACAATCTTCATATTTCAATCTCTATCTTAGACATATGTAGTCTTACCCTATCTTTGACATCAATGACAACAATATTTCCAAGAATCTTCCCCTCATTTTGAATCAATGACGACACAATATTCAACATGCTATTTATATTAAATTAATTATTAGTACATTCTTTGTAAAAAAAAATCATTAATTATATTATGAAATGAAAAAAAAATCAATATTTTTCTATTTTTAAAATATTTAATTTAAATTTAAAAAAAATAAAAAAAAATTGTAAACCATATATATATATATATATATATATATATAATTAATTAATAGAAATTTACTACTGCTAATGAAATCGAGTTGAAATCAAGACACATAAATTTCTTCTATTATTCTGTGGAAAGGAAAACACGTGATAGAAACACATGCAATAACATGCAACCATCAAAACACAAGAACACAATGATTTACAGGGGAACCCAACTGGGAAAACCCCCTCCGTTGCTTTGCATTAATTTAGATGAGAAAGAGAAACAATTACAATGTCTTGCTTCAATTCCGAAGCATACCATGTACTGTAAAATTGTTCTCATTCTTCCTGACTTGCTCACCATAACTTAGACAATTCAAGCCTCAGCCAACCTCCTATTTCCTTGCGCAATCACGGTGGAAATAACCCCTAAAAAATAGGAGAATTCCCTATTTCCTTGCACAATAGCTTGAGGAATTGATCACCTGCTAAGTGAAAAAGCATTGTACACTCAACAATTTACAATTATAAATACAAATGTGCCTTTTCCATCCACTCAAATAGGCGATTTGAATTCTATGCACGACTGAGTCTATTTTTAATTGATTGACTAGTTAATTGAGAGATCAATGAGTTAACAATGGTCATAACTACACAACTGACCTTCAACTGACTCAACTAATGACTAGAGCTCAATTAACTGAGTTCAACTAACAATAGCTCAACTAGATTGCTAGATCTTAGCAATCAACTCATGCACAACTATACTTCTAGCCTACAAACTCAAATTTACTGACTTAACTAGTAGACAAGGCTATGTCACTCTAGCTAACTGCAATCCAAGTCATCTTACGCTGTCGAAAATCGAATTTTCTCCATTTGACTAAGACACTAGTCAAATAAAATATTTTTTTGCTATAATTTCAACAATATATATAATAACTAATTCTTTTTAAATGTCAAACTTATCATTGTTTTCATAAACTTTTCCATCAATTTATTATCATTTCATTTATCTATATAAAAAAAATGCTAACCGACTTTGATTAAATGTAAATCTTGTATCACTATACCCATAAATTTGGTTAAAGGTAAATCTTGTATCGCTATACCCATAAATTTTACCATCAATTTATAAGAGCAACTAGATTGATTAATGTTCATTTTAATCTTATGAATTGATGGCAAAGTTTATGGAAGCTTTGTGCCCCTTGCCCTTGTGAATCGATGGTAAAATTTATGTGTATAGTGATACAAGGTTTACATTTAATCAAAGTTGGTTAGTATTCACTGTATAAAGATAAAAGAGAAATGAAATGATAATTGAACACAACGTGTATGTGCATATAGGCATACAAGATAATCACTATGTTTAAATTATGAATAGATGGAAAAGTTTATAAATACAGTGATAAATTTGACCTTTAAAAGGAATTAGTTATCACTCATGTATGGATAAAATATATAGAACCATTTCGAGAATGACACCCAGTTTTTTATAATGTAGAGGAAGACACAGAATATAATGCCCGTTGCTCGTAGTCTATAATGTAGGATTTTCACAAAATTTAATATTTTATATATTAAAATTATTAATAAATAAATTATTAATTATATTAATAAATATTTTTATTTTGAAAATAGAATGAAAAAAAGTTAATGAATATCAAATTATTTATATTAAAATATTTCAGGAAGGTGAAATAATAATTATGGATAATAAATTAAAATTCTACAAGGTATAGGTAAGTTTACCAATATAATTTTATTATATAATCGGCCTAGTTTAAACCGGTAGCAATTTCGCTTGGAAAATAATGAAAATTTAAGTACTATTTTAAGAAATTTTTGGAAATGGTATTAATCCATTTCTATTATCAAAAAAGCAATTCAAAAAATTCTTATTTTCTGGAAGAATCTCTCACCGAATTCCAGTGAAAAATTAGCATTTAGGCGAAATTGTGCCTAGGTAAACAATGTGTATACAATCTTTTAAAAATGAATAATAAAACAAATAAAAAACAAGCAATTATATAAAATATAATAATAATAAAAATTAGCTAAATAATTTAGATATTTTATTTTTAAGCATAATAAAAAAAATATATTTTTTCCTCTAAATTATATTTTTAAATATATGTAATAAATTTAACATCTTCGAATTAATTAAATGTTTATTCAAATAGTTGAGAAAAATAATTGAAATATTTTTTTCATAAGAAATTTAGATGTGATGAGATTTTATATTAAAGGGAAAATGATTGCCCAAATAGACAACCATGAAGAGAAAGCAAGAGAAGAAAGGAAAGGAATTTCCACTAAAGATTCCAAAACTTGGGCTCAAGTTATTAGCAGTTCTTCTAATAAGGAAGGAGAAACAAACATTCAGGTTAACAACATGCAAGATAGAGAAGGCAAGGAAAGACAAAATAGAGCTGCAAACATAATTATTAAAGGGGTGAAAGACTGGGAAAAATGAATGTACTCTTGACCTTGCAAGAGACTTCTTGAAAGACAAGTTGATATGGCAAGGACAACTATGCCAAGCATGGAGGGTGGGTAAGTTTAACGGTGAGAGAGTCAGGCCCATAAAAGTCATCATGACTAGCTTGCATGATAAATATGTCATTCTAAGCAAGAAGCATCTCTTGAGGGGTTCACATTTTTTCCTGGAAGAAGATTTAACTATAAGACAACAGGAGGAAAGGAGGGAGGAAATGTTAAAGGTTAGGGCAGCAAGAGATGAACGCAATAGAGCATGGATTTATAAAGTCAAAGTTGTGATAGTGCAATTTGGACCTCCTTCCAAAATAGAGTTGTTGGCTTGATGGGGCCTGACCTAAGTTCAGAAGTGATTTAGCCAAACAAATCCGAAACTACAATGCCTAAACTGAGGTCTCACCCGAGGTAGTATGGGAGGGTACTGGAACCAGGTTTCTGCACCCTTGGGATGTCTTGATGGGTCTTGGACGACTCGCGATCCCGTTCTACGCACTGCGCTATTTCCACGCAGTTGTCTGTCCAGTGCAACTACCTTCGCACGGCTTAAATGAAGAGCGCGAATGATCTTTACCCTTTACTGGGCTTACTATTATTATAGATCTTGAATTAAATTACAGGAGCCCGATAATTTCATTTATCATTCAACATAAACAGACATGCGTGCAATCATAAACTGTAACAGATGCATAAACATATAACAGAAGCATAAACATACAGATCTGTGAATGGATGCACAATATTTTAGAATCAACTTAGCTTTTATTAACTTTTGTCCCTTTAAAATCCCAACTCTGCCCTGCGCACTCAGCTGTAGGGGTCCGCGCACACAGCTGCAGAGCCTCTTCTACTACTACGACCCACTACTCGGACTTACAGACTCAGAGCGAATATCGCATTCAACAACCCATAACCCTTAAGATCAAATCTCAAAACTGACTTCTATCCTTAGAGCCTCGCTCTATTTATACCTTCCCATGGTCTGCGGACCATGGGTAGGCTGACACATTCTATATTAAGTTACAATATTTTAGGGCGGACTACCCTAGACTCTCGCACTCTACGCCTGCATTTTACGGGGTCTTTACATCACATTGACCCAAAACTGGGCTTTAAGCTCCAAAAATTCATTATGGGGGGATCCACTGCCCAACAGGCCCCCAACACAATCATCGTGACTCGTCCCTAGTCACCTGGCTAGTGCATTGATCTTCACGCGCAATTCATCCAACAACCTCTGCACTTCTTTTACGTCCGCAGCACATTCTTCTGCTGTCCATTGTACCTGTTGTGCGCGTATCTCCGATGCTTCGTTGTCAGGTGCAATTCTTTGCCTGAGTGTGTATACGCCCTGCATCTGTGCCAACTTTCCCTCGATCTTAGTTGTGACCGTGAATGCTTCCTCGAGCCAAGGTTGGATGCGTTCTTTAAGCACTACTTCTTTTTGGCGCGCGACGTCCACCTACGCTTTGAGAGCCTGGGCCTCCCTCATCTTGGCTAGTCACTGAGTAAGGGCGACCGTCTGCGTGGTCCCCCGGACATTTTCATAGGCCTGCTGCAGCTCCCGCGCTTCTGTCTCCAACCGTTGTAGCGTTGGGTCTTCCTATAGTGAAGTGAGGGTGACGAGTGACTGATCTAACAAGCCTGTGCAATCCTGTATGGCATGCTCTATTGCTTCCAACCTTGATTGAATGTCGCAGTTCCACTGCTCTCTGACTTCCGGCGGTGTAGCGGGCTGCGCTTTCAGCCTCAGCTCCGCGATCTGCAGGTTGAGGTCCATCTGGATCTTTGTTGCTTCCTCCTGTGCCTGGCGGAATCCACTGGCCAGTTTGTGGATCTGGATACCCACTAGTAAGTTTGCTGCAATCTCTAGCTTGGGGACGCGGTGACATGCTTCCTCGACGATTTGATCCAACTGCTGAGCTTGTGCTACCGCTTCATTGCATTGGAGGCTCAGTTGCTCGAGGTTGATTCGTTGTTCACTGAGTACCTAGACTGTGCGTCCTTCCCTAGCACGGAGCTCTGTTGTTGCTCCATCTTGCAGCTGGTATAATATTTCTCGTGGCAGGGCCACCAAGTTTAAACCAAGTCCCTTGAGCCGGCTTATCGTAGCTCTATCCTCCATATTGGCCGTTGTCAGTGCTCCTTCTGGCAGTGCAATGGTATTTTCCATTTTGGCCCACAGCAATTGCTCGGTTGCTGATGTACCCATGTCCCCGGCTACCGTTGTTTGTTGTGGTGCCCGCACCTGAAGCTCTTGGAGTTGTGCCTTGAGCTCCCCCAACATAGTTTGTTGCTCCATCATTGCCTCCTGGAGCGCCTCCTTGGTGACTTCGCGAACTGTGTCACCGATGTCGTATAGGTCACCCTCGGTTAGCGTAATAGTCTCCCCATCCAACTTGGAAGCCTTGGTCTTCTTCTGTGGCCCTGTTCATTCTATCTCGTGAAGTCGTTTCCATTGTTTCGAAGTGGTGCTTGGGTCTGTGCCTTCCGTTTTCGCATCTATCCCCTGCTTTGTGGTTATGTCACGTCATCTTTCTTCCTGCATAGTAGTGGCCCCTACTGTTGCTGCCTTTTCTCCGGCGGCCTTCGCTACCTCCCGGGACGCTCGTACTTCCGCAGCTAGTTGTTCATTCTGTTTCTGTTGTGCTAGCCACTTGGTGGCAGCCTTTTGTTTTTGAATCTCTGTTTCGTCGTGCACTACCCCATCTGGTGCGTGCCATTCTGGTGGCCATGTGTCGAGCACTGCGAAAACAACGTCATCTATTGCAATGAAGGGGAGTGTGGTCCACTTCTGCTCTGGATCCTGTCGTGCCCTGATATACACATTGTGCATATCTGCTTTAAAGTCGGCAAAACTCTTCAGACTGTCGTATACCGAGGGGGATAGGCGCGGCCGCTTGTTGATCCAAAGTCTTACGCTTACTTCCATCAGTACCCAGAAGATCTTGGTTTCTCGGATGCGTGTGGCATCCTTCGTTGCCCATAGCGACACGTATTTTGCTGCCTCTGGCCAGTCCTGATCAATGGGAGGAAACTGACTATCCTCAGGCAATTCTCCTATAACCAACAGGATAGATAAGAGCAACCACGCGTAGTGGAAGGTCTTACCCTGCTCCTGGGCCTCCCTACAATTCATCAGGAATTCCTCACAGAGGAACTGCGACCAGTTGAATCGTACCCCTTCTGCGCATTGCTCGGCTAGCACGATGACCGTTGCCGGTACCTCATTACCACGGCATTTTCTCATCACCTTCCCTGCCAACAACTAGGTAGCGAAGCAGACCCCTTTTTCCTGAATTATAGTAATAACGTACCCCCTCTACTTTTTCTCCAACTTATATTTCTTTTTCATGGCCTCTGCAATCATCAAGTCTCCACTTGCACCAGCTATTTCCGTGGGGTCCCTTCCTACACAGGGAAGCCAAGAAATCCTATGAATGAGCTCCGTTGTGATGGGAATGGGCTCTTCTAGCCACAAGTACCCATCATGCACCAGGAAAAGCAGTTGCCTGATGACAAATATCGTGATTGGGGCCCGATGAAAGTGTGGAATCGATAGGAGGTGGAGTAGCCCAGCTTCCTCCACCCCGCGCAGCCATTTTCATGGCTGCAGTGTTGTAACTGCCCCCTCCATGCTTTGTTTCATCAGCTGGCTAGTTTCCAAATGAGGAAACTTCTCACTATCCGCGAGGTCCCAGTCTTCAAACTTCATAGTGGGTATGCGGCCCACAGCCAAACCTTCGAACAGAACTTCCGCGGGGAGGAACGGGGTGTTGAGTGTGCTCTTAATGGCATCCAAATCTTTAGGTACCTTTACCCTCCCTTTCCGCGGAGGGACATACTTGGGCAGCTTTGCTATGGCGCGTACTAGCTGGACGTCTTCTTCCATCTCTTCCTCTGGTTCCAGCTCTTCGACAAAGGTCGGAGGATCCTCTTCCTCATCATCGCTCTCAATATTAATTGTTTTTCCCTTCTCTTCCATCGACAGTTTGCCAAACCACGGATTTCACAGAGACATACGGACTGGTCCGACTACCTGTGGATCCTTTTTGGCCCTCGGCATCTGGGGCGATTTTGGAATTTCCGGTGCATCCCCGACTGGTGACATAGGGCTTGGTGTGGCGTCCTTGGCGGTTGACATTGCTCTTCTAAGAAGGTCCTACGTCTCTTTCGGTAATGCTTCAAATACTGAACTTGCTGTCAAAGCCTCTAAAGCCGTAAATTCCATGCGCAATAACTGAATTCTCAAGTTGCCAAGGGTTGTTCGGCGAATGACCATCTAGGATTTATAGGCCTGTCGGAATTCAAATTCAACCGTTCCCCCCTTTCTTGGCTCATTAATGCGATATTGGTGGCAGATCTTTTCAAATCTAGTTCTGACCCCGTGTCTTAATTGTCCGCCGTCCACTCCTCGTTGCCTTAAATTGGACATCTTGTCATGAACAGTGTCACCAATGGTCACTTTCCAGCCTACTCGCTCAGCAACGCAGCCCCTTATGCACGACTGCAATCCTTGTGACATACTGGCCCTGCGCGGAAACTCCTTTCTACACAGCGCTCCTGCAGACTCGTTTATAGTCCCACACCTTCTTTCAACTACTTGGAGCGCTGAGACTATGCTTCCTACAGATAGTCAGGTGGTCGTACCCCCGGTGCGAGGCTTCCATTTTCCTGCGAGCACCCTTCAAATACCCTTGTGTCCGGTAGTGCGTCACGTTCTTCTTTGTATGGTACGCTCCCCTGTTTAGTAAGGTGTGGTCGCAGCCATGATAGCAAGGTCACAACTCTTTCTAATGCAGTAGTAGGGTCGGCTAGACTTGATCCCATCATGCTTAGTTTCTCGTGGCCCACTTGCGCGACTTCAGTTTCCAGTTCGTTGATCTCTTCGTCCAATGTCACACTTCTCTTTCTCAGCCATGCCCACTCGTCATCGAGTTCGCGAAGTTTCATGCTCCCTCGCCGAATGGCTTCTTGCAACTGCCTAATTCCTTTACCTAGGTCCTCACGTCTTGTCCCAACTGTGGGAGCTGTGGTCTGGGGATTCTTCTCTGTCCTCCTGGTTTCCTCTCTTCTTGTCACTGTTGGGGTCATTTCCACGCTCCAGTTTTTTCTTATGGTCCTATAGGCCCATCGAACCGCTGGTACGTGCAGGTCCCAATCCGTTCGTCCTGCCTGGTAAACTCTATTCATGATTCCATGTAGCTTTGTGAATGCTCTGTCATGGGGTATTTGTGGTGTGCGTCACTTTTCCTGCTACTGCGTTGGGTTCTGATTTTTTATCCTTAACCTGGGATGTGCTTGCACAACACACGTCTGCACCCATCGACACAGGTGGGCGCACAAACTACTTCGCCCTGGCTGCCTGGCTCGCGTTCGAGGCTGGGGTCTTCCAAACCGTAAGTGCATTTGTCTTCTGCACTCGTGCCACCTCCCCATATTCTTCTAGTGTGTATTCCACCATCATGCGGGTGTCGCACACAACGCCCATTCCATCGCACTGTACCGCCATTATTCTGGCACTGCCCTTTCAAATTTGTCTAAGAATTCATCCACGCCTGTTTCCCCATCATATGTTGGCAGTTCCCTTGCTTCGATCATCACGCACCGCAGTGATCTAATCATCATGTTGCAATTCAGCGTTGTTACTTTGTCCAACCAGTTCTGCCAGCATTCTATTTCTTCATCAGAATCCGAAGTACAGGAAGTGTCACGTTCCCATGAGATTCTCCCATTTGCAGTCGGGTTCACCCGATCCTGTTCTTGCACCGTTATCTGGTAAATGCAGTCCAGTTCATCATCGTTATTATCGTCACGCACAGGTTCAGTGTAGCGCGCTCCTTTGGCTGGATCCAGTGGAACTACTACGCATAGAGACTTTTTCTCGAATATCATCTTCCGCTTCTTCAGGTTGATGACTCCATTCATATCCGTGGCCCAGTCTATTCCTAGCAACGCGGGGTAAGGGTTACTGTCATCCACAATCTCTATTACCTCAAAGTCCGTCTGCGTGCTCGCACCTTCGATATCCACTGTTACCCCTTGCAATCTTCCCATGGGCAAGATCTTTTGTTGGTTCACCATTCGTAATTGAATAGGAGACCATTGTAACGCGGGCCTACCCATGCGTTCCCATGTCTACTTTGGTAACACATTCACGTCCAAACCCAGGTCTAGGATTACCTGATCCATCTCATATTCGCCAATTTGCGTCGTTAACTGCATTTCCCTCCCAATGCGCAAGGCATGCTTTCCCAGCTTCCGGACTACGCGTGATTCCCCTGACCTTGCGCAGCTAGTTATCAACTCCTGTAATCCTTTAACCGCCTTATTATTGCGCAACAATTTCATGCATGCCTCTAAAAAGGTGGTAAGCATAGAAGGATCCATTCCCGGCTCTGGTTGATCCTTACCACCTGAAGTAGAGGCCTCTGTGAAGCTCTTCTTAGCTTCCATAAACATTTCCCTTGCGCGTCCCAAGTCAAACTTAGGTTCCTTCGTAGGAGCCTTATGAACCCATGTATCTTCTTTGGGCTATTTTCCCTTATCTTCCCCTGTGGTCGCGCCGCTCCTGAGCACCATGTTCACGTTGGGGTCTTCTTCGCGCGATTTAAACCTCATCGTTTGGATATTCTGAGTTGGAGTAGGCTATAGTACCCCTTTCTCGTGCATCTATGCGATCAATGTCAGACAATCTACCACTTCATGATCAAACTGATAACAATATGAACAACATGTTCTAGTCGGATTCGTACAGTCACACACGTAGTACCCAAGTCCTCCACAATTATAGCAGATTAACTATCTGCGCCCTCTTCTGGGTCCCATTCCTCCTCATCCTCGTCCACCTCCTTGGAATCCACCGTGCGCTATCGTTGCAGCTGGATCCTGACCTCGCGCCTCGGTCTGCATCCGGTAGGCAAGTGTTCGATCCAGCAACAATTCATAACTTCAACAGTTTCGCTCATCGTGGCCCACTGATCTATAGAAATTACAAAACAGCTATTGCGGAGTCTTTGTATACTTCTGCAATAGGTGACAGTTGTCCGTCATGTGCTTTCCTCCCACCTAACAGATCGCGCACCAGAGCACAGGTGTCGTGCTTGGCCCTGCCTGTGCCTCTGGTCTCAATGGCATTGGTCCCCCTCCTGCCAAGTAGTTCGCGAATACTAGACAATGATCCTTATCGTGGCCCTGGCCTTTACATTTTATACACCACACTTCTTCGCGCACTTCTAGCCGAGGCACCCTATCCTGCTTCAAACTCTGCATCTCCAAGCATTGGTTTTGTAGTTGCGCGTGGATTTGTTGGACTCCCAACCTCGGATCCTGTATCAGTGTTTCATGCAACCTCATCGCCATTTCCAATGCTTCTGCCTAGGTTGAGAGCTTCTGCTGTGATAGCGCCGTCCTCAAGTGTGGTGTCAAAGACGCCACAAACCACACGCAGTGCTGCGCATCTGTTAGTGTCATATTAGCCTTGCGGATCGTACTTTTCAGTCTCTGATCCAGATCCCAGGGGGTCTCGCTTGGAAGCATCGCGATCTCTTTAAATCCGATGATCAACTATGTTTCTGATTTCGGTCGACTAAACTCTTTGTTCAGTGCATTCTGGATTTCCGCTATTTCTGCATTTGGGTGATCATTCGGTAACGCAGCGGAAGCGTGGTGGGCCCATAACCCAATGTAGGTTTTAACCCCGTACAGAAATTACCTGCATACGAATTCTAAGACACAAAAAATAAACAATGCGAGAGCATAACACATAAAACACATAAACATAGAGATTTTCCCCTAGATCCCAAAACCAGGACTACCAGCTTGATTTTTCATTATATTCCTTTCAATGTTATAATACATATTTATACATGAGGAAGCATCCAATACCATGGACCGAAAACCATCGCGTCCAAAAAACATGTGCGAAAATCATGCACAAAACTATAGGTGGGTCCGCCCAACCTAACATATGGTCCAAAACCAAAATTTTCCGAGGCGCTGCCCCAGACCCCATAAAGTGGGGTTACGGGTACACCTCAAACCCCTTGTGACCCCCCCCTCCCCGCTACACAATTAGCGCAACAAAGGGGGGCTCCGCCCCCCTCTAACCGCCCGGTTAACTACGTGGGCTAGTCGTGGAAAGAATATAACACAACCCAACATTCTCCCACTTGTTGTTTTCTTTCCACAGGGGGCCACAAGAGAGCTTAATCATTTTCCAGCCCTGTAACACCCATTGTCTCTCTACGCCAAGAGAACTTCTCAGAGCTCACAGATTTTGTCAATGCATCTGCCGTATTCTTCAAAGTGTCCACCTTTACCAGCAACACCTTTTTCTCTTCTATCATATCCCTCACAAAGTGATACTGACCATCAATGTGCTTTGTCTTTGGATGATATGCGGGGTTCTTTGCCAAGAAATTTCACTTTGGTTGTCACAATCTATCCTTATAGCTCCCTGTACTAACCCCATACTTGAACACAATCTCTGCAACCAAACTGCTTCCTTGCTTGCATGAGTGGCTGCCATGTATTCTGCCTCTGTAGTTGACAGTGCCACTACAGATTGTTTCTTACTCATCCAACTGACTGCACCTCCAAATAGGTTAAACACATACCCACTTGTAGATCTTCTCTGATCTAGATCTCCAGCCCAGTTTGCATCAACAAAGCCATGAATATCCAGCATTTCATCCAATCCTGATCTTCCTTGGTAGCACAAACCATAATCACTAGTGCCACGCAAATACCTGAAAACCCACTTCACTGTTGTCCAGTGCTCCTTCCCTGGTTTTGACATAAACCTGCTCAATACTCCCACTGCATGTGCAATGTCTGGTCTAGTACAGACCATTGCATACATCAAGCTACCGACTACACTTGCATATGGAACACGGGACATGTCCTCTTCCTCTTCTTGTGTCTTGGGACACTGTTCAGCAGATAACCTCACACCTACAAGAATAGGAACCTTCACCGGTTTACTATCCTGCATATTAAACCTCTGCAGTATTGTCTCGACATACTTCCTCTGGTTTAACCAGAGCTTCCTCTTTGCCTGATCTCTTTTAATTTCCATGCCCAAAATATAGTTTGCAGCACCAATATCTTTCATCTCGAATTTAGAGGACAATTGGGTCTTCAAATCCTGGATAATTTCTTTGTCATTTCCAACCAGCGACATATCATCCACATACAAGACCAGATAAATAACACGATCACCAATAAATTTAAAATACACACAGTGATCTGCTTTGCTTCTGGTGAAGCCAAGTCCCCGTATAAATGTATCAAATTTATGATACCACATCCTTGGTGATTGTTTTAACCCATACAGAGACTTCTTTAACTTGCATACCAGTTCTTTCTTACCCTTCACCACAAAGCCTTCAGGTTGCTTCATGTATATTTCCTCTTCCAGATCCCCGTGAAGAAATGTTGTCTTCACATCCATCTGTTCTACCTCAAAATCAAAAGCAGTAGCAACAGACAAAAGTAATCTAATAGAAGTTACCTTGGCAACAAGAGAAAAAATATCACCAAAATCAATTCCCGGCACATGGGAATAACCTTTTGCTACCAACCGAGCTTTGTATTCCTCCACTTTTCCTTCTGCATTTATCTTCTTTTTGAACACCCATTTGCTACCAATGGGTTTCCTTCCAGTCGGCAACTCCACCAGATCCCAAGCCTCATTTTTGTGCAAAGATGCCATTTCATCAACCATGGCCTCTTTCCAGAGTTTTCCATCCTTTGAATCCACTACTTCCTTCACAGTTCTGGGATCATCATCAGTAACAAACAAAACAAAATTTGAACAGAAAGCAGATGGACTATACCTTTCTAGCTACCTTCTTTCTCGAACTGATCTTCTCACAACCGGAGTTTGTGGCTCTTCATCTTCTGATGCCTCCTCTGCTGTAGAGTCTGATTCTTCCTCTTTTAGCTCAAACTCTATCTTCTCAGGTTCCTTTGGTTGGACTTCATGTTTAATAACATCTTTTACCTCTCTGAACACCACATCTCGGATGTACACAACCTTCCTTGTTACTGGGTTCCAAAGCTTATAACCCTTTAAACCATCCTTATACCCAATAAAGATGCACTTTTCAAATTTACTATCCAACTTGGTTCTTTTCTCCTTTGGAACATGTACATATGCATCACATCCAAATACCCTTAGATGTGAAAGAGAGGGTTTCTTACCAGTCCATACCTCTTGTGGAGTCTTATCCTCCAACGCTGATGAAGGTGATCTGTTGACTAGGTAACATGCTGTCTCCACCGCCTCTACCCAGAATTCTTGTCCTAACCCGACACCACTGAGCATGCTTCTTTCCCTTTCCATCAACGTCTTGTTCATTCTTTCTGCAACTCCATTTTGCTGAGGTGTATATGGAGTAGTCTCCTATCCTGCTATACCACACTTATAGAATTATTCAAATTCCTTACTACAAAACTCTCCACTGTTATCTGTCCTCAGCACCTTTATCTTCTTCTCTGTCTAGTTTTCCACTAGAGCCTTAAATTCTTTAAACTTGTCAAAGACTTCAGATTTCTTCTTAAGGAAATATATCCATGTATTCCTTGACAAGTCATCTATAAATGATACATAGTACACAGACTTACCCAATGATGAAACCTTCACAAGTCCAAACACATCACTGTGCACAAGTTCTAATATATGTTTCACCCTCTTACTACCAGAGGGCAAACTCACCCGATTCTGCTTCCCATATACACAATTTTCACAGAAATCAGAATCTAGAGAGCTACTACTCATACCTTCTACCATACTTTTACCATGAAGTATTCAAAGGCCCTTCTCTCCAATATGTCCAAGCCTTTGATGCCACAACATGGTCTTCTCTCCAGAGACCACTAGATTTTCTACTCCACTTTCAGGAACCACAAAACTGTTGCACCCATCAATAATAGTGCTACCTTGCAGCTTGTACAGAGTTCCAATTCGAACTCCCTGCATCAATACCAGTGCTCCCCGAACCATTTTGCAGGTATCCTTCTCGAACACTGTTTTTACACCTGCATCATCCAGATTGCTTATATAAATTAGATTTCTGGCCAATGCAGGAATATGAAGAACACTCAGAAGTGTTCTAACCCTTCCACCTTGCAACCTCAACTTTACTTTTCCGTGACCAATGATTCTAGCCTTCCTATCATCCCCTAAGAAGACATCACCACCATTGCATTTCTCATACTCGCAGAACCACTCTCTATGGGGAGTGAAGTGAAAGGATGCACCTGAGTCAATCAACCATGCCTCATGATCTACATGTGTACTTGCAGAAGCCAAGTACACATCCCCACCTTCATCTAAGGTGGTTTTCACCTCTGTAGAAGGAGCATCATCAGATCCCTTTCCTTTGTCAGGAGCTTTAGATTTATAGTACCTTTTGAAGTGCCCTTCCTTTCCGCATTTCCAGCACACCACCTTTATAGGTTTTCATGGAGATTTGGATCTCCCTCTAGATTTAGATCTCCCACTCGATGACTTATTTTTGTTTCTGTTCTAGGACCGTCCTCGTACAGACAAGGCATCACCATTCTTGCTCTCCATATTTTTCCGTCTCATCTCCTCCATCAGCAAGGTTGAGACTATTTCATCAAACTGCAAGGCAGTTGCATTGCTACCTATTGCAATAACCAGACTATCCCACGAATCTGGTAGAGAACACAACAAACTAATGCACTTATCTTCATCTGAAATTTTAATATCAACAGACGCTAACTGACTTACCACGGCATTAAATGCGTTTAGATGCTCTGTCACTGAGTCTCCATCTTTCATCCTCACGTTATACAGCTTTTTCCACTGGAACAGTTTATTCACCAGAGACTTAGATTGGTACAAAGTCCCTAACTTGTCCCACAAAGCCTTCGCCGTAGTTTCCCCTGATACATTCAACAATATTGAATCTGAGACACACAATTGTATTGTTCTCTTTGCCTTTCAATCCAACTTCTTCCATTCTTCATCGAACACTCCCATTGGTTTAATACCCGGATCTACCATGATCCACTGATCTTTATCCACCAACAGATCCTCCAACTTGAGTTTCCACAACTCAAAACTCTGACCATTAAATTTCTCGATCTCTATCTTTCCACTGCTCGCCATCTTCTTTCACCACCAGAATCGATCTCGCAGATCTCCCACTGAACAGGGTCTACCACAGGCCCGAGCGAAACCCCTCAGCAACAAAGGCGTCCCCTTGAAGCCAAAACTACTCTGATTCCAAATGTAGGTTTTAACCTCGTATAGAAATTACCTGCATACGAATTCTAAAACACAAAAAATAAACAATGCGAGAGCATAACACATAAAACACATATACACAGAGATTTTCCCCTGGATCCCAAAACCGAGACTACCAGCTTGATTTTTCATTATATTCCTTTCAATGTTATAATACACATTTATACATGCCAAAGCATCCAATACCATGGACCGAAAACTATCGTGTCCAATACCATGGACCGAAAACCATCGCGTCCAAAAAACATGTGCGAAAATCATGCACAAAACTATAGGTGGGTCTGCCCAACCTAACATAGGGTCCAAAACCAAAATTTTCCGAGGCGCTGCCCTGGACCCCATAAAGTGGGGTTACGGGTACACCTCAAACCCCCTGTGACCCCCCCCCCCCCCCCCCCCGCGCTACATAATTGGTGCAACGAAGGGGGGCTCTGCCCCCCCTCTAACCCCCCGGTTAACTATGTGGGCTAGTCATGGAAATAATATAACACAACCCAACATTGAGTGCTTGATATACCATGTCAGCACGTGATCTTGCAGCGTGCTCACCAGCGTGGCCTTCTTAATGTTGTCATCCGCAACCCCGTGTGCTTCCCACACTGCTCTTACCATGAACCAGAACTGATTCGGGTCCTCGTTCCCTACTCCTCTGAATACGGGTAGCTTGATCGCGCTCGCCATGCTGAACTGCGGGTTTGGTGGAGGTGGGGTGGCTAAAGATGGAGGTGAAGTAGGTGAAGTGGGTGATGGCGTAAGGGGAGGTGATAGCTGCGGAATGCGTTGCCTTATCAAACTGACCGAACTTCTCAGGGAAGCCCGAGCGCGCTCTTCCTCGCTCGCTCACGGTGGTGAAATTAAAGGACTGTTTCCTAACCCTTCAATCCCTTTGTAGATCTTCCCGCTTCGCGTCATTCCAATCATTAATGTATTCACATAACCCGCTTCTCACATAACAACATCTTAATCCAGGTATTCAGGGATTTGACGTACCTACCTCACGGTCCCTTGAGAAAGCGTCGTTCTGCTTCGCTATAGCTCATGGTTGTGTCTATCACGAACTCAGTGATAAACCCTCCTATTATCCGGTCGAGCCAATGGTCCACGGCCCGTGTGATCTTATCTTCTGATGCCTCTAGTCTGCGCACTAACTCCAGAGTCCACACTATCGTTTGATCGAGCTTGTACCTTCCCTAGTTGTCGGCTAACCTCGTGATCCAATCATACAGCTCTAAAGAGAAGGTCACGAAGAAGATCTCGTGGATTTCCGTATATACGTAGCGATCCAGCCACCTCTTCTTGGATATCTATGGAGTCTTGTTTTCCTATGTTATGAACTCGTGAAGCTTCTGATCCAACCAATCTTCAATTTCCTTCTTCGTAGGGTTCCAGTGTTCTGACATCAGACATCCCTTAGGCAGATCTCGGTCCCAACAATGAAACCATTTGTTGGCTTGATGTGGCCTGACCCAGGTTCAGAAGTGATTTAGCCAAACAAATCCTAAAACTACCGGCCCTTTCGGCAACAGTCCGTGGAGCATGGACTGAGGTTTCACCCAAGGTAGTATGGGAGGGTGTTGGAACCAGGTTTCCGCACCCTTGGGATGTCTTGATGGGTCTTGGATGGCTCATGATCCGGCTCTACGTGCTGCGCTATTTGCACGCAGTTGTCCGTCCAGTGCAACTACCTTCTCACGGCTTAAATGAAGAGCATGAATGATCTTTACCCTTTACTACGCTTACTATTATTATAGATCTTGAATTAAATTACGAGGGCCCGATACTTTCACTTATAATTCAACATAAACAGACATGCGTGCAATCATAAACTGTAACAGATGCATAAACATATAATAGAAGCATAAACATACAGATCTGCGAATGGATGCACAATATTTCATAATCAACTTAGCTTTTATTAACTTCTATCCCGTTACAATCCCAACTCTGCCCTGCGCACTCAGCTGCAGGGGTCCACGCACACAGCTGCGAGCTCTACCAGGCCTCTGTGCACACAGCTGTAGAGCCTCTTCTACTACTACGAACCACTAATCGGACTTATAGACTCAGAGCGAATATCGCATTCAACAACCCATAACCCTTAAGATCATATCTCAAAACTGACTTCTATCCTTAGAGCCTCGCTCTATTTATACCTTCCCATGGTCTGCGGACCATGGGTAGGCTGACACATTCTATATTAAATTACAATATTTTAGGGTGGACTACCCTAGACTCTCACGCTGCCCGCATTTTGCGGGGTCTTTACATCACATTGACCCAAAACTGGGCTTTAAACCCCAAAAATCCGTTATGGGGGGATCCGCTGCCCAACAAGAGCAGCAAAATGGTAATAAAGAAGAGGCAACAAACTCTTCAACAGGAAATCAGGAAGCAAGGTCAGTATGGGAAAGCAGAGACAAAGACTCAAATGTGAGTCTTGCATGTCAAAATAAATAGAAATCAAGTCATACCCAAGTTTCCTTAAGATTAGTTTGTTGGAACTACAGAGGTTACCCATGGAGACGAGGACCTAGGTTAGGGCCTATTGCGAAAGGTAGAGACATAATTTGCCTCATAGAAACACATGAGCATGAAGGGTGCAAGACACCTCTATTTGAAGGATACTGGAATATGGCAATGTGGAACAAGGCAACAGGGAATGGAAAAGAGCATGGGGATATCATGGTTTTAGTGAGGGAGAAAGAAGGTCGTCTCATTCAGTTAGAAAAAGAAGACTCAAATAAGCAATTCATTTGGTTTAAAATATCAGAAAATGGAAACCACATCATAATTGCAGCATGCTCTTTTGTGCCACAATTTAAAAAATCCACAAAGGTAGAGGGCTTGACCACAAAGATCCATTTGCAGCCTTAAAAGTGGATATTGCAACATATTCTCAGCTAGGTGAAGTCCTTATAGTGGGTGATTTCAATGCTAGGACTGCAAGTGAGCAAGCTAGCATTCTTTGTTGTAAAGAAGATTGCGACCTTATTTGGCTTACAGAAGAGAGTAATCATCGGTGGGAAAGAATTTCAGAGGACAAGGGTTGCAATCTCTTTGGTGAACAGTTGCTTACTCTATGTGGGGCCTTTGATTTAGTCATTTGTAATGGCTTGACTAGATGGGCAAAGTCCGGTAATTTCACTTGCAATACTTACAATGGATCAAGTGTAGTAGATTATGTAATTTGTTCTCATGGTTTGTGTGAGAAAATGGAGGAATTTTTTATTGGAGATCAGCTGTGGGACTTAAAATCATATCAGAAGCCAATTTATTTAAGTTTCTCTTGCAATGGAAAGAAATAACTAGAGTAAAAAATTCAGCATGTCCAACAAAATCTCCCACAAGGTAGAATTCTTTTGACTCCATAAATTTGTAATACCTTCAAAATGACAGTAGAGAGGCTCTTCGAGAAGGAGAAAATCACAATTGACGACCTTCATAGTCATGAATTAACACATTTAATTCAATGCACACTTGCAGAGTGCAAAAGAGCAAAATTTAAGAAGTCTAAAACAAATTTCTTTCTGGTTAATGCTTGGTTTGACGAGGAATGCAAAAAGGCAAGGAGAATGTGGAAAGAGTCAAACAAGGATAACATAAAGCTCAAAGCTTACAAAGAGTTATTAAGCAAGAAAAAGGTTGATTTCATGGTTTCGAGGAGAGAAGAACTAATCTTCCTTGGGAAAAATAATCTCAAATTATTTTGGAATGAGCTCCAATCGAGAAAGATACAAACTGGAACTAGTATTACAGCTTCTAAATGGTTTGACTATGCAAGACAACTCTATGAGCGGGATCCGAAGGTTGACCCTCCCCCCTTGGTCAACAGTGATACTGAACTCTTCATGATGCAAGAGGTAGAGATGGGTATCAAGAAGTTGGGTGTTGGAAAAGCAAAAGACTTAGCTGAACTCCAAGCAGAATATCTAAAGTGGGGCTCAAAAATCCTTGCACCTCACATTACAAAATATTTCAACAACATCATACAACAGGAGCTCCCCACAGATAGGACAAGTAGTCTGGTAATACATCTTTTCAAGAGTGGTAGCGTCAATAATCCCTCCAATTATATGACCATCATGATAAACCCTTTGTTTGCAAAGCTATTTGGAAGCATGCTAGAAAATAAAATTAGCAAGTGGGCAGAGGAAAGAGATAAGCATGCTAAAGGACAAGCAGGTTTTAGACCTAAACATTTCACAGTTGATCATTGTATAACTTTAAGGCACATCATTGAAAAAGTTTGGGAGAAAAAGGAAGAAGTATTTTGTTGCTTTGTTGATTTTAGAAAAGCATTTGACACGGTTTCTAGGGATAAGCTTTGGCATAGAATGGAGGAACTTGGGGTTCCTAAACATTTGAGAGCAGTTGTGCATAGGCTGTATGAAGAGGTGAAAGTCAAAATTAGAACTTCAACAGGCATTTCTGAAAGTTTTAGAAGCGATATCGGGGTTAAGCAAGGTTGCTCATTGTCTCCTACCCTTTTTGGTTTATATATCGACAAGCTTGAGAAGTGGTTAAATTCGCAAGGGGGTGATGGTATATAATTTGGGAAAGTTTATTATAAGGCTTCTTTTGTATGTAGATGACCTTATTCTGATTGTTAAATCGGCTCTTGGTTTGCAAGAAAACTTACTATCCCTTAAGCATTTTTGTAGAAGTGTGGGGATGCAAGTCAATATCAACAAAATGAAAGTAGTGGTTTTATCTATAAAAAAAAAACATAACCAGCATAAGTTCTACTTTGAAGGCAACATTATGGAAGAAGTTGCGGATTACAAATACTTCGGAATTGACTTCAACAAAAATCTAAGCTAGGATGGTTGTAGAAAGAAAAGAGCTTTGGGGGGTTGGAAAGCATTTTAAGTTTTTCAAAATAGGTGTAGGGAGGCAGAGTTATGGGACTAGAAAACCACCCAAACTCTTGTTGGGCTTCTAGTGATTCCAGTGATTCTCTTTGGTTGTGAATCATGGGTCAACAGTACATTCGACATGCAGTGGAGACAAATCGAGAAAATTTAGAAGCGTTTGATTACAAACAAATTCAAGATTAAAAGTGCAGTTCCTTATGCTATCTTGTTAAGTGAAACAAGGGCTGCTCCTATTGAAGCAATTGTTATGGTGCGAGTCATAAGGTATTTAAAAAAAATGAGCAAATGGAAGAGGGTAGATGGCCTAAGGTTGTCTTTAAGCAAAATAACAAATGGTTTAGTAAATGGGGTGTTTGCTTGAACATGTGTCTCATAATCAGCAAAGGGATAAAAGCTTTTGTTTTGTTTTGTTTTGTTTTTTATTTTTTAATCTAGGATAATCGGTAACTGGTGAGAGTTATCCTGAACAGACCCAGGATCAAATCTAACTGGCTGCCACTATAAACCTAGGCTACGTGCAACCGCCTGCAAGCCGCACAATAGCAGGAAACTTATGCCTCAACAAGAGCCGAGACGTCCACTATGGGGTCGCCTACTCTTCTAGCCAAGACACAACAGGTCATATATATACTCAATGAGATTTGAACCCTCATCTCGCAGGTTACACCCCGGAAACTTACCGTTGAACCTCATATCACTGTATGATAAAAGCTTTTGTTATGGATAAGTTCCACAAGCGTACTTGGGATAAGGAGCTAGGAAGAAAGAAAAAGTACTATATTGAAGTGTTTAATCACACTCATAGTCATCAACCAAAAACATACATAAAGGCCAATATCTCTTGGAGAGCCAAAATTCGTATTGCTCAGTTAAGGACTAATTCTCATCAACTTCGTTGTGAAACAGGGTGCTGAAAAAGGCCAAAAGAAGTGTGGAAGGAAAGAATATGCATTTTATGTTCTTCCAAAAATGTGGAAACAAAAAAGCATTTCATTTTAGAATGTGAGGTCTTCAAAGACAACAAGGAAAGTTATGCAAATATTTTCGCAGCTAGCTCTTGCGATAATCTATTTAGCGAGGGGTTTGTTGATGAGCTGGGAGTATTTATTGTAAAGCTTCACAGAAAAAGAGTTGAATACATCAAGCACATGAAGAAGCAATCTGTCCCATAGGCTATCTTTAGCCTCGTGAACATTAAAATAATTTATTTCTTTCTTCTTTCTATATAATAAATTTTAATGGACATTATCATTATATATATATATATATATATATAAAGGTTAAGATAAAATAGATATTTTCACTAAAATTCATCAAAATAAAAAATGTGATTTTTGTTGTTTAAAAAAAAATTGAATGCATAAATGAATTCAACACCCTAAAATATACCTAAAAACTCAAATTCTACTTTAAACATAATTATAAAATTTGATATTAACTAAAAAAATTCATTGGTACAATTAAATTCCCATAATTAGATTCATAATTAGATTCACAATATAATACGTAGATTTTAATACCGTACGAAAATTTAGTTTATTAAATTAATTGAAGTTTATGAAATCAATTGAACTTGCGATTCGGCCAGACTTACAAACAACCTTGTTGCTATTCCGAGCAACTAAGCTCACCACGGAGCACGATGCTCCCAAACAACTTATACATCTCCTTTAATAAACGAGCAAGCAAGGAGGGTAGAATAGATCCATAGAAGCATCCATCCCAGTGGGGAATTATGGCTAAGGATGGTTTGCAATCTTTATATTTAAAAAATTATAGTCACAAAAAAAATTAGCAAGATATTTATTAAAAAAAATGGAACTTTCCTTAGGCTGAGGATGGTTTGCAATTTTTATATTTAAAAAATTATAGTCACAAAAAATTAGCAAGATTTTTATTAAAAAAAAATGAAATGAAACTTTCCTATTAAAGAATAAAATGTTAAATTTTATATTTAAAAATGTAAAATTTTGAAATATTTTTTTCAAACTTGATAGGATAATAGTTATAAGTATAATTTTATTTGATGATAGCTATTAGGGAGTTGGACTATAGTTATTATTAGAATTGTAATGATTATGGTTTGGAATACATTGTGTTGAATGAAAGTGATTGATATATAAATTTTTTTATATATAAAGATAACTTGAAGCCTACTAATATTTAGTATTTCATTTTTCACGTTATATTTCAGTTTTAAATTTTTATTATTCATATTACTAGATTTTACTTACATGTTTTTAAGCATTCTATTTTTCATTATTTTTAATCATCTTAAATAGACATAAATGGTTAATATTAAAAATAAGTAAAAATAATATTTTATTAAAGAAATTCTCAAAATTCATTTAGACTTTTTTAAATTTTGATAAAAAATAATAATAATTTAATTTTTATAAGATGTATATTCTTTAATTTTTACTATATTAAATTTTATACTAGAAAATAAAAAATTTCACCAAATTTTAATTAAAATTAATCAAAAAAATATTGTGAAAAAATCATTTAATCTATAAATTAAACTACAATCCTATATATAAATTATTTTCCAAAAAATATATATATAAAAAATAAACCATTTAAAAACATTTTGAAACATTAAAATTATATAAATTTAAAAGAAATTACATGGCTGTAAAGTATGAATCGCCATTTCGAAACAATATTACAGAGAAGTCGCAAAGTATTTAAATGGCCTGCCTCCACCGATGAGACACGCCACTTTCAATGCAGTGTGGTCAAGGTCAAGACAGAGGGGGACGAATGAGACACGCCACTTTCATTGCAGTGTGGTCAAGGTTAAGACACAGGATTGAGGGGACCATAGTGTGGTCAAGGTCAAGACAGAGGGGGACCAAAATACTAATGGTCGCTAATATTTATAAGTCTATTGAGTCATTAATATGTTTAGCTGTATATTTCTATGGTTGGATTTAGTTATGACTAAAATATTAATGTCCACTAATATTTATAAGTTTATTTATCCATTAATAAGTTTGGCCGTATATCATTGGATTTAAACAGGTATATTATTCAGCAGTGAGATGCCAGTTTGGCAGTATATCATTGGATTTAAACAGGTATATTATTCAGCAGTGAGATGCCTTGTCTCGATTATTAATGGCTCAATAGACTTGTAAATATATTAGGTAGTCATTTTCAATTTGAATGGAAAAAAATCTCATAACATTTGGAAAAATATGAACATGGTTTATCTTTTTTGATAGTCAGATTTCTGATATTTTTGAAATCAATAAGTTGTTTATATTTTGAATTTATGTGGATCACAAATATTGGTAATATCTGAAAATGATGTTTATATTTTAAATTTATGTGAATCACACCATGGCATATTTTAGAAATATTTTAGAATAGTCAAATCTTATTTTTACGAACAAATTTCAAGATACTTTTTTGAGCTACTCTTATTCCCGGGGACGACAAACATGGGTGTGGTCAATTTTTCGACAGCAACCATGTCCGTCCGATTCCTAAATATTCTGAAAATCTGCAATCTACTTAATCTCAGTTGACTTTTTTCCACCACTAAACTTTTGAGTATTCTCTAAATCTGCAATAGACATAAGAATACTGAATGCCTACATATTACTGACCATCTGCAATTTCAATTTCCAAGCATTTTCAGAATGGGTAGGCGAAATCTCTGCGATTTTCAGTTACCTTCGCGTTCCACAGTTTTTCTCGTCGTCCTCTGCTATGCCGTCTTGCTGCATCACTGCTGCTTCTTTTGCGTAGCCGCTAGAGTCACCGATCCAAAGGAAGGTGAGGCTTCGAATTCCGTTTGCATGCATTTTTCAATCTAATATCACTTTTGGGAATTCATATTACAAGCTTTGATTTTCAACAGTTAAGGCTCTAAGAATAATAGCAAGCAAGATGGGGAACACCAAATGGAACTTCAGCGTGGACCCCTGCAGCCGCGATCCCTCCTGGTATACTCTTGATAACTTTCTGGGGGAGCGTGGTGTCATCTGCAACTGTGTATACAACAAAAATACCACTTGCCATGTCCTTAAAATGTAAGTCAGATCATCAATTTTCCGAAAGTTAGAGTACTGGAAAATCTGGATTCATGGCTCTGTGTTTCTGCTTTTGCTCGCAGAAAAGCTCTTTACGAAGAAATGCCGGGAATTATTCCACCAGAGATGGCTAATCTCACATACCTGCAAAACATGTAAGCTAATTCTGAAAGTTGGCTATTTTTGGTTTGGTATTAATAAGAATTAATTATTTCGAAGATGAACCACAATAAATAGTTCGAAAAATGAAAAACCTGAAAAATTTTATCAAAATTAACTGTGCTGTTTGAACTCGCAGAGATTTAAGATACAACCTTCTGCATGGATCCATCCCTGCATCGCTGGGCTCCTTGCCTCGCATGCAATATCTGTAAGTCATTGATTCTTCGCCGTTGATGTTTTTGATGGAGGATTCGACTGTGAATCTCTGTTGGATTGATGTTGCAGGTTGTTCGGAAGAAATAATTTGTCTGGTGAAATTCCAAAGGAGTTTGGGAAGCTCACCAAATTGAGATCACTGTAATCTCATTTCTCTGCTTCAATTTCATTCCGCATCGATGAATCAATAAATATTTAAGGATGGACTATAGCGTAGAGGTTTGTTCTGGTTTTTGCAGGAGTTTTGAGTCGAATGATTTATCCGGGACTATACCGCCAGAGTTGGGGAACTTGACAAATCTGGAGCAACTGTAAGTTTCTTCGTCTTTCTTTTTTTCGACTGTGGTAACTTTCGCACTAGCCATGGTTAAAAATGAATATAGCTCCAGAGCTGAAAATTTACGTGTATTTTGCGTCATTGAATCTGGGAATTCCAATTTAATGGATTGTAAATTTTTAGATATTTCCAAAATCTATAATTATTTCAAAAATCTCTCTGAAAATATTTTTGAAATCTACCATTAAATAATTAATTCATTTTTTACACAAATTTATTAAAAATTAAGATAATCTATAATTAATTCAAAAATATCTATGAAAATATTTTTGAAATCTACGATTCAAAACTATCTCTTGAAATCTACGCTTGACTAATTAAGATTAACCAAATTTTATAATAAGATCTAAAATTTATAATTAATTCAAAAATATTCTTTAAGTTTACATTTAATTAAATTATTTCTTTACACCACGAAACAAAGATAGAGCTAACATAATTTTATAATGGGACGGGAGAAATGCACGAAGAGATTAGCGGATTTTCCAAGAGATCCGTTATAGGCAGCGTCGATGGAGATCGTCAAACGAATTTCGGAGGGGCCAAAATACTTTAAGAATGATAAAGCCTCTGAAAACACATGAAGACCAGTGAGGGATTTGATATCTACAAAGTGGCAACATGAGAGGAGGATGTAGGTTGTACAAAACGGTGGTACATCTCTATCTATGTCAATGAATGTGGTAGAGGGAGTTTATCATTTCACTAATAGATCAAAGAAGTTTGTTAAATATTATTTATGAGGTGTAAGCTAATTGGTTTGTGTGAGGTTTAGTCTCAATCAAGTTATAAATTCAAATTTTAGGGAGAGGGGTTGAGGATGGGAGCTATTTTCAGGGAAATTAAACAATCCAAAGGGACATCCAAGTTGGACCAAACTTTGCACAATCATCTCATGGGGAGGGGTTGGCGTTCAAGTTCAACCAAGCTTCGTACAATCCTGGGAACTATCCCAAAGGGCATCCAAGTTCAACCGAGCTTCGCACAATCTTGGTAAGCACAATCCTGGTGATAGCATTCCCACTAGTGAGTGGATCGTTCTTCCATCCAACATTAGTGCTAGCCCCACATTCCCACTAGTGAGTGGATTGGTCTTTCATCCAACATTGGGGGTAGCCCCAACCCCACCACTTTCGACGTGTCGTGTTCTATATTCAACCTTTAATTCTCCATTTTATAAAGCCATTCCATCTCAGAAAGAGCTTTGAATCTATGTTAATGGTGTTGGATTTGGGGTTGGATAATCAGTGTGAATCGAAGGAACATGCTCTCACATTAGAAGAATTGTTGGGCATAGGGTGGGGAAATCCTACTAGAACCAAGGTTGAAGATTCATAAGAAGGAATATGTTAGGGTTTGAAGACATAGAAAGCCATTCCATTTGAGAAAGAGCTTGAATCTATGTTAATGGGATTGGATTTGGGGTTGCAGAATTGGAATGAACCAAAGGAACATGTTCTCACACTAGAAGAATTGTTGCGGATAGGGTGTGGCAATCCTACTAGAACCAAGATTGAGGATCCATAAGAGGGAAGATATTTGTGTTCGAAGATATAGAAAAGAGAAGCAGATGGGGTTATGTGAAATGTGTGGCAATCCTACTAGAACCAAGATTGAGGATCCATAAGAGGGAAGATATTTGTGTTCGAAGATATAGAAAAGAGAAGCAGATGGGGTTATGTGAAATCTTTGGCTAGGCTCGTGTGTTGAAATAGAAGATACATGTGAAAGTTGTGGTTAGGATGTGTGTTGAAATTAACTTGAAAGCTGGACTAAACAATTTGGAAATAGTAAAGGGAAGGTGGACTTATCAAGAAGCTTCTCCCTTTTCAATTCTTACATTATCATTGCGCATAGAGGCACTCTACAACTAGTATGGGGTGATGTTGCAGTGGTGTAAATGTTTGGTTGTAATCATTTACATATAGGCTCAATAAAAAAATAATAAAAGGTAAAAAATAATATAGAGCCCAGTATGGGGGAGATGTTGTAGTGTCCTTAACGAATGTAACCATTTAAATGTTGGCTCAATTATTTATAAAAAGTTAAAAGTAATAAAAATATTTAAATCAATTTGTTATATTGTAATTTTGTTTTTATTAATAAAATTACCAACACTTTTTTAGATAAAGGAAAATCATAATATACATATCACATCAAAATGTATAACATATGTCCATGGGTGTTATGCTCTTGACCTGCGAGAAATTCCAGAATACCAAATATGCGAAGAAATACAACCCAGAACACAGAATAAAATGAGAAAAAACAACAAGTATTTTATTATTCAGAGATGAAAGCAGTGTTCACTTGCCTCTTCGAGGGGGCAACCTCCTGCAGAGCAGAGCTCGACTACAAAATAAGACTCGATGATCTTTCCCTTCTAACTACAACTATTTATAGCTAAATGGCCTTCAATAACCTAACGACTAGTGGTCCTTTGCATAACATGTGTTAACCACTTTATTTATTAATTATGGCCTGTTTGCAACTAACTGTGGTCCCTTTCTTAAATGCAGGTTAACCACTTACAATTATTAATATGGGCTTTATTGACTCTTTAACTAACTATGACTATGACTCAACCCTATTGGGTTTATTACATAAATAAAGGGGTTAGGGTTGGACCCTAACATGCCCTCCCCCATCAAAAGCAACCTTTTCCTCAAGGCTGAAGCTGCGGAAACTACTGAAGAATAGTGGCTGGTTCCCAGGTCACATCTTTTGGAGAGGTGTCTTTCCACTTGACGAGGACTTCCTTGATCGTGCGGCTGCGCAGATGTCTTTCATGAGTATCGAGGACTTGTTCAGGTTGGAGCCAGAGTGAACCTTCCTCATCCAATTCGGGTAGACTGGTTTGAATTATGCAATTTTTCCCCACCACTTTCTTGAGGCATGATACATGGAACACTGGATGGATTTTTGAAGTTGGTGGCAAGGCCAGCTTGTAGGCTACTGCTCCAATGCGCTGAAGTATTTGATAAGGTCCATAGAATTTTGGAGCTAATTTCTGGTAGCCCTTTTCTTTGAGCGATGTTTGCTTATATGGTTGCAGCCGCAGGAATACCTGATCCCCTTCTTGAAATGTGTGCTCTGAACGATGTTGGTCTGCCTATTGCTTCATTCGATTCTGAGCTTGATGGAGATTATCTTTGAGACGAGCTAGCATGGCAACACGGTTCTGTAGGAGTTGATCAACTGCTTGCACCTTAGAGCATCCAGGGATATAAGAAATAGGTGAAGGTGGGAGTTGGCCATACATTGCTTCATATGGAGTCATCTTGGTGGCTTCATGATAGTTAGTATTATACCACCATTCAGCTAAATGTAGCCACTGTACCCATTGATGTTGTTTTTCTGAAGTGAAGCACCTTAGATATGTCTCCAAACATTTGTTGACTACTTTAGTTTGACCATCAGTTTGGGATGGTATGCAGTCTTAGTTGGAGTTGGGTGCCTTGTAGCTTGAAAAGTTATTGCCAAAATTTGATGGTGAAAGTTGGGTCACGATTAAACACAATGGAAGTTGGCATGTCATGCAGTTTGAAGATCTGGTCCATGAAATCTTGAGCCACCAAAGTGGGGGTAAATGGGTGGGGTAGAGCGCAAAAATGAGCATATTTAGAAAGTCTATCCACAACCACCATGGTGACGGATTTGTTGCCCAACTTTGGGAGACCCATAATGAAATCCATAGAAATATCCGTCCAGACAGAGGCAGGGATTGGCAATGGTTGTAAGGTTCCTGGTAACTTGACTGTTTCTCCTTGGTGTTGGCACACATCACATTCAGCTACAAAATCAAGAATGTCATTTTTCATGCCCGTCCAAAAGAAATAACGACGAGTGCGAGCATAAGTCTTTTGAAAGCCTACATGCCCTGCAGTGGGAGATGAGTGCAACTCTACCAAAATGCGAGTTTTGAGGGTGGATTTCGGCGATATAACTACTCGATCCTTGTAGCAAAGAATCTCATCCTTCCAAGAGTAGGTGAATGAGGAATTAGGATCTTCTCTCAAGTTATTAATGAGTTGGGAGAGAAAGGGGTGTGAAAACCATTCCTTGTGGGCTTCTTCAATCTAATTTGGTAAGGGAAGAGAGATTGATAGCAGGGTTCTTTCATCCTCAAATTGGCACAATAAAGCATCCGCTACTACATTGTCATGCCCTTTCTCGTAAATTATCTCATAATCATATCCCAACATTTTGACCAGCCATTTATTTTGCTGTGGCGATGATAGACGTTGCTCCAAAAATATTTGACGCTTTGATGGTCTGTGCGGATTTGGAAACGTCGCCCCAATATGTATGGTCGCCAGGTATCTACTGCATGTAAGATGGCCGTCATCTCTTTCTCATAGGTAGATTGTCCCAGATGTTTCCCACTCAGTTGTTGGTTGGTGAAAGCCAAGAGTCTACCTTCCTGCATTAAGACAACATCAATACCAATACCTAAAGCATCATATTCAATCACAAAAAATTTGGTGAAGTTGGGTAGTGCCAATACTAGAGTGGAACACATGGCCTGCTTGAGAGCCACAAACGCCTGTTGTATTGCAGCAGTCCAGAGGAATGAATTTTTCTTGAGAAGGTTAGTGAGGGGTCTAGCAATGCAACCATAATTGCGAACAAATTTACGATAGTAGCCAGTAAGACCCAAGAATCCCCTTAAACTCTTCAAGGTTTTCGATTGGGGCCATTCTTGCTATTAGCTCTGCTATGCAGCACTGACTTTCTAAGGTCAGAAAGAAGCATGGTCTGTTTGGTTGTGTCCAAAGGGGGCTCACATTGGTCACTTTTCCCTTTCTTCCTTCACCCTACTCACCTCTAAACCTTTCCTATTCCCTAAATAAACCTTCTAAAATCCGACAAAGTCCCTTTTGGCCCCGCTCTAAGCGCAAAGCCAAACCAACCATAAAACCTTACCCATACGCCCTCACGCACTCATAAACCCCTCATCGATTTCCTGTCGTTGATCATTCCCCGACAATCTAACAGCCCACATCGCACCCGATAAAGGTGACCCGCTCGACCAATTTCCACCATCAAATCATCTCCGCCAGATCTGACGGTCTTCGCATACATCGCATAGGCAACTTGATCGAGTGATAGTGCACGATGAGAGTGGTTTTTCTCTCTCATCTGCTACTACGTGTCGATCATTGAGTGGAATCGCTCGGCCCCAGGCATTTACCACTTAGCGCCCGAAAGCGGTGCGATGAAAACCGTTACTGCCTGACCAAACCGCCCTCGCCCGTTAAACACCCGTGCAACTCCGTCGCCCAATGACCGTCCGATCTGTCCGCTGAAGATCCAACGACACTGACGCACCCCGTTCCCACCTCGGTCTATAGCTTTCGTCGAACCATCTCTGCCATTCATCTCCCCGATCCGACAGTCATTCTTCTCGCTCACCCAAATTGTCCACTTACCCATGCATCCCACGTCCTATGACCATTATGTTGCCCGAAGAAGGAAATGACCAGCTCTGCGAGGATCAGTTACAGTAAGATCCCCAACAACCACATTAAACAGAAAATATGGCCAAAGGGAGAAAAGGACGTAGCACGGTTCTGAAACAGAATTTATCAGTCATGGACTTCGTTGTTGCAAGCATTCTAACCGCCTAAAGGACAGCACAGCAGTTGTGCGGATCAGATTTACACAGTAAAGCAAGCAACCTCGTTCAGAGACTCCATCAGACAACTAAATGCAGTTGGTGGTCAATTAATACCCCTCCATACCTAAACGGCCAAGTGCCATTGTAATGTAAATTTATAAATATCCAGGAGCAAGATGTAATCATTGTTGGCATTTGATGTAAGGTTCAACTTCTGGGGACTGTAAACATTTAATCACTTGCAGCATCTCATCTTCAATTTCAACAAATACAAGCTTCTTTTGCTGTTAATTTCTCACTGTCCATTTTCCTCTGTTCTAAGCTTGTACCTAATATGTTGTGTTCTTTATCTCTTGATGTTTAGCACTATATAACTATCATCTTATCTCTATGTTAGAATCTTGAATGCATCACTGAATAGGTTGCTCAGGTTTCTTTCTATCTAATGCAGGAGAGCTGTCATCCTGTCTTTGCATTAATAGATTGGATTTGCAGGTCTGTACTAGTTGCAGCCGGCCATCACATGGTTTTGTGTATCTGCTAGTGTGGTTAGTATTCTCCATATTCACCTAATATCTAAACTGTGAGCATTGGTGGTCTAAAGCCTTGTAGTCTAAGGGTGTTCAAGCATGTCTGGAGTGAAACAGAGTAGAAGTGGTTATCTGGCTTGAACCAAAACATCATTCATTGCATTAAACCTGCAACAATAGTTTAATTTATATGTTACCAGGCATCTCTGAGCTACAACCTAGGAGAGTTTCTTGGAATCCTAACATAATTGGCACCGTTGCCGGGGAGAGGAGATTGAAGCTCAGCTTCCTTGGGAGAACGACACAGATCCAGCTTTGATGATAGACAAAGTCTGGACACATTTCTGGTTGTAATCATCTATCTGGCGACTCTACTGGAGGTCGAACCTCTTGGGAACTCCACATCACAGTTCTGGCTTAGTTTGTGAGACACACTCGGAGAAATCCTCAGAAATCACCAGCTGACCCAGTGCCTGACCCTGAGAAGATTGTCAAGCAAAGCAAGATATCACGAAAAGGAGCATCAGGATCAGGTAAGCCTAAACAATCTTATGTATCTCTGCAAGAAAGGCTTGTAACTGAGCATGCACATGTTGAAAATATAGAGCCTAGCACTATCAGTGAAGAAATACTCTCAGAGATTCATAAAGCTCCTTTTTCAATAAGTTCCCCTTCGGATATTAGCCCATAGAAAACCTCCCCTCTTGTCCATCATATCCCTTTAGCCCTGTCTTCATTTCTCAGCTTTCTATCATCCAAACTGCCAGTACCCTTCGATCTACCCCAGTGATGGCAGGTCCACAAGCACCCACCAAAATCGACAGAATCATAGCTGCTAGGTATCGACCCCTGGTCCTGCCTATTCCTTTGAATGCCATGCCTGCAAGAGAATATCAGAAATACATGCCTAAGTTCATTGGGACAGAGGGAGTAACAGTTGAAGAACACCTTGAGTCTTTTTATAGCTATGCTGATAACCTAGATATCAGTGAATATGATGTGTGGATGAGAGTATTTGTCCAAAGCCTTGATGGAGAGGCTAGAAAGTGGTTCAGAGAGTTGACCCCTAGGTCTATAGCAGACATTGAAGCATTATATGATGTGTTTTTAAAGCATTGGGGAGATAAGAAAGACCTACTATACTACCATACTGAGTTTGGAAACCTAAAAAGGGAAAATGGGGAGTCATTGTCTGATTTTAATAAAAGATTCAATCATATGTATAGCAAGATACCAGCTGAAGTCAAGCCTACCCCCACCTCTGCCAAACTCACCTATGCCAATGCCTTTGATTCTGATTTTTACCTGCTATTAAGAGAGAGAAGATGTGCTTCTCTAGCTGAAATGCAAGATGCAGCCTTGGAGGTGGAATCCAATATCATGGCTGCAGAGAAACTCAAAGGACATGCTGATAGAAGGAGGCAGAGAGGTGAGTCTTCCTCTTCTTCTTCATCTTCAGAACCCAAAATAGACAAAATGACTAAAATGATAGAGTCATTGGTTGCTGAAATATCCAAACTGAAGGTTGAGCAGAGTTCTGGGAAAGCAAGGCTTCCTAATACATTTTCTCCTAGAAATCCAAATCCATTCAGAAGAGCAAATGAACAATTGCAGATCATTTAGAGGGGAAAAGAGGCCAGTGAAGAACAAAGGGTTAAGACTCCTTTCCAGAACGTAGTCATGGAGGAGGAGCAGTTTGATGAAGAGGATGAGATTCACTGCATGGAAGACAAGGGCAGTGCTGCCTTTTTGACATTAGTTGCCTACGAGGAGTCATTACTCAGGGACCAGACCAGTCAAGAGTGGGACAAAGAAGCTGTTCTACAGACTGAAGACCAGCAAAGATATAACTTGAGGTCAAGAACGAGTAATGTCAAAGAGAATCCTGCCCAAAGAGCTGTTGTCCCCACAGAGCAGCAGATCAGCAAGCAGAAGCGACCGACAGTTGATCCCATCATCCTCAAAACACCAGCTCAAGAGGTAAGAGGCCCTGACAAGTCCCCTTCCCCTTTCAGTTTTGAATTAGAAGTCCAGAAGTTAAAAATATTTGTACCTTTGATAGAACTTGTAAAGAGTGAGGTCTTTAAGAAGCCCATCCTTGATGCCCTTGAGCTGAAAGCCACACAAACATCCAATGACTATGTGAATTTACAAGATGATAAACCTGCAGTTGTGCTTAGCCCAATGACTGAACTTGCTGATGACAATTCCCCATCATTTTATGTCTCCTTGACCATTCATGACAAAATCCTCCACAACTGTCTGCTAGACATGGGTGCCAGCCATAATCTGATGCCCAAAGCTATCATGGAAGAGTTAGGCCTTGACATTACTAGACCTTATCATGACTTGTTCTCCTTTGATTCAAGGAAGGTGAAATGTCTGGGGTTAATCAAAGACTTGGCTATCACCCTAACTCAGCTGCCCATGAAGAGCATGATGATGAATATTGTGGTAGCAGATGTCCCCCCTAAGTTTGGTATGCTACTTTCCAGAGGGTGGATTAAGAGGTTGGGTGGGACCTTGTAAAATGATTTGTCTTATGCCACTGTCCCAGTTTTTGGAGGAGAAAGCAGAAGACTATACAGGGAAGCCCAGCTGGCCTATATCATCAGTGATGAGAAGAATCCCTCTAATCATCCCATTTACGTTGTGGACACTAATTTTGGAGCATGTATTCTCCAAATTGAAGAATCCCATAGGGCCTCAGTGCAGCTCAAGAAACCAGTATGCCAAGCCATGGAAGAGGAAGGGACACAGGCTTGGGATATGTTCTTTGATGGAGCCTGTTCAAAGGAAATTGCAGGAGCAGGAGTGGTGCTGGTGTCTCCAAAACAAGAAAGCACACATCTGTCTTTTAAACTGACTTTTCAGGTCACCAACAATATAGCAGAGTATGAGGCTCTGATATTGGGCTTAAACACTGTCAAAGACATAGGAATCAGAGACATAAAGGTGTTTGGAGATGCTGATCTCATCATTCAACAAGTGAACAAAATGTTCCAAGCAAGGCACCCAAGGCTGAAAGCGTACAAAGATGAGGTATGGAGACTCAAAGAATCTTTTGATAGCTTTTGTATCTCATATATTCCTAGAGTAAAAAATCAGCTTGCTGATTCCCTTGCTATGTCTGCTAGCATGTTCATCCCTCCCATGCCCCCTAGATTGTCTTATCAAGTCCAAGTAACATATAGACCATCCTTGCCTGATAACATTCAGCACTGGAAAGTTTTTGGGGATGATGATAAAGTAAAGAGGTTTCTCCAAGCCATTGATGAATTCTCTGAAATGAAAATTGATCAAGAGAATGAAACCTTGGAGGAATGTCCCCAGCCCCAGCTAAGCAATAGAATTGGCCAAGACAACATTGTTCAGTTGCCTAGGAATCATATACCTAAAGGGCTAGTGCCTCTAGAGAATCTGTTTGACCATAACGATGTGCCTCATAAGATTGCCCAAAAAGAAAATCAGTATGCAGTCCATAGGCATAACATAGGGAGTCCAGATCATCCAAAGTATATAAATCTATCCACCCATTTGTCTACTGCCCAAAGTTCTGAGTATTGCACCTTAATGAAGCAATTTGCTGATGTCTTTGCCTGGGAATACAGTGACCTTAAAACTTATGACAAAATATCATCCAGCATAAGATCCCATTGGAGAAAGACACCATTCCTTTCAAACAGAAGCTGAGACCCATTAATCCTTTGCTCCTCCCTCTGATTGAAAAAGAAATCAAGAAGTTGTTGGCTGCCAAAATCATAGTTCCTCTAAGGTATTCAAAGTGGGTAGCCAACTTGGTAGTGGTGAGGAAGAAAAGTGGAGAAATCGGGTTGTGTGTTGATTTCAGGAACCTGAACAAATGTTCCAGAAAGGACAACTATCCCCTGCCAAAGATGGAACATTTGCTACAAAAAGTCTCAGGAGCCAAAGTTATGTCCTTCCTGGATGGATTTTCAGGGTATAACCAAGTTGCTATACATCCAGATGACCAAGAAAACACTGCTTTCACCACTCCTTGGGGCACTTTTATGTACTCTAAGATGCCCTTTGGGTTGATGAATGTTGGGGCTACCTTTCAGAGAGCCATGGATATAGCGTTTGTAGGAGAGAAGGATAAGTTTGTCCTTGTCTACCTGGATGATATAATAGTATACTCCAACAGCCATCAAGATCATTTGCAGCGTTTGAAGAAAGTGTTTCTGAAGTGCAGAAGGTTTGGGATATCAGTGAATCCTAAGAAGTCACAATTTGCTTTAGAAGAGGGCAAGCTTCTAGGACACATTGTTTCTGCTACAGGTGTCAAGATTGACCCAGAGAGAGTGAAAGCGATACAAACCTTGTCTGTCCCAAGATCAAAAAAGGACATCCAATCCTTTTTGGGCAAAATAAATTTTGTAAGGAGGTTTATTCCTAATTTTGCAGAATTGGTAAAACACATCACCTCTATGCTGAAAAAGGGATCAGAGATCAAATGGACTGATGCAGCAAGAAGATATTTTGAAGCCATCAAAAGAGCTATTATGGAAGCCCCCACTTTGATCAACCCAGACTATAGCAAGGAGTTCCATATCTTCTCCTTTGCTTCCAGTGACACCCTTGCAGTAGTCTTATTGCAGAAAGATGATGGGGATTTAGAGCATCCAGTGGCATTTTTCAGCAAAACCTTAAGGGATGTTGAACTAAGGTATGATATTATCGAAAAACAAGCTTATGCTCTTATCAAATCTTTAAAATCTTTCTGAATCTACATTCTGCACTCCAAGGTAATTGCATATGTGCCCTCTGCTTCAGTAAAGGATGTCCTAATGCAGCCAGATGTTGATGGAAGAAGGGCTAAATGGATTGCAAAGCTTATTGAATTCAACATAGAATTGAAGCCCACCAAGCTTGTCAAGGGCCAGGGCCTTGCTCAGCTGATGGCTGAAGAAAATTGCAAAATTCTTGACATAAACTGCATGGGTACAAATTCAGAGGATGGACAGACAGAAGAAGCAACAGTAGGACATGACCGGTTGTTGGCTGAGAATCTAGCTTCTTGTGAATGGTATTCTAGAATAGCTCAATTTTTGTTGAAGCTAGAAGTTCCTCCAGGCCTTAGTTCAAGCCAAGCTAGGACTATTAAGCTCAGAACAGCCAAGTTCTGTATTCATGAAAACTTGCTTTATTGGAGGGATCCATTTGGAATCCTTTTAAGATGTCTGGACAAAGAACAATCTGTGGAGGTCATGCATCAGTTTCATTCCAGCATCTGTGGAGGACATCACTATTGGAAAACCACAACCCACAAGATCCTCAGAGTTGGGTATTATTGGCCCACTCTATTTTTTGATGTCTTTTAATTTGTAAGATCTTGTGACAAATGCCAAAGGTTTGAAGGAAAACAGCAGTTGAAGTCCTTACCCTTGAAGCCAATACATGCCAGTGGCCCTTTCCAGCAGTGGGGCTTGGATTTCATAGGGGAAATTAATCCACATTCTAGTGGCCAGCACAAATGGATCTTAGTAGCCACTAACTACTTCACTAAATGGATTGAGGCCATCCCTACTAGGAAAGCTGATCACCATGTTGTCATGAAGTTCTTGACAGAAAACATTTTCACCAGGTTTGGCTGTCCACACAAATTGGTTATAGACAATGCAGTAGCCTTCAGGGCAAAAGAGTTGGTGGACATGTGTGACTCAATGGGCATTAAGCTAGTGCATTCCACCTCATATTACCCTCAAGGTAATGGTCTAGCAGAATCATCCAATAAGAGCCTGATAAGGATAATCAAAAAGCTGTTGGAAGACAACAAAAGGAATTGGGATTCCAAATTGAAGTTTGCATTGTGGGCTGACAGGGTGACCACCAAGAAATCCATAGGGAATTCTCCGTTCAAGCTGGTATATGGCACTGAGGCTGTATTCCCAATTCAGTTGACCCTCCCTGTGGCCAAGTTCTTGCAGGAAGAGCAGAATGAGGAAAATGACATGGCAAAGAGGATTAGTGACTTGGCTGAAGTGCATCAAATCAGAGATCAATTGATTGAAAAGTCTGTAGCACATCAAAAGAGAATCAAGGAAGCCTTTGACAGAAAGGCAAAGATGGAAAATTTTCAAATTGGAGACTTGGTTCTTAAATGGGATGCACTGAAGGAAAAGAAAGGCAATCATGGGAAGTTCGATGCTCTGTGGACTGGACCTTTTGTCATTGCTTAGGTCCAGGGGAACAACACTTTCATGTTGCAAAGTATGGAAGGAGAAACAGTTTTTGATGGCCCAGTCAATGGGCGGTTTTTGAAAGTTTATGTTAATTAAGGCCTTTAGGCCTCAGCATTGTAAATATGTTCTTTTTACAAGTTTTAGTGTAGGCTTAATTAGACTCCATGCCCAATGGAACACTAGGAAATATTGTTGATCTTGTTTTTGTATGAAAGGCAGTGGTCTACGGTTCTTGAAACCTCACAGGGAGGCTTTCATCCCCAGAAGGAGCCAGTGTTAGCTCTGCTATGCAGCGTTGACTTTCTAAGGTCAGAAAGAAGCATGGTCTATTTGGTTGTGTCCAAAGGGGGCTCACATTGGTCACTTTTCCCTTTCTTCCTTCACCCCGCTCACCTCTAAACCTTTCCCATTCCCTAAATAAACCTTCTAAAATCCGACAAAGTCCCTTTTGGCCCCAGCTCTAAGCGCAAAGCCAAACCAACCATAAAACCTTACCCATACACCCTCACGTGCTCATAAACCCCTCATCGCTTTCCCACCGTTGATCATTCCCCGACAATCTAACGGCCCACATCGCACCCGATAAAGGTGACCCGCTCGACCAATTTCCACCGCCAGATCTGACGGTCTTCGCATACATTGTGCAGGCAACTTGATCGAGCGATAGTGTGCGATGAGAGTGGTTTTTCTCTCTCATCCGCTGCTATGTGTCGATCATTGAGTGGAATCGCTTGGCCCCGGGCATTTACCACTTAGCACTCGAAAGCGATGCGATGAAAACCGTTACTGCCCGACCAAACCGCCCTCACCCACTAAACGCCCATGCAACTCCGTCGCCTGATGACCGTCTGATCTGTCCATTGAAGATCCAACGACACTGACACACCTGGTTCCCACCTCGATCTATAGCTTTCACCAAACCATCTCCACCATTCATCTCCCCGATCCGACGGTCATTCTTCTCGCTCACCCAAATTTTCCACTTACCCATGCATCCCACGTCCTATGACCATTCTATTACCCAAAGAAGTAAATGACCAGCTCTGCCAGGATTGGTTACAGTAAGATCCCCAACAACCACATTAAATAGAAAATATGGCCAAAGGGAGAAAAGGACGTAACACGGTTCTGAAATAGAATTTATCAGTCATGGACCTCGCTGCTGCGAGCATTCCAACTACCTAAAGGATAGCATAGCAGTTGTGTGGATCAGATTTACACAGTAAAGCATGCAACCTCATTCAGAGACTCCATCAGACAACCAAATGCAGTTGGTGGTCAATTAAGACCCCTCCATACCTAAACGGCCAGGTGCCATTGTAATGTAAATTTATAAATATCCAGGAGCAAGATGTAATCAGTGTTGGAATTTGATGTAAGGTTCAACTTCTGGAGACTGTAGACATTTTGTCACTTGCAGCGTCTCATCTTCATTTTTAGCAAATACAAGCTTCTTTTGTTGTTAATTGCTCATTGTCCATTTTCCTCTGTTTTAAGCTTGTACCTGATATGTTGTGTTCTTGATCTCTTGATGTTTAGCACTAGATAACTATCATCTTATCTCTGTGTTAGAATCTTGAATGCATCATTGAATAGGTTGCTCAGGTTTCTTTCTATCTAATGCAGGAGAGCTGTCATCCTGTCTTTGCATTAATAGATTGGATTTGCAGGTTTTTGTACTAGTTGCAGCCGGCCATCACATGGCTTTGTGTATCTGCTAGTGTGGTTAGTATTCTCCATATTCACCTAATATCTAAACTGTTAGCATTGGTGGTCTAAAGCCTTGTAGTCTGAGGGTGTTCATGCATGTCTGGAGTGAAACAAAGTAGAAGTGGTTATCTAGCTTGAACCAAACCATCATTCCTTCCATTAAACCTGCAACAATAGTTTAATTTATATGTTACCAAGCATCTCCGAGCTACAACCTAGGAGAGTTTCTTGTAATCCTAACACTTGCATTGCCTGTATCTTTTTTGGATCAACCTTGACACCTTCACGACCCACAATGTGTCCCAAATACTCGACTTCTTCCCCGCCAAAAGAGCACTTGGACAATTTGACAAATAATTTGTTTTTCGAAGCAGTTGCAAGATCAGGTCTACAAATGAAGATGTTTCTCTCAGATTAGGTTGTAGATGAGAATGTCATCAAAGAAAACAAGGACAAATTTTCGGAGATATGGTTTCAGTAGGTGATTCATGAGGCTTTAAAAAGTAGATGGAGCATTACAGAGACCAAATGGCATGACCAAGAATTCATAATGGCCTTCATGAGTTCGGAAAGTAGTCTTGGGAATGTCTACTTCTTTCATGCATATTTGGTGATAGCTAGAGTGAAGATCTAGCTTGGTAAAGAATTGAGCACCATGTAGTTCATCAAGCAGATCATCAACAACCGGAATAGGGAATTTGTCTTTGATAGTGAGCTTGTTGAGGGCCCGAAAGTCCGAACACATGCGCCATTCCCCATCTTTCTTTAGCACCATGACCACTGGTGATGAATAGGGACTGATGCTAGGACAAATAACACCTGCTTCAAGGAGTTCCTTGATGATTTTTTCAATTTCATTCTTTTGGGCGAAAGGATATCAATATGGGTGCACATTAGGCAGTTGGGCCCCTAGGACCAAAGTGATGCTATGATCATGTTCCCCTCTAGAGGGTGGAAGCTCTTTAGGTTTTTCAAATACCTGTTGGTGGCGGTTTAAGACCTATTGCATCTCAAGATGAATATGAAGAGTAGTGGATTCTATGGCCTGGATGGCATTAAACTATGCAGTGACTCCATGATGGCCCTTTTTCAACAACTTTTCCATTCAATGTGAGCTGACGATAGAAGGAGCACCTGCCTGGAGTCCACGGAGTGTATGAATGTGGTCATTATGCTTAAAGCTCATATATAACTCCTGGAAATCCATTATGATTGGGCCTAGTGTGCGAATCCATTAAGCACCCAAGACAATGTCACAACCACCCATGTTAATCACAAAGATGTGGGTCTTTAGGTGCTAGTCTCACATCTGAAGTTTAATATTTTCACAGTGTCCTTCACATTTCATTGTCCCCCTATCAACAATAAGGACCTAGAAATTAGAGACTATCCTTACAAAACAATGAATAGCTTTGGTGACTCGCTTATGGATAAAGTTATGAGTGTTTCCACTATCAATCAATACTACTACAGGGTGATGTTTAAGAAAGCTCTGATTTTGAGAGTTTGGGGCGCAGAAATGCCCGCCAAAGCATGTAGTGAGATAACTGGTTCATCTAGCGTAGCTGTGAGATCATCTTCCTATTGGGTTTCCTCAAATTCGTCCTTTGGCCCCCCAAAGGGTGGGGCTTCCTGAGATGAGCTATGAGCAGTAACATCAATTTGAAATAATTTTGGTTCCTTCCATTTATGCGCCGGGGAGTATTTGTCATCACAGTAGTAGCACAATCCTTGTTTTCTTCTTTCAACCATTTTTGTTCGAGACACCTTTTGAACCTTAAGTGTTTGGGTAGGGCCCTGAGCCTGGGTGGAACGCCCCTTGGCTACGAAATTTGGACGAGTAGACTGGGTAGCTAAGGCAAGTTCTACCTCGATAGCCTTTTTGCAAGAATTTATCCATGTAGGTGGGTGGTGTATCCAGACATGTGCTTGGATGGCTTCTTTGAGACCATTGATGAAACACTCCAAGTAGAATTCATCTCCTAGACCTTCCGTTCTGAAGGCCAATGTCTCAAAGGCTGCAATGTAGCCTTTTACTGTGCATGTTTGTCGGATCTTAGTGAGACGGCTGAAAAATTAGATTCTCGGTAAAAGTAGTCACAAAGGGCTCTGGAGAACACTTGCCACGTTATGTTCCCAGGATAACATTTCACATGCCACTGCCACCATTGCCATCTTTCTTGGTCCAACTAAAGGGCTCCCACACGTAGTTTAGTTTGATCATCACGGATATCATTCAGGGTGAAATATTGTTCCATTTGTGCTACCCATACTGCCAGATTAGAGCCATCAAATTTATACATGTCCATCTTGGGTGGCCAGGGGTGGGAATGTTGGTGATTTCCATGGAAGTGAATATGATGGCTAGATTCTCCTTCAAGGTGTTCATCAATATAAGGTGTTTTGTTTTTTTGTTTTTTTGTTTTGTTTTTTTTGTCCGAACGGAGTTTTACTGTCCGTGGATCATTACTGCAATGGAAAGATTCCAGAAAACTTGATCTTGCCCAATGTCTTGCGAAAATTGGGCCCAAACTATAACAGCAACAAGCTTCACTGTGCAGAGTGTCAGATCTTCGTGCAAAACCCCAACTATTGAACGTGACTTGTACTGTGGCGGCAGAACCCCAACTGTTGGATCTGATTGGTGCGGAGGCAACAAAACCCAAAATGCTGGATTTGAATTTTACTACGATGGTAGAACCTCAACTGGTGGATCTAATTGGTGCGGTGGCGGCAGAACCCCAACTACTAGATCTGAATTGTACTGCAGCGGTATAACCCCAACTAGTGGATCCAATCTCGCAAATAAGATAATGGGCGATCTTCAGAGAGTCGAGGGAACTATGGTCACAAAGGAATGTCAGGTGCTACAGATCACAATATACATAAGGGTCCAACAATAGTACTCGGCCCAATCTTTCAGGGCACTAACTAAGGAGGATCAACCGTACCCTTAGTCGTACTACCCAGCTACGCTATTGTATGCACGAGTAATCTCCTCGAGTGTTGTTCTCAGTGTACTGTAGCAGCAAGACGGCCGACGTATTATCTAAGGCGAGGTTTCAGGTGGGCCTAGGGGGCTTCCTATATACCCAGAGGGTATGTGGAAGTGCAGTCTGTGCGCGGTTCTATCTAATGCGCTACTACTCGAAGGGGTACCCACAGGGGTTATAAGGGAGTCCAACAAGCGTGACCACCTCGTGTTTTTCATGCGTGAATGCCTCCCCAAATCCACAGGTTTATGCGCTCAACAACAGATCTTGTGGTTTAAAGACGTTGGAACACGTCTCTAGCCTAAAAAAGAATCTGCAAAAATGGAGGTACCACAGCCCTGGAAAGTGCTCTAATACCACTTGTTATGCTCTTGACCTGTGAGAAATTCCAGAATACCAAATATGCGAAGAAATACAACCCAGAACACAGAATAAAATGAGAAAAACAACAAGTATTTTATTATTCAGAGATGAAAGCAATGTTCACTTGCCTCTTTGAGGGGGCAACCTCCAACAGAGCAGAGCTCGATTACAAAATAAGACTCGATGATATTTCCCTTCTAACTACGACTAATTATAGATAAATGACCTTCAACAACCTAACGACTAGTGGTCCTTTGCATAACATGGGTTAACCACTTTATTTCTTAATTATATCTCGTTTGCAACTAACTGTGGTCCCTTTCTTAAATGCGGGTTAACCACATACAATTATTAATACATGCTTTATTGACTCTTTAACTAACTATGACTATGACTCGACCCTATTGGGTTTATTACATAAATAAAGGCGTTAGGGTGGGACCCTAACAGTGGGGTCTTGGATAGATGGTAATCGGGTGACACTCCTTAATGTGAATTCATTGGTTCAATTCCCCACCCACCCAATCGGGGTGATATATTGCACATGATGAAGATGTAGTCCTACGAAGCTTACAAAAAAAATGTATAACATATAAATAGTATTTGTAAATTAGGATCTATTTTACCATATAAATTAAAATAATGATTCCATAAGCTTAATACTTAAAATTAACCTTCAAAATAACAAGATTCTTGAAGGTGGATATTCACCTCCACTTTACCTTGGATATTATAACTTGTAAATACTTGTTACAATACCATAAGCCAATACCATGGATTATGAATACCATGTGCCCAAAAACAATAACTCATTTCACAATAAAAATAGTTTATAAATATTTTATTTTAATTTAATTTAATAACATTTTTAATTAAATCAAAAAAAAAATTACAATTACATTTGAGATATATCTAAACCCTCTATCCTCGCTATATATTCCATAGAGGTTAAATCAGTGTTTTAATCAAATTAAAAATATGAATACTACTAGAGTTGTGAAATTTATATAATACCAGCCTACAAGGGCCAAGAGGGATAAAATTCCATCTTAGCCCTGGATCTATCAAGGGCCAAGAGGGATCAAATCTCTCCAGGTGCAAACCATTTTTTTGAGTGCAAAACTTGAGTAAAGGTTTTCACCTTGAGAGATTTGATCGCTCTTAATGCTTGATAGATCCAGGGTTAAGATGGATCTAAGTTGGTTATATAATACTATAAAATATCTATATTTGTATCTATGTGTCTCTTTCTTATTCTCTCTCTCCATATAACCCCCCAAACATACACACACTCTCTGTATCTATCTATCTCTCTCCCTCTCGCTTTATCTCCCTCCCTCTCTCTCTCTCTTCCCCTTCTCTCTCTCTTTCTCTCTTGCCCTTCTCTCCCTCTAACTCTCCTCTCCCTCTTCCCTCCTACTCTCCTCTCTCCTTCACTCTCTCTCCATCTCTCCCTTATCTCTCCCTCCCTCTCTCTCTACCTTTCTCCCTTTGTGTCTTTCTTCTTCCCTCCCTCTCTCCCCCTCCAACTCCCTCTCTCTCCCTCTCTCTCTATCTCTCTCTATTGAGTCCTCTCTCTCTCTTCCTTCATCTCTTTGTCATTCTCTCCCACCTCCCTCTATCTCTCCCCCCATCACTCTCTCTCTCTCTCTTCCCTCTAACTCTATCACTATCTCCCTCCCCCTCTCTCTTCCCCTCTTTCCCTATCTCTCTCCTCTCCTCTTTTCTATATTCCCTCCTCTCTCCCTCACTTTCTCCCCATCTCTCCCTTGTCACTCCCTCTCTTTCTCCACCTCTATCTTTCTATGTCTTTGTTCTTTCCTCCCTCTCTCTCTCCCTCTCTCCTTCTCTTTCCCCTCCTCTTTGTCTTTCTTCCTCTCTCTCCCACCTCCCCCTCTCTCTCTCTTTCTCTCTCTCTTTTCCCTCCCACTTTGTTATTGTCTCCCTCCCTCTCTCTCTCTCCCTTCCTCCCTCTCTCCCCACCTCTCTCTCTTAAATTTGTTTCCATGATAGTGTATTTAAAAAAGTATCAAAAAAAAATCTCAATTGGTTGTAAAATATTAAACCTACGGATCAACCATGTCAAAGAAAATACAATAATGAAAAACTTAAAACAATCATGCACTATCTTTCCTCTATTATTGTTAGTCAATTTGTTTGTTCTCTTCGCTTGGATCCTTAATTAAGATGAATCTATGTTGGTTCTTAGTAATATTATTTATATTATATATATTTCACATCTTTATATATAAAAGTATTCTCATTTTTAATTTTATTGAAACCTTGATTTAATTTCTATGGGAATATTAGTCAATTTGTTTGTTCTCTTCGCTTGGATCCTTAATTAAGATGAATCTATGTTGGTTCTTAGTAATATTATTTACATTATATATATTTCATATCTTTATATATAAAAGTATTCTCATTTTTAATTTTATTGAAACCTTGATTTAGTTTCTATAGGAATATTTTTTTGTAGTAGTGGGGATAGAGGGTTTCGATATACTTCAAAAGTAATGATAACCTTTTTCCTTTTAGATTTAATTAAAAAATGTTATAAACTTAAATTAAAATAAAATATTTTGATTGTGAAATAAGTTATTGTTTTTGGGCATGTGGTATTGATAAGCCATGGTATTGGCCCATGTATTATAACAAAGCCTATTTACATGTTAATAATATCCAAAGTAAACTTGGGAATGCATATCCATGGTAAAGTGAGGGTAAATTTCCATAGTTAAGAATCATGTCATATTGTTATAAAATATTTTGATAAAGAAGTTATGGTTTTTGGGCATGTGGTATTGATACCATGGTAACAAAGCCTATTCACAAGTTAATAACAAAATAAAAATATAACAAATTGACTTTAATTTTATTTTTTTATTATTAATTAAGCCAACATTTAAATGTTTATTGGCTTTATATTACTTTTACCATTTTATTTATTACTTTTAACCCTTTTTTATTCTTTTTAATGTTTTATTTTATTTTTTAATTTAGTGGACATATAAATGTTAAATGTTAACATTTATGCTTACACATTACCCCTATACTCGTGACATTGACATTAACATTAGATTAAACTTGTTAAATGTTAAATGTTAAATATTTAAGCTTACATCTACCCCATATTGGGTTGTAGAGCTCATCTAGGCACAATAAATAATATTATTAAGAACTAGCATAGATTCATCTTAACTAAAGATCTACCAAGTGATGAGAAGAATCAAATGCATAGATTTTTCTTAACTAAGGATTTACCAAGTGCAAACCTTTCCTCAAGTTTTGCACTCAAAAAGAAATTTGCATTTTGAAAATAATATTATTAAAAACCAGCATAGATTCATCTTAACTAAAGATATACCAAGTGATGAGAGGAATCAAATGCATAGGTCTCTCTTAACTAAGGTTCTACCAAGTGCAAACATTTCCTCAAGTTTTGCACTCAAAAAGAACTCCAAGTGCAAATCTTTCCTCAAGTTTTGCACTCAAAAAGAAGTTTGCATTTTGAAAATAATATTATTAAAAACCAGCATAGATTCATCTTAACTAAAGATATACCAAGTGATGAGAGGAATCAAATGCATAGGTCTCTCTTAACTAAGGTTCTACCAAGTGCAAACATTTCCTCAAGTTTTGCACTCAAAAGGAACTCCAAGTGCAAATCTTTCCTCAAGTTTTGCACTCAAAAAGAAGTTTGCGGTCCACTTTTTTCAGTTTCCAAGATCACTATTATGAGCAAATTTCTGGAGTCGCCTTGGGTTCCCCGCTCTCACCTATCGTGGCCAACCTATACATGGAGCACTTTGGAAGGAAAGCCCTTGCCTCATTCCACCTGAAGCCAGCATGGTGGAAAAGATTTGTGGATGACACCAACCTGAATTGGACTCATGGTAGGGTAGAGCTTGAGAAATTCTTCAATCACCTTAACTCTATATCTTCTGAAATCAAATTTACGATGGAGCTTGAGGAGAATGGTAAGATCCCCTTTCTAGACGTTCTGATCAGTAGAAAAGATGATGGTACTTTGGGACACCAGGTCTACAGGAAGAAAACTCATACTGATAGCTATCTTTATGCTGACTCTTACCATCATCCCTCCCAAAAATCCGGCGTCTTAAATACCCTGGCTGTGAGGGCTTTCAGGATTTCTGACCCTGATCACATAAAGGATGAGATTGAACACTTAACCTCTGTCTTCAAAAACATTGGATACAAGGAATGGAGCATCAAGAAGGCTATAAGGAAGGCTCAGGATAGGGCCCTCTCTGAGCATCCCCCTCGAGGCGAGAAGGAATATCAAGGGAAAGTTTACATTCCATTCATCCAAGGAATCACAGATAAGATTGCGAAAATTTTAAAGAAGAATAACATAGACACTCAATTTACAACATGTGGAACAATAAGGAAAATGATGAGGTCGGTTAAGGATGACATTGATCGACAGCAACTCAAGGGAGTATACAAGATCGATTGCTCATGTGGCAAGTGTTATATTGGGGAAACAGGTCGGTCTCTGAAAATAAGACTTAAAGAGCATGCCGCTGACATAAAGAATGAAAGATCCCGCTCATCGGCCCTTGCGGAGCACTCGTCCAAGACCAAACATCATGTGTGTTTGGAAGACGCCAGGATAATTGCAAGAGAAGACAACTATCATAAAAGGAAAATCAGAGAAGCCATTGAAATTATGAAGTTTCCTCAGAACCTCAACAGGGACAATGGGAGTGAAATCAGTGGAAATTGGCTTCCTCTGATCAAGCAAATAAACCCTCCTGGACCCTTGGAAACATAAGATCAAATTAAGGGGTCTTTCATTCAGTAAGTTTAATTAATCAATTTAAACAATTATATAAGATTAATCTAATTAATTTAATTTAATTAATTATGTTAATTAAATTAAATTAATGGTTTAATTAATTAAATTAAATTAATCTAATTAAATTTAATTTAATTTAATTTAATCTGATTTAATTTAATTTAATTTAATTAATGGTTTATTTATATTAATTAGATTATTGGTTTAATTAATTAAATTGAATTAATCTAATTAATTTAATTTAATTATATTAATTAAATTAATTAATGGTTTAACTAATTAGATTAATCTAATTAATTTAACTTAATTAATTAATTATATTAATTTATTAATTAATTATATTAATTTAATTAATTTAATTTAATTAATTATATTAATTAAATTGATTAAATTAATGTTTTATTCTTAAATAAAAAGAAATGAATTTTTTAATTATGTATAATAATTTTAATTATATTCAATCAAAAGAATTTATAAATTAATTTAATTTAATTTGATTTAATCTTTGGAAAACTTTAATAAAAAATTTAATGAAATTAAAAATAAAAATTAATTAAATATAAATTTAATGAAAATAAAAATTTTAAATAAAATAATAAAAAATTTTATCAAATAAAAATTCAATTTTAAATAATTTTTCAAATAAAAATAAAAATTCAATTGGTATGAAAAAATTTTAAATTTAATTAAAATTTAAAATTTTAAAAGTAATAATTTTTAATAAAAATTTAATAAAGTCTTATTTATTAATAAAATAATAACAAAATTAATAAATAAACTAATTTAATTAATAAAAAGGAATTAATCAATTAAGGTTTATACAAATTAAAATAAATTTATATCATGTGTCGGCCATTATATAAAATTAGGGTTCTTAGTTTATTTATATCCTGGTCGCTTGCTCTCTTCTCTCAAATAATTTCTCATTCATATTCTTTCGGTTTTGTCCTGATGATGGACCCCCTTTGGGGTTTGAAACGTTGGCAGAATGAACAAGAAACTGTGGATAATCCGGGTCATGAAGCTTCAAGAAACCTCCACAGAAGCCTAAAATCTAACGGATCTATGCTCGTATAAAACCTAGGATGGCGGAGATGTTGCAGTGTCATGTAAACATTTAAATTTTGGCTCAATATATATATATATATATATATATATATAGATAGATAGATAGATAGATAGATAGATAGATAGATAGATATTGTAATTTTGTTTTTATTATCACATTAAAATATATAACATATAAATAGTAACTATAAATTAAGATCCATTTTACACCATAAATTAAAATAATGATTTTGTAAACATATTTAAATTTAATTACTAAGTACATAAAAACTTAATACTTACAATAAACTTACAATATAACAAGATTCATGGATATTCACCCATACTTTACCATGGATATTCTTAACTTGTAATATCCATTGTAAAGTATGGGATATTATTAACTTGTAAATAGGCTTTGTTATAGCCCCTTCGAAGACATCTGATAAAATTGGAATGATATAGAGAAGATTAACATGGTCCTCGGGTAAGGATGGCACACACAAATCAAGAAATGGTCCAAAATTCTAAGTCATCATGGTTGATTTTCGAAGTTTAACATGGGAATGCAGAGTTGAAAGTGTTAGGGAAGGAGGCTTGGTTTGGATGGCTTGGCTCAGACTATAATTTGAAGCTTGTGGAGAAGTAGGAGTAGGGATTGGTCGAGTAGACTATGTGATAACCTCTATTGTCAGTGGGGTTTTTTTTTTCAGACATATCGGGTTTCATAGATAGGGTATTTATCTTAAATGACATACTTGTATTGTATGTATGTACACACAACATTAATAGTTATTTACGTTCAAGGTTGATATAGACTATAGATCATATATGATGTAATGCAGTGCAACATATTTTTAGGTTACTTGAGTTTTCAATACATCCTTTAAGATTTTAGCAGGGGTGTGGGAACTACAATATAGGATGTCAATTTAGGTTCCCTTTCTGGTTTTTTCTAGGTGCTTACAATCCTGTGTTGATATGTGGCTTTGAATTTTGATAGTTTATGTTGATTTTTCCTTGTAACATCAAAATCAGGTCTCTGTCTGAAAACATGATCACAAACACACTAAAATTACACAGCACTAAGCACTTTGCACAATGAAAAATGTATAGCAGTGAAGCAATGTAGTACACAAGATTTTTTGCAAACCCAATACTTGTTATATTACAACTTTAATACAACAAACATAGGGCTCTCGTACTAGGGATCATGGCCCTTACAATTAGCCCTGATACAAGAACAACTAGGGCTTGACGTCAACAACTTATGACAACTAATCTACACTTGAACAAGACACACTTGACTTACTTGTTGAAGGAACGTTCACACCAACCATTTCATTCCATGTACCTTGAACACATGGTAGGTTCTTTTCCACCTATACACACATAGATCATTATTGCTTCAATGCCTCTGCGACTTTTGCTCACAAGTACTTATGCAACTTCAAAATGGCTTGCATCTTTAGCTCATCAAATTGCCTCTAACAATCCACTTACTTCACCAAGGATCACTATAATTAGGCTCAACCAGACTTCCCACTAACTATCCACTTGCTCCACCAAGGTGATTATACTTAGGGCTTACATAAACAATCCTCTCAACAACCCCTTAACTACTATGAGTGACTGCTCTTAGGGCATACACAAATATTCCTCTTAAAAGAGATATAACTCATTTAATATCACAGTCCTTAGGATCTAATAGAACTGATGTTCAACACCTTATGAACAGACCTCCAACCTTATCAATTTCATCAAACATAAGACCAGAAACGTACCTTTTTAGGAACTGGCATAGCCCCTAAAATTCCACAGTTCTCGGCATCCCTTGACTAAATTTGTTGCCCTTGATAACACTTTTTTATGGCCACCTCAGATCATGTGGCCACCTCAGTCACACATGCATTACCTTACTTATGACCTTGAAAACTTCTATGCAACACCTTGAGGGGACTCGACCCTCACTCGACCTTATCTTCCACCATCAATAGGGGTCTCGCCCCTCCTTTATCACACAGAAATTAACTCAGTTGTGACAAAGATTACCACAGAAACTTATACCTAGAACTTCGACATACAACCCTCCTTGAACTCGGCTAGTAGGATCATAAGACAAAAGACATAACTCGTCCTTCCTCTCCTTTTCTAACTTGGATCCTTGAGGTTTGTGGTCTTCTTGTGCTTCTTCTCTTGATTATTTTCTCTCTTGGATGATGCCAAATGAACTTGAATCCACCTCTTCTTATAGTGATCTTAGGGGTGCACATTAAACTCCAAGGGTTGGGTCTTATAGGCCAAGCCAAATTTAGCCTACACATAAAAATCCCACTATCTTAAGAAATTAATTCCTTTTCATTTGTCTTTTTCCATCCTATTGAAGCCCTAAGTTCCCCTTATCCCTTCAAGGATACCCTATCATGGTTTGAATGAATAAACTATCATTTTTCACCTTGGTCTTGCGACCATAAAATTGGGTAGAAAACCCACCACTTGGTTAGACTGCCCACAAAACCACTTTTATGTGGGTCAACTCCTCACAAACCAAGTCCCCCAGTGGTTGTGGGAGTACCTCCCAAGCTACACATTTAAACACTCCCTCTTAGTGAGGGAGGTACTTGCACTACTCAGAAGTAACTTGTCATCATCAACAACACTAGCCCAATCTTTGGCATTCACCATTGAAGCATACCTTGTAGAATGAACCACATTATTCTTGGTAGTGTCCTTGTCGCCATAAGATTCCCACTTCTTCTTCTCCTAAAATTCCTTCAGTCCATTCCATGGTTCCTTCTTTCCAGTAGAAGTCTCCTTACTCCACACTGACCATGTTCCCTTCTTAGGTTGTAGATTCTCCCTCTGAACCTGCATACTCCACCTCGAACTTGACTCCCTATGAATCTTAGGAGCTTGCTTCTTTCCCTAATCTATAGGCTTTCAGTCAACCAGTATAGACCATGCTCCCTAACTCCAATGATAACTCAAGTAGAGTTAGAGCCTTTGGGCCTAAGTTTTTATTTCCCATCTTGGAAAATCACCTCAAACCAATTCACCTTAACCACTGAGATATACAACACTTTGTATCTAAGCTCTTGTACCCATAGTACATCTTGAACTCATAACATCCCACTTGAATCCATCCTAAATGGCACAACATCTGACCCTATGATAGATTTCTGACTCTTGTCTCCAAACTCCATGTGCAACTTCGAGTCCCATTCAGTCAGAGTTTCAAAAATTCACATGAACTTGGCATATGTTTCAACACTCCGTTATCCATGTACCATGCAGTCTCGTCGATGGCACCCTTGGAAAAATGAGAAACTAGAGAAATTTCCTCCTCCATTCTTCTCGAGAACTCATCCAACTCAAAAGATGTAACAACACCAACCACTTCCTTCCCCTTCCTCTTCTCATTCTCTCCCTTCTTCTTTTGTGGACACTTTTTTGCATAATGATCATGTTTGCCACAGGTATAACACTTTAGCTTTCTCAAGTCCTTCTTTTACTTGCCCTTCACCCTCCCTACAAGAGTTGCATTATCATCATAATACTTCTTCTTCTTATGAAGGTCCTCATCTCGAATTTCTTTCTAGATGAAGTCATCCCATAACCTGTTCCAATATGGAATATTTTCTCGAGCAATGATCGCTTTGATAAACGACTTCCATTCCTTGGAAAATACCTTCAAAGCAGTTCTCAACAACTCAAAATTTGGAACATTTTCAATAATGAAATCAAACTCATATCAAACTTGAGTAAATCTCATCAAATACAAAGCCACACCTTCACCATCCAACATTTTGGTGCTCTTCAACTTCTCTCTCAATACCAGAAACTGGTTCTCGTTCTTATTCTAAAACAAGTCTTGAAAATATTTCCACATCTCATAGGCAGCGTTATTCCTAGTCATATGAGGTATCAAGTTATCTTTGACATTGTATAGGAGGATGAGCTTCACCATCGCATCAAATTCCTTGTTAACTTCTAACTCCTTAGGGTTTGTTAGTTTCTTAATCTCCTTGTCGGCAAACTCCCAAATCTTGTTCACCAAGAAGACTAGTTCAATCATTTCCTTCCAAGGACTATAGTTGGACAATCCATCCAATATAACTTCATACTTCAGAATCGTGACCAACTTCACCATGTTTTTATTCCTTCAACAACAAGGAAACCAACTCCTTCTTGAGTTATATGTTGTGCACACTGTGATTTAGTTGTCCCTTCAAAGTAGCTCTGATACCATGTTGATTTTTCCTTGGCACTTCAGAATGAAGTCTATGTCTAAAAATATGATCAAAAACACACTAAAATTCCACAATACTAAGAAATTTGCAAGGCCGAAATTACAGGGTCAAAGTTTTTGGAGGAAAGCTTTAAGAGGAGTTGTAGTATTAAAGTTGGTTGGTGCAGAAAAAATGAAGGACTTGAGGAACGTCCAGCTTGGTACTGAGAGAAGGATTGGTCTATGGTTTGGGTCTTTGTATCTCACTTGAAGAAAATTATAATAAGAGAAGAGTTTACGGGGTTTCCCCTTGGAGGGTTTTTTCCCTAGCTGAGAGCCTAATATATGTGTCCTCTATTGTTGTAGTTTATGTTCTTGATATTTGTTTGATGAAATATCTAACTAAAAGAACTCAAGAAATCTATTAAGTTCACAAACAAATATTAAGGTTAAGGAAAATAAGATATAATAGTTGTCACTTTACATTTTCTAACATGCTATTAGAGCTAAGGTGAATAAGGAAGGCGATTGGAAGGACACTAGAAAGAATTTTCGATCAAAAGATATGAAACTCCCAAAACCTAAAAGAAGAAGACTACAAAGAAAATTGTCTCTTGAAGGGATCTGGTTAAAGACTCCTTGGTAGAAGACCCTTCTAATCTAGGGTTTCTACATTGAATAATATCAATACTACATCAATCTCGCAAACAGGGTGTTGATTTCACAAAAAGGAAGTCTATTTGCAAGACATCAATCTTGGAAGCTATCGGTGGAGAAATCCTAGGGAACATCTTTCAAGGACATCATCAAGAACTCTCCAAAGGTATTGAAATAATCAAGAAGGTTGGAGACATCATCAAGAAGAATCTTCGTTATCAAGTAGTATTATATTGTTACACTATGTATGAATCTTCAAGTCGTATGGGTTCTTTCTGCAAGGAGAGAAATAAACTCGTTCGGGCTTCAAACTATCTACTATGGAAGAAAAGGATTGACTTGATACTCATGGAGCAAGATATAATTGAATATGTTACTGGTGAAGTCATTGAACAAAGAAAATACAAGATTCGAGAACTGGAAAAATACAAGGGAAATTAAGGGCTCAAAGGATCAAAGTTGAATCAATTAAGGATTCTATTCTTCCATTTGTTGCAAACTTGAACAGTTCCAAGGATATGTATGACAAGCTATTGAATTTTTACTTTGTAAGTACAACAAGACAGAGTATGTCTTTGTAAAATAAGTTGTATAGAATGCAGAATTCAAAAGATGAGGATGTAGCATCTTTCCTCATGAGAGCCTCTCAACTAAGATACCACCTATAAGGACTTATGGAACCTATTACTGATTCAAAAGTAACCATTTGTGCATTGAATGCATTTCCACCATAATGGAGTAGCTTTGCAACAAGCATTCACTCCAATAATTATTCAACCCCCTTTGAAGAGTTGTGGGCGTAGTGCATATTAGAAGAGTCAAGGATCAAGTTTAAGTATGATATTGGATTAGATGAGAAATATCAAGCCTTTCTATCCTGAGTCAAGAATATGAAGAAGGGAAAGTTTGGTAAGTCCAAGAAGAAAGACATGTCCAAAGTGGAATGTTTTGGATGCAATGAAATTGGACACTTTAAGAGGGATTGTCCAAACAAGTAGAACAACAAGAGAAATGAAAGGAGTGAAGCTCATTGATCCGGATTTAAACAGGAACGCAACAAATTACAGAGATAACCATAAACATAGAGATGCAACGGAAATAATACTTCATTTCATTAATGTAAAATACTGAAATATGCTTACAAACAACAATGGAAATAAACCACCTAGGGCGATGGTAGCTTATCTCTGAGAAGAGATGTGGCGGCTACATGCCTCTGAACTGTGTTACAATGAGGATTGAAGGCCTATTTATTGTTGAGAAACAATGGAAAACCCTAAACATCCAAAAACCTAACCCTAGAAGATGAAACGCCAAATTCTGGGCCCTGTTTGGGTAAATTGGTACATCAACTTCCTGAGGTCATAACTTTGGCATATGATCTCCGTTTGACGCGCACAATATCTCGTTAGAAAGATCTATCCGAGAAAGACAACTTTGGGAAGAGCAACATTGTCCATGGACACATGTTGCTCCTAGTTTTCCCAAAAAACGTCGTTTAGGGCCTCAAAACGGCTCTGGAAGTTCATGACCCTAAAAAACTGCTAAAAATAGTAAATTGTGCTACAATTAAGGAAACTGAAAAGCTAAAAGAAACAATGGTGGGGGTCCAAGTGGACTTGGCAGGTGGCCACCAATATCCACTTGGATCATTCCTCCCCCCTTAGGAAGCAATGGTCCCAATTGCGTTGAGTTCCTCCATGAGATGAGGAAACTTATGTTGAACTTGGTCCCCGGTGAGCCACTTGCACTGGTGAAGGAGTTGGCCTGCTTTGACAACTCAATATAGTTGGATATTCTAGTTGTGAGTGTGCTTGATCTATGTGTCCATGATTCAATCTTGTTCCACGCAATTTGGATTTAACTCTGTGGGTGTGAGCTGTTCTGCAATTTCGGATGTGTCTAGTAATGGTGGAAAGTATGGCCGAAGGCGGTCCACATTGAACACTGGGTGCAAGCCAAGGAATGGGGGAATTCTGAGCTCAATTGCATTGTCTCCCACAGCCTTGGTAATAGTGTAAGGACCATATCGGAGTGGTTTTAGTTTCTGATAGGCTCTGGTAAGGCGTTCCTTTTGCAAATGCAACCAGACTTTGTCGCCCACCTGAAACTTGTGTGGCACCCAATGTAGATCATGTTGTTGCTTGTAATTGGCATTTTATTTCTACAGAATGTCATGGACTTGCTGGCGAATATGTTGGATGTGCTCGATGAAGTTGGTTGCCTTATATGTTTCAGACTAGACATGAGCCGAATCTTTGTGAGTAGCTGCAAATGGCATGGCCACATTAATGGGACATAGTGGCTGGAATCCCAAGACCACTTGAAAAGGTTGTGGCTGGTCAAACTGTCAAGAGCCCGATTGTAGTTGTGCTGAACATAGGGGAGGCTCTCGTCCCATGTGCGTGGATGCTTTGAGTTGTACATGCACATAATGTGTACGATCATCCTATTGTCAACCTCTGTCTGGCCATCAGTTTGAGGATGGAAGCCTGTGGACTTAGTGAGTTTGGTGTCCAGCATCGACTAGAGACTGGACCAAAATGTACTGAGGAACCTGTTGTCCCGATATGAAATGATAGACTGTGGGATCCCAAAGTGTACCCACACTAGTTCAAAGAAGAGTTTAGCAGTGGCTTTTGCTGTGATATTATTTTTGCAAGGCGTCATAATGTCCATCTTTGAGAACCTCTCGACGACCACAAAAACACAGTCGTTTCCATGTTTAGTGGAAGGAAGGCCTAACATGTAATCCATGTAGATGGATTCCCAAGGTCGACTAGGGGTAGGCAGCGGGGTATAGAGGCCTTGTTTCTTGATGGTCGGTTTGGCAATGGTGCAGGCAGTGCTTGATCTGATGTACTTCCCGACATCCTGTCGAAGATTTGGCCAATAGAAATACTTCTGTAGTACTACCACCATTTTCTCAACCTCAAAATGCCAAGCAGCCCGACTGTAGTGTGCTTCCCAAATCATCTTGGCACACTCGCTTGAAGGAACACAAAGGTGACCCAGGTGGCATAACAGGGCATCTTGAAGGTGAAAATCTGGAACATGTTGACCCTCCAAGAGTGTCTGGTATGTGTGGCCAAATTTTGGGTCGATTTTATAGAGAAGTGGTCAATCAGAAGTCTCGTGCCCACAAGAGTTGAGAACGATGGTTAATGCCATGATCGATGGTCGATTGAGGCAATCTGCAACATTATTGGTGCTACCCTTCTTATACTTGATATTCAAATGGAATTGTTGTAGGCATGTGGACCACTTCTGATGGCGATCATTATGCAATTCCCCTTGGGTCTGTATGAACTACAGGGGTCGATGGTCTGTGTGGATGACCGTTTCCTTCCCCAAAATGTAATGCTTCCATTGTCGACAGGCCTGCACAATGGAATACATCTCTTTGTCATAAGTGGGATACTTCCGGACTATGTCTGAAAGTGTCTCACTATGATATGCCACTAGATGCTCGTGTTGAGTAAGGACTGGCCCAATAGCATAGTCAGAGGCATCTGTCTTGACAACAAATGGTTGTTGTAAGTCTGGTAATGCGAGCACTGGTGTCGTGCAGAGGCGATATTTCAACTCTGTGAATGCCTTCTGTTGAGATTCAGACCAAAATAATTTTGCTTTCGCTCCTCCCTTGGTGACTTGACTCAAGGGCCAAGTGATATGAGAAAATCCCAACACGAACCTGGAGTAGAAGTTGGCAAGACCTAGAAAGTTGCAGAGCTCTATCAGAGTGGTTGGAGATGGCCAATCCCGAATGACTTGGATCTTAGATGGATCCACATGCACCCCCTGTTCATCAATAACGTATCCTAGATACTGAACCTGGGTCATGCCAAAAGTGCATTTCTCCAAATTGGCACATAACTTGTGTTGCCGCAGTGTTTGCAGAACCTGTCGGATGTGGTGGAGATGCTCTTCCCAACTCTGGCTGAAGATCAGGATGTCATCCAAGTATACCACTACGAATGAGTTGGTGAATGGCTGCAAGATGTCATCCATTAGCCTCATGAAGTTTGCAGGAGCATTCATCAATCCAAAAGGCATAACCATCCATTCGAAAAGGCCCTCCTTGGCTTTGAAGGTGCTCTTCCACACATCAGAGGGTTTGATTGGTACCTGGTGATATCTTGACTTCAAATCAATCTTGCTGAAATATTTTCCCCCTTCAGTTGGTCCAAGAGGTCATCAATCCGTGGGATCGAGTATCTATTACGGATAGTGATCTTGTTCAGCGCCCGATAGTCAATACAGAGTCTCCAAGTCCTATCCTTCTTCTGTACCAACACGATCGGGCTCCCACAAGGCGATGAACTCGGACGGATGTGACCTTTCCACAGCAACTCCTGAATCTACCTCTTGATTTCATCATTCTCTAGAACGGAGCACCGATAGATTGGTCCATTTGGCAGCGGTGCACCTAGGGTCAGATCGATGGAGTGCTTGACCTGACAATGCAGAGGAACCCCTGCGGGGGAGGTGAAGATGTCCTCGTACTCCTCCATGACCTTGTCCATCTGTAGTTGTCGTGCGGAGGGGCCCTGTCTGGAGGTCGTGGCCACCGTTTTCTTCTTTCCTTGAGGGCGTATCATCAGGAAAACAAATTTCCTAGTTTTGGAAATGAGCTTACTGCATTGTTTTGCAGTAACCAAAGAGATGGCGGTAGGCGGTGCTACCTCCAGTATCATGTACAACTTATTTCCCAAAGTAACAATAACAGCACAGGGCCTTGATTCATACATAGCATGTCGCTTCCACAAGTATGGTTGCCCTAATAATACATCACAAAATTCAAGGGGAGCAATGTCACACAATACCTCAACTGTGAAGGGCTTGATGTTGTATGGAAGGTGACACTGCTGGCTCACGCGAAGATCCCATCCTTGGTGAAGCCACCCGATGGTGTACAGTTGTGGATGTGTTGTGGTCGGTAAGCCCAGCCGCTTCACGACCTCTGCCGAAATAAGGTTCTTTTGGCTCCCGCTGTCAACAATGAACTGTAGTGGGAAGCCCTTTACCCACATCTGGGAGTGGAAGAGACGCTCCTCCTCATCTGGATCTTCTGGTTCCTCATTCTACATCTTTGTGGTTGCAATGGTGGCATTGGGCTCCGCATCGATAATCTGCTTCCTTTTGTCATTCCCCTTGTCGGGTTCTGACTCAGAGTCAGAACATGCATCTGATTTTGAAACCTTTAGCTCAGCCACCAGTGACTGCTTGGCCTGACACTCACTTGTGTTGTGAGTGGAGCTCTTATGGAACTCACACCACTTTCCCGTGTCCTTTTTCAACTTCACGACATTATTCTTTGCTTGCAGCTTTGGCGGGTTGTCTTGGGTTGCCCTGCCTTGGCTTTGTCCTTTGTTCTGCGGTTTGGGGGCACCTTTCCCTTACTTCAGATTCGCAGATCCAAAGTATCGCTTCTTCTATTTAAACATTTGCTCGACCTTGACGGCATATTGGTATGTCGTGTCGAGCAAGGGGATGTTCAGGAATTCTATTTCTTCCTAGATGTACTTGTGCAGGCAGTCATGGTATTTGAGTACCAAATGCTACTTCGAATCCTTGATACCCAAATTTGTACGAAGGGTATGGAAAATATTGGTAAACTTCGGCACGTCTTTGTCCCTCCCCTGCTGCAGCGTGATCCACTTTATGTATTGATCCTCATAGCTTCTGACAGGGTAGTACTGCTCCTTGATGGCATCCCGAAATGAATCCCAAGTGGGTGCGGCTAAAAATAGTGAGCTTCTGCTCGCAGTAGGTTTCGCACCAGTCCTTGACGTGGGGAGCTGCTTTGAGAAGAGAGAAAATAATCTTTTCCCGACTGGAAAAATCATGAACAGAAAAATAACCCTCTAGCAGATTTAACCATTTATTGATGGAATCTACATTTATCTGACCCTCGAATATGGGGATTTCAAAATTAACTTGTACCTTAAACAGTGTGGCATTTCCAGAGTAACTATTGGAAGCCGATGCATCACCCCTAGGTAGCCGCTGAAGGATCTGGGTAAAGTTGTCCATCATTGCGTTCCTTTGTTGCTCGAGGGCTTCTTCAAGCAAGATTTTGATAGGATCTCCTGCCCCCTCATCTTTATTTTCATCCGCCATGGGAGGCCATCGGGATTTGTGAGGCTGGTCATGCAAAGGTTCGACCAGTTCAAGCCCTAACTCCTTATATCTCGATCTCGTTGGGGACATGCAAAGAAAAACAAACAAAAAGTAGATCGCTCTTATACCACTGATCTGGATTTAAACAGGAATGCAACAAATTACAGAGATAACCATAAACACAGAGTTGCAGCAGAAATAATACTTCATTTCATTAATGTAAAATATTGAAATATTCTTACAAACAACAATGGAAATAAACCAGCGAGGGTGATGGTAGCTTATCTCTGAGAAGAGATGTGGCGGCTACATGCATCTAAACTATATTACAATGAGGATCGAAGGCCTATTTATTGTTGAGAAAAAATGGAAAACCCTAAACATCCAAAAACCTAACCCTAGAAGATGAAACACCAAACTATGGGCCCCGTTTGGGTAAATTGGTACATCAACTTCCCGGGGTCGTAACTTTGGCATATGATCTTCGTTTGACGTGCACAATATCTCATTAGAAAGATCTATCCGAGAACTACAACTTTGGGAAGAGAAACATCAGTCCATGGACCCATGTTGCTCCCAGTTTTCCCAAAAATCGTCGTTTAGGGCCTCAAAACAGCTTCGGAAGTTCAGGACCCGAAAAACTACTAAAAATAGTAAACTGTGCTACAATTAAGGAAACTTAAAAGCTGAAAGAAACAATGGTGGGGGTCCAAGTGGACTTGGCAGGTGGCCATCAATATCCACTTGGATCACTCATGTAGCTAAAGAAGTGGGAGAACCTGAGAAGAAGGAAAAGAAGGAAGAAGAGAAGGATCTTTACTACTAAATAAGGTTCACTAACTGTCAATTTCTCTGTGAAGTTTAATATTTCTTTAGGAAAGTATGTTTTTTCATAAGCATCTGTTGTAGTTGCTACAACCACCCTCCAAAATTTTGCCTATTATTTGATTTTCATCAAGTATTCATGATCTAATCAAGACTTGTTCTTTTTATATGTGCTTGTGATTACTTGTTTTCATACTTAACTGATATTTTGAGTCACAAGTAACCTTCTGACTTGATCTTGCAGGAGTTTTGGGCTTGCCTCCAGAAAATGCGTAATCCATGAGGACATGCTAGCCTTAATGATGGAAATTGTGCAATCCTGATGAGCATCTAAGCCTTGAGTTTGAGAAAAGCACAGTCATGGATGGTAGCCCATCACAAAGCTCAGAATCCACTCCTTGAGCTTAGAAACTACAAAATGCACTGAGCCGGGAAGTTGTCCAGTTCCCTATAATTGTGCAATCTTCCTTGGTAGTGTGCAAGTAAAGTTTCCCGAAAAAAAGAAAAAAGTGAAAAAACAATCTCTAGAAAATATGGATTCATCATTCGTTTCATGAAGGTGCCACAATCCCTATTTTTAGAAATTTCCGCCAAGTGTTTCTTTTTCCTTGATTTTAGGCATATGCGTCATAAACCCCAATCTGTGAAAATCTATTTAATAGACACCTCTAGAGCTCATTTTTACATTCGATCTTGGAGCTCTAGCACTCCTGAGGAGATCAAGGAAACTTCAGTGGAGTTGTCGTCGCTTTTTCTGCCACTTTTTGTCGTTTCGCTTCTATGAGTGTTGTTTTGCTTGTTTCTCTTCATGGTTGTTGGCGTTTTCAATTGTATTAGCTTGTAGAAGTGTTATTTTAGTTTTTAGTTTTCCTTTCATAAGTGTTGCATTGATTTTCTTGTTTTGCAGAACAGTGATTGTCATTTCGACAACTCTCCTCACATATTTTTTTTCCTTTAGTTTGTTGAGTTTCTGCACCTGATTCACATTGATCCATCCATACTTAGTCATATCTATATTTTAAATTTCATTATCTTTTAGATCTGCTTGTTTCCCACATTTTCACTGGGAAGATATGCACTTTCCCTTGGCCATTTTTCACCTTGCCCAGCTGGGCATTACACAATTCAGAAGCATAAGTTGAGGCTTTGCCTTTGAGACTGCACAATGTGCAGTACAGGCTCGCCCAACTATGCATTACGCAGTTCCAAGGATTATTTTACAACCTTCTCCACTGAGACTATCACTGCCCAGGTTGGACTACACAATGCGCAATCTCAAGCCTCGGGTTGCACCTTGGCTATTGGGACTGCGCAATGCGTAGTTCCCATAGCTAGTCTCCCTAACCTGTTTAGAAAAATTATGCAATCTTTCTCACTAATTCACTGGTTTGCTGCCGATCTTGCTTCGAAAGGTGGATTTTCAAAAGCTAATGTTTGCTTTCCATGAGTTCTTTTTTCGTCGCACGGGTACCGTAGTTGTTGAGCACTTCTCTCGAACAGTCGTTGTTACCATGGCACCTAATAGAACTGCTTCAAAAGATACCACTGAAAGCAAAACTAGGGAATTGGTTGAGAAAACACCAATAAATTTTCTAGTATACTCATACACTCTAATGTATGTAGAAAAGGACTCATATCTTACATGGCAGAAAGTGAATGAATCTTTTTCTGCAAAGGACTTCACAACAGATTTAGAGGACCAGCAGGTATACATTAATGTCCATATATCAGGGTTGCATGCAGATATTCAGCCTTCCCATGTGCATATGTGATCAGTTGGATTGTCTCACATATTGATGTGAATACCATGACTTTCATAAGTACCAGCGTACAGAGGCTTGCAAATTTTCTAGCAGTAGATTACCGACATATGTACCATTTGCCCCAGCCAAAAACACTCATGGATTCATACTTCTATGTCACCAACAACCATTTGAGCATGAAAGATGTTGTTAAGAGATGGGTGAAAGAGCCATCAAAGTTTCGATAGACACCCACCAACACATATAACACAGGGTCTCTCAGGAGGGCCTATCAGTTGTTGATAATCTTAGCTTGTTAATCATCTCATCGGAGCAAAGAGACCTTTCTGAAAGGGTGGAAAATTTTATTGAACCAAGTTGTGAACGAGGGGAGGTCATTCAACTGGTCAGAGTTGTTGGCTCGATTTGGCTCGACATTTAAGTATCCATGTAGTGAATTCCTAGAATCCTCCCAAGGGCGAGCAAGCGATATTTAATATGTCTACATATTTACTGGATGCAATCTATGCAAATAACACATTCCTTAGCATGAACTAGGCTTGGACACCTCGAAACCTTTTCGTGCACATCCACTGCAAGCTTCTCTCGGATTGCAATGATCGAGGAGTTATGGAGAATCTAACTAACCACTTCCTCATTCCGCTATACAAGATGATCTTTAAGAAATAACCACCTTGCATGTCAACTGGGGAAATGGAGGCAATATTAGAGATCATGAATTGGTTTGCCTCACCTGATGGCACCTTACTTAGAGTGTTCGGCGGAGAAAAGCTGCCACATATTTTGCCAAGTTATGCCACCGACAAGCTTGTCATGCAACAAGTGTCATATCATCTTGCCACAGGGTTGTCAACAACTTTTCACAAGAAGAATAAAACACCTTGGCCAACTCTTCCTGTGAAAATTTCGTTGTACGAGATAAAGACCCTGAAAGTCGCAGATACTAAAGGAAAGGTGATAGATAAGTTTGCATTTGGTACTCAAGACTTTAATCTGTACAATCCTCGTGGTATTTGAAAAGAACGATGTGCGAGAATTCACTTTTTGTGGCTCAATGGGAAATTCCATTGGCAGGAGGAGGATCCATGGAAGAATTGCTATAATGCCTCCAAGACCCACGAGTCATTCAATTTTGAAGGAACTTCACGGGTGACTCCACAGAAGGAAGCTACTCCATAAGCAATGCCAACAAAAGGGAGTAACCTCGCGCATGATAAGGGAAAGAGAAAGGTTTTTTATAGTCTAGGGGGAGAACTAAGCCGCAAGATGAAAGCGGCTTTAGAAATAGAGGGAAAGAGGAAACAGAGGATGCAGAGAGTAGAATGAAGGAATGGGGAAGAGTAGAGGAGACTATAAGAAGAAAATTAGAAGAAAGAACAAGAAGAGAAGCAGAAGCGAGAAGAATAAGAAAAGAATAGCACAATAGTAGAAGAAACAACGTGGAAACAAGTTGAAGAGCAAGAGTAGAACCGACAACTAGAAGAGGAGGAGCACAGACAGATGCGGTATCAGGAGCTTTCTCAGCGGATTGAAGAATTGATGTATCTCTCAAGGCTCCTCATCACTCTTTCGCACACATTCAAAATAAATCTCTCTCACAATTTTCACATCCTCCATCTGCATCACATGATCCTATTGCTCAGTCATTGGAGGAGTCATACTTGGCGAGCACAGTTGCAAAATGAAAGTTTTCTTATTTGTTTATGTTCACCCTTTTCTTAAGTTCAAAAGTTTGTTGTTGTGTATCTTCAAGTTGTAATGTGTCTAAACACCGAAATTCATCCATGTATTTCCTAGAATATGTGTTTCTTTCATAATTTTCTTCATGAATTTTCAAACTTCGAAATAGGTCAGCTACTGTGCCAATGGCTACATTGGAAATATCATTTTACGTAGGTTTGGCCTATTCTTTGTTACTTAAGGAGTAGTAGTTTCTTTGTTTGTTTGATTTTTTTGTTTAGCATGGTGAAGTCCATGAGGAATTTGTGCTAATGTCAATGCTTGGTTATCTATTTATTCCCTCTATTTGCATGAGTCTTGCATTTTTTACTCGATGATACTTTGATGGAAAATACGTCCTTTTCAGAGAAAACCATAATGGAAACACAATTCTTGAACCTATAACAAGTACCGCCTACTCTAATCGGTCTCTTATTTTTGGTCGACCCTTGTCAGCTAAGTCATGTAGAGTAAGGAGGGGAGGAAAACCTTACCAAGTGTTTTAGAGGTATATATAAATATCCTTCTCTAAAGGGACAACCTCTTCTTCTCTCAATAAGTCAGGATCCCTCTTCTACCTCATTAAATAAATAAGTGCCTATGCATGGTTCTATGAACAAAATAAAAAAAATGAATGAAAAAATAAAATAAAGGCGAAAGAAGAGAAAGGCTTCCTACATAGAGAGGTGAAGCAAGCAACTCCGTTGGGGTACTATCCAGGCTTGTTGGAAGCGGAGCAATGTTTGTGTTCTTGAAGTGACTCTGTTGAGGTATTGTCCAGGCCTAATTGGCAGCGAAGAAACACCAGAGATGAAAAATAAGACTCTAACATTTATTTCCACTTGTGTATCTATATACTCCTCATCCCTAATCGAAACAACTTAGTCTGACTTGGTTTGTTTAAGTGTGTCACCGACGAACAGAATGGTAAGGACTATATCTTTAACGCAAGCTAAGTAAATAAGTGATGGTAATCGATGAACTGAAAAATACTTCCTGAATATTTAAACCTATTTTGCATGAGACAAGACCCATATAGAGGGTTGGAGCTTTACCAGTGCATCAACAAGTGTTGTAGCGACTACAACCACCCCCAAAATTTTTCCTATGCTTTGATTTTGGAGCCTTCATTTTTTTTTTTCATGAGCTTATATTTTATTGTATTCAAGCATTCATGATCTGATCAAGACTTATTCTTTTTATTTGTGCTTGTGATTGCTTTTTTTCATACTTAACTAATCTTTTGAGTCACAAATAACCTTTTGACTTGATCTTGCAGCAGTTATTGGCTTGCCTCCAAAAACCGCGCAATCCATGAGGGCAATCTAGCCTTAATGACGGAAATTGTGCAATCGTGATAGACATCTTAGCCTTGAGCAGGAGAATTGCACAGTAATGGATGGAAGGTCAGCACTAAGCTCAGAAACTGTGCAATCCACTCCTTGAGCTCAGAAATTGTGAAATGCACTGAGCTGGGAAGTTTCTGAGTTCCCTAGAAATTGTGCAATCTTCCTTGGCAATGTGCATGGAATGTTTCTTGAAAGAGAAAGAAATAAAAAAGAAAAAAAAAGAGAAAAATCAATCCTTAGAAAATAGGGATTCATCGTTAGTTTCCCGAAGGTGTCACATTTCCTATTTTTAGAAATTTCCACCAAGTGTCGCTTTTTCCTTGATTTTAGGCATGTGTGTGATAAACCTCAATCCACCCAAATCTATTTAATAGAATCCTCTAGATTTATTTTGTACATTTGATCTTGGAGCTCCAGCATTCTCAAGGAGATCAAGGAACCTTCGATGGAGTTGTCGTCGCTTTTTCGGTTGAGTTTTGTTTTTGTCGTCTTTTCCCACTTTTTCTGTCGATTTTTGTCATTTTTCTTCTATGAGTGTTGTTTTTATTGATTCTCTTAATGGCTTCAGGCATTTTAACTTGTATTAGCTTGTAGAATTTTTGTTTCAGTTTGTCGTTTGCCTTTCATAAGTGTCACCTTGATTTTCTTGTTTTTGCACACTAACGATCGTTGTTTCGAAGACTCTCCTCACATATTTTTTTTCCTTCTGTTTATTGATTTTCTACACATGATTCAAATTGATCCATCCATACTTAGTCATATCTATGTTTTAACTTTCATTATCTTTCAGATTTGTTTGTTTCCCACACTTTCACCAGGCATATATGCACTTTCCCTTGGCCAGTTTTCACCTTTCCCAGCTACGCATTATGGAATTCATAAGCTCAAGTTGAGGCTTAGCCTCTGAGACTACTCAATGCGTAGCACAAGCTGGCCCAACTACGCATTGCCCATTTCTAGGTCTCAGTCTACCACCTTGGCCACTGAGATTGCATAATGTGCAGCCTCTCCCAGTCACTGCCCAGGTTGGACCTCGCATTGCGCAGTCTCATGCCTCAAGCTACACCTTCACTTCGACTTTTCATTACGTAGTTCCCACATCCAGTCTCCCTCACTTTTTCAGAAAAATTACGCAATATTTCTCTCTAGTTCACCAATTTGCAGCCTAATCTTGCTTTGAAGATAGATTTGCAAAAGCTAATGTTTGCTTGACATGAGTTCCTCTTCTGTCCCATAGGTACAGCAATTGTTGAGAAATTCTCTCCAGTAGTCACTGTTACGATGGCACCCAAGAGAACTGCTTCAAAAGATACAACTGAAAGTATCGGGGAAGCAGTTGAGCAAACACTAGTAAACTTGCTAGTATACTCAGACACTCAATTGTATGTAGAAAAGGACTCAGGTCTTATGTGGCAGAAAGTGAATGAAGATTTTTCTCCAAAGGACTTTGCAGCAGATCTAGAGGAACGATAGGTATACATTAATGTCCATAGAACAGGGCTACAAAAGGTTGCATGCAAATATCCAGGCTTCCCATGTGCATATGTCATGAGTTGGATTGTCTCACATATTGATGTGAAGACCCTGCCTTTGGGTAGTACCAGCGAACTGAGGCTTGCTACTTTTCTCATAACAGATTACTGACATATGTACAATTTTCTTGAGCCAAAAACATTCAAGGATTCATACGTCTATGCCACCAATAGTTATTTTTGCATAAAAGATGTTGTTAAGAGTTGGGTGAAGGAGTCAACAAAGTTTCAACAGACACCCACCAATACATATAAGACAAAGTCTCTCAAGAGGTCCTATCAGTTGTTGATCATATTAGCTTTCAGAATCTACGGTCAACAGTGTTGGAATTTTGGCACAGGTGTGGCGCTATGGTACAGGTGTTGTCCTTGATGGCAACTCACTTTGGTGACAGATCTCAGTTCAGGTGCTCAGAATGAAGGAAATCTTGTATACGCAGGTACACCTTGCCAAAGACGCATATACATGCGGGTTATTTGTTCAGAAGTCGCGTATGCGTATACACGCACTTTTATGCACATAAAAGCGCGTACATGGTGGAAAACTTATTTTTGGTCCGTGGTTGTTAGTCCTTGGAACTTGAACATATGGTTGTGGACCATGGTATCTCGTCAGAAGAGTTGACCCCAGGTTTTGGGCCCTTGGTATTGTTTATTATGGTTTTGGACCGTGGTATTGTGGAAGGCCTAAAACTATATAAGAGGAAGGAGATCATGTGGCAAGGAATCATCTGAATTATTATTGAATATCTGATAATATACGAGATCTGAAATATTGGTGATCAGCATTGTGGAGCAGATCTGGATTTGAATGAAGGAGGAACCTTAGCGAAAAGAAGGATAAGTTCTATTGATGGGTTCAGTTCAGCTAAGGTGCGTATATACGTAGGTTCAGTGAAGGAAAATAGTGTATATGCAGGTTGTTCCATACGCAGAAGCGTATGCACGCAGGTTTCAGGCCATTAAAGTAGCATATACATTTTGAGTTGTGTTTTTGCTGCTTCTGTTTATTGCTGCAGTGTTTTGGGTTCAGTTTTGGTGTGTGGTACTGTTACTGTGATCTGGGTACAGTAGTCAGAGAGGTGTTTATGTTGATTTAGTTTTTGGTGAAAAGGTGATTGGTTGATGCAGAAATTCTTGATGGTTGATTGATGTTATTTGTGGATCCAGACTGAAAATTTATGAAACGTGGTCCTTGAAAGAAAGAGAAGGTTGTAGCCTTCTGTAGGCCAGCACCTACGTACTAGTATCTTGGCTAGTGCAAGAGCTAAGGGGGTTGTAGCTCCCTTCCAGGAGAAGCTGGAAAACGAGAGAGAGTTGTAGCTCTCTGCAGGTTGCAGCCTGCATACTGGTAAAAGGACTGCACCAGTACATTTGTAAAAAGAAGTTTCTAATTAAAGAAAAGATAGAGACGAATTGCAGCAGGTGGTTTACACCCACATTGGGTTTCCACCTTATATCTTGTGTTCTTGTGTGCGATTGTCTTTTTGCTCTGCTTTACTGTTTCTGGTTACTGTTTATTTGCTTCTGAATCACATATTAACAATCTACATCAGAAAGAAAAAGTAAATTAAAAGTTTGCATTGTATATGCGGGTTTTCTTCTACATTATTGCGTATATACGCGGGTTTAATTAACTGAAGTAGCGTATAGTAGTTGATTTTGAAAAAGAAATATTTGACTTAATAATACTGATTCACCCCCCCCCCCCCTCTCAGTATTATTTCCAACAAACAGAGCATAAAGACTTTTCTAGAAGGGTGGGAAATTTTATTGAACTAAGTTGTGAATGAGGGGAAGTCATTCAATTGGTCAAACTTGTTGGCTTGACAGTTAAGTATCCATGTAGCGAATGCTTGGAATCCTCCCGAGGGCAGGCAAGTGAGATTTTATATATCTGCATATTTACTAGATGCAATCTATGCACATAATGCATTCCCTTGCATGTACTCAGGGGGAGCACAGCCCTTTGCCCTTGATGACAAAGGGGGAGAATGACTTTGAGGATCGTGGGGTTGCCATCAAGTCCAAAGGGGGAGATTGTTGGCATTTTGGCACAAGTGTGGCGCTATGGTACAGGTGTTGTCCTTGATGGCAACTCACTTTGGTGACAGATCTCAGTTCAGGTGCTCAGAATGAAGGAAATCTTGTATATGCAGGTACACCTTGCCAAAGACGCGTATACACGCGGGTTCTTCGTTCAGAAGTCGCGTATGCGTATACACGCACTTTTATGCACATAAAAGTGCGTACATGGTGGAAAACTTATTTTTGGTCCGTGGTTGTTAGTCCTTGGAACTCGAACCTATGGTTGTGGACCATGGTATCTCGTCAGAAGAGTTGACCCCAGGTTTTGGGCCCTTGGTATTGTTTATTATGGTTTTGGATCGTGGTATTGTGGAAGGCCTAAAACTATATAAGAGGAAGGAGATCATGTGGCAAGGAATCATCTGAATTATTATTGAATATCTGATAATATACGAGATCTGAAATATTGGTGATCAGCATTGTGGAGCAGATCTGGATCTGAATGAAGGAGGAACCTTAGCGAAAAGAAGGATAAGTTCTATTGATGGGTTCAGTTCAGCTGAGGTGCGTATATACGGAGGTCCAGTGAAGGAAAACAGCGTATACGCAGGTTGTTCCATACGCAGAAGCGTATGCACGCAGGTTTCAGGCCATTAAAGTAGCGTATACATTTTGAGTTGTGTTTTTGCTGCTTCTGTTTATTGCAGCAGTGTTCTGGGTTCAGTTTTGGTGTGTTGTATTGTTACTGTGATCTGGGTACAGTAGTCAGAGAGGTGTTTGTGTTGATTTAGTTTTTGGTGAAAAGGTGATTGGTTGATGCAGAAATTCTTTATGGTTGATTGATGTTATTTGTGGATCCAGACTGAAAATTTATGAAACGTGGTCCTTGAAAGAAAGAGAAGGTTGTAGCCTTCTGTAGGCCAGCACCTATGTACTAGTATCTTGGCTAGTGCAAGAGCTAAGGGGGTTGTAGCTCCCTTCCAGGAGAAGCTGGAAAACGAGAGAGAGTTGTAGCTCTCTACAGGTTGCAGCCTGCGTACTGGTAAAAGGACTGCACCAGTACATTTGTAAAAAGAAGTTTCTAATTAAAGAAAAGATAGAGACGAATTGCAGCAGGTGGTTTTCACCCACATTGGGTTTCCACCTTATATCTTGTGTTCTTGTGTGTGATTGTCTTTCTGCTCTACTTTACTGTTTCTGGTTACTGTTTATTTGCTTCTGAATCACATATTAACAATCTACATCAGAAAGATAAAGTAAATTAAAAGTTTGCATTGTATACGCGGGTTTTCTTCTGCATTATTGCGTATATACGCAGGTTTAATTAACTGAAGTAGCATATAGCAGTTGATTTTGAAAAAGGAATATTTGACTTAATAATACTGATTCACCCCCCCCCCCCCCCCTCTCAGTATTATTTCCAACAATTGGTATTAGAGCAGGTCCTTCAGAAGAAGCTTGATCGCTTGAAGGAAGATCATTCATCATGAGCAACTACAAGAGGGAAGCATCAATCAGGCCACCGATTTTTTATGGGACAAACTTCGTTTATTGGAAGGTAAGATTTACTGCCTATCTTCAATCTCTTGGTACAGAAGTCTGGGATATCATAGATACAGGGTATACTTTTCCATCAGCAACTCCTACAGATCCGGTTGAAAAGAAGAAATATGAAACAAATGCAAAGGCGGTCAATACTCTATTAGGATGCCTATCTCAATCAGAATTTTTCAAGGTAATGCAGTTTAAATCCGCAAAAGAGATATGGGACAAGATTGTTCTAAGCTATGAAGGAGATGATCAGGTAAAACGAGCAAAACTTCAAACCCTCAGGATTCAGTATGAAAATCTCAGGATGTATAATGATGAAAGTGCGGCTAACTATTTTCTTCATGTAGATGAGATTGTTAATTGTATGAAAAATTTGGGTGAAGAAATAAAAGAGGTTGTTGTGGTTGAAAAGGTTCTAAGATCTTTGTCCCCTAGGTTTGAATCTAAAGTTTTCGCAATAGAAGAAAAAGAGAATCTACAAAGCCTTAAAATGTCACAGCTGCACGGAATTCTAACTGCTTATGAAATGAGGAAAGGAGGTCCATCAGACAGGAGAGAAGTTTCCTTCAAGGCTTTACGCAAAGGCGATTACTATGAGTCAGGACACGTGTCAGAAGAAGAAGAAGAATCAAATTTTGTCAGAAATCTTCAACGAGGTACTGGGCGGTTCCGAGGTAAGTTACCTTTCAAATGCTTTGCTTGTGGAAGAGTCGGTCACTATGCTGCCAAATGTCCTCACAAGGATAAGATTGACAAAGGGAAGGAACCTGTTAGATGGAACAAGAAACAGAATGCAAATAAGAAAAGCTATTACACTCATGAAGATAGTGATGGACTTTCAAATAGTGACGAAGATGAACGAGGTAATAAGTATAAACTTTTAATGGCTTTTGAAGATGATGACTACATGGATGCTATAGATGTAGAAGGTTTTGTAAAGAGATATCTAATCTCAAAATTTGCTTAGAAGAGAAAAATGCGATTATTGATTCTCTGCAATGTCAACTGGCTGAAAGGGAAAAACATCTTGAAAATTTGGAATGTGAAATTGTTGGTCTTAGAAAGGAGATTGAGAAAACAAAATCTATTTATCTTAAATTTGTTAAAGGATCTGATACTCTGGATGAGATTATCAATGTGCAGCGTTCTCCACTAATTAAGACAGGTCTGGGATATCATGAAGAAACATCTCAAGCATCCACCTCCAAAAGTTATCTTGATGCAGCAAGGAGGAGCGAGCAAAGGCCTAATAGAAATCATCAGGTATATCAAGGACAGTTTACCTCAAGAACGAACAAAGACTATCAAGAAAATCAGGGGCAAGCTACCTTAAGGACAAATAGAAGCTACAATCATCCTCAGGTAAAATCTTCCCACTTTGCCTCAAGAATGGATGTCAGTAGAAACTACAATCGGTTGGATGATAGATTTAATAATTGTAGGAGTTTCTTCAATGGCCAATGCTTCTCTTGCCATAACTTTGGTGACAAAGCAACCCAATGTGTTTCCTATAAGACAATCATGACTAGAGAAGCTCAAAAACAAAGGAATATGACTGGGATCACGAAAAGGAATTATAACAACTTTTCAGCCCTTGAAAATGAAGTTGAATGTTCTATTTGTAATAACTTCGGTCATGAAGATTCTGAATGCAGGAGCAGGTTTTGGAAGACAACTCAGAAGGAACAAACCTGAAGTGCCAGAACATGGAGAATGAACGAACCACAGAAAGATGTGGGATAGCCTTTTATGTAGAAGGACAAGAAAATCTATGGTATATCGACAATGGATGTTCGAAGCATATGACAGGTGATAAAGAAAAACTTGAATCATATACTGCATTAGAAAAGGGAAAGAAGGTTTCTTTTGGAAACGATACCCCTACAGCCATAAAAGGAAAAGGCACTGCTCAGTTGAAAGAAATGGTCAAGGATGGAAATGTTTTGTATGTTGATGGCTTGAAGCATAATCTACTGAGTGTTAGTCAGATGTGCGATCAAGGAACCGAGGTAATATTTCGATCAACTGGATGTAGTGTTCGTGACCTTGATACAGGAGAAAGAGTGATCAAAGGCAGAAGAACTCTAAATAATCTATACATATTTGAAGAAGGACAACAACAATGCTATTTAAGCAAGGATGATGAACACTGGTTATGGCACCGGAGGTTGGGGCATCTAAGCTTTTCACAAATAAGGAAAGCATGCAAATACCAGGCAGTTCGTGGTCTTCCAGATATCAAAATTCCAGACGACACCATATGCAAATCATGTTAGTTTGGTAAGCAAACCGGAACTAACTTTCCTGAGAAGGAAGGATCAGCTAGCAGGCCGCTTGAGCTAGTCCATATAGATGTATGTCGTCCATTTAGGACAAGGTCACCTCAAGGAGAAGAATACCTTATATTATTCATTGACGACTTCTCCAGGTTTGTTTGGTTAGTACTTATGAAACATAAAGACGAAGCATTCGAAAAATTCAAATCCTTCAAAACCTTAGCTGAAAATGAATCAAATTACAAAATTAAGTGCCTCAGGTCCGACAGAGGTGGGGAATTTACCTCAAATGAATTTTTTGATTTCTGTGAAGAACATGGAATAAGAAGGGAATTCTCTACAGCTAGGACTCCTCAGCAAAATGGAGTAGCAGAAAGGATGAACAGAACAGTCCAACAAATGGCTCGTGCTATGCTTGATGAGTCTCGAACTCCCGCAACCTTCTGGGGTGAAGCTGCATATGCTGCGGTTGTTATTCTCAACAAAACAAATGTCCAAGTGAACAACACTCAAACTCCTCATGAGCTCTGGTATGGTGAGACTCCTTCGTAAAAGCATTTCAAAATTTTTGGGAGCAAATGCTATATTAAGAATACTGATGAGCAACTTGGCAAACTTGAACCTAGAGTAGATAAAGGCATTCTCCTTGGTTATTCTCCCTACAGCAAAGCATATAAGTGTTACAATAAAAGACTTGGAAGAATTGTTGATAGCATTGATGTAGTGGTTGATGAAAAAGGATACATCCCTAGGCAAGTGAATCATGAAAATATCGATGAGGATGAAGACTACTCTCCAAATCAGACAGATGATGAAGAAGAACCCCAAGAGGCACCTGAGGAATAGATAAGGATAGAAGAAAAGACTCCATCCAGGTACGTTCAGAAGAATCATCCAGAATCTCAAATTTTGGGGCAGAAAGAAGCAGGTAGACAAACAAGAAGAACAATAGCAGAAGCTTCAAGCTATTTGGCATTGCTCTCTTCCACTGAACCGCAAAATGTAAAAGAAGCATGCAAAGATGAGTGTTGGGTTAAGGCAATGGATGAAGAGCTTGAGCAGATCGAAAAGAATAACACTTGGGAGTTGGTTCCTAGACCAAAAGACAAAAATGTCATAGGAACAAAATGGATCTTCAAAAATAAGTTGAATAAAAATGGGAAAGTGATTAGAAACAAGGCCAAACTTGTTTGTAAAGGGTATGCTCAACAGGAAGGAATAGACTTTGAAGAAACTTTTGCTCCCATTGTTAGACTTGAGGCCATCAGAATGTTCCTTGCTCTCTCTAGCTTCCAGAAGTTCAAAGTATTTCAAATGGACGTAAAATCAACCTTTCTGAATGGAGACTTAGAAGAAGAATTGTACATAGAGCAACTAGATGGCTTTATCCTTGGGAATGATCCAAATCTTGTATGCAAACATAAAAAGGCTCTCTACGGGCTTAAACAAGCTCCAAGGGCTTGGTACTACTGCTTGGACTAATACCTTCATCAACAAGGTTTTTCAAAAGGATCAGCAGATAGCAATCTTTATATAAAAATTGAAAATGACAAATTGCTAATACTTGTTGTGTATGTAGATGATATTATCTTTGGCAGCAACGAAGAAGCTATGAGTCAAAGCTTTGCGTTGGTAATGCAGAAAGAATTCGAAATGTCTTTGATTGGAGAACTGACATAATTTCTTGGATTGCAAATCCAACAAAATGAGGGCGGTATCTTCTTGTCTCAAACCAAGTACCTCAAGCAGATTCTGAATAAATATGGCATGGAAGATTCGAAACCAGTATGTACCCCTATGGTTACAGGATGCAGTCTCAGTGCAAATGATGAATCAACAGCAGTACATCAACCAACCTATAGATCGATGATTGGAAGTCTACTTTATTTGACAGGCACACGACCAGACATCATGCATGCAGTGGGAATAGTTGGAAGATTTCAGGCAAATCCAAAGGAAACTCATCTTCAGGCAGTCAAGAGAATCTTCAAGTACCTTCAAGGAACTCAAAACTATGGCTTATGGTATCCTAGAGATACAGATCTCACACTTCATGCTTACACAGATGCAGATTGGGCCGGAAGCGTGGATGATAGGAAGAGCACAAGTGGTGGTGCATTCTTTATGGGTTCCAGATTAGTATCTTGGTTCAGCAAGAAACTGAGCTCGATTGCTTTATCTACAGCTGAAGCGGAATATGTGGCTGCTACATCTTGTTGTACTCAACTTCTTTGGATGATGCAAACCTTGCAGGATTTTCAAATCACTTGTACTCCACCTGTCTCTATCTTATGTGATAATACGAGTGCAATAAGCATTTCAAAGAATCCTGTCATGCATTCAAAGACCAAACACATACCTATCAAATATCACTTTCTTCGGGAACAAGTGCTGGAGCAAAATGTCAAGTTGGAGTATGTTCCTTCTAAGGAATAAATTGCTGATATCCTCACCAAACCTCTGCCTAGGGAAACTTTTGAATATCTTAGACAGAAGCTGGGAGTAGTTGATGCTTCATCCTGCTGTTGAAGCTTGTCTGTATCAAAGAAAAGTTGGTGTACGCAAGTTGGATGAGGGGATCCCTGTACATACGCTGATTTATGTAGGTGCAGTCGCGTATCTGGAGTTCTGAAGAAAATCAACAAGGACAGACTCTGGTTGAAGGGAGTCTGATATGGGTCTGTCAGAGACCATCAGGCACAGGTTCAGGGGGAGCAGATAATCTTCTAATAATGCATTGTTGGAATTACCTTAGAAGCTCTTGGTTCTAGTACTCAAGCTGTTTTTGGTTCAGGTGGATCAGCTGCAGAAAGGAGAACAGAAGGAGAACATGGTTGCTGATATATACAGTGATTGTCAGAAGCTGCTGATAGTAGTTATTGGTCATTTGCATAAGTCTTGATATTTCGTCTCTATGTCATGTATATTATTTTATCAAGGTCATGTAACGGCCTATTTTGGTTTCCCCACTATGCCTGGGATGATTGATGTGATTGGTTGTCATATGTAAATTTCTGATGTATCCCCACTTGGTTGGGTGATGGTTGTATGTATTGAGTCTTTTGGTGATAGGAAGGTCTTTTATGATGTATATGGTTCTTCTTGAAGAACATCCTTTTGCAGATCTTGCCTACAGTCAGGGGGAGCATGTTCAGCACAACAGAGTAGAGATATCAGCATGTACTCAGGGGGAGCACAGCCCTTTGCCCTTGATGACAAAGGGGGAGAATGACTTTGAGGATCGTGGGGTTGCCATCAAGTCCAAAGGGGGAGATTGTTGGCATTTTGGCACAGGTGTGGTGCTATGGTACAGGTGTTGTCCTTGATGACAACTCACTTTGGTGACAGATCTCAGTTCAGGTGCTCAGAATGAAGGAAATCTTGTATACGCAGGTACACCTTGCCAAAGACACATATACACGCGGGTTATTCATTCAGAAGTCGCGTATGCGTATACACGCACTTTTATGCACATAAAAGCGCGTACATTGTGGAAAACTTATTTTTGGTCCGTGGTTGTTAGCCCTTGGAACTTGAACCTATGGTTGTGGACCATGGTATCTCGTCAGAAGAGTTTAACCCAGGTTTTAGGCCCTTGGTATTGTTTATTATGGTTTTGGACCGTGGTATTGTGGAAGGCCTAAAACTATATAAGAGGAAGGAGATCATGTGGCAAGGAATCATCTGAATTATTATTGAATATCTGATAATATACGAGATCTGAAATATTGGTGATCAGCATTGTGGAGCAGACCTGGATCTGAATGAAGGAGGAACCTTAGCGAAAAGAAGGATAAGTTCTATTGATGGGTTCAGTTCAGCTAAGGTGCATATATACACAGGTTCAGTGAAGGAAAATAGTGTATACGCAGGTTGTTCCATACGCAGAAGCGTATGCACGCAGGTTTCAGGCCATTAAAGTAGCGTATACATTTTGAGTTGTGTTTTTGCTGCTTCTGTTTATTGCTGCAGTGTTCTGGGTTCAGTTTTGGTGTGTTGTACTGTTACTGTGATCTGGGTACAGTAGTCAGAGAGGTGTTTATGTTGATTTAGTTTTTGGTGAAAAGGTGATTGGTTGATGCATAAATTCTTGATGGTTGATTGATGTTATTTGTGGATCCATACTGAAAATTTATGAAACGTGGTCCTTGAAAGAAAGAGAAGTTTGTAGCCTTCTATAGGCCTGCACCTACGTACTAGTATCTTGGCTAGTGCAAGAGCTAAGGGGGTTGTAGCTCCCTTCCAGGAGAAGCTGGAAAACGAGAGAGAGTTGTAGCTCTCTGCAGGTTGCAGCCTACGTACTGGTAAAAGGACTGCACCAGTACATTTGTAAAAAGAAGTTTCTAATTAAAGAAAAGATAGAGACGAATTGCAGCAGGTGGTTTTCACCCACATTGGGTTTCCACCTTATATCTTGTGTTCTTGTGTGCGATTGTCTTTTTGCTCTGCTTTACTGTTTCTGGTTACTGGTTATTTGCTTCTGAATAACATATTAACAATCTACATCAGAAAGATAAAGTAAATTAAAAGTTTTCATTGTATACGCGGGTTTTCTTCTGCATTATTGCGTATATACGCGGGTTTAATTAACTGAAGTAGCGTATAGCAGTTGATTTTGGAAAAGGAATATTTGACTTAATAATACTGATTCACCCCCCCCCCTCTCAGTATTATTTCCAACAATTGGTATCAGAGTAGGTCCTTCAGAAGAAGCTTGATCGCTTGAAGGAAGATCATTCATCATGAGCAACTACGAGAGGGAAGCATCAATCAGGCCACCGATTTTTGATGGGACAAACTTCGTTTATTGGAAGGTAAGAGTTACTGCCTATCTTCAATCTCTTGGTACAGAAGTCTGGGATATCATAGATACAGGGTATACTTTTCCATCAGCAACTCCTACAGATCCGGCTGAAAAGAAGAAATATGAAACAAATGCAAAGGCGGTCAATACTCTATTAGGATGCCTATCTCAATCAGAATTTGTCAAGGTAATGCAGTTTAAAGCTGCAAAAGAGATATGGGACAAGATTGTTCTGAGCTATGAAGGAGATGATCAGGTAAAACGAGCAAAACTTCAAACCCTCAGGATTCAGTATGAAAACCTCAGGATGTATAATGATGAAAGTGTGGCTAACTATTTTCTTCATGTAGATGAAATTGTTAATTGTATGAAAAATTTGGGTGAAGAAATAAAAGAGACTGTTGTGGTTGAAAAGTTTCTAAGATCTTTGTCCCCTAGGTTTGAATCTAAAGTTTCTGCAATAGAATAAAAAGAGAATCTACAAAGCCTTAAAATGTCACAGCTGCACGGAATTCTAACTGCTTATGAAATGAGGAAAGGAGGTCCATCAGACAGGAGAGAAGTTGCCTTCAAGGCTTCAGGAAAAGGCAAGTACTATGAGTCAGGACACGTGTCAGAAGAAGAAGAAGAATCAAATTTTGTCAGAAATCTTCAACGAGGTACTGGGCGGTTCCGAGGTAAGTTACCTTTCAAATGCTTTGCTTGTGGAAGAGTCGGTCACTATGCTGCCAAATGTCCTCACAAGGATAAGATTGACAAAGGGAAGGAACATGTTAGATGGAACAAGAAACATAATGCAAATAAGAAAAGCTATTACACTCATGAAGATAGTGATGGACTTTCAAATAGTGACGAAGATGAACGAGGTAATAAGTATAAACTTTTAATGGCTTTTGAAGATGATGACTACATGGATGCTATAGATGTAGAAGGTTTTGTAAAGAGATATCTAATCTCAAAATTTGCTTAGAAGAGAAAAATGCGATTATTGATTCTCTGCAATGTCAATTGGCTGAAAGGGAAAAACATCTTGAAAATTTGGAATGTGAAATTGTTGGTCTTAGAAAGGAGATTGAGAAAACAAAATCTATTAATCTTAAATTTGTTAAAGGATCTGATACTCTGGATGAGATTATCAATGTGCAGCGTTCTCCACTAATTAAGACAGGTCTGGGATATCATGAAGAAACATCTCAAGCATCCACCTCCAAAAGTTATCTTGATGCAGCAAGGAGGAGCGAGCAAAGGCCTAATATAAATCATCATGTATATCAAGGACAGTTTACCTCAAGAACGAACAAAGACTATCAAGAAAATCAAGGACAAGCTACCTTAAGGACAAATAGAAGCTAGAATTAGCCTCAGGTAAAATCTTCCCACTTTGCCTCAAGAATGGATGTCAGCAGAAACTACAATCAGTTGGATGATAGATTTAATAATCGCAGGAGTTTCTTCAATGGCCAATGCTTCTCTTGCCATAACTTTTGTCACAAAGCAACCCAATGTGTTGCCTATAAGACAATCATGACTAGAGAAGCTCAAAAACAAAGGAATATGACTGGGATCACGAAAAGGAATTATAACAACTTTTCAGCCCTTGAAAATGAAGTTGAATGTTCTATTTGTAATAACTTCGGTCATGAAGATTCTGAATGCAGGAGCATGTTTTGAAAGACAACTCAGAAGGAACAAACCTCAAGTGCCAAAACATGGAGAATGAAGGAACCACAACCAGAAAGATGTGGGATAGCCTTTTATGCAGAAGGACAAGAAAATCTATGGTATATCGACAACGGATGTTCGAAGCATATGACAGGTGATAAAGAAAAACTTGAATCATATACTGCATTAGAAAAGGGAAAGAAGGTTTCTTTTGGAAACGATACCCCTGCAGCCATAAAAGGAAAAGGCACTGCTTAGTTGAAAGAAAGGGTCAAGGATGGAAATGTTTTGTATGTTGATGGCTTGAAGCATAATCTACTGAGTGTTAGTCAGATGTGCGATCAAGGAACCGAGGTAATATTTCGATCAACTGGATGTAGTGTTCGTGACCTTGATACAAGAGAAACAGTGATCAAAGGCAGAAGAACTCCAAATAATCTATACATATTTGAAGAAGGACAACAACAATGCTATTTAAGCAAGGATGATGAACATTGGTTATGGCATTGGAGGTTGGGGCATCTAAGCTTTTCACAAATAAGGAAAGCATGCAAATACCAGGCAGTTCGTGGTCTTCCAGATATCAAAATTCCAGACAACACCATATGCAAATCATGTCAGTTTGGTAAGAAAACCAGAACTAACTTTCCTGAGAAGGAAGGATCAGCTAGCAGGCCTCTTGAGCTAGTCGATACAGATATATGTGGTCCATTTAGGACAAGGTCACCTCAAGGAGAAGAATACCTTATATTATTCATTGACGACTTCTCCAGGTTTGTTTGGTTAGGACTTATGAAGCACAAAGACAAAGCATTCGAAAAATTCAAATCCTTCAAAGCCTTGGCTGAAAATGAATCAAATTAAAAAATTAAGTGCCTCAGGTCCGACAGAGGTGGGGAATTTACCTCAAATGAATTTTTTGATTTCTGTGAAGAACATGGAATAAGAAGGGAATTCTCTACAGCTAGGACTTCTCAGCAAAATGGAGTGGCAGAAAGGATGAACAGAACAGTCCAACAAATGGCTCGTGCTATGCTTGATGAGTCTGGAACTCCCGCAACCTTCTGGGGTGAAGCTGCATATGCTGCGGTTGTTATTCTCAAAAAAACAAATGTCCGAGTGAACAGCACTCAAACTCCTCATGAGCTCTGGTATGGTGAGACTCCTTCGGTAAAGCATTTCAAAATTTTTGGGAGCAAATGCTATATTAAGAATACTGATGAGAAACTTGGGAAACTTGAACCTAGAGCAGATGAAGGCATTCTCCTTGGTTATTCTCCCTACAGCAAAGCATATAAGTGTTACAATAAAAGACTTGGAAGAATTGTTGACAGCATTGATGTAGTGGTTGATGAAAAAGGATACATCCCTAGGAAAGTGAATCATGAAAATATCGATGAGGATGAAGACTACTCTCCAAATCAGACAGATGATGAAGAAGAACCCCAAGAGGCACCAGAGGAACATATAAGGATAGAAGAAAAGACTCCATCCAGGTACGTTCAGAAGAATCATCCAGAATCTCAAATTTTGGGGCAGAAAGAAGCAGGTATACAAACAAGAAGAACAATAGCAGAAGCTTCAAGCTATTTGGCACTGCTCTCTTCCACTGAACCGCAAAATGTAAAAGAAGCATGCAAAGATGAGTGTTGGGTTAAGGCAATGGATGAAGAGCTTGAGCAGATCGAAAAGAATAACACTTGGGAGTTGGTTCCTAGACCAAAAGACAAAAATGTCATAGGAACAAAATGGATCTTCAAAAATAAGTTGAATGAAAATGGGGAAGTGATTAGAAACAAGGACAGACTTGTTTGTAAAGGGTATGCTCAACAGGAAGGAATAGACTTTGAAGAAACTTTTTCTCCCGTTGCTAGACTTGAGGCCATCAGAATGTTCCTTGCTCTCTCTAGCTTCCAGAAGTTCAAAGTATTTCAAATGGACTTAAAATCAGCCTTTCTGAATGGAGACTTAGAAGAAGAATTGTACATAGAGCAACCAGATGGCTTTATCCTTGGGAATGATCCAAATCTTGTATGCAGACTTAAAAAGGCTCTCTATGGGCTTAAACAAGCTCCAAGGGCTTGGTACTACCGCTTGGACAAATACCTTCATCAACAAGGTTTTTCAAAAGGATCAGCAGATAGCAATCTTTATATAAAAATTGAAAATGACAAATTGCTAATACTTGTTGTGTATGTAGATGATATTATCTTTGGCAGCAACGAAGAAGCTATGAGTCAAAGCTTTGCGTTGGTGATGCAGAAAGAATTCGAAATGTCTTTGATTGGAGAACTAACATACTTTCTTGGATTGCAAATCCAACAAAATGAGGGCGGTATCTTCTTGTCTCAAACCAAGTACCTCAAGCAGATTCTGAAGAAATATGGCATGGAAGATTCTAAACCAGTATGTACCCCTATGGTTATAGGATGCAGTATCAGTGCAAATGATGAATCTATAGCAATACATCAACCAACCTATAGATCGATGATTGGAAGTATACTTTATTTGACAGGCACACGACCAGACATCATGCATGCAGTGGGAATAGTTGGAAGATTTCAGGCAAATCCAAAGGAAACTCATCTTCAGGCAGTCAAGAGAATCTTCAAGTACCTTCAAGGAACTCAAAACTATGGCTTAAGGTATCCTATAGATACAGATCTCACACTTCATGCTTACACAGATGCAGATTGGGCCGGAAGCGTGGATGATAGGAAGAGCACAAGTGGTGGTGCATTCTTTATGGGTTCCAGATTAGTATCTTGGTTCAGCAAGAAACAGAGCTCGATTGCTTTATCTAGAGGTAAAGCGGAATATGTGGATGTTGCATCTTGTTGCACTCAACTTCTTTGGATGATGCAAACCTTGCAGGATTTTCAAATCACTTGTACTCCACCTGTCTCTATCTTATGTGATAATACGAGTGCAATAAGCATTTCAAAGAATCCTGTCATGCATTCAAAGACCAAGCACATACCTATCAAATATCACTTTCTTCGGGAACAAGTGCTTGAGCAAAAAGTCAAGTTGGAGTATGTTCCTTCTAAGGAATAAATTGACGATATCCTCACCAAACCTCTACCTAGGGAAACTTTTGAATATCTCAGACAGAAGCTGGGAGTAGTTGATGCTTCATCCTGCTGTTGAAGCTTGTCTGTATCAAAGAAAAGTTTGTGTACGCGAGTTGGATGAGGGGAATCCGCGTACATACGCCGATTTATGCAGGTGCAGTCGCGTATTTGGAGTTCTGAAGAAAATCAACAAGGACAGACTCTGGTTGAAGGGAGTCTGATATGGGTCTGTCAGAGACCATCAGGCACGGGTTCAGGGGGAGCAGATAATCTTCTAATAATGCACTGTTGGCATTACCTTAGAAGTTCTTGGTTCTAGTACTCAAGCTGTTTTTGGTTCAGGTGGATCAGCTGCAGAAAGGAGAACAAAAGGAGAACATGGTTGCTGATATATACAGTGATTGTCAGAAGCTGCTGATAGTAGTTATTGGTCATTTGCATAAGTCTTGATATTTCGTCTCTATGTCATGTATATTATTTTATCAAGGTCATGTAACGGCCTATTTTGGTTTCCCCACTATGTTTGGGATGATTGATGTGATTGGTTGTCATATGTAAATTTCTGATGTATCCTCACTTGGTTAGGTGGATGATCCCCACTTGGTTGGGTGATGGTTGTATGTATTGAGTATTTTGGTGATAGGAAGGTATTTTATGATGCATATGGTTCTTCTTGAAGAACATCCTTTTGCAGATCTTGCCTACAGTCAGGGGGAGCATGTTCAGCACAACAGAGTAGAGATATCAACATGTACTCAGGGGGAGCACAGCCCTTTTCCCTTGATGACAAAGGGGGAGAATGACTTTGAGGATCGTGGGGTTGCCATCAAGTCCAAAGGGGGAGATTGTTAGAATTTTGGCACAGGTGTGGTGCTATGGTACATGTGTTGTCCTTGATGGCAACTCACTTTGGTGACAGATCTCAGTTCAGGTGCTCAGAATGAAGGAAATTTTGTATACGCAGGTACACCTTGCCAAAGACGCGTATACACGCAGGTTATTCGTTCAGAAGTCGCATATGCGTATACACGCACTTTTATTTACATAAAAGCGCGTACATGGTGGAAAACTTATTTTTGGTCTGTGGTTGTTAGTCCTTGGAATTTGAACCTATGGTTGTGGACCATGGTATGTCGTCAGAAGAGTTGACCCCAGGTTTTGGGCCCTTGGTATTGTTTATTATGGTTTTGGACCGTGGTATTGTGGAAGGCCTAAAACTATATAAGAGGAAGGAGATCATGTGGCAAGGAATCATCTGAATTATTATTGAATATCTGATAATATACGAGATCTGAAATATTGGTGATCAGCATTGTGGAGCAGATCTGGATCTGAATGAAGGAGGAACCTTAGCGAAAAGAAGGATAAGTTCTATTGATGGGTTCAGTTCAACTAAGGTGCATATATATGCAGGTTCAGTGAAGGAAAATAGTGTATACGCAGGTTGTTCCATACGCAGAAGCGTATGCACGCAGGTTTCAGGCCATTAAAGTAGCGTATACATTTTGAGTTGTGTTTTTGTTGCTTATGTTTATTGCTGCAGTGTTCTGGGTTCAGTTTTGGTGTGTTGTACTGTTACTGTGATCTGGGTACAGTAGTCAGAGAGGTGTTTATGTTGATTTAGTTTTTGGTGAAAAGGTGATTGGTTGATGCAGAAATTCTTGATGGTTGATTGATGTTATTTGTGGATCCATACTGAAAATTTATGAAACGTGGTCCTTGAAAGAAAGAGAAGGTTGTAGCCTTCTATAGGGTAGCACCTACGTACTAGTATCTTGGCTAGTGCAAGAGCTAAGGGGGTTGTAGCTCCCTTCCAGGAGAAGCTAGAAAACGAGAGAGAGTTGTAGCTCTCTGCAGGTTGCAGCCTGCGTACTGGTAAAAGGACTGCACCAATACATTTGTAAAAAGAAGTTTCTAATTAAAGAAAAGATAGAGACGAATTGCAGCAGGTGGTTTTCACCCACATTGGGTTTCCACCTTATATCTTGTGTTCTTGTGTGCGATTGTCTTTCTGCTCTGCTTTACTGTTTCTGGTTACTGGTTATTTGCTTCTGAATCACATATTAACAATCAACATCAGAAAGATAAAGTAAATTAAAAGTTTGCATTGTATACGCGGGTTTTCTTCTGCATTATTGCGTATATACGCGGGTTTAATTAACTGAAGTAGCGTATAGCAGTTGATTTTGAAAAAGGAATATTTGACTTAATAATACTGATTCACCCCCCCCCCCCTCTCAGTATTATTTCCAACAATTGGTATCAGAGCAGGTCCTTCAGAAGAAGCTTGATCGCTTGAAGGAAGATCATTCATCATGAGCAACTACGAGAGGGAAGCATCAATCAGGCCACCGATTTTTGATGGGACAAACTTCGTTTATTGGAAGGTAAGAGTTACTGCCTATCTTCAATCTCTTGGTACAGAAGTCTGGGATATCATAGATACAGGGTATACTTTTCCATCAGCAACTCCTACAGATCCGGCTGAAAAGAAGAAATATGAAACAAATGCAAAGGCGGTCAATACTCTATTAGGATGCCTATCTCAATCAGAATTTGTCAAGGTAATGCAGTTTAAATCCGCAAAAGAGATATGGGACAAGATTGTTCTGAGCTATGAAGGAGATGATCAGGTAAAACGAGAAAAACTTCAAACCCTCAGGATTCAGTATGAAAATCTCAGGATGTATAATGATGAAAGTGTGGCTAACTATTTTCTTCATGTAGATGAGATTGTTAATTGTATGAAAAATTTGGGTGAAGAAATAAAAGAGGCTGTTGTGGTTGAAAAGGTTCTAAGATATTTGTCCCCTAGGTTTGAATCTAAAGTTTCTGTAATAGAAGAAAAAGAGAATCTACAAAGCCTTAAAATGTCACAGCTGCACGGAATTCTAACTTCTTATGAAATGAGGAAAGGAGGTCCATCAAACAGGATAGAAGTTGCCTTCAAGGCTTCAGGCAAAGGCGAGTACTATGAGTCAGGACACGTGTCAGAAGAAGAAGAAGAATCAAATTTTGTCAGAAATCTTCAACGAGGTACTGGGCGGTTCCGAGGTAAGTTACCTTTCAAATGCTTTGCTTGTGGAAGAGTCGGTCACTATGCTGCCAAATGTCCTCACAAGGATAAGATTGACAAAGGGAAGGAACCTGTTAGATGGAACAAGAAACAGAATGCAAATAAGAAAAGCTATTACACTCATGAAGATAGTGATGGACTTTCAAATAGTGATGAAGATGAACGAGGTAATAAGTATAAACTTTTAATGGCTTTTGAAGATGATGACTACATGGATGCTATAGATGTAGAAGGTTTTGTAAAGAGATATCTAATCTCAAAATTTTCTTAGAAGAGAAAAATGCGATTATTGATTCTCTGCAATGACAACTGGTTGAAAGGGAAAAACATCTTGAAAATTTGGAATGTGAAATTGTTGGTCTTAGAAAGGAGATTGAGAAAACAAAATCTATTAATCTTAAATTTGTTAAAGGATCTGATACTCTGGATGAGATTATTAATGTGCAGCGTTCTCCACTAATTAAGACAGGTCTGGGATATCATGAAGAAACATCTCAAGCATCCACCTCCAAAAGTTATCTTGATGCAGCAAGGAGGAGCGAGCAAAGGCCTAATAGAAATCATCAGGTATATCAAGGACAGTTTACCTCAAGAACGAACAAAGACTATCAAGAAAATCAGGGGCAAGCTACCTTAAGGACAAATAGAAGCTACGATCAGCCTCAGGTAAAATCTTCCCACTTTGCCTCAAGAATGGATGTCAGCAGAAACTACAATCGGTTGAATGATAGATTTAATAATCACAGAAGTGTCTTCAATGGCCAATGCTTCTCTTGCCATAACTTTGGTCACAAAGCAACCCAATGTGTTGCCTATAAGACAATCATGACTAGAGAAGCTCAAAAACAAAGGAATATGACTGGGATCATGAAAAGGAATTATAACAACTTTTCAGCCCTTGAAAATGAAGTTGAATGTTCTATTTGTAATAACTTTGGTCATGAAGATTCTGAATGCAGGAGCAGGTTTTGGAAGACAACTCAGAAGGAACAAACCTCAAGTGCGAGAACATGGAGAATGAAGGAACCACAACCAGAAAGATGTGGGATAGCCTTTTATGCAGAAGGACAAGAAAATCTATGGTATATCGACAGCGGATGTTCGAAGCATATGACAGGTGATAAAGAAAAACTTGAATCGTATACTGCATTAGAAAAGAGAAAGAAGGTTTCTTTTGGAAACGATACCCCTGCAGCCATAAAAGGAAAAGGCACTGCTCAGTTGAAAGAAAGGGTCAAGGATGGAAATGTTTTGTATGTTGATGGCTTGAAGCATAATCTACTAAGTGTTAGTCAGATGTGCGATCAAGGAACCAAGGTAATATTTCGATCAACTGGATGTAGTGTTCGTGACCTTGATACAGGAGAAACAGTGATCAAAGGCAGAAGAACTCCAAATAATCTATACATATTTGAAGAAGGACAACAACAATGCTATTTAAGCAAGGATGATGAACACTAGTTATGGCACCGGAGGTTGGGGCATCTAAGCTTTTCACAAATAAGGAAAGCATGCAAATACCAGGCAGTTCGTGGTCTTCCAGATATCAAAATTCCAGACAACACCATATGCAAATCATGTCAGTTTGGTAAGAAAACCAGAACTAACTTTCCTGAGAAGGAAGGATCAGCTAGCAGGCCTCTTGAGCTAGTCTACACAGATGTATGTGGTCCATTTAGGACAAGGTCACCTCGAGGAGAAGAATACCTTATATTATTCATTGACGACTTCTCCAGGTTTGTTTGGTTAGGATTTATGAAGCACAAAGACAAAGCATTCGAAAAATTCAAAGCCTTGGCTGAAAATGAATCAAATTACAAAATTAAGTGCCTCAGGTCCGACAGAGGTGGGGAATTTACCTCAAATGAATTTTTTGATTTCTGTGAAGAACATGGAATAAGAATGGAATTCTCTACAGCTAGGACTCCTTAGCAAAATGGAGTGGCAGAAAGGATGAACAGAATAGTCCAACAAATGGCTCGTGCTATGCTTGATGAGTCTGGAACTCCCGCAACCTTCTGGGGTGAAGCTGCATATGCTGCGGTTGTTATTCTCAACAAAACAAATGTCCGAGTGAACAGCACTCAAACTCCTCATGAGCTCTGGTATGGTGAGACTCCTTCGGTAAAGCATTTCAAAATTTTTGGGAGCAAATGCTATATTAAGAATACTGATGAGCAACTTGGCAAACTTGAACCTAGAGCAGATGAAGGCATTCTCCTTGGTTATTCTCCCTACAGCAAAGCATATAAGTGTTACAATAAAAGACTTGGAAGAATTGTTGACAGCATTGATGTAGTGGTTGATGAAAAAGGATACATCCCTAGGCAAGTGAATCATGAAAATATCGATGAGGATGAAGACTACTCTCCAAATCAGACAGATGATGAAGAAGAACCCCAAGAGGCACCAGAGGAACAGATAAGGATAGAAGAAAAGACTCCATCTAGGTACGTTCAGAAGAATCATCCAGAATCTCAAATTTTGGGGCAGAAAGAAGCAGGTATACAAACAAGAAGAACAATAGCAGAAGCTTCAAGCTATTTGGCATTGCACTCTTCCACTGAACCGAAAAATGTAAAAGAAGCATGCAAAGATGAGTGTTGGGTTAAGGCAATGGATGAAGAGCTTGAGCAGATCGAAAAGAATAACACTTGGGAGTTGGTTCCTAGACCAAAAGACAAAAATGTCATAGGAACAAAATGTATCTTCAAAAATAAGTTGAATGAAAATGGGGAAGTGATTAGAAACAAGGCCAGACTTGTTTGTAAAGGGTATGCTCAACAGGAAGGAATAGACTTTGAAGAAACTTTTGCTCCCATTGCTAGACTTGAGGCCATCAGAATGTTCCTTGCTCTCTCTAGCTTCCAGAAGTTCAAAGTATTTCAAATTGACGTAAAATCAGCCTTTCTGAATGGAGACTTAGAAGAAGAATTGTACATAGAGCAACCAGATGGCTTTATCCTTGGGAATGATCCAAATCTTGTATGCAGACTTAAAAATGCTCTCTATGGGCTTAAACAAGCTCCAAGGGCTTGGTACTACCGCTTGGACAAATACCTTCATCAACAAGGTTTTTCAAAAGGATCAGCAGATAGCAATCTTTATATAAAAATTGAAAATGACAAATTGCTAATACTTGTTGTGTATGTAGATGATATTATCTTTGGCAGCAATGAAGAAGCTATGAGTCAAAGCTTTGCCTTGGTGATGCAGAAAGAATTCGAAATGTCTTTTATTGGAGAACTGACATACTTTCTTGGATTGCAAATCCAACAAAATGAGGGCGGTATCTTCTTGTCTCAAACCAAGTACCTCAAGCAGATTCTGAAGAAATATGGCATGGAAGATTCGAAACCAGTATGTACCCCTATGGTTACAGGATGCAGTATCAGTGCAAATGATGAATCAACAGCAGTACATCAACCAACCTATAGATCGATGATTGGAAGTCTACTTTATTTGATAGGCACACGACCAGACATCATGCATGCAGTGGGAATAGTTTTAAGATTTCAGGCAAATCCAAAGGAAACTCATCTTCAGGCAATCAAGAGAATCTTCAAGTACCTTCAAGGAACTCAAAACTATTGCTTATGGTATCCTAGAGATACAGATCTCACACTTCATGCTTACACAGATGCAGATTGGGCCGGAAGCGTGGATGATAGGAAGAGCATAAGTGGTGGTGCATTCTTTATGGGTTCCAGATTAGTATCTTGGTTCAGAAAGAAACAGAGCTCGATTGCTTTATCTATAGCTGAAGCGAAATATGTGGCTGCTGCATCTTGTTGCACTCAAATTCTTTGGATGATGCAAACCTTGCAGGATTTTCAAATCACTTGTACTCCACCTGTCTCTATCTTATGTGATAATACGAGTGCAATAAGCATTTCAAAGAATCCTGTCATGCATTCAAAGACCAAGCACATACCTATCAAATATCACTTTCTTCGGGAACAAGTGCTTGAGCAAAAAGTCAAGTTGGAGTATGTTCCCTCTAAGGAATAAATTGTCGATATCCTCACCAAACCTCTGCCTATGGAAACTTTTGAATATCTCAGACAGAAGCTGGGAGTAGTTGATGTTTCATCCTGCTGTTGAAGCTTGTCTGTATCAAAAAAAAGTTGGTGTACGCGAGTTGGATGAGGGGAATCCGCGTACATACGCCGATTTATGCAGGTGCAGTCGCGTATCTGGAGTTCTGAAGAAAATCAACAAGGACAGACTCTGGTTGACGGGAGTCTGATATGGGTCTGTCAGAGACCATCAGGCACAGGTTCAGGGGGAGCAGATAATATTCTAATAATGCATTGTTGGCATTACCTTAGAAGCTCTTGGTTCTAGTACTCAAGTTGTTTTTGGTTCAGGTGGATCAGCTGTAGAAAGGAGAACAGAAGGAGAACATGGTTGCTAATGTATACAGTGATTGTCAGAAGCTGCTGATAGTAGTTATTGGTCATTTGCATAAGTCTTGATATTTCGTCTCTATGTCATTTATATTATTTTATCAAGGTCATGTAACGGCCTATTTTGGTTTCCACACTATGCCTGGGATGATTGATGTGATTGGTTGTCATATGTAAATTTCTGTTGTATCCCCACTTGGTTGGGTGATGATTGTATGTATTGAGTCTTTTGGTGATAGGAAGGTATTTTATGATGCATATGGTTCTTCTTGAAGAACATCCTTTTGCAGATCTTTCCTACAGTCAGGGGGAGCATGTTCAGCACAACACAGTAGAGATATCAGCATGTACTCAGGGGGAGCACAGCCCTTTGCCCTTGATGACAAAGGGGGAGAATGACTTTGAGGATCGTGGGGTTGCCATCAAGTCCAAAGGGGGAGATTGTTGGCATTTTGGCATAGGTGTGGCGCTATGGTACAGGTGTTGTCCTTGATGGCAACTCACTTTGGTGACAGATCTCAGTTCAGGTGCTCAGAATGAAGGAAATCTTGTATATGCAGGTACACCTTGCCAAAGACGCGTATACACGCGGGTTATTCGTTCAGAAGTCGCGTATGCGTATACACGCACTTTTATGCACATAAAAGTGCGTACATGGTGGAAAACTTATTTTTGGTCCGTGGTTGTTAGTCCTTGGAACTTGAACCTATGGTTGTGGACCATGGTATCTCGTCATAAGAGTTGACCCTAGGTTTTGGGCCCTTGGTATTGTTTATTATGGTTTTGGACCGTAGTATTGTGGAAGGCCTAAAACTATATAAGAGGAAGGAGATCATGTGGCAAGGAATCATCTGAATTATTATTGAATATCTGATAATATATGAGATCTGAAATATTGGTGATCATCATTATGGAGCAGATCTGGATCTGAATGAAGGAGGAACCTTAGCGAAAAGAAGGATAAGTTCTATTGATGGGTTCAGTTCAGCTAAGGTGCATATATACGCAGGTTCAGTGAAGGAAAACAGTGTATACGCAGGTTGTTCCATACGCAGAAGCGTATGCGCGCAGGTTTCAGGCCATTAAAGTAGCATATACATTTTGAGTTGTGTTTTTGCTACTTCTGTTTATTGTTGCAGTGTTCTGGGTTCAGTTTTGGTGTGTTGTACTGTTACTGTGATCTGGGTACAGTAGTCAGAGAGGTGTTTATGTTGATTTAGTTTTTGGTGAAAAGGTGATTGGTTGATGCAGAAATTCTTGATGGTTGATTGATGTTATTTGTGGATCCATACTGAAAATTTATGAAACGTTGTCCTTGAAATAAAGAGAAGGTTGTAGCCTTCTGTAGGCCAGCACCTACGTACTAGTATCTTGGCTAGTGCAAGAGCTAAGGGGGTTGTAGCTCCCTTCCAGGAGAAGCTGGAAAATGAGAGAGAGTTGTAGCTCTCTGCAGGTTGCAGCCTACGTACTGGTAAAAGGACTGCAACAGTACATTTGTAAAAAGAAGTTTCTAATTAAAGAAAAGATAGAGACGAATTGCAGTAGGTGGTTTTCACCCACATTGGGTTTCCACCTTATATCTTGTGTTCTTGTGTGCGATTGTCTTTCTGCTCTGCTTTATTGTTTCTGGTTACTAGTTATTTGCTTCTGAATCACATATTAACAATCTACATCAGAAAGATAAAGTAAATTAAAAGTTTGCATTGTATACGCGGGTTTTCTTCTGCATTATTGCGTATATACGCGGGTTTAATTAACTGAAGTAGCGTATAGCAGTTGATTTTGAAAAAGGAATATTTGACTTAATAATACTGATTCACCCCCCCCCCCCCTCTCAGTATTATTTCCAACAAACAGAGCATAGAGACTTTTCTAAAAGGGTGGGAAATTTTATTGAACTAGGTTGTGAATGAGGGGAAGTCATTCAATTGGTCAAACTTGTTGGCTTGACAGTTAAGTATCCATGTAGCGAATACTTGGAATCCTCCCGAGGGCGGGCAAGTGAGATTTTATATCTCTGCATATTTGCTAGATGCAATCTATGCACATAATGCATTCCCTTGCATTAACTGGGCTTTCACACCTCAAGACCTTACCATGCACATCCACTGCAAGTTGCTCTCAAATTGCGGCCATCGTGGAGTTATGGAGAGCTAACTGACCACTTCCTCTTTCCTCTATACAAGATGATCTTTGAGGAAGAACCACCTTGCATGTCAAATAGGGCAATGGAGGCAATATCAGAGATCGTATATTGGTTTGCCTCATCAGATGGCACCTTCCTTAGAGTGTTTGGTGGAGCGAAGCTGCCACATATTTTTCCAATGTGTGCCATCGACAAGATTTTCATGCAAGAAGTTCTTATCATCTCGCCACAAGGTTGTTAACAACTTTGCACAAGAAGAAGAAAGTACCTTGTCCAACTCTTCCCATGAAAATTGGATTGTACGAGATAAATAACCTGAAAGTCACCGTTATCAAAGGAAAGGCAATACATAAGTTTGCATTCAATACTCGAGACTTTAACCTGTACGATACCCGTGGTATTTGCAAAGAACATTGTGCGAGAATTCATTTTCAATGGCTCAGCGGGACATTCCATTGGCAGGAGGAGGATCCATGAAAGAATTTCTATAATGCCTCCAAGACCCACAAGTCAGTCAGTTTTGCAGGAACTTCACAAGTGACTCCACAGAAGGAAGTTGCTCTGAAAGTAGCACCAACAGAAGGGAGAACCCCGTGTAGGATAAGGGAAAGATAAAGGTTTCTTATAGTCTAGGGGGAACGAATCCGCAAGATGAAAGTGGATCCAGCTATTATGAAAGAGGCTTTAGCAACAGTGGCAAAGAGGAAACAAAGGATGCGGAGAGAAGAACGAAGGAAGAGGGAAGAGCGGAGGAGATTGGAGGAATAAAAGCAGAAGCAAGAACATGAGGAGAAGAAGAAGCAGGAAGTAGAAGAAAGGCATAGCATAATAGCAAAAGAAACAACTTAGAAATAAGTTGAAGATCAAGAACAAAATTGACAAGTAGCAGAGGAGGAGGGTAGACAGATGCAGGATCAAGAGCTTTCTTAGCAGATTGAAGAATTGATAGGATTGATGACACGTAGGCGGAATTGGAGCTACAGAATCAAGATATCGACCTAATTCCTAGCACACAATAGGTGACTATTCAGTCTCTACCATCTCTAGCAGCAGAGTAAGCTCCAAGCAAGGAAGGGGAAGTTGTTCCTCTTGATGATGACCCATTATGGACACATACATTTTTTCATACAATGAGTTTCAGAATAAAATTCAAGATGCGCATAAAAAGAATTTTCCAAATGATCTTGCATCTCCTTCATTTATTAGAGAAAGTGAAATTGTGGCCTACACCAAGAGAAATCTTGAAGCCATTACCTTAGCTGACTTGGCCTTCACAATTGCAGCAAAGTCGAACACTCTTTGATGGTCGAGAATAAGCAATTGGAAAGAACTTGAAGGCTCCAAGGTAAGAGGTTGAACAGCTCCATGCAGCAGCTCAGAACATAGCTTCCCCACAAGTCCACCTGGAGGAAATGAAGGAAGTGTTACTTAGTGAAGTATCGACACTTGGAGAGACCATGTGGGATCTCTATGAGGAGCTTGTTAATGTGCACAAGGCAGTTTTCCACCTACATGGCTTGCAGTAGTAGTGTAAGGAATTTTTCAAAACTCTCATAAATGTGCAAGCTTCAATTGCTACTGTGTATGAATGGACAATGCGATACAAAGGGGCACCGCTTGACTTGGGTAAGAAAATGAAGCCACAGGCAGAGCTAGAGAAAGAAAGAGTGTGGATGTTGATCTAGAACAACAAACAACTCACCTCATTCATTAGTAACATTCAGGCCTCATATGCACGGTTATACAACTGACTTTATTTCTTATTGAAGACCCACAGGATCGCATCAGTTGGCTCACTCACTGAAGCCAAATCCAGAAACCAGGTCAGAAAGAAGATAGAGGAATACTTGGAGCAACTAAGACAAATTTCCACTAAGAAGGGCTTGGAGGTGAATAAACAGAACATGCACAACTACATTGGTGGCCCTATCCAAGTGTGGAAAATGTTGTTCATGATTCAGAAGGAAGTAGAAACTAGTTTCGAATCATTGTATCTGAATTCCATGGAGGCTAGAGTCTGCTTCCATCCAAACACCATCACATAGTTTGGGGATGCCATTACACGGTATCAAGCTTGGCACTACTACGTGATTGAAAAATATCAATTGGAAGTTGTTGAGCTTGAGTTCTCCTAAACTCAAGCATGACAATGTTTTTTCTTGTTGGGATGTTTAGTTGGCTCTACCCTATTTTGTCTTACATGTGTACAAGTGTAAATTGTAATATTATTTGTAATTAATTTGTAAGTGGAATTCCAAGTGTCAATATTGGAATGTGAAGAGTCTAGATGTAATGTAATGAGTTATTTTGTAAAGAAGTTGAAGAGTCATAAGGGTAGTCCAAAAGTCAAAAAGGGAGTTGAAGAATCACCCCCTCTTGTTATAAATAGAACCTCATAACTCATGAAAAGGGATTTTGGCTAGGTTTAGGCTTAGAGTCGGGAGCTTGGGAGTTTTGTGAGAGACTTGGCTTCTCCATCGCGTAGAGGAAGTATGTTTCTTTGGAGGATCAAGTGATGTTGACTTCACATTTCACTATTGGGGATAGTGGTCCGCCAATGGTGTATGTATGATTGGAAATTTCACTTAATAAAATCTTAGACCTGACATGTTTTCATGCATATGTTGTAAATGTAGCAGGAATATTCTTGTTATGTTTGCAATGTGTGTTATTTAACCAACATTTATGCTTATGAACTATTTCGTTTGCATTAGTACTAATTTGGAATTTATCCAGGATAAAGAATTAAAGGTATTACAGACTCATGTGCATGGATGTGCCTATGTTACTTATGCAACGGATCGATAAGATTGCTAGAATACATAGACACTGAGGCAATTCAGAGAAAACATAACAGTCAAACATGTAAACAAAACAAGTTTAATAAGGAGGTCACGCAATTCTCTTGGGCTACGTCTCCTGGTCCAACCTTTCAATGGTGGCCTCTCTATTATGTTTTCAAGCAGAGGTTTTACAACAGTGAGATCGATTCGAGACTCACTAAACAGAATGAAGTCAGTAGGAATGGAGTGCACAGACTCTCCTTACTGAAACTCAACCTCTGAGGGTCACAGTAGTACGACAGACCTATGTCGAGGAGTTTGCATGAACCTCTCAAGCTTTCAATGGAGTACACAGACTCTGTGACTCTCTCTAGCTCTATCTGGCTCGATGCTGCCTTCAGGTCAGCTCGGTTTCTACTCTCTGTTCTCTGCTATTAGCTTTCTGCATCTCTTCGTTGTCTGCCTCTATGTTCTCCGCTATGTCGCCTCTGTCAGTTCATGGCTTTAAAGCCAGTATGTTCTTTGACTGCTCATTTTCGCTTCCTAGCCTTCTGGTTTCCTTTCCTTTGTCCATTCGAATTCATCTGCTCTGCATCATCATCACTGGGTAACACCTCGCAGGGAGGTGGCCACCTATTTGCTAACGAACTGGGTGTCAGATTCCCTAAATCATATTCGAATGGTCGTTAAATCTGTTTGCTTCAAGATCGCCCGCGAACATGAATCATTTGCCAACTAATCATCCACGTCAAACTTCAAATCCCCTGTCATCTTGCTTTTTAACCTGTCAAATTCGGTCAGTCATCGGGATGCATCTCCACCGTTGATCTGGACCCCCCAGATCCTATGGTCGTCCTTCATATCGGGTGGACAAGTTGCACGACATTTACCCATCCAATGCGGGCGGTTTTCTCTCTCTTCCATTGGACACATGTCACTCAATGTGTGGCATTAGGCAGGACTCAGTCAAAACTGCTTTCCACGTCGAGGCCTTCCAATATTCTGCCGGTTTTGGGGAATCCTGCGCTACGGAACCGAAACAGTTACTTTTCTGTTTTTCATAGCGATTTCGGGTCCGGGCGCTTCGGGGCTTTCCTTCACTGAGGGGGACACCCTACGATACACGATTAGCGCTTAGCACTAATTGCGTACCAGAATCCACCTCTGCTTCCCGAATTAGCCTCCAGTTTTTCCAGTTTGCGCCAGTGCGCGTTACCATGGGCCAACGGTCTGTGCGCTCGACTAAGGGTCCTCGTTGCTTCGCTCTGGCCACAACTGCAACTGTTACGAGGATTCCTTCTGATAGCTTCAATCTTTTCTAGGACTTGAATCTTTTAGCATAATTTAAAACAGTCATGAAAACTTAAAGAGTTTCTAGGATCCAATTCAGATCACAACCTTCCCACTGCAAAAGCTTTTGGACCACCAAAAGTTGGTTTTCTTTTAAGCATCAATCAAGTGAGGGTATTGCTTCCTCGCTTGCTCAATTTCTATCCATTTCGCACTGTTTGGTTTTGGACCTTTGAGTCCAATATTGAGGTACTCAACATTCCCTCTGCATGTAGTTCTTACCTTCTTATCTAGAACTGTATCTTCCTGCAACTCATTAAGATATTCAGGTAACAGGTCAGCAATAGAAGGCAATTGACTCTGCTCTTCAGGATCTTCAATTAATGAAGGTTCAAATAGTCTCAAGTTGTCTGCATTAACAACTAAGTAGATGTGCATGTAAGCTGGTAGATCAAGGCGAAAAGCATTCTCACCAATTTTCTCAAGTATCTTGAAAGGTCCATACCTTATTGGCTTTAGCTTCTTACCTTCACCTTGCATTCTGTCTTTGCTAATATACAGCCAAACTTGGTCACCAACTTGGAAACTATGCTCCATCTGATGCTTGTCATGCCTTGCCTTGTACTTGGCTTGGCTCTTTTCCAGCTGTTCCTGTACTGCCTGGTGAATCTCTTGGATTTGTTCAATGAACTTGGTTGCCTTGTCCACATCACTGTGTCCATCAACTGCTATGTCTTTACCAAAGACAAAATCCAAGGGAGACCTTGGTGTGAAACCAAAACAGGTCTCAAAAGGAGATCTCTGTGTAGAAGAATGTTTAGCTTGGTTGTAAGCATGCTGCACATAACATAAATGTTCATCCCAAAGTTTGGGATGCTTGCTACAATAGCCTTTGAGCAACTGGATTACTATCCTGATGACCACTTCTGTTTGGCCATCTATTTGTGGATGAAAAGCTATGCTTTTCTTCAGTGTGGTGTCCATCAATTCCCACAAACTTGACCAAAATTTCCCAACAAATCGGGTATCTCGATCAGATATTATGGAAGTGGGTAATCCAAAATGAACCCATACATGTTGAAAGAACAACTTTGCAGTTTGTTCAGCTGTAATCTATTTGTTACAAGGTATTAAAATACACATTTTGCTGAACCTATCCACAACAACATATAAATAGTCATGACCTTTCCTAGATTTAGGCAGTCCTCCAAAAAAAACCATGGAAACACTTTCCCAAGGATGAGAAGGAACTGGTAGTGGAGTGTACAAGCCTAGTTTTCTATTGTTGGGCTTGCTTTTAGCACACATGGTACACCCTTTTACATATCTAGAAACCATCTCATACATTTTCAGCCAATAACAAAATCTTTGCAGCTTTGCAACTGTTTTACTTACACCAAAGTGACCTGATATTACAGAAGTGTGTGCTTCTCGAATTATCTTTACTCTTTCAATTTGTGGAATGCATAGCTTCCCAAAATACAAGAGTTGGTCCTTATCATGATAATCCAATTCTTCTACCCATTTGCCTTGACTTAAAGTTGCATATACATCTTTAAAATCTATATCATGAGCCTATTGTTCAGTGTAGCTCTCATGCAATACTAAATTATGCTTAAGTATAGTAGATGCATTTATAATTGGTTTAGATTACATATATGCAACTTTATTTTGTATGCCCTTTTTATATCTGATGACTAAATGAAACTTTTGTAGAAAACCCATCCATCTATAATGTCTTGATTGTTGCAACTTAGTTTGGGAGTGTAGATATTGAAGTGGTTGATGATCAGTATGTATAACTGTCTCTTTTCCCATTAAGTAATGTTTCCACTTTTTCACACTCTGTACTAATGCATACAATTCTTTATCATATGTGGGATATTTGACTACTGCATAATTAAATGTCTCAGAATGATAACATATGGGTTTACTGTGTTGCATCAACACTGCTCCCATGGCATAGTCATTGGCATCTGTTTCAATCTCAAATGGTCTTTGAAGATTGGGTAGTGCTAGTACTAGTGTTGTGCTAATATTTTCTTTCAAGGTGTCAAAGGCTTTCTATTGTTTGCCTCCCCACTGAAACACCTTGTTCAATCCTGTCAAAGCATGTAAGGGAGTTGTAATTAAGGAAAAGTTAGAAATAAACTTTCTCCAATATTGTGTTGCTCCTAAGAAGCTTCTGACTTATGTAGTAGATTTGGGTTTAGGCCAGTTTACAATGACTGCAACCTTAGAGGGATCTATCTTCAATTCACCACCTCCTACTATATGTCCCAAATAATTAAAAGATGTTTTGCCAAATTCACATTTTGAGAGTTTAACATAAATATTTTCTCCTTTCAAAACATCTAGGGTCTGGTTAACATGCTTTAAATTTTCTTCCCATGGTTTGCTAAATATAAGAATGTCATCTAGATATACAATAACAAAATCATCAAGAAAAGGTCTGAGTACATCATTCATTACTCTCATGAAAGTAGCAGGAGCATTAGTTAAGCCAAAAGGCATAACCAGCCACTCATACAATCCCTGCTTTGTTTTGAAAGTAGTCTTCCATGCATCTTGCTCTGCAACTCTGACCTGATGATAGCCACTATGCAAGTCTAACTTGGAAAAATAAATAGCTTCTTTCAACTGATCTAATAGATCATCTATGCGAGGAAGGGGATAACGATTTTTTATCATTATCTTATTCAGTGCTCGGTAATCAATGCACATTCTCCACGAGCCATCTTTCTTTTTCACCAAAATAATTGGAGACCCACATGGTGATGTGCTAGGTCTGATGAACCCCTTCTCGAGCAGCTCCTGTACCTGCTTCTTGATTTATGCATTCTCTAAAGCGAACAACCTGTACATTCCGATGTTAGGCAATGGAGCATCTTGATACAAATTAATATCATGCACTATTTCGTTTTTGGGTGGCAGACCTTTAGGTTCTTGAAACAATACATCATACTCTGAAACAACTTTTTCTAAATCAGCTTGCTGTTTAGCATCACAGCCCTCAAATACATTGGTTTTATTAGGTTTCTTTTCCTTTACAACCATCAATAAAAATTGTTTGCATGAATTTATAATTCGTTTCATCTACCCTAAGTTTATGAGAGTATACTTATTATTGAGCTTATGAGCTCTTACAATATAACGAGTAGATACTTGTTCTCAGCTCTATAGAAAATAGCTTTTCTATCATACAAGTAAGGACTTCCTAAAACAATTCCACATATATCCAAAGGAACTATATCTAACTCAACCTCATCTACAAATGCTGACCCAAAAGAAAACTTAAGTTTACATTGTCTAGTCACTTGTAGCTTCGCTTTATCACATTGCCAACCTAATGGATATGGTTTCTTGTGAGGTGTGGTTAGTAATCCCAACTTCTTTACAATTTCTTCAGAAATTAAATTTACTTGTGAGCCACTATCAAACAAAGTATCAATCTTTTGATGATTGGAAATAACTCGAATATGAAAAAGCTTATGCCTTTTTCTCTCATTTTCTTCATTATCAGTAGATTGTGCAGAATTACTAGTAGGTGCTTCAGAATTTTTACCTTTTATACCTGTGGCTGCGATTTTTGCTTCATCTCTTGAGTCTGACCCCAAATCCTTTTGAATAGCTCTAGCAGTCTTCTTCTTCTTTCCCTCGAACTTCTTAGGTTTCAGGTCCGAATGCAGAATCCAGTAGTGTTCATCATCATGCCCATCCTTCTTACAGTGAGTGCATGAGTACTTGCTTTTCTGTACAGTGTTTGTCTTCCTCTCTTTCCATTTCTGTTTTCTTTTCTCCTTATTTTTGCTTGCAGTGGGTTTGGATGATCCCCCAACTTCTGGGTTCCCATTCTTTCCTCTAGCTTCTAGATGCGTAGCCTGAACACATACCTCATCTATGCTAGTGGGATTGAACATGAGGATAGCGTGTCTCATGTAGCTATGTAGACCACCTATATACTTCAACAAAGTCTCAAGTAATTCTAAACAAATTCCTAGAATCAAAGCTCTTTTCCTAAATTCTTGGGTGTAACCTTGTACACTTTGCCCTTTTAGTTGTCGAAGAGTTTGCCAACTCATCATGGCTTACTGCATGTAGGCTAATGGATAGAATTTCTTCTTAATTGCATAAACAAATTCACTCCAGACAGAAAGAATCTTACCATGTTTCTTCATGTCAGATTGTGTCCTATCTTCCCACCATACCAAGGCAGTGCCTCCAAGGCGTAGGCTGGCCAACTGAATCTTACTCTTGTCTGAGTCGATGCTCTGCACTCTGCAATAAACATCAATCTGTCTGATCCAATTATCCAGTTTCTTTGCATTCAACTCTCCATCATATATTGGTAAATCAAATTTAACATCTCATTTAATCAAAGATTTCTTCTTTTTATTTTCAGGGCTATTAGGAGGCATGAGAAATTTTTCTTCTTTCCCCTTTGCCTTTAGAGTGGTCATGGAGGGGAGATTCTTCTACTCCTTTGTCTTGTTTGGAGTTTGATGAATCTTCATCTCTATTTTTCTTAAATTCCCTATACATTTCCTCCACCATGGATCTCAAGGTCATAAAACTATCCATGAACTGGGGGTCTGATTCCAAGGGATTTTCTTCTGACATTTTCCTCTTAGAATAGACTCTTCCAATTCCCCGGTTAGTTTCAGCCAATTCTCCTTCTCCTAGTTTAAGCTTTGATCTAGTTAGCATTCAACAACAAAATCCAGCACAAGCTTGTCTAACCTTAGTAACCTAGAGCTCTGATACCACTTGATCTGGAATTTATCCAGGATAAAGAATTAAAGGTATTACAGACTCATGTGCATGGATGTGCCTATGTTACTTATGCAATGGATCGATAAGATTGCTAGAATACATAGCACTAAGGCAATTCAGAGAAAACATAACAGTCAAACATGTAAACAAAACAAGTTTAATAAGGATTTCACCCAATGCTCCTAGGCTACGTCTCCTGGTCCAGCCTCTCAGTGGTGGCCTCTCTATTATGTTTTCAAGCAGATTTTTTACAACAATGAGCTTGATTCGAGACTCACTAAACAGAATGAAGTCAGTAGGAATGGAGTGCACAGACTCTCCTTACTGAAACTCAACCTCTGAGGGTCACAGTAGTATGACAGGCCTATGCCGAGGAGTTTGCTTGAACCTCTCAAGCTTTCAATGGAGTACACAGACTCTCTGACTCTCTCTGGCTCTGTCTGGCTTGATGCTGCCTTTAGGTCAGCTCGGCTTCTACTCTTTGTTCTCTAATATTAGCTTTCTACGCCTCTTCGTTGTCTTCCTCTCTATTCTCCGCTATGTCGCCTCTGTCAGTTCATGGCTTTAAAGCCAGTCTGTTCTTTGACTGCTCGTTTCCACTTCCCGGCCTTCTGGTTTCCTTTCCTCTGTCCGTTCGAATTCCTCTGCTCTGCATCATCATCACTGGGTAACGCCTCGCAAGGAGGTGGCCACCTATTTGCTAACGAACTAGGTGTCAGATTCCCTGAATCATATTCGAATGGTCGTTAAATATATTTGCTTCAAGATTGCCCACGAACACGAATCGTTTTCCAACTCATCATCCACATCGGACTTCAAATCCCTTGTCATCTTTCTTTTTAACCTGTCAAATCCAGTCAGTCATCGGGACCCATCTCCGCCATTGATCTGGACCCCCCAGATCCTACAGTCGTCCTTCATATTGGGCGGACAAGTCGCACGACGTTTACCCGTCTGATGCAGGTTCTTTTCTCTCTCTTCCACCGAATGTGTGTTGCTCGATGTGTGGCATCGAGCGGGACTCAGTCAAAACCGCTTACCACCTCGAGGCCTTCCGATATTCTATCAGTTTTGGGGAATCCCATGCTACGGAACCGAAACAGTTACTTTTCTGTTTTTCATAGCGATTTCGGGTCCCGGTGCTTCGGGGCTTTCCTTCACTGAGGGGGACGCCCTGCGATACGCGATTAGCATTAATCACGTATCAGAATCCACCTCTGTTTCCCAAATTAGCCTCCAGTTTTGCCAGTTTGCGCCAGTGCACGTTACCATGGGCCAACGGTCTGCACGCTCGACCGAGGGTCCTTGTTTCTTCGCTCTTACCACAACTACAACTGTTACGAGGATTCCTTCTGATAGCTTCGATCTTTTCTAGGACTTGAATCCTTTAGCATAATTTAAAACAGTCATGAAAACTTAGAGAGTTTCTTGGATCCAATTCGGATCAAGTACGAATCTTGTTGAATGTGTGTTGTTGTATTAATTCATCACTGTTAACTTGTGAAATATTTCACATATTATGTTATGATGTGATTATGCTTGTGTGTTCCTTTCAAGTTGCGTACTATTACAGGATTTTAAGGGGCTCACTTATTTTCCCTTTCGTGTGGAAGAACCTTCACACATTTCACTTGACTCTTCGCAAGGTCACACACTTGTTCTCACCAAAGTCACTATACATCACTCTATGTGTAATTGCAACCAAGGCATATCATTAGCACCAACTGCATCGGAAACCGAGAATTTTGTGAGAGCCTTGGCTTCTCTGTAATGTAGAGGAAGTATGCTTCTTTGGAGGAGAAGGTGATGTTGACTTCACGTTACACTATTGGGGCTAGTGATCCGTCATTGGTGTATGTATGATTGGAAATTTCACTTAATAAATGCTCAAAGCCAACATGTTTTCATGCATATGTCGTAAATGTAGTAGGACTATTCTTATTGTGTTTGCAATGCATGCTATTTAACGTGCACTTATGATTATGAACTATTTTGTTTTCATTGGTACAAATCTTGTTGAATGCGTGTTGTTGTATTAATTCATCACCGTTAAATTTTGAACTATTTCACATATTATCTTGTGATGTCATTATGCTTGTGTGGTCCTTTCGAGTTGCGTACTATTATAGGCGTTTAAGGGGCTCACTTATTTTCCCTTCCGCATGGCAGAACCTTCATGCATTGCAATTGACTCTCTGTAGAGTCACACACTTGTTCTCACCAAAGTCACTATACATCACTTTCTGCGTAATTGCAGCCAAGGCATATCATTAGCACCCACAGTATCGGCAATCGGGTCGTATTACCAGATGGGACTACTACACTAAACGGTGTGAGGTCTAATTGGGACTTCATATCGAGGAGATCCACTGAATGTTGGTGGGTCCAATACTATCAACATTTCTGGCACTAGAAGGAGGCCCAGATGACAAGTTGAGCCCATGAAGAATGTTTGAACTTTCCATACTCATTAATGGCTTCCTCCCATATCTTAGCCCTGGCATGTTTTTCTAAAACCTTAAAACTAAAAGTGTCGGCGGAAATAATTAATGACTTGTCAAATCTTAAATTCAATGGTAAGGGTGATAAACCCTTCTTTGAGCACAACGCTTGTTTTCTTGAATTTTTCATGAAGCACAATATTCATTGCGAGGAAGATTCTTGTAGGTTGTTCGCTCTTACGTTCAAAGGGCGCGTAAGGGAATGATGTTACACATTGTCTGTCACTTCCATACACTCTTTCAAACATCTTTCCATAGAATTTTACCGTGCGTTTGATAGGTATGATTACAAATATGTGTTCAAGAAAACTATGTGATTGTGAAAATTACCTGATGAATCTCTTGATGATTTCCACGATCATTTCATTCATTTTTGTATTGAATTTTCTGAAGATGACGTTGATTTGCCTTTAATGAAAGAGATATTTGAATTTCTTGTTCACATTTCGATGAATCGCACGAATATGAATCTTTCTAATTCCTCCCAAAATACCTCATTATTAGAGCTTCTAAATTTTTGATGGACGAGGTTGATGTACCAAGTAACTCTTTTTCTTCGTCTAATCAAACAACTCTAGTTCTGTAGGTTGAGGTGAGACAACTTGAGAATTCGTCTGTTGGTTTAACACCATCTTCTCTCACCCCACATACTCATAATTTTAGTGCAAGTTTGGACTGTGAATCTAATGTTTGCAATGAATTTTTATTTCCTCATCCTCCATCCTTTGGTTCCTTTGATCCTCTGGATTGTGAGTTATTGTGTTCACCCGTTTCCAATGTTTCTTTGGATGTTCATGAGGATCAAGTTCAGGATGGAATTGGTGTTGCGCAGAAAACTTGCGATATCATTTACAATGACTATGTGTGGGATTCCACATTTGAACAAGAATCTGTGATGAAGGATGAATTTTCTCCTTATGCACCTCTCCCCCATTTTCCTGACATTTTTTGTGATTTTGTCACTCCTATTAAATCTTGCGAAAATTTAGTTTCTGGTGATATTATTACTTTCTATCATTTTCAAAACTCGTGGAATGTTAGTTTTTCATCCGAATGCGAAGAGAAAAAATCTTCTTTTATAAATCTCCCAAATCTATCATCTCATCATTGTGAAGAATTAGAGGGTGAAATTTCTTGTTTTCCATCTTCCCCTCTTTATGATTCGTCAGATCATGAGGATGCCTCTATTTTTTATCTTTAACTTTCTCATCATGGTTGTCATGATCTTTTCACGCATTCATCTGATCACAATTCTGATTTTTCCGTTGTTGATTTTTCTAAGCCACTGGTCTTCGATGATCTATCTTCTGATGATTTGGAACTTCCGCAAGCTGTCGAGGCACTTCAGCCCGAGCTGATGGTTATGTTAGGTTCTCGCAATCTTGAGATTAGTTCCAATTCTGATCAGAAGATAGATCATACTTTTTTGCATGCATTTTCAAATTTCAAATGTCTGCATATACATTGTCTTCTCTTTCTTTTTTATGTTTACTGTTGAATACATTTTTTGACATGCATTCCCTCGCTTACATAGGCCATCCAATGCACCAGTGACTACATTGGAAATATCATTTTATGTAGGTCTAGCCTATTCTCTTTTAGTTTCGGAGTAGTAGTTTCTTTCTGTCATGTCCCTTCCTAAATTAATTTGGACCAAGATTAATTGTTATATTATGGGGCCAATTTTGGAGATAGTAGGTCCCATTCGATCTTATTAGGATATTATACTTAGGAAAAGTTATTTTTTTGTGGTTAAGATACACATTGGGGGCACCCACATTAAGGAAATATGCATTCCCTAGTTTGATTTGCATGGAGGTGGTTAAGTTTTGTGTGGAGATGTGTAAATGAGGGCTCATGATGGAGGTAGAATTGGAGGGAAAAGTTCTCCACGAAATCTATATAAGGAAGGAAGATCTCCTCATTTCATTCATCTTTTGGCATATCGATTTATCTCTGGTTGCTCGAGCTGCTTAGCCAATTCACTTGTTGTTCAGCACGAGTTAATCAAGTGAAGAGCTCACCCTTTCTTTGGGGGACTTTGAGTGCCACCCTAGGAAGGTTTTTCTTCATTCTTCAAGACAAGGATCTCATTTTGAGTTCCAATAGTTGCATTCATATCCAAGTGGTGCGTATTATTGGAGGACACAATGAAGAGGAGGTCGAGTTTCCTTGTGGTGTCTTGCAGTGGAGTTTGGTTGAGATATTTTCCGAAGAGGAGGCATAGGAGGTTTTTTGTCATTTTTGAGAGTTTGGGAGTTGGAGGAGTGTGCTTCTTTGTAGGATGACTTTCGCACTTACTAGTCCAGCACAAAGGCAACACTTGGTGCTCATGTGGCCTGGGTAGAATATCAATCTTTGAGGCTGAACTTTATGGTGGAGGTTAAGGGAAATATTTGGAGAGGAGATTGCTTCATTTCCAGAGCTTGGAGGAAGTTTTCATTGGTGTTCCTTGCAGGTCATATTTCTTGAGCAGTTTGGAGGGCATAGGGCATATCGGTGGCTGAATTTGAGAGGTTGTATTCAGACCAAACCCTTTCAGGATTATTGTGGGTTTTTTCCAAGGATATTGGGGCTAAAGTTTTGGGATTTTCTGAGCACCGGAGATAGGGTTTCTTGCAGTCCTTTCCAGCCATCAATGTAGTTTCTGGGGGACAGTGCAGAGCATTAGAGGAGCAGTCATTTTCTGTATTTGAGATTATTGTTTATCACCTGGTTTCTGTCAAGATTTCCCTTGAGGCAAGCCCGGGTTCATTTCTTCATACTATTGTACTTGCTCCATTTCATTAATAAAATGGCTCAATTGGTTCTCAATTATGGAGTTCATTGAGCATTTGTTGATTTTTTTTATTTTTTCTATGTTATAAATCAATTTTTCTTTGCATATCATTGTTTATATAAGTTTGGAAAATTACAATGGTATGAGAGCTTAGATTTTGGCTTAGCCATGGGAAAAATTTCCTATGAGTGAGGAGGACCGACAGAATATTACTTACAGTTGGCAAAGGTACCGGAGCAGGGAAAGGGAGTTGGAGATTACTCCAGACATGGATGATCGTGGGAAGAATGTGGTAGCAGAAGATATGGGTGAACCCAAGAGTAGGGAAATGATGGATTTCAACAGTCTCTTGAAGGCTTTGAGTGATTTTGCGAAAGGGCAAAAGGAGATGTTGGACAAGATCAAGATGCAGAATCGGGAGTGGAGCACTCACCAAGAGTTTATAGTTGGAGAGACTTCAAGGGCCTCTAAATAGTTTGATCACCTTTCACCTACTACACAATAGCCATCCTCGAGTGAGCCGACTTGGGCTACTTTACCTTCTTTATACCCTTGGTACAGGGTGAAACTAGTGGAGGAGAGGATCCATCATTGATGGGGGGGCATTTCCGAGAGTGGAAGTCCATGGGGGCCAACTTCAGATAGGCTCTAACGTTTAGAGACTTTTGCAAGCTCAAATAGAATGAAAAGGGGAAGGACTATGGCACGCAGAACTATGAGTTGCATCTCTCTATTGGGTAAATGTATTTTCCTACCTATGATGGAACTACCAAGTGCACGACACATGCTTGGGTAGAGAAGTTGGACACATACTTCCAGCTGAATCAGATGGCAGAGGTAAAGGCCATCAAGATGGCCACATTGCACCTGGAGGGGGAGGCACACAATTGGTGGTTTCATGATTTGTCCACACTGGGGCATGCCAGCATGACCTCCTGTGAGGACTTCATGTGGAGAGTAGTGGAGCACTTTGATCGAAGGGATCGAGAGGCTCACTTTAGGGAGTTGACCCATCTTAGATAGATAGGGCATCCAGAGGATTATATCTTAGATTTCTTTAAGGTCTCAGTCATGGCACCTGATTTTTCAGATGCAAGGAGAGTATACACATTTGTGGAGGGGTTGACAGAGCCATTGTGGGGACTAGTGAAGTCATGCAAGCCATCTACTCTTTTGGAGGCGATATCTTGCACTCAATATTTGCAAGGGGTTATCCCCAAGACCCAAGCTCCATTTCCTTCCCGCACTCCCTACCCTTAGAAGGGAAGTGACACTAGAATTCCCATGGTGCAGAGAGTAGCCCAAGGGTGGATCAGTTGGATGACGAGACCAAGAGAAACTTCAGGAAGAGGAAGTTGTGTTTTACATGCCGAGAGACTTTGGCACCAAGCCATCGGTGCACAGCGGGTAAGGCCTGTTACATCGAGGTCTTCTCAGATAGTGATCAAGATGATGGTGTGGAGTTTTAGTTTTGTGGAGGAGACAACGAGGATCTAGGAGGGAGGGACCACCACCACCACAGGGAGGAGCATCTTTCGCACCAATCGGGGGAGTCCTAGCTTCTTTGTGTGGGATTCCCAAATTTTTTACCATGAGGATCAGAGGTATGGTGCAAGGGTAGAGTGTTTCAGTTTTAGTAGACAGTGGGGCCACCCACAATTTTATTGATGCTCAAATGGTCCAAAGGAGGGGCATCGTCACTGCAGAGTTTGAGGGGTTTTTAGTCTTAATAGCATGAGATAGGACTATGTAGTGCACTCGATATGTTCCCTCTCTAATAGTGACTATGGGGAACTATTCGATGACAAACCACTTTTTGTGGTGGATGCACCAGACACCAATGTGTTATTGGGTGTCAAATGGTTGTATTTCAGAGTTTGGGCATTGGGTGTACAATGTGATGGAGTTTTCTAGACATGATGGCAAGTCAGTGGTTCTTCAGGGCATGCATTCGTACCCCCCTCAGATAGTTTCAGCCCATAGGATGGAGGCCGATTTGAGGCATGGAGACATAGCATGGGCAGTAAAGATGAGGATTTCATAGGCTGGAGGAGAGACCATGCCACCACATCCAAACATACAGACAATACTAGATAGAGATCTAGTAGTCTTTGGAGATATACCATTGGGACAACCACCTAATAGGGGGTTTGAGCACACTATAGAGTTGGAGCCTAGTGTGCAGGAAATCATGACTACAACCTATAGGCATCCCAAGACCTATAAGGATGAGATCGAGAGGGCCATCAGGGATTTAATGGCTTTGGGTCACATCAGACCAAGTTCCAGTCTGCTTGCTTCTTTGGTTGTGTAGGTGAAGAAGAAGGATGAGACTCTCCACATGTATATTGACTACAGGGCCCTCAATAAGAAGGCGTTGAAGAACATGTATCCCATTCAACACATTGATGAGTTGTTGGACGGGCTTAGAGGAGCCAAGTACTTCTCCAAGATAGATTTGTGGTTGGGTTCGGGTGAGGGAGCATGACATCCCGAAGAAAAATTCCATATGTCATTATGGGCATTTTGAGTCCCTGGTAATGCCTTTTGGGTTGACCAATGCACTGGCTACTTTTCAGTTGTGCATGAATCATGTGTTTAGAGGCCAATTGAGGACATTTGTACTAGTATTTTTTGACGACATCTTGAACTACAGCAGGACATGGGAGGATCACCTGCATATAGAGCAACAGTTCTATGCCAAGATGTCCAAGTGTGAGTTTGGGCTGACATAGATGCTTTACTTGGGACACATCATAGGTGCAGATGGGGTCAAAGTGCATGAGGAGAAGATTCTGGCCATTCAGGATTGGCCAAAGCCTTGAGATGTGATAGCGTTGAGAGGATTTTTGGGCATCTGTACCTATTACCAAAAGTTCGTGAAGGGCTTCTCACGGTTGGCAGCACCCCTTACTGATCTGACTAAGAAGGGGGATTTTGCGTGGATAGAGGGAGATCAGGTAGTGTTTTATCACCTCAAGGAGGTGATGAGTTTTTTTCTGGTATTGGCACTTCTGGATTTTACTCAGCCTTTCACATTGGAGTGTGATGCATTAGGTGTGAGGATCGGGACAGTCTTGTCCCATGGAGGGAACCCCATTTCTTTCGAGTCGGAAGCTCCTACCACATGAGATGTCGTATTCCATTTACAACAAGGAGAAGTTGGCCCTAATGCATGCATTGGCCAATTTTAGGCAGTACTTGGTGGGGAACCGATTTCAGGTGAAGACAGATCACAACAATCTTCGCCATTTCATGGGGTAGCAGGGACTCAATGACAGAAAATTGAGGTCGGTCAGCAAGGTGCAGGATTATTATTTTGATATTGAGTATGTGCAGGGGAATCATAACGTGGTGGAAGATGCACTATCCAAGAGACTAGCAGGGCTTTCACTCATGAGCATTTTTCATGATTGGAAGGCTTAGTTATTAGTAGAGTACTCCAAGGATCGTCGGGCATGCGAGATCTTGGAGGGAATCTATGCAAATGAGTGCTACAGGGTGATGGATGAGGTTATTTATTATAAAGGGTGCATATTTTTGGTTTCAGGATCCCAGTTGAGGGAGCACATCCTTCGAGCAGCTCATGATTCTCCTTTGTCTGGGCACCAGGGGTTTAGGAAGACTTATATGGCAGTGATAGAGCGCTTCACTTAGAAGGGCCTCAAAGGAGACGTGTTGAGGCATGTGCAGGATTGTGAAGCTTGCCAGAGGAACAAAGGAGGTTGAGCCATCCAGCAGGATTGTTGCATCCTCTTCCCATCCCTAAGGGGAAATGGGAGAGTATCTCTATGGATTTCATCACTAGACTTCCCTTGGTGAAGGGAAGGATTGTATTTTTGTGGTGATCGACCGGCTGACCAAGTTTGCACACTTATTTTCCATATCGACACGATATTCGGCCTCACATGTGGTAGAGTTGTTCTTCAGGGAGGTATTTCATCTGCACGGACTCCCTAAGACTATAGTCAGTGACCAAGATAGCCGATTCATGGGAGGATTTTGGCAGAATATTTTCAGGCTAGTCAACATCGAGCACACCCTCAGCACCGGCTCTCATCCAAAAACTAATGGCTAGGCGGAGAGGGTGAACCATTGGCTATAGGGATACCTCAGGAACTATGTGACAAGCCAACACAGGGCTTGGATTCAATGGTTGCATCTGGGAGAGTATTGTTACAAAACCACCCATCACATGTCCATTGCTATGACTCCTTTTTGTTCTTTATATGGTTATGATACTTTGTCTTTTATTGACATTGTTTTTGGAGACAACAGTGCCCCAGAGGCCAAGGATTTTATCCTAGAGAGCCAAGATATCCTCAAGACTCTTAAGGATAACTTACAAACAACCCAAAACGAGTAGAAGGTGTATGCTGACCAGCATCGAGTAGAGAGGCATTTCGAGGAGGGGGATCAAGGAGGGGGACTTGGTCTACCTTCAATTGCAGCCTTACGGTCAGTCCATGTTGAAGCAGAAGGGGGGCGAGAAGTTGCAACCGAGATTATTTGGGCCTTACAGGGTGATCAAGAGCATTAGAGAGGTGGCTTATGAGTTGAAGCTACCACCAGGGAGAAGGATCCATAACATTTTTCATGTGTCATGCCTCAAGAGGGTGTTGGGGAAACAGGTTACAACAGTTGTGGAGTTGCCTCCACTTGATGATGAGGGGAATCTGATTTTAGATCCATATGCCATCTTGGAGACCATGGAGAGGTAGCTTAGAAGTAGGTTCATTAGAGAGTATTTGGTGCATTGGAAGAGTTTACTAGATGAGGATGCCACTTGGGAAGGAGAGCACATACTTGAGCATCCAACATTGAAGTTGCTTGGGGACAAGTAGCATTTGGGAGGGGAGGACTGTCATGTCCCTTCCTAAACTAATTTGGCACAAGATTAATTATTATATTATGGGGCCAATTTTGGATATAGTGGGTCCCATTCAATTTTACTATGCGATTAGACTTAGGAAAAATTATTTTTGTTTTGGTTAAGCTACACATGGGGGCCACCCATACTAGGGAAATACACACTCCCTAGTTCAATTTGCATAGATGTGGTTAATTTTTGCATGGATGTGGTTAAGTGAGGGCCCATGATGGAAGTAGAATTGGAGGGAAAAGTGCTCCACGAAATCTATATAAGGAAGGAAACTCTCCTCATTTCATTCATCTTTTGGCATATCAATTTCTCTTTGGTTGCTCAAGCTACTTGGCCGAGTCACTTGTCGTTCAACACGAGTTATTCAAGTGAAAAGCTCATCATTTCTTCGCGGAACTTCACGTAACACCCTAGAAGGTTTTACTTCATTCTTCATGAGGAGGATCTCATTGTGATTTCCAGCAGTTGCATTCATCTCTAGGTGGTGCTTATTACTGGAGGATGCAGTAAAGAGGAGGTTGAGTTTGCTTGTGAGGTCTTACAGTGGATTTTGGTTGAGATATTTTCCAGAGAGGAGGCATAGGATATTTGTTGTCATTTTGGAGAGTTTGGGAGTTGGACGAGTGTGCTTCTTTGCAGGGTGACTTTCACACTTACTGGTCCAGCGCAAAGGCAACACTTGGTGCTCATGTGGCCCAGGTAGAATATCAATCTTTGAGGCTGAACTTTACCAGGGAGGTTAAGGGAAACATTTGGAGAGGAGATTGCTTCATTTCTGGAGCTTGGAGGAGGTTTTCGTTGGTGTTCCTTGTTAGTGTCTGTATCTTCATCCCTCCGTCAGAGATCAGATCCTCTTGTTTCATTTCATATTAGGTGTCCCGCCCAGTCATTTGCATTCCATTAGGCGCATAGATCATCTGACCGTAGTGGCATTCCTATAGTTTCCCTCATGTTATCTACCTGCTGGCTCAAGTTTGTTCATTTAAAAAGCATATACAGTCTTCTTTTTATCTCGAAAATTGCAAAGGTTGTCTTTAGGGTTTCATGGTCAAGTAGGTCTAGGGTTTCATTAGGGTTTCGTAAAAAAATGTGTCAAAGTGTCCAATAATTACCAGCAGGCCATGAGGAGGTTTCAACATCAATAAGTTTCATCACCAAGTGTTCGAAAATGTGTTTTTCCTCAAAACTCTGTTTTGAGGAAAAAATAGAGTATTTAGCTTTTATTGTGTAAAAACTCATGAAAATTTTGTTTTCTTCATTGTATATCACTCCATCTGCATCCTGGTTTCCTTCCTTAGCCCCAAAAGCTCCAACACCTGCAAAACAAGCAAATCTCAAGTCATTTAGTTCATCACAAAGCCAAAAAAGTGAAAAAGTCCAAAAAAACAGAGTTTGAAATAAAGTCATTTGTAAAACATTATGAAAGTGGGTTTGGCAAAATTAAATTTCAAAAGCTCCATGTATAAATCAATTCTTCGAACGTTGAAAGCTCATTTGCACTCCAAGAGCAAAGAGGAAGCAAGGAAAATTGATTTTTGTGAGCAAGTGAGGATATCGGGTAAAAATCGATGTAAGTTGCCGGTGCGGCGCACTGGGCAGGAGGCACGGCACACTCACCAGGCGCGGCGCACTGGGCCTCAGGATCCTGTGTTATTTTACAAGGGCGCGGCGCATTGGGCTGGATGCGTGGCGCATATAGCCAGAGGGCCCGAAAATTGCCAGAACGTCCTCCAATCGCCAAAAACACACGAATTTATCTTGTTCCAAGTAGGTAGAGCTCCACCTCTGTTGATTATCCGAGTTTGGTGTTTATGTTATGGTGTGTGTTACATGGTGAGTGTTTAAAAAACAATCAAACCCTACCATTTGAAATTCCTCAAACAAAATTGTTGCCTAGGGTTTTGATGACTGTTTTGCCACCAAGTTTACTCCCTTATCCCTTTTTTCCATTGATTCCCTTATTCCCTAAGTTCCCCTACCCCCTAAATTCACTAATCCCCTATCCCAAATTCCCTTTTCCAAATTCTCAAATGTAAAACCCCAAACCCTAATCCTATACAAAAACTCCCAAAACATCCCATATTCCCTAACTAAATCTATCCCAACAGTCCCTAAATTCCCACTATTTTTCCCTCCCCTTATAGTCCCTCATTTCACTGTTTTCCCTTGGTGGCAGAGGTCAAGCACATCACCAAAAACAGTCCAAGACAGTTTGACATATCAACACCTATTTCTCCAGGATAGTTTATCTACCAACAGCTATGGCATCTGATCCTTCATATGATTATGAAGAGGAGACCCAAAGTGACTCACCCACAGAGGGACATGCACCCAGGAGGCCTCATAGAGGTGGCAGACATACCAGAGAGGAACCAACCACTCTTACTGAATTACAGGCCTGCCCTCTTGCCATTTTTTGTTTCCAGCATCAGTCATGTTATGAATTTTGTGAGAAGGTTGCTAATATTCAGTTTCATCATGAGTTGGCCCGCTTATTTGTGTTGCATTTGCATGGTGATCAAGCCATTCTAGCTGGTGTCACTTTCACATTAACACCAGAATCCATTTCATTAGCAACCGGCATACCTAACATTGGAGAGACATGGAACAAGAGGTAGAAAATTGACAGGCAGCACTATGAATCGTACATCAAACCCGGTTTTTTGAGATAGCTCAAGAGAGTGTTTCCTTTCCGGTACCTCAAGGATGAATATGCTCCTTTAATGAAACTCATCATGAAGTATTTCAGCTGTGAGGGTCGGTTCTCCCACTTATATGCTTATCACATCAGGCTGCTGATGCATTTTACCCGAGTATGGATGATGAACATTCCTTACTTCATGTGCCGAAACATAGAGAAGATGACTACCCTTGTGCAGCACAAGACCCCTCAGCAGCAATTCAACAGTATTTATCATTTTTCTCTCATCAAAATTGTGGTTGTTCATCAACTTGGTTTACAGGGCATCACTTGGGATGACTTCATCTCTCGTGAGTTTTTTAGAGCTCCACAGGACCTTCAGAGGTTGGGCATGAGACAAGTGGACCTTCTTATCAGCATGAGGGCCATGAGACCGCTAGTGTGCCGGTGTTCATCACCTATTAGAGGGGCACTAGACGGTTGTTTGCAGCAGCAAAGCGAGTGTTATCTCCACCCGAGGTGGAAGGGGCCTCGCTTCCATCATCAGCACAGTAGGTTCAGGACCGAGGCAAAAGGCCAATACAGGAGAAAGGACCATCAGGTGAGCGAGAGACTGATTTCATCCTCATTGAGGGTGATGATACCGATATGGGCCCGCAAAGCGCAAATCTCAGAGAGATCATTAAGGAGTAGCAGGCGGACATTGATGCCTTGTCTACCAACTTGGATAGAGCCCAATGGACTATACAGTACCTGGAGTAGAGGAATAAGCAGCTTGAGGATCAGCAGGTGATTATGGAGTTGCAAAACATTCGGCAAAACCGCCAAGCTGCCCGAAGGAGGAGGGTAGAGTTCACTTCATTAGAGCAAGAGATCAATGCAGATAGGGAGTCATGGCTTGAAAGAGACAACATCCACTTGGAGAGGAAGATGGAGAAGGCCATCAATGAAAAGAATATGCTTAGAAACTTGTCATATCATTACTTGTCCCAGAAGTTGGTGTGCCAAGCGAGAATCAGGAGTTTGAAAGCAAAGGTGAAGAGAGCATCAAGGAGGCAAAAAGAGGATGAAGGACTTCAGATCTTGGCTGAGGCTTCCTTGGCCCATCACAGCACTTGATAGAGAAGACTCAGCCCAAATTTCAAGAAATTTGGAGCAATTTTTGCATTTTGCAAATTTTTGGCACAAAAAACAGGTTTTTCTGCCCTATGCGCCGCGCCACGTGGCGCTCGCTTTTGCTAGAGGCCTCAAAATCTCAAAAGATCAGCATTTTTGGATTTGGCATGCAAAATTACACTTGTCTACCTATGGCCAAGAAATTTGGGCAGGTTTTGAGCCCTCAAAAAGGTCAAAAACACTCAAAAAATGACCTCACTGCCCCTATTTTGACACACAAAAAGCAGTGTTGGGAGAATGGACTTTTGGAGGGGAAAATCGAGGCCAAATTGAAAATTTCCACTTGGGTTGGAAAGTAGACAGGCAGACCTTTCCAGCAAGAACACCTGGAGCTCATTTTTACATCGGGAAGGCCTCCAAAAGTGGGTCCAAACAGGTGCGATGCATAGAGAATCAGGGGCGGCGCATAGAGGAAAAATTGCCAGTTTGACCAACTTTTGCTCTGTTTTTCGCCCAGCTTTGCCTAGTTTGACTTTTTCACTTTCCTAATGGAAAAATTATGATTGAATTTGATATATATTGATGGATCATGATGTAAATATGTTGGATTTTCACTTGTAGAGGTAGATTCATCAGTTTAGAGGTTGTTTGAAACAGAATGAATCAATTCCCTTGTTTTTAGAGGCATGCTGTTATCTTGCCTAGTTTCTAGTTCTCAGTTTAGAATCAGTTGGATCAGCTCCTAAACATGTGTGCTTGACCCCTAGAGGAAAGGATGAGCTATGTTTGTCTATATTATGTTGTTTTTCAGTCATTAGCATGGTTGGACTCTTGAGAAAGCATTGAGCTTCATTGTACACTTATATTTTCATTTTGGCTAAGGAATTGAGACCAGGATTTGCAGCACTCTTTGGGATTCATGTGGAAATTTGTCTTGGTATAGTGCTTCTCTTTGTAATTGTGATTTTGTTTATGTATTCCATTATCTATCTTATTTCTTCTGAACTAAACAAACAAGAGTGTAAGTAGAATCCATTGAAAATGCAGTGCTCTACTTGAAGTTTGCTTTAGTTATTTGATGTTTTCAGCTGTTTGGGGAGGATCCATGATTGCTCTTTCCCTCTTCAACACCTCACTTGTCTATTCCTTCCATCTCACTCAAATTTAAGTGCCAAAACGATTGCCTACCTTCCCCCATTGAGATCTCTGCAGAACTGAGCCTCAATTCCCGGACCCCAAAATGTGCCTTTCCCTCTGAGCCAACAAAACCCCATTTTATCAAATCAAACTCTTTTGCACTCATACCTAGCCTAAGATCAGTAGATATATCAGTCATCTCAAGCCCTCATCGATCATAATTTGCTGATATTGACCCAGAGAGAGCCCTCTCCTGAGATGTTGGCCCTGGATCCTACCTTTTCAGCCTGAGGTAAATCTAGGCACTAACATTCCTTGCAGGTCATATTTCTTGAGCAGTTTGGAGGGCATAGGGCATATCGGAGGCTGAATTTGGGAGGTTGGATTCAAGCCAAACCCTTTCTAGATTATTGTGGGTTATTGCCGAGGAGATTGGGGTTAAATTTTTGGGATTTTCTAAGCACCAGAGACGGGGTTTCTTGCAATTCGTTTCGAGCCAACAGTGTAGTTTTTGGGGGATAACACAGAGCATTAGAGGAGAAGTCATTTTCCATATTTGAGATTATTGTTTATCACCTCGGTTCTATCAAGATTTCCCTTGAGGCAAGCATAGGTGAATTTATCCATATTATTGTACTTGCTGCATTTCATTAATAAATGGCTCAGTTGGTTCTCATTTCTCGAGTTTATTGAGAACTTGTTGAATATTTTTTATAAATCAATTTTGCTTTGCATATCACTATTTATATAAGTTTAGAACATTACACACTCTTTATTTGTTTTGTTTTGCTTTGATTTACCTTCTGCCTTTCTCATTTTTTGTCTTTACGTTTCTTTTCAGTTGTAGAATAGCTTTTGAATGAGATCGTGTTTGGTTTCTGAAGCAAGCATGGTGAAGTCCACAAGGAATGTGTGCTACTATCAACACTTGGTTATCTATTTATTCCCTCTCTTTGTGTGAGTCTTTCATTCTTTTATTTGATGATACTTTGATGGAAAATACATCCTTTTTGAAGAGAACCATAGTGGAATCACGATGCTTGAACCTATAACCAGTACTACCTACTCTAATTGGTCTTTTATTTTCGGTTAATCCTTGTCATCTAAGTCGTTTAGAGTAAGGAGGGGAGGAAAACCTTAACAAGTGTGTCAGAGGTATATATAAATATCCTTCTCTGAAGGCACAACCTCTTCTTCTCTCAATAATTCAGGATCCCTCTTCCACCTCGTTAAATCAATAAGTTCCTATGCACAGTTCTATGAAAAAAAATTTAAAAATTGAATGAAAAAATAACATAAAGGTGAAAGAAGAGAAGGGCTTCATGTAGAGAGAGGTGAAGAAATCAACCATGTCAGAGTATTGTCCAGGCTCACTGGCAGCGGAGCAATGTTTGTGTTCCTGAAGTGACTCCGCCAGGGTACTATCTAGGTTTGTTGGTAGTGGAGCAAAACCAGAGATTAAAACTAAAACCCTGGAATTTCTTTCCACTTGTGTATCTATATACTCGTCATCCCCAATCGAATCAACTTATTCTGACTTGGCTTGGTTAAGTGTGTCATCGACGAAGAGAATGCTAGGGACTATATCTTTAACGCAAGCTAAGTAAAGAAGCTATGGTAATCGATGAACTGAACAATACTTCATGAAGAGTTAGACCTGTTTTGCATGAGATAAGATCCATACAGAGAGTTGGAGTTCTACCAATGTGTCGCCAAGTGTTGTAGCGGCTACAACCACCCTCCAAAATTTTTCCTATGCTTTGATTTTGGAGCCTTCCTTTCTATTTACATGAGCTTATCTTTGACTGTCGTCAAGTATTCATGATCTGATTAAGACTTATTATTTTTATATGTGCTTTTGATTGCTTATTATCATACTTAACTAATCTTTTGAGTCACAAGTAACCTTCTCACTTGATCTTGCAGCATTTCTGGGCTTACCTCTAGAAACTGCACAATCCATGAGGTCAAGCTAGCCTTAATGAAGGAAATTGTGCAATCCTGACAGGAAGCTCAGCCTTGAGCTGGAGAACTACACAGTCATGGATGGCAGCCAAGCAGTAAGCTCAGAAACTGTACAATCCACTCCTTGAGCTAAGAAACTGTGAAATCCACTGAGCCGGGAAGTTTCCCAGTTTCCCATAATTGCACAATCTTCCTTGGCAGTGTCCATGGAAAGTTTCCTAAAAAAGCAATTGCTACAAAATAGGGATTCATCATTAGGCATGCGCGTCATAAACCACATTTGCCAAAACTATTTAGTAGATGCCTCTACATCTCATTTGTACATTAGATCTTGGAGCCCTAGCATTCCTGAGGAGATCAATGAACCTTTGGCAGAGTTGCCGTCACTTTTCCGGGTGAGTTTTGTTTTTGTCGTCTTTTGCCACTTTTGTGTCGCTTTTTGTCATTTTGCTTCAATGAGTTTTGTTTTGTTGCTTTCTCTTCATGGTTGCTGGTGTTTTAACTTTGTAGCTTGTAGAAGTGGTGTTTTAGTTTGTCGTTTTCCTTTCATAAGTGTTGCATCAATTTTCTTGTTTTTTTACATTAGCGATCGTCATTTCGGCGGCTCTCCTCACATATTTGTTTTTCCTTCCGTTTGTTGAGTTTTTGCACCTGATTCACATTGATATATCCATACTTAGTCAAATCTATGTTTTAAATTTCATTATCTTTCATATCTACTTGTTTCCCACACTTTCACCAGGCAGATCTGCACTTTCCCTTGGTCAAGTTTCACCTTGCCCAGCTGGGCATTGCGTAATTCAGAAGCTCAAGCTAAGGCTTGGCCTCTGAGACTGCACAATGTGTAGTACAAGTTGGCTCAACTGCACATTATGCAGTTCCAGGGCCAAGTCTACCACCTTGGCCACTAAGACAGTACAATGCACAGTCTCTCACTGTCACTTCTCAGGCTAGACTGCACATTACGTAGTCTCAAGCCTCAGGTTGCACCTTGGCTGCTGAGACTACGCAATGCAAAGTTCCCACAACCATTCTCCCTCACTCGTTCAAAAAAAAATTACAATCTTTCTCACTAGTTCATTGGTTTGCTTCCTAATCTTGCTTTAAAGGTAGATTTGCAAAAGCTAAATGTTTCTTGCCATGAGTGTATTTTATGTCCCACAGGTACCACAGTTGTTGAACACTTCTCTCCAGAATTCAATGTTACCACGGAACCCAAGAGAAATGCTTCAAAAGATATCAATAAAAGTAGTACTGGGGAAGTAGTCAAGCAAACGCCAGTAAATTTGCCAATATACTCAAACACTCAAATGTATGTAGAAAAGGAATTAGATCTTACATGGAAAAAAGTGAACGAATATTTTATAGGAAAGGACTTTGCAGCAGATCTATAGGACCAACAAGTACACATTAATGTCCATAGATCAAGGCTACACAGGGTTGCATGCAGATATCCAGTCTTCCCATGTGCATATGTCATTAGTTGGATTGTCTCGCATATTGATGTGAACACCATTACTTTGAGCAATACCAGCGGATGGAGGCTTTCTACTTTTGGGTAGTAGATTACCAATGTATGTAGCATTTTCCTGAGCCAGAAACACGCATGGATTCATAGTTCTATGCCACCAATAGCTATTTGGGCACAAAAGATGTTGTTAAGAGCTAGGTGAAGGAGCCATCAAAGTTTCGACAGACACCCACGAACACATATAAGACAAGGTCTCTCAGGAGGGCCTATCAGTTGTTGATCATATTAGCTTGTAGAATCTATAGTCAGCAAAGCATCGAGACCTTGCCATGCACATCCACTTCAAGATACTCTCGGATTGCATCCATCGAGGAGTTAGGCATAAGCAAACTAACCACTTCCTAATTCCACTATACAAGATGATCTTTGAGGAAGCACCACCTTGCATGTCAACTGGGGCAATGGAGGTAATATCAGATATCTCAAATTGGTTTGCCTCCCCGAATGGAACCTTCCTTATAGAGTTTGGTCGAGTGAAGCCGACACATATTTGGCCAAGGTATTCCATCGACAAACTTCTCATGCAAGAAGTATCATATCATCTCACCATAGGGTTGTCAACAACTTTACACAGCAAGAAGAAAGAACCTTGGCCAACTTTTCCTATGAAAATTGGATTGTACAAGATAAAGAACCTGAAAGTCATAGTTACTAAAGGAAAGGCGATAGAGAAGTTTGCATTCGGTACTTGAGACTTTAATCTATATGATTCTTGTGGCATTTTCAAAGAACATTGCATGAGAATTCACTTTCATTTGCTCAGCGGGCATTTCATTGGCGGGAGGAGGATCCATGGAAGAATTGATATAATTCCTCCAAGACCCGCGATTCGGTCAGTTTTGCAGGAACTTCACAAGTGACTCCACAGAAGGAAGCTACTCCAAAAGCAGCGCCATCATAATTGAGAAACCCCGCATAGGATAAGGGAAAGAGAAAGGTTGCTTATAGTCCAAGGGGAGAACAAAGCTTCAAGATGAAAGCGGTTCTAGCTATAATGAAAGTGACTTTAACAGAAGAAGCAAAGAGGAAATAGAGGATGGAGAGAGTAGTACGAAGGAAGAGGGAAGAGCAGAGGAGACTGGAGGAAGAAAAGAATAAGCAAGAACAAGAAGAGAAGAAAAAGCAGGAAGAAGAAGAAAGGCAGAGCTAAATATCTGAAGAAACAACATGGACACAAGTTGAATAGTAGGAACAGAATTGGAAACCAGTAGAGGGGGGTGGCAGATAGATGCAGGATCAGGAGCTTGCTCAACAGATTGAAGAATTGATAGAGATCGATGACATGGAGGTGGAACCAGAGTTACAGAATCAAGATATCGACCTGATGCCTAGCACACAACATGTCACTATTCAGTCTCCACCACCTCCAGCAGTAGAGTCAGTTCCTAGAGAGGAAGGGGAAGTTGTTCCTCTTGATGATGATCCAGTTATGGACACGTACAATTTGTTGTATGATGAACTTCAAAATAATATTGTACAAGCACGTAAGAACCATTTTCTGGATAATCTCGCATCTCCTGCATTTATTAGAGAAATGGTAATTGTGGCAGACTCGAGGAGAAATTCTGAAGTCATTTCCTCAGCCAACTTGGCCTTCGCAGGTGCAGTAAAGTTGAACACTTAGTATTTGATGGCCAGGAATAAGCAATTGGAAAAGAACTTGCAGGATGACAGGAAAGAGGTTGAACAGCTCCGCACAGCAGCTCAGAACGCAGCTTCAGCACATGTCCATCTCGAGAAAATGACGGAAGTGATACTTAGCGAAGTATCGACAATTGGAGACATTACAGGAATTTTGAGGTCTAAAATGGGCCTCCTAAGGGAATTATAAAATAATAATCGAAATAATTAAACAAGATTAGATTACATCATCAAATTTTAGAGGGAAAAAAGAAAAAACTACTTTTTCAACTCGTATTTTCAACTTATCTCCCTATCGATTTACTCAAATTTTGTGTGGGAACACTCGTTGGATGCATAATTTTATTCCTCATTCGAGGAGTACACATTTTGCATACTTTAAATGGACCCTGCTACACGAAAATGAGAAATACATGAAAAAAGTGATTGCAATCACGTTTTTTCATGTATTTCTCATTTTTCATGTACTAAGGTCCATCAAACGTATGCAACATGGGTACTCCTTGGATGAGGAATTGAATTTTGCATCTAATGAGTACTCCCGCTTGATATTTGAGTAAAATATTAGGGAGATAAGTTGAAAATACAAGTTGAAAAAGTAGTTTTATTATTTGTTTTTTTATTTTTTATCATTTTACTTTTTTACTCCAAAAATGGTGAATCATCCCCCATGGTTGACATCATCATCTTGAATCCTATTGGCTCTTATAAAGTTTATTTTGGTTGCACATTTTTCTTAGTAGTTCCATTTTAGACCTCCAAAATTTCTCTAATGGACCATGCAGGATCTCTATGAGGAGCTTGTTACTGTGCATAAGGCAGTTGTCCACCTGCATGGCTTGCAATAGCAGTGTAAGGACTTTTTCAAAACTCTCAAAAATGTGCAAGCTATAATTGTTGTCGTGCATGAATGGAAAATGTGATACAAAGGAGCACTGCTTGATTTGGGTAAGAAAATGACGCCACAGATAGAGTTGAAGAAAGAAAGAGTGTGAATGTTGCGCCAAAACAACAAACAACTCGCCTCATTCATTGGTAACATTTAGGCCTCGTATGCACAGTTATACAACAGTCAAGATTTCTTGTTGAAAACGTGTTGTTGTATTAATTCATCATTGTTAACTTGTGAACTATTTCACATATTATCTTGTGATGCCATTATGATCGTGTGTTCCTTCCAAGTTGTGTACTATTACAAGCTTTTAAGGGGCTCACTTATTTTCCCTTCCGCATGGCAGAACCTTCATGCATTGTAATTGACTCTCTGTAGGGTCACACACTTGTTCTCACCAAAGTCACTATACATCACTCTATGTGTGATTGTAGCAAAGGCATATCATTAGCACCCGCCACATCGACAACCAGGCTGTAGTACTAGATGGGGCTACTACACCAAACGGTGTGAGGTTTAATTGGGACTTCATATTGGGGAGATCCCCTGAATGTTGGCGGGTCCAACACTGTCAACATTTCTAGTGCTAGAAGGACAGCCAAATGACAAGTTGAGCCCATGAAGTCTATTTTAGCTTTCTGGACTCATTAATGGCTTTCTCCCATATCTTAGCCCTAACATGTTTTTCTAAAACCTCAAAACTGAAAGTACCTATGGAAATCATTAATGACTTGTCAAATCTTAAATTCAATGGCGAGGGTGATACAACCTTATTTGATCACATCACTAGTTTGCTTGAATTTTGAACAAGGCACAATATTCATTGCAAGGAAGCTGCTTGTAGGTTCTTCATTGTTACGTTCGAAGGGCACGAAAGGGAATGGTGTTACACATTTCCTGTCACTTCCATACACTATTTCAAACATATTTCCACAAAAAATTATCGTGCATTTGATAGATATGAGTAGAAATCTGTGTTCAATAAAATTATGCGATTGTGAAAAGCACCTGATGAATCTTAATGATTTCCATGATCGTTTCATTCATTTTTGTTTTGAATTTTATGAAGATGATGTTGATTAGAATTCATTGAAAGAGAAATTCGAATTTATTGTTCACATTTCGATGAATTCACATAAATATGAATCTTTCAAAAGCCTCCTAACATACCTCGGTATTAGAGCTTCTAAAACCATGATGGACGAGGTTGTTGCGCCAAGTAACTCTCTGACTCCATCTAATCAAACAATTCTAGTTTCGGAGATTGATGTGGGAGAACTTAGGAATTCATCCACTGATTTACCACCATCTTCTCTCACTCCACATACTCAAAATTCCAATGCAAGTTTGGAATGTGAATCTGATGTTTGCAATGAAGTGTTATCTCCTCATCCTCCATCATTTGGTTCCTTTGGTCCTTCGGATTATGAGTTGTTGTGTTCACCTGTTTCCAATGTTTCTTTGGATGTTCATGAGGATCAAGTTTAGGATGGAGTTGGTGTTGCGTAGAAAAATTGTGATATCATTTACAATGAATATGTGTGGGATTCCACATATAAATAGGAACCTACCATGAAGGATGATTTTTTTCCTTCCGCACCTCTCCACCATTATCCTTACATTTTCCGCGATTCTTTCACTCTTGTTAAATCTTGCAAAAATTTATTTTTGATGATATTATTACTTCCAATCATTTTCAGACTCATGGAATGTCATTTTTTCATCAGAATGAGGAGAGAAAAAATATTCTCTTTTAAATATCCCCAATCTATCATCTCATCATTGTGAAGAATTAGAGGGTGAAATTTTTTTGTTTTCCATCTTCCCCTCTTTATTATTTGTCAGATCATAAGGATACCTTTATTTTTTATCTTGAACTTTTTTCTTTTGGTTGTCGTGATATTTTCACTCATTCATTTGATCACGATTCCAATTTTTCCACTATTAATTTTCCTAAGCCACTAGTCTTCGATGATCTATCTTCTGATGATTTGGAACTTCCGCAAGCTATTCAGGCACTTCATCCTAAGCTGATGGTTATGTCAGGTTCTCGATGTCTTGAGATCGGTTCCACTTTTGATCAGAACAATGATGTATCTCTCAAGGCTCCTCATCACTTTGTCGCACACATTGAAAATCAATCTCTCTCAAAATTTTCTCATCCTCCATTTTCATTACACAATCCTATCGCTCAGTCATTAGAGGAGTCATACCTGGCAAGCACAGTTGCGAAACGAAATTTTTCTTCTTTCTTTATCTTCGCCCATTTCTGTAGTTCAAAAATTTTTTGTTGCATTAATGAGGTCATCAATAGGTAAACTATATGGGTCACAATGCCACTCTCCATCTTATTAAATTATCTTTTCTCACATTTATTTACAGATTTTATTATATTTTTCTTAGTGAGAAGAGTAAAAGTGAGTTACTATGTCTTATGGCCTAATGTGTGTTAAATGCAGGAAATTGGAGCAGTTTTGAGTTGACTTGAGTGCAGGGACTCGGAGTAGACAAGCAAGAGATATTATAGGAAGTGGTCTCCCTCCTTAACTCCTCAGATCATTCAAAGATTCTCCCACTCTATCTCATCAGCTCAGTGTCACTGGCAGTGAAGCAAGCCGAGTTCATTGGCAGCGAAGGTAGTGTCAGTCAAGGAAAAGTCATTCTCAAGTTAGGGAGCCAAGTATCCCTATTTTCTAGGGACATGTTAGTAGCTCCAATTTTATATAAATAAGAAAGCTAAGGGACTCATTAGGATTTGAAGTTTTATTGTAAACAAGAGGCCATTCAGTTGAAGCACATTTGACTATTATTGTTATGATGTATTTGACATTTTTTATGATAATGAGAAATTCTATTTTGATCCAGCACTGAGTTGCCTCAGAGGGATGAATCTCTTGGGTTAGGGCCCAACCCTAGCAGCAAAAGTTCCTCTCCTTTGTATATGTATTCTTAGCTTAGAATGTTGATTTACCACTGAAGTTTATTTCTATTTCTGTTTAGCTTAGAATGTTGATTAAGTTATTGCTTATCCATGCTTTCATTAGCTTAAAGAGTAGAATAGTGTTGCAGTCTAGTGAAGGAAAATATACCAGAAAATATTTTGACAGTGACCCCTATCCCATCTCCCTTATCGGATCATGATTAGGGGACCCCACTCTCATAGCCCAAAAATAGAGTTTGCCCTTTATTCATTGCCTAGGTTAAGATTCATTCTTAACTAGATAATTTTTTATGATTCCTTGGAAATATTTGCAGTTGTTAGTTTGCATCTTAAGATTGTTGTAACTTAGAAGGTAGTCGATTCCACAGATCTAGTTTTTAACAATAGTTAGATCAGACTTTCTAAATTCAACTCATCTTTTCCATGTTGACATGTAATAATTTGTAAATGAAAAGAGAGACATGTTTTATTGCAGGGATTATTGATCTGCAGGAAGGGACACCTCCAACCAACTCCACCTAGGTCTCCCCCACCTTTTGTTGATGCATACCCGCCATATCCCAAACCTTTATTTTCCACCCACCGTGAGCAAGTTGTCTTAGGAAAATCTAGCCTTCTTGAAGTGCTGGGCTTGGCCTTGGGTGATGTTCACCTCCCCTACACCTTACACAGTTGTGATGCACCTATCCAACACTTCATCTCACCATTATTGTCCTTCAAAACCTCTTAGCCAACTTCCTGTAGTAGTATAGGACATCTTGTAGCGGTTTAGAACATCCTGTAGCAGTTTCCTGTAGAAAACTTGTAGCTGCCTGTTTTGAACCTGTTTTAACCTGAAATGGTAGTATAGCCTAGTGTAGGAGTATGTTAACCCCTTAGCTTGGACTCCATAACCAGAAGTGCCACCTAGACCAGCCTTTTCATTCCTTTCCCTCCTGCAAGATTAGATAGCATTAGCTTTTATATTTATGAATTTAGCAATTATGACTTTTATCTATTCTACAAGTGTGAATGAGATAATTAATGCATGCATGTTTGGATTTTTAAATGATAGAATAAATTCCTATTTTTAAGCAATTCTGGTAGCTAGATGATCAAGTGCAAGGTTAGCATAGTTTCCTTCCTGCAAGCGATTTGTGTCATTTCATAGTTAGATGATTTATGTCATATCATAGAATTTACAAGTTAGCAGCTTTCACTTCCTGAATTGACAAGCATTTACTTTTCTTGCACTAGAAATAGTTGTACATTCCACTGTCAGTAGTCAAACACCCTTTAGTCAAATAGAGGAATGGTCTAGAACCCTAATGGTCAAGTGCCTCAGTTGAGAAGTGACATGAGTAGAATGATGCATCTGTTCTGTATATAACAATGTCACCTCTAAGTTTGTACGAAACCCTGGGTTGATAAAGTAAAGTTTGTAGCCCTAGGAGTTGCAACATTCTTGTTGCAATACTGAGGCTCATCACTTTTTTGCGCCGTTGTTGGAGAGGTGTCTGTGTAGATGTAATTTATGCTTTTTCTTTCTATTTTGCATTTGATAGATAGATGTTACTCTTGCTTTCCTTTCTGTATTGAATTTAGTTTTGAAAAAAACTCATTATATATATATATCTATATATATATATATATATATATATATATATATATATATATATTTCTTTCATGCTTCGTAGGAGTAGAGATACTTTAGGGAAATTCTTTCCAAACACACCCACACCATCAAACAGTCAACCTTCCCTCTTCTTCAGTGACTGCCAGCTTCCCTCTCTGACTACAAGAGAGTTAGAAGACTCCTTAGGAGAACAACCTGAAATAATCGAAGATCATATTGGGGAATAAGAAGAAGAGACCATTCCACACACTTACACCATGACTGAAAACAGAAATGAGGTTGATTTTCCCATCAGAGAGACTAATGGAGATACTAGGATGAAAAACATAAGTCCCTCTGCCCTTCCATGGATAACCTCAAAGGACTCTGATACCTTCTTGTTTGAGTTTTTTTTCATCTGTAGAACCTATGATTATACCTCTAATGACCAAAAGTTGAATTGGTTCCCATCCACCCTCACTGATGTAGCCTTGCGCTGGTTCACGGGTCTACCTTGGGATAGCATCACTACCTGGGCTCAAATGTAACAATCCTTTAACAACAAGTACAAGGACTATTTTAGGTCCAAAGACACTAAAGATGAAATCTTTAGAATGACCCTAGGACCTGATGAATCCCTGGAGGATAATGAGGAAAGGTTCCAACTCAATTACAAAAGGGCCAGATGCACCCTTGATCCTAAATCACTCAAGTTAGTCCTTCTTACAAGAATCAAGGAGGACATATTGGAAATCCTAAACATGTTTTCTAGAGGGGACATTTATCAACTATCCTATAATGATATCAAGATAGTGTTTAAAAACCATTCGAGGGATGCTAGAAAGAAGGGTAGGGCTAGTCAAGATTTGGCCAGTTCCTGTTCCTCCAACACATCTATCAAGAGTGAAATTGGAAACATGTTGGAGGAATTTAAAAGTTAAATGTTACACACCTTTGCTTTGCAAATGGATACTATGCATATCAATAGGAAACAAGAGGAAGCAGAGAGATATTTAGCTATCTTTTTCCCTAAATGCATTAGGAGGCACCCTGGAAATGAATGTCCATTAAATGTTATAGAGGTATGCTTGGTCTATGAGGAAAACCATTCCACATATAATTTCCCTTCTCTATCTGGATTGAAGGTTGTATACCAAGGAAATGAAGGTGCAGTTGAACAACTATATTATATCAACCAAAGGAGGCCTCAAGGACCTAGGCCATACCTCTTTAAGAATAGTATACCTCCTTAAAGGACTCTAGGGAATTTTCATTGGACATTGGATAAAAAAGCACTTCCCAAGTGTTTTGCAACTTGGACTACCTCTCATGGATCATTATCTTTGGCGATGTGATTGTTGACTAACACTTTTGTGTTTTGGTTTAATGGAAAATGTGATTCTCAACGAGTGGTATCACAGCATAGGTCACAATTTTGATACACACCCGGCTCATGCAGGGGGGATATTGTTGAACATTGGGTAAATCAACTCTCCCCGCGTGTTTTATGAAATGGACTAACTACCTCTCATGGGTCCTTATCTCTGGCTATGTGATCATTAACTAACACCTACGGGTTTTGGTCGAATGACGATTGTGATTCCCAACACTCTATTCCAATTTTTAATTGAGTGCTTGTAGGAAATTATAATATGGTTTTACCCCTTGAAGAAAAAAGAGGTGGTTCCTATACTAGAGATTCCATAGGAGAGTTGGAAAAAATGATAGTGGATTGGGACGTTTAAGACCCCAAATTTATTAGAAGGAAATATGCATGGTCAAATAGAAGTCTTGGGCCAAGTCATAGACTTGAATGCTTCAATCACTTTCTTGTCTATAACCCCTTTCTTTTGGGTAATTTGTGTCTCTCTTCTTATATCCATTCTTTACTGGCTTCCGATCATAAAACAATATTGTTATATCTCTAATAAATTATCAATTATGGCCCCATCCCTTTTATACTCAACCCTCTCTAGATTTAGGATCCTTTCTTATTGACCATAATAAAAAACGAATTAAGTCCTCTAATTCAAGGTTCCCCAACATATGTTTGAGAGTTAAAAATAAAGAATAGCAAAAATCTCATTAAAGCAAGGTCAAATATATATTTCCTCACTCCTTCCAAAGAGAGAGAATATCTCTAGCATCAACTAAGCTCCCTCCAAACTGAAATAGATTCTCAAGATATAACCTCATAATTGCAATCAAAAGGAAGAAGCACCAACAAATTGCATATTGCTTATGTAAAGGAGGAATGAAATTGAAGGTTTAAGTCTTGAAGTTTGTGGTTGAATCTGTGTGATTGGATATATCATTTCTTCATAGGAAATCCCACACACTATAGCTAAGTAATCATGTTTCATGAAATAACTCTTTACAATGGTGTAAGGGTTAACATATTTGAGAAAACTTGCAAGAAAATCTATGAACACTTTGACATTATACACACAAGAAACTTGAACCATGGATTACATCACTTAGATTTGTTGCAAGTAACACCTTCATGGTTTTACATGAGGATAATCTAGCTCTTAAAAATCAAAGAGTAAGAGATAGTCAGAGAAATATAGGGACTATAACCTAATAAGACACCAAGCTTAAATGGCTTCACAATACATTTTTATTGAGCTTACTAGAGTATTATAAAATATGATCTTTAAGTGAATGCTTTTTGTCCTTGGACAAAAACTGTAATTTCATTGCAACTTAAAAAAGGAAAAAAATTACATTTTGCATATGCTTGAAAGCATTTGAGATATGCAAGACCAGATTCTTATGAGATCAAGTAACAACCTCTCCGTTCTAAAACTAAAATAAATCGAGAGAGAAGTTAAGTGTTATAATAGTCACTTATCTTCTCTTTCTTTCCTTTCTTTCTTTGGACCTTCTTCCAAACCCTTGTGGATGAGTCAATACGAACAACTACTAACTCAGATACAATAACTACAGATGAGTTTCTTTATTAGAATCTGAACTACTTGATACATGGACTCTCTTCGTTCCCACTGACCCATCCCCTTTTCTCACCATAGTTCCAACGTATTCAAATGCATGGTTTTGTTTCATGTACATTCTGCGTGGGTTGTGCATGTTCATCAGGATTCTGAGTGTTCATCAAATATTGTATTGAAGGGTCCTCCTTGGTTTCCTCTTCTTTATTCTCTAAAAGGGTGGGATCAAAAGGCTGACAACCTTTTGTTTTTTTGGGCCTCCCCCTTTTTTTTTTTGGGGGGCGGATCTTTTAGCATATGGACAAGTATCTTGTAAGTGTCCTACTTGAAAGAATGTACGACATTTAAAGGCCGTATTTTTACAATCCAAAGTTTTGATCCATTGAAAGGATCTATGTTTTAGCTAAATGTGGTTAGGTAAACCTTTTCTTAAGTCTATTTCCACACATATACGAGCAAAGGTAAATAATCCTTGTTGCATTCTTTTGTTGTCCATTTTTTTAAAAGTACCCAAAGTATTTACAATTTCCTCTAGTACCTCGTGATGCCACAATGAAAGAGTGAGGTTTGGAAACCTTACCCAAACTGGCATCTCTATTACCATATTTTTTTTAAGAATCAAACTCCGTAAACCATGGAGTGATGAAGAGTCCTGCTCTTCCCCAAAACCAAGGTCCTTCCTACAAGACTTTCTCTAGATCTTACTAAGAATCATATTGTACCACAAAAAATCCTTTGGAACAAAGATAAATGTCATAATTATTGGTCCATGCTATAAAATTCCACTGATGTAGTGCCTCTAATCTTGGCCAAAACCCATTAAATTTGCAAATGAAAACCCTTGACGTAAGAAAAGAGAAGAGATGATTTACCTCTTTATTGTTTACTTCCAGTGTTGGAATTTGATCTGATTTTTCAATAATATACAATCCTGGAATGGATGGAGGTTGGTCAATTGAAATGGGCCCCTTTCCATGTTTTTCATCCTTGTATGAAGAAGGAGAAGGTAACTCTCTGGTACCCATTGCACCCCTTGCATCCTAAGCAACAAAACGATGGAAGAATTCCAAAATATACTACATTCTTTCCATTGTAATAGATCCTACATTTATTTCCCTTCGAATATAAGACACTGTAGGGCTGCAGGAACCCCTAAGTGGATCTTCTTTAGATTCACCACTTTAGTGACCCAAATTTGGATTGAGTTCCCTTTGAGGGTTTTAACAAAAACCTAAAACCCTTCAATGTGGTTTTGATTATTTAGACTGTCCACCACCCCCAATAGAGGAAAGAGAGAGGTGTTCTCATTTATATTTTCTCCTAACCCTATTCTTTCTTTCCTTCTAGGCATAGATCCAACCACAACAATCACCTCATTGTTGTTGACTTCACCATGGTCAACCACCATATTCATAACTTCCTTAACATGATGCATTATAATAGGTGAAATAAAATCTCACACCATCTCCATAACTCCCTTATTATTATAAGCATAATTCCTCCTCCACTTTTTTAGCCTCTGGAATCCATTTCTTTGACTTCCTCAATAGTATTTGCAAAATAAAATGCTCCTTCAAATCACGACGCTCCGTTAAAATTTCTAGTGATTCTAACCCTACTAAACACCATTTCCTTCATAGTCATAGAAAATGAGGAAATAATAACCAGCACCGAGGAGGTATAACAGATTTCTTCACAGGAGAAATTCATAGGCTCAGAATCATCGATGGATTACTGTGACTTGGGGTTTTTAGATTCCATCTCCCCAGAAAAGGCTTCACTTGGATCTTTAAGTGAATGCTAAATTGATCTTGCATGAAATCCAAGCTAGTGGGAGGAATTAATTCTTTCTTCTTAACATTGATCCCTAAAGAAAGCAACCCTTCCTCATTTGTTAGGTTCCTCTGTTATGAAACCAGCTCAAGAAAAGATAGATCAACGCCTTAGAATTCAGCCTCTTCAAGGGGGCAACCTCCTTTACATTACATAAATGAACAATTCTTGGATGATACAAATGAAAATACCTCCTTTCTATATATAGGAGTCTAAGGGGTCATAACATAATCAGAGCCAAAATAACAATAATAATGTAAGGGCACAATAATAACAATAGTGGGCTTCTATGGGGCACAATAGTAACAACATGGGCACTACATGGGTACATCAATATAATAAGTGGGTTATACTAATATAATAAGGGGTTACACTAGTAGTATAGGGGCCTAACATGCCCCTCTCCTTCAAAAAGTGTTGTCCTCAACGCTTGAGTAGTTCTTGATGCTTCTGTATAAAATTCTTGTCCTCCCATGTGGAATCTTCAACGCGTAAGTTCTTCCACTTGATGAGATACTCTGAAATTGATCAATTTCGTAGCTGTCGGGTTCTTGTTTCTGTGACTGCTCTAGGTTCCAATATGATTTTTCCTTCCTTTTCAATATCTGGCAATATTGTTTGAATTGGGATCTTTTGCAACTTTTGAATAAGTGGCCATACTTCTTTGTCCTTCTTCCATTCATCCCTTGCTTCGTTTATCCAATCTGGTTGGATAATAAAAATAGCACAAAACAATGCTTCCACATCCTCATCCTTGAAGAGTCTTCCCATTTGGTAAGGTCGCCATTTTTTAAGTGCATGTAGTATTTCCAACATTTCCTTCTCATAAATAGCTTGCTTTGGATGTAGCAGTAAAAATACCCAGTCGCCTACATCAAATTTTTTTTCACTATGATGTTGATCTACCTGTTGTTTCATTTGATTTTGCACCGAAGTGGCGTTATCCTTTAAAAGTTGGAGAACTTGTTGTTGATGCTCGATGTGATCTTTCACTGCTTGAACCTTTTTCTTCTTGATATGTCCTTCTATCTTTAGAGTTTGAGGAGTGGTAATTTCTTCCAATACTTTACAAGATATGGTCGGATTCATTTCTTGACGCTCGATGTGATCTTTCACTTCTTGAACATTTTTCTTCTTGATATGTCCTTCTATCTTGATAGTTTGAGGAGTGGTAATTCCGACCAGTGAATTACAAGATATGGCTGGATTCATTTCTTCTTTCTTGATGTGATCTTTCACTTCTTGCACCTTTTTCTTCTTGATATGTCCTTCTGTCTTGAGAGTTTGAGGAGTGGTCATTCTTGCCAATAGTTTACAAGATATGTTCTGATTTATTTCTTCTTTCTCTAGGGTCGGGTCCTGGCATATATCCTCTTCTTTTGATGTTTCTTGATCCTTTTCTTCCTCCTCTTCATACTCTATGTAAAATAATTTCTTCTCATCACACTTATGACCTTTAGTGCATTTTCTGTCACAATTGTAACAAAGCCCTTTTTCTCTTTTTTCTTCCAATTGTTGTGGTGTAACCCTTGTAGGTTGTGGAAGGCTAGGAGAAACAACACGTCCATATTTAAAGTTGTGAGGGGTAGACTTCCTTGTTGCCATAATTTTACTTTAAAATATGTCACAAATCCCTTTTACTCTTTCCAATTGTTGTGGTGTTGCTCTAAAGAAGGTGTTGTTCTTTGTATCCTCATAATGTGCTATCATTTTCTCCGTGAGAATTGACCACGTAACAAGTTGTTTACGAGAAAAAAGCCCTTTATACCATAAAAATTGATCCGGTTCTAAATATGAAGATGCAATACATACCTTTTGTAACAGTGGTACACCATGTAGATCCAAATATTGCTCCATCTGAAGTATCCAATTTATCGGATCCTTGCCATCAAACTTCCTCATCTTGCTTTTTATTGATTTTAGGACCTCGATCTTGAAATGACTGTAACTTTGTACTTGCGGATATTTAAGTTCTGAAATTTCTACCTGTAGTAGCCCTCTGTGTCCTCTTTCCAATGCCACCAGTCTAATCCAAATTGGATTCTCCAAAAAAGAGTTATGCACAATCTCCCAAGATGACCTGATTATAGACCTTTCCAGAAGAGTGAACTTGTATGAAGTGCCACGTGTCAATTTTTCGACCTTTGGCTCTGAAAAAGATATACAAGAAACTAAAGTCTATCCTCTTTCTGTACCTTCTTACGAAATTTCAATCCAATGCTCAGAGAGAAATTTATGACTATTTTCCCCAGGTCACCTGTTTGGAATTTAATTCAGGAGTCTGCAAAAATTCCAACTTCCTCAGATCATATCTCCGCAAATATAGTGCGAGAAGCTCTAAAATTCGGACTCGAGGTTCAGCGCAATTTCTTCTCAAATGGGTTTTTTTTGCAACTTCTGGAACGTCGCAGAAAAAAAGTTATAGCAAAAATGCAACGATGACCTGTTTGGAGCAGCGAAACCGTAGAATCCAAAGCTCTGATACCAAATGTTATGAAACCAGCTCAAGAAAAGATAGATCAACGCCTTAGAATTCAACCTCTTCGAGGGGGAAACCTCCTTTACATTACATAAATGAACAATTCTTGGATGATACAAATGAAAAGACCTCCTTTCTATATATAGGAGTCTAAGGGGTCATAACATAATCAGAGCCAACATAACAATAATAATGTAAGGGCACAATAATAACAATAGTGGGCTTCTATGGGGCACAATAGTAACAACATGGGCACTACATGGGTACATCAATATACTAAGTGGGTTATACTAATATAATAAGGGGTTACACTAGTAGTATAGGGGCCTAACATCCTCCCAATCTCTTCATGTAATGATTCTTATAGGATTTTAATAAAATTCATGGCGAATGGACTCAAATTTCTACTTCCAAATCTAATTTTAGAAATCAAGGGGGGAGTTATTTAAAAATAACATATCACATACAATATATTTATAGTTCAAGAGGTCATCCATTCAAGAAAATCCAATAAGGAGATAAGTATGGTAAAAAAATTGATATGGCTATTTTTTAATAGAATCTAGCATGCATTTATATATTACATCCTAGAAATCTGAATTTTCACTTATTTAAGTTCATAGGGTGGATTAAAGCTTTCATCAGCTTTCTATGAATTGCTCCCTTGGTGAATGGAGGATCAACTCCCTTCTTTCAAAGCCAATGAGGTTTGTGTTAAGGACATCCTCTTTATCTAATGTGGTATATTTTAATGGAAAATTCCTTGGGAAAAAAATTATAGTAGGAATTAACCTCTATAAATTTAAGGGGAATCTTTATTGGAAGGGGCGTAAGGTGATAAATTGTTCATAGGCTATTGATGACACTCTATTAGGGGTGATCTAGTGATGACATATAATAGATTTAAGTTAGCCTTGGACACCTATATGGATGCTTTCGAGTGGTCAAATCAATAGAGACAAAAGCCATGTATATGGTTGAAATGCCTCACTTCACACTATGCATGAAATCACTAGGGTATTGTGTGACATTTTTATCTATTGCAGCAACTGGAAATTATTCTTCTAACTGAAAATTTAATTCTGAAATTTATTTGCTACGGCCTACAATGAATAGAACCAGAACTGCAATTTTCACCATAAAAATACTAGGGAAAATAAAATACTAAAAATTGAGAACTTATAGCACACACAAAATAATTTCGACACGGTTATTTTTGGACAATTGTCCCCAGAAAAACCCAATGTGGGAAAAGCAATGCAGCAGATGAGGGTTTTATTATTATTCTTCAATGGAAATTTTGAGTACAATAATATAGATACCCAACTAACAATCTAATCTGAGAAAAATACTAGTAAAATTATCGTGAGAATTTTCTCTCTCCCCACAACTAATTTTTTCCTCCAAAATTGCCTCTCTAGCCTCTGTGTCAAGCCTCCTGTGTCACCCTCTGCGTAGAGCTTACACTAGTGTTGGGGCCTTCGTTTAGTTTTGTAAAGGTTTTGATCAATTTTGGCTAACCAAAGAATGAGGAGGAAATGGGTGGAAGCAATGGTTAGCTTGCGGGGGACTCAATTGGACAAGAAGGCAGGAACAGGTAGTTGCGGAAGGTTTGTGGCAAGGTGGCAGTGAAAGGCAAAGGCAGCGAAGTAGACAGGAAGGAGGAGGAGCAACCGAGGGAAAGAACAGCTGAGCAGGAAATGGCAGTCCACACAACAAAGAGAAATATAAAAGGAGAGGGCTAGTAAGGAAGAGGGGTTGGTTGGTGAGGCTGTTGAAGTTAGCGTTGTAGAGAGGATAGCTGGTTGCGATAGTCTAGTACCAGAAGGCAAGAGTCTAGCTGAGCAGGACCCTTGAGATTAAGACCAAGCCCGTGAGTCTGTAAATGGGTATTCCCTGTATTTACTTGCAACGAATGCCGAGATGTATTGTACTGTTTTACTGTTGAATTAATAGAAAGGAAAGTCCAAACTGGTTGCAGAGTATAATGTGTATAAGTGTACATGATGTGATGACCCATTTAAAATTTTGAAACATCCTGTCAGATGCATGCATTTAGTAGTTTCTATGTATTAGATGGTATGATGTTATCTCTACTATGTGTGTAATGTTATATATCTGTTATCGGTTGATGCTTCGGTTGGTTCTCCCTTGACTCCATGACGAACCCTTCTTACTTCTGGTCGCGGCACGCCTCGGGTGAGACTCCTTACCCCTTGGGAAAGGTGAAAATCTTGGCATTGTCCTAGACTACAACGGACCATTGTTGGCTCTTTGCACCTGAACCCAGGGTCTTTTCCCCCTGATGAGTCTTCCATGCCAACAAATGGTTCCGTTGCCAGGAACCAAAGTTACAAGAACTGGTTCGGAACATGGTGTTGAGGATATTCAAGAAAGAGATCAGGGATCAGTGCAAGCGATCCAAAGAAATCAACTGATCAGAAAGGTAAGTGAAGGGATCTTATATGCCAATGGTACCAATGACCAATATGAGATATTATGGTGCAAGTTTCCAGAAGACTTGTACAATTGGTTAAGAAGGATGAAAGGGGAGAATCCATCAGGGGGGTCGACGACAGTTCGCCACAGCTGGACTCCCTCAGATCTTGCGTTGCTTCAACAGTTGGACAATGATCTGACCAGAGCAGTTGATTTTTGGGTAAAGACTATGGTGGAAGGATATATAGTCGAGTTTGCTACCGAGAGTTATCAATCCTTCTCAAAGGTAGAAGCGTATTTGGATACGGATTGAGAGGAAGGTTGATGAGGGAAGTACCAACGTGGATTAAGATGTTTATGGTAGAAGAAGGCCTACTGCCCTCGCCCACCGCGGAGATGGTAGCGTAAAACCCCAGTACTGGGGGAAGGACCTAAGGGGGGGGAATGTTGTCGGTTGAGGAAAAGAGATGTTGCTGAAGGGATGGATGTGGAAGGGTTGAAGAAAGCTAGCGACGTTAGAGCACAAAGGAGAGCACTGCTAGCGATAAGTGGTAGGAAAGTGTGGTTCAGACTCTGAAGAAAAAAAGATGGGACCACACCAAATAGGAGCGGTGTTGGGAAAACCCAAAGATGGAGGGAGAGAAAAGGAAGATGCAGAACAAAGAAAGATCGGCGATAGGACATATAGGAGCCAAAAGGATGGAGAGGGCCCTTCTTTATAGGTTGCAGGAGGGGTATCGCAAGGGAAAATACCGAGTGGGTATGGAGAGGAGAGAGAAGAGGACATGGGCGACATTATGAGAAGGTTATTTGACGAAGGAGAAGCATCCATTAGGAGTCAGCAGCAATACCCCCGAGACACAGGTAGCATCTCTCCCGACCTTCCCCTGGTACCTTATTACAATACGGAGAAATTTGTTATTAAATTAGCCAAGGAAATACGGGTACATAGCACGCGCGAGAGATACAAGGCCAGTTTTAATATTGGAAGCAACAAAGGAACCAGTAGTATTAGTAACTTAGGACTACAGGGATCCCAGCAGCCAGGGAACAAAGGGTTGTGTTGCTAGCTCATACCCAAGTCAGTATGGCGGGATCTTTTACCAGATATCTAGAGTTTGCGGGAAGGGGAAATGAGGACGTGGAACAGCACTGGTATCTCTATGAAGCTATTTGGAGAGCATGTCAGACTCCAGACAACGTCAGGACAATGGAGTTTCAGACCACGCTGAGGGAAAGGGCTCTACGTTGGTTCATAAAATGGGCGGAGCAGAACTAGAATCCCACGATAGATGATATCAAGAGAGGATTTGTGCAGGAATTCAAAGTACCACAGATAGATCAGCAAGGGTTATTAGAACTGTGGGAGATCAAGCAGAAGGAGGGTGAAACGGCTTGGGAACTCATGCAAAGGTTTAAGGATGCCATTGCTAAGCTGAGTTACACTCTGGACCCGAATCACCAGCGGGACTGGTTTATCAAGGCACTCTTGCCCCTAACCAGAACGCCACTAATGCAACAGAAAATCGGAACCCTCTAAGATGCTTTGGAGCAAGCATCACAAATAGAAGCTGGATATCCTCATGAATATTGCAGAGGGATGAGTTTGCAAGATCCATCAATCATGGGCCTTCAGAATCAGATCGCAACTTTAACGAAGAAGCTGAAGGATCTTCAACCAGTGCGACCAGCCAGACCCAACGTATGGTGCACCCACTGCATGGTGGAAGGACATGTTGCGACAGAATGCCTAAGGTTGTGAGGAATTAATCATCCAAGGGGGGTTGTGGGGTCATCAGGGGCCCCACCAACCGCAGGGGTTGCGGGATTAGGAGCGCAAGGAGTTTTTCCGGGAAGGAATAGCTAGGACTTTTGCGAAAAGGTAGATGTATGGACATCTGCCATGGATGTGCCCAATACTACAAAAGTACTCCAACGTCCCCAATAACAACTACTGTGAGTTTTGTGCATCTACAACGCATCACACTGACCAGTGCCAAGCACTGGATGCTCTAGCAGAACAGCTGGACAGATCCACGTTCAGAATTAATGAATCAAACCAGGGAGGACGAGGAGGAAATGGGAGAGGAGGAAGAATGGGAGGAAGAGGCCCTGCAAGGTGTTACAACTGTGATCAGGAAGGACATGTCACCAGGGAATTCCCGCTCCCTGGGAGACCCTAGTGCTCGCAATGCAGAATTAATACCCATGCCACAGAGGATTGCCTGGAACTCATTGCAAAGTGGGAGGAAAGGACCAGATAGAGGGGGGCTAACCTGGTTAATGTTGAACCTCGTACCGACGACGGTCTTCCCACAACCAATATTAATATAGTCACATGAGGAGGAAAGAGTATGTTGGCATTTTGGCACAGGTGTGGCGCTACGGTACAGGTATTGTCCTTGATGGCAACTCTCTTTGATGACAGATCTCAGTCCAGACTACAAGAATGAAGAGAAATTTAATATACGCAGGTTCATTAAGCCCAAGTTGCGTATACACGCTGGTATGCTATATACTAAGTCGCGGACACGCAGGATCACTATATACGAAGTCACATATACACGTAGTTTCATGAACAACAAAGAGCGTACATATCGAGAAGCTTTCTTTTGGTCCGTGGTAGTTAGTCCTCGGTACTTGAGCCTATGTTTTTGGACCAAGGTATCTCGACAGACGTGTTGATCCCTAGTTTTGAAATTGATGGCATTGTGTTACTATGGTTTTGGACCGTGGTATTGTGAAGGGCCTAAGGCTATATAAGGAGAAGAAGATCATTAGGCATGGGTATTAAAAAAAGTCTTGAATATCTGATAAAGAAAGAGATCTAGTATGCAGGTTCTGGGTTGCTTGATCTGAGCTAAGGAGAGATCACACTGGTTGATGGAAGACTAGATCTAAGGATAGATCGGGATCAAATGGTTTGAATTGAACTATCTTTATATGGTTGATTATGCGTATTTTTAGATCTGCATACTGACGCAATGTTATGCTCTAAGTAAGACTGATATCTGGTACAACTGCAAAGTTTTAAGGAAATATTTTTTTTAGATCTGTACGCAGGTTGGCTTCGTTAAAAGCGCGTGTATACGCGGGTTTGTTTCATTGAAGTAGCGTATATCTTTTGATGCTTAATTTTTGGGGTTGCAGTTGGGTCTCACTGTTTATTGCAGAGTTCTGTAGTCTGCTCTGTGTTCTGGTGACTGGGTGTTGACAGGGTTTCAGTAGTTCAGTGATTCAAAGATTGATGATGCTAGTATTGGTTGTTTTGTGCTTCAATGATCTGTTATGAAAATTGAATGAATCATGGTCTTTAGATTGTAATGTTGTGCTTCAGGAGTATTCAATCTGAAAATTGATACCTGAAGGAAAGAAGATTGTAGGCCAGCACCTACGTACTAGTATCTTAGCTAGTACAAGAGCAAAGGGGGTTGGAGCTCCCTTCCAGGAGAGTCTGGAAAACGAGAGAAGGTTGTAGCCTTCTGCAAGTTGTAGCCTACGTACTGGTATAAGGCTGCACCAGTACAAAAGATTGTAAACTGAAGTTTCTGATTAAAGAAAGATAGAGACGACTTACAGCAGGTGGTTTTCACCCACATTGGGTTTCCACCTTATATCTTGGTGTTCATGTGTGTGGCTTTTATGTGATGACCTGTTCTGTTATACTACACCTGTTTACTGTTAATATGGTTAATAATGTTCTGATGCATTTACTGAAGATAAGCTAACTGAATCATAAGATTTCTGGATATACGCTAGTTGCTTTAGACACAGCAGCGTGTACACGCGGGTTCACTTAACTGAAGTAGCGTATATGTTTCTGAGTATGAAATTGAAAAAGTTTTATTGATCTGATAATATTGATTCACCCCCCCTCTCAGTATTATTTTCAGCAGAGTACGGGGGAGGATCGTAGCACAACGAACCCACCCTTGATTGTTAAAGTGATGTCTCCAAAGAAAGTGTATCAGCCTGAGCGCCAAAAGCAGTATTATCATGAAGCAGCTAAGCTATTCGAGGGGATGACCAAGATGAAGGAAGACCAGAGACCGAATGGCCACGTGCTTGATCGTAACCAGCCGATTGAAGAATGGTTTAAACTATTCCTGAAGATTGTCGAAGATGAATACATGTTGAAGGAGTTGCGGAAAAGTTTAAAGGTTGCATTATCAGTGGAGGAAGCAGAAGGGGAGCGATCACTTGCAAAATTACCAGAAAAGCATTCTAGAAGAGTGAGATGAAACAAGAAGAGAAGCGGAAAGGAATTCTGAATTAATGCTCAGGTTGCAGGATTCCAGATAAGGGACACAATGCTAGACTTAGGATCAGATGTAAACATCCTACCTAGGAAAACATGGGAGGCAATGGGGAAGTTGCAACTGAAATACTCACCGATTCAACTAAGAATGGTGAATCAGTATTGTATACTTCCCATTGGAAGGTTAGAAAACATGGAAGTAGATGTGGCGGGGGTGAAGACGTACACTGAATTCGAGGTAATTGACATAATGGGAGATAAGGACCCATACCCAGCGCTCCTTGGGATCGATTGGGCCTATGAAAACTATGCTGTCATTGACTAAAGAAAGAGCTGATGATTTTCGAAGCAGAAGGAATGAGGGTGATCCAACCCTTGGACCCTTATCAAGGTCCCCAGTTTAGAGAACCAGTAGATGACAGGGATGAACCAAGAATGCTATACCAATTATACACGCTCACAGCGGGAAAGAGGGAAGATTACATAAATCCTACTGCAGGAGGATCCATTAGCTAGAGAAGTATCCAAAGCTCAGAGACAGGTTCGAAAGCTGCATGGGATTCATGACGCAAGGCGGGTATGAACTAAACACTAGACGTTGTGCAATGATAAACCGAGTAAATTGGATAGGAACGGAGATAAGCGACTATCCCAAGTACTACGACATTGAACCAGTGGACACCTTCTTGACCAGGGTAGACAGGGAAATGACGGAGGATCAAAATATTCCCTTTCTTGATATCACTCTCATGGCAACACCGACAATATGGTGGAGAACGCACCGCAGTGCACTAAGAGACTGGGCGAGCATCAAGCAAGCCATGAAGGAAATATTTTCCCAGGATGAAGACCGACCACAGGATAAGGCAAGATACAAAGGGAATTCAAGTCTCGAGAGGCACATCAAAGATTGCATAAAAGATTGTGAAAACCAGGGAATACCGAAGGATTTGTGGGTATATGCATTTATACATACCTTGGGAATTGTTCACCGAGCTTGGTACGTACAGGAGGAACTCCGTCGGCAAACGGTGGATTGGGATGTTTTAGAGGTATAATTTGTTAGCATCTTTTCATTCAGAGGTAATGAGGAATGCATGACTGAGACACTCCAGGCGATCAAGAGGGTTTTGTTTGCTCCAGGATAGTTGGTTGAGGGAGGTCCTGATGAAAGTTTTCTGCAGTGTTTGTATGACATGGATTCTCCAGAATATGCAACCTACGACAAGGTGGATGCAAAACCAGAAGAGGATGGGTTAGACGGATTGAGACACTTGACCTTTGAGGAAACAGAGGGAGAAAGAGACACCCAAGAGAGCCCCTCAAGAGAAGGTTCTCACCTTTTACCAATGAAGCTGAGAAAACAAAATGTTGGGACGGAGGATAAGCCCAAAATGGCGTCCGTAGGAGACTACTGGGACGAATAGACCACAAAAGAAAATTTTGACCTATTATAAGAATACCAGGACCTGTTTCCAGCTTCAGTAGCAGAGTTGAAGGGGATAAAAGGAGACATAGGGGAGATGAAGATTGTTCTATGGCCGGATGCCCGTCCCGTAAAGCACGGACCATATAGATTGAACCTGAGGGTGAAGGAGAAGGTTAAGAAGGAAATCGACAAAATGTTGGAAGCAGGGATTATATTTCTGGTGGATGAAGCAGAGTGGATAAGTCCGATAGTCATACAAAACAAGAAGGATGCAACCGAAATCAGAGTATGTGTTGATTACAAAAGTCTCAACAATGCATGTGTGCATGACCCGTTCCCGACACCTTTCAGTGATGAGGTCCTGGACAATGTGGCGGGGAATGAAGCATATTCGTTTATAGACGAATTCTCGGGCTACCATCAAGTTCGAATAGCCAAGGAGGATAAAAGGAAAACAACATTCACTACTGAGTGGGGGTCATATGCATACAATGTAATGCCATTCAGATTAAAGAATGCACCAGCGGTCTTCTCAAGGATTGTCATTACTGCATTCCAAGACTATATTCACAGATTTCTAGAGGTGTACATGGATGACTGGACAATATATAGCCTATTGAAGAAACACACCAGCTTATTAAGGGTTATGTTTGAAAGGTGCCGACAACTACAGATTTCCTTAAACCTCAAGAAATGTATTTTCGCAGTCCCATTTGGAACACTATTAGGCCATATCGTCTACAAGGATGGGGTATGTGTAGACCCAACGAAGGTTGCGGCAATTTTCAACATGGAACTGCCACGCAATGTGAAGCAACTGAGGTCAACCCTGGGCCATACGGGGTACTATCGATGCTTCATCAAGAATTATGCATCAATCACAGCCCCAATGGAAAAGCTACTGAAGAGGACGGAAGAGTTCGTTTGGACTGAGGATTGTCAGACAACACTGAATATGTTGAAGGAAAGGCTGGTAAGCGCCCCTATCCTTGTCTATCCAGATTGGAACAAAATGTTCCATGTGCACATCAATGCATTAGGAATAGCGCTAGGAGCGGTCTTAGCGCAGCCAGGGGAGAAAAATATGGACCACCCGGTGTATTATGCTAACAGAAAGATGTCAACTGCGGAAAGAAACTATACAACAACCGAGAGAGAAGCCTTGGCCATGGTTTATTCTCTCCAAAAGTTCAGGCATTACTTGTTGGGCGCGCCATTCAAATTCTTTACAAACCATTCCGCACTAAAATACTTGGTAAACAAACCAGTACTGGAAGGTAGAATATGCCAATGGTTGTTGTTGTTCCAGGAATTTACTTTCGAGGTGGTCATAAAACCCGACAGACTGAATGTGGGACCATACCACTTGTCTTGACTAGAGACAAGAGAGAATGAGGGAGTAGTGGATGATCAATTGCCCGACACCGACTTATTCAGAACAGAGGCTCCCAGATCACCTAGAAGAGATTGCTACATTATTAACAACAGGTCATTGCCTAGAAGGATATACAGCAACACAGAAGTGACACCTAGTAGTAAGGGCAGCAGATTACCAACTGATCGTAGGACACCTCTACAAAATGGGCTTAGATCAAGTATTGAGGCACTGCGTCCTTCAACATGAAAGAAAATATGTACTATGGGAATGTCATGCGGGAGTTGCAGGAGGCCATGTGGGAGGTAAAGCCACTGCAAGGAAGATACTGCAAGTAGGACTATGGTGGTCGACTGTTCATAAAGATTCTAAAAAATTTGTTAAGAACTATGATGTCTGTCGAAGGGTTGGAAAGCCTTTGAAATGGGATGAGCTGCCTTTAAATCCCATTCACACAGTGCAAATCTTTGACAAATGGGAAATAGACTTCATTGGACCCATTACACCACCAACGAGGCATTCACGTGCAAGATACATAATAACCACAATAGAATACCTCACCAGGTGGGCAGAAGCAGCACCCGTCAAGGACTGTACAACAGAAACAGCCGCAAGGTTTATTTTCAAGAACATAATCTCAAGGTTTGGATGCCTGAGGAGTCTCACAAGTAACCAAGGAACGCACTTTCTGAATGAAACCATTGAGACTCTTCTGAAGAATTTCATGATTCAACATAACAAGAGTAGTCTGTATCACCCACAGGCCAACGGTACTGTTGAAGCATTCAAAAAAATCTTGGAGAAAGGTCTAACAAAGATAGTATCAACCAACAGAGATGACTGGGATGAAATAATACCCGCAACTCTATGGGCATACAAGACAACGGTGAAGAGACTTCATAAACAAACTTTGTTTCAACTAGTATATGGAAGGGAAGCGGTGGTGCGAGCAGAATTTATAATACCAAGCATATTCATATCTGAAGCAACGGGAACGACAGACAATATGGCCTTGAGAGAGAGGCTGAGTCAGTTGATGGAACTTGAGGAATCCCGATTCTTGGCCGAGTTTCATTAGTCAGTGGAGCAGAGAAGGCAGAAATCTTGGCACGATAGGCATATCAGGAAGAAGACATTCAAAGTTGGGGATTAGGTACTACTATATGACAACAAGTTCCAGAAATTCCCAAGGAAACTGCAGATGCACTGGTTGGGCCCGTTTATAGTTACAGAAATCAGAGATTCTGGAGCAGTGAGATTGGCGCAACTGGACGGAGTCATGCTACATGGATGGGTAAATGGCGCACGCCTGAAGCCCTTCCACAAGATATAAATCAAAATAAAAGATGGTTGCGGAAACGAGCCCGCAAGTAGGTAGGAAGCAATAAGAGTTAGTCAGTTATTGTAAGCAACTAGGTAGAGTCATGCTCTTATCATAGAAATAAGTGGAATGTCAATAAGGTTGCGGCAGAAACTTCAGCACGCCACAACCCATTTTTGGTTGGGCAGGGGGGGGGCAGAAAAGTAGAACTAGTAATCACTGTCAGCAATGTACATGTAGGCATGCGCTTTTTCCAGTCTTTATGATCACACATTGTACCCGTCATTCCTGTCGTACCAGTAGTCATTTCCATATTAAGTAACCAATAATGCAACTATCAAAGTAGGAGCCGCAAAATCTTTTCCCATTAAGCACAAATTTAGTTAATAAATAACCCCATCACGGTAAAATAAATACGCCATGCAACCCACTCTGTACTTTCCTAGTCCAGTCATGGTTTTCAAGTCCAGGTCGGTCGACGGCGAAAAAGTATAGCTAGAACACATGGGGAAAGTTGCCAGAGTAATTAGTTTCTAAGGTCCAGTCAGGAAACATTGTGTCAAGCACAACTACTTAACTCGCAAGATAATGAAGGAAATTCCAGAGTTTCAATTGTAGATAGTAGAAGAATTCCAAGTCCACTCTAAAGAACAGTTGTAGAGACTCAGAAGCAAGAAACCTCAGGTGAAGATTTGTTGACACCTAATCAGAGGGATTGGGTGTATAGTTGTAATTAATGTAAATAAATAATAGAGAAGATAGAGAGTCATCGGGAGATGAACCGAACAGTCACTCCCTCTTGTATATAATAATGAACAACCTGAATGAATAACATGAGTTCTAATTTGAGGAGTTACCTCCTGGTCTGACATGGTATCAGAGCAGGCGCCATTTTTTGGCTTCCTTTTTAATTTGTAACTCCAATTCTGTTTTGCCTTTGTTTTGCCTCATTTGCAGGCTGACATCTCTGTCAAATCCCTGCAAAATCTCATTTATCGTTTAATACATTCGTTGAAGTGTGTTACATTGGAGCTAGTTGTTGAAGCCGAAGGCGCTGTAATGACTTGGATTTCCTCCTGCTCTGAGTATGGTATATATACCCTTTCACATTGAATAACCATATATCCTTTTTCGTATTCACATATATCCTTTTCGTATTCCCTTGAGTCGGATCTCAAGTATTATAAACCCATATATATAAATATCGTCGGGTCTGCTTTTTAATCGCATATCGCAAATCTCTTGCCCCGCTCAATACCGCTGCATGTTTGCGATGCGATCATACCCTTCATGCTTGGACACAGTTCCTGAGGTTTCACTTTATCTAGCTCGTTCTCCACTGTTGATCTCAACCTCTAGATCCGACGGCTGACATTGATTTCGGGGGGACCACTTGCACGGCAGTTACCTGCCCGAAAAGTGCCTTTTAATCTCCACCGTTGATCATCACCTCAAAATCTGACAGTTTATAGCGATTTTGGGTGCATTAGTTGCACGAGAGTTACCTGCCCGATATGAGCGGTTTTTCTCTCTCCCCTAGTCGCTACGTGTCAACCGCTTAGTGGAATCGGGCGCTTCCCTCTCAATACCACTTATCGTTTTTTATCCACTCAAAATCCCGCTTGTAACCTGAAATCCACCTTTAGCCGTGGTTATTGCCCCGACTTGTTTTGCTTGCGATAACCATTGATCGCTTACCATCGACGGCCCTCCTCCGTTCATCTCCTCCGCTCATCTCCGCCGATACATCTCCGCCGCTCATCTCTGTCGTTCATCTCTGCCATACACAATAGCAAAAGAACTACAGCTCCAGTCAAACTCTGGTATTCGGGTGAACGTTGAATGTTGTTAAGTTGAACGTTGTTGGTATAACAATCATTTTTTTAATGAGTCAAATTTTGCAGCAGAACTTTTTTTTTCCATAGTACACAGATTGTACAATGCATTCAATTATATCTATTGTGGGAGTAGTTCTCAATGGAAAGGAGAATTATGTTGAATGGTCGCGGAAAATCCAACACACTCTCATTTTTAATGAGCTATGGAAAGGAGTGTGTGTTGGAGAAGGATACAAAGAGCCAGTCCAGCCTACCTCAAACAAGGAGCTTGCCATTTGGGAAAGTAAGTACAACAAGGCCTATGCATTGATTGCAGCATCAGTAAGTGAAGTAGTGAGTCGACACATTTCGCCATTTTCAAATGCATTCGAAGCCTTACAAAAGTTGAAGGAACTCTATGACTCACAATCTGCACTTGAAGTTGTTCAACTCATGATTAAACTCTTCACCCTTGAATTACAAAATAATGATCCTCTTGCTCTTGCATCCGAAGTAAAATATATAATGCATGATATCAAAGTCACTAATGTTGATTTGGATACTCCTCTGATCGCTTCTCTCAAGGCACTTTATCCTACTTACTCCAATTATCTTGAGTCATTGTAAGAAAATGAAAATCTTAAAGATATTACCTTTGACTCCCTTGTGAAAAATTTGTTGAAAGAAAGAAAGCTTTTGGAAAGAAGATAGCCCCTGAATCTTCTGAAGAGGTTGCGTGCCTTGCTCATAAAGAAAAGAATCTTGCCCAAGATTCTTCCAGAGGAAGAGGTAGTCGAAGAGGAAGAGGACAATATTTCAGAGGCAGGGGGGGCAGACACTCTCAAGGAGAAAAGTCAGATTTGCACTGCATACGCTGCAAAATAAATGGATCACATGATGCCTCCACATGCAAGTTACCTTGGGAAAAAATTGAGCAGCAAAGAAACCAATATAAAGGTAAAACTAATAACACGGACAAAGGTAAAGCACCTGAATCCACTCATTATGTTGTGGCACAATGTAATATTGGAGTAAATGAAGACTTATTTAATGCTTCACTTGCTTCTTTGAAAAATGATTGGTTGCTTGATTCAGGAGCAACTTGCCACATGACTCATAGAAAATATTTTTTTGAAGAATTTATTGACAATGTTGATGGAGCAGTATACTTTGTAGACCAATCAAAACTCAAGCCATCAGGGCTTGGCACAATCAGACTTAAATTGTTGGCCTTCTAGACCTCCCAAGCTGAGGAGAAACGTTCTGTCCTTGGTCCACATCCACCAGCAAGGTCACTCCATCCATATGTTTGATGGCAAGCTTGAGGTGAGAAAAGCATCTGACCACTCACTTGTCATGACGGGGATAGAAGAAGAAAGGCTTCTCAAGTTGCAGGGTACCTCTGCTCGTGCACAAAATTTCTCATACAATTCTCATTATAAAGAAGGTACACTTCCATCAAATTTATTATGGCATGCCAGATTTGGACATTTGAACTATGACAGCCTTTGCTTGTTGAAGAAAAATGGCGTTATTTGTTTGCCTACAATTCCGAGGAAACTTAAGCAATGTGATGCTTGCATTCTAGGAAAGCATAACAAACAGTGCTTTCATGATTCACACTCCAGAGCACATAGAAAACTTGAACTCATTCATTCAGATTTATGTGGTCCACTGCCTGTTTCTTCTGCAAATGGAAATAAATATCTGATGACATTTATTGATGACTACACCAGAATGTGTTGGGTTTATTTATTAAAGAACAAATCTGATGCTTTTCAAACATTCAAGAACTTTCATAAATGGATTGAAAATGATGCACAATCTCATATTAGCTCTATTTTAACTGATAATGGAAAAGAATACACTTCAAATGAATTTGAAAACTATCTTCGCCAACATGGGATCAAACATCAAATAATTGTGCCTTATAATCCCCAACAGAACGGAGTAGCTGAAAGAATGAATAGGAAAATCTTAAATATGGTATGCTCCATGTTGTTCTTCAAAAATGTAAAAATGATGTTTTGGGCTGATGCAGTTCTATGTGCTGCATATATAAAGAATAGATGTCCATCTAATGCTATTAGAAACAAGACTCCTTATGAAATGTGGTATGGGCACATTCCTTCGGTGAAGCATCTCAGGGTCATTGGTTCCACCTGTTATGCCTTGATACCAAAGGTACATAGAAACAAACTTGGTGCAAGAAGTCGTAACTGTATCTTCCTGGGGTATTCAAACACCTCCAAAGCATACCGTCTCTATGATGAAGTAAACAAAAAGTTTGTTGTATATATAGATGTAATCTTTCTTGAATCATCCAAAACTGACAATGTTGTTGAGCAGCAACTTGATCGCTTGGATAGATTCACAAATGAAAAATCATTCCAAGAATTTGATAATCAGATTCCACATCTTGAAGGGGGGATTCCTATAGTAGATCAACCTTTGGAATCTTCTTCTGAAGCACTCTCTCCCCTGCATGAAACTCCCACAACGGATGATACTTTGAATGATGTGATTGACAGAATTGGGAGACTCAATCTTGATTCAGTCTTAACTCAGTCAAAAGAGCAGCCTGGACCATCTGAGAAAGGTCCCCCAAAGTGGCTGACAAAGACACTTGAAAGTGTTCATCCTGATGAGGTTGGAAAAACAGGAACTAGAAATTCAAACCAGAAAAATGGAGGTGATGTAGATGACTCTGATTCACCTGTTGATATGGATGTTTCTTATGATTGTGAATTTAATTTGTCTACAGATTTTGAACCAACTTCCTTCAAAGAAGCTACTTCTCATGATGAATGGAAAGAAGCAATGCAAAAGGAGTATGATGCCCTGATAAAGAATGGCACTTGGAAGCTGGTTGATCCTCCATTGGGAACCAAACCAATTGGCTGCAAGTGGGTCTACAAGAACAAGTATAAAGTTGATGGCTCACTTGACAAGCACAAAGCCAAGCTTGTGGCAAAAGTTTTTGCATAGAAGGAAGGGGTTGATTATGAGGAGACTTTTGCCCCCACAACAAAATGGGCTACCATCTAGACACTCTTTGCCCTAGCAGCTCAGAACGGTTGGCTAGTCCATCAAATGTATGTAAAAACTACTTTCTTGAATGGAGATCTAAAAGTCTTTATGTCCCAACCTGAAGGATTTGTTGTGAAAGGACATGAACATAAAGTATGCAGACTTGTGAAATCCTTGTATGGCCTCAAACAAGCACCACGAGCTTGGTATGAAAAACTGACTGAGCATCTTCTGAAACTCAATTTCAAACATTATGATCTTGATGATGAAACTTTGTTTGTCAAGAAGGTTGGCAAAATAGTTGTATATCTTGTTGTATACGTAGATGATCTTTTGATAACAAGGAACAATGAAAAATACATTGCATCCATAAAGAAGGAATTGAAGAAATGTTTTGAAATGATTGATTTGGGCTATGTTCATTGCTATCTTGGTATTGAAGTAACTCAACATCCGAAGTCCATATTCCTTTCTCAAAAGAAGTACATTGGAGATCTGTTGAACAGGTTTAGCATGACTGAATGCAATCCTATGACTACTCCAATGGAACAAAACTTAAAGCTCGCATCTGTTGAATGAAAAGAATTTGAGGATGCAACAAAGTATAGACAGCTTGTAGGAAGTCTCAACTACCTAACCACTACCAGACCAGACATTTCGTTTCTTGTTGGAATCCTCTCCAGATTTATGCAAAAGCCTTGTGAGGGACATTGGTCAGCTGCAAAAAGAGTTCTAAAGTACTTGAAGGGAACTCAAGACTTTGGAATCAAGTATACACAGGTGGGCGACTTCAGCTTAATTGGATACTCTGATCCAGACTTCGATGGAGACAAAGAACTGGGGTATCTACTTCAGGTTATGCTATGAGTCTTGGATCAGGAGTTATCTCCTGGAGATCACGAAAACAATTAGTTCCAGCAGATTCCACAACAGAGGCAGAATATGTGGCAGCAACCGAGGCAACAAAAGAAATTGTGTGGCTTAGGAAAATTCTTGAAGATTTTCAGGTAAAACAAGTACAATCGACTCCACTCATGATCGACAATACCTCTGCAATAAAGTTGGACAAGAACCCAAAGTTCCATGATCGACAAAGCACATCAATACTAAATATCATCTGATTCGACATCATGTTGAGGCCAAAACAATCCATCTCTGCCATTGTTCCACTAATGAGCAAATTGTAGACATCTTCACCAAAACACTTGGAAGAGAAAAGCTTGAAAGATTTAGAACGATGCTTGGAATAACCAACATCCCTTCAGATTAAGGGGGGGAATGTTGACACCTAATCAGAGGGATTGGGTGTACAGCTGTAATTAATGTAAATAAATAATAGAGAAGATAGAGAGTCATCGGGAGATGAACCGAACAGTCACTCCCTCTTGTATATAATAATGAACAACCTGAATGAATAATATGAGTTCTGATTTGAGGAGTTACCTCTTGGTCTGACAAGATTGTTTACCAAAGATGAAGGGAGATGGTGAAGGGAATTGTATCAGTCCTGCAAGACTCGTTAGATGAACGAATTGAGGTGGTCGACAATTTGTATGGGAAATACGACAAGGCGAATTTGGTTGACAACGATCTTACGAACTGCTTCTAGTTCCCAGCTCTAAAAAGGGAAGTTTATACAGAGGACATCCAGAGGGAGGATGACACCAAGACCTCCAGAGTCAAGGAGGAATTCAAAGGGATACAGAGGTTGACCTTACTCCATTTGAGAAGCTTACCTGTTTTCGGCACTCAATTCATCGCAATGCAATGTACTAAGCTTCTGGTGAGCAGGATGCACGAAGGATCATTGTGGCTTGACAAGGAGTACCCCATTCATGTAGATGATATTCATCATCTAACAGGGTTGTCAGCAGGAGGGAAGGCAGTTAGCACATCATTTCAGGCAAGGGCTAAAAGAGCCAAGAAGCAGACCGAAGATAACATCTATGCAAGATACGGGACTGAGCAGGGTGGAAGAGGAGCAAAGCTAGATATGATCAACAAGGTCGACATCAGATTCGCCTGCTACATCATAGCAGGAAAAACCATGAGACATTTTACGAAGAATGAATGCACACTAGACGCAATTTCGGTTGTGGAACATTGTTGCCAAGGAGAGGTACTTAACTGGTCCGTGTTTGTTCTTAACGGGCTTTTTGAAGCTTGTGAAGATGTGTATAGGCAGGGTACCAATTTCTTGTTTGGGTACATTTTGATGTCTTTGGCAATGTGGAAGTGGAGGCCATCGAAAGAAAGGGAAATGGCAACCATTATTGAAGGACAACTAATTGCACTCCATTATGACCCATGGAGGGCATCAAAAGACCCTAGCACGAAAGAGATAAATGAGATAACTTTCAAGGATTGGTATGAACTGATGCTAACAACCATAAGGTCAATGGAGAGGATACCAAAAACTCTGTTGGATGAATTTTTAGAAGAGGTCTAGTTCGGAGCCTCACACACGCACACCTATCTTAGACCACGGTGTGTCAACCCAGATACATTTAAGATGAGACCACAAAGGTTCGCTCTGATGGCAGCGACACTACACAAGGAGGTGGGATCATGGTCGGGAGTGGCTTGTGAGATCAAGTAAGTGAAATACAACTATCTATTCGGGGACTTGAAGCAGTGGGAGTAAGAGGGAGATGCAACAGAAAGCAGCAGGAAAAGGCCAACTGAAGATATCCTCCACCCAATGGTGCTTCAGATGGAGGAGAAAATGTTCAAGCTAAGGCGAACAATTGCCAGTTTTGAAGGAAAATCAGGTGAGAGCAATTATCCTGCTCAATTTCAAGGTTCTATTATGTTCTCACCCATTATCATAACCCCACTAGCCGTGAAACTCCCCACGGGATGGTCCCCAAGCCAAAGAAGAAACGAGTTGTTCGCAGTCCGGCCGTCAAAAAGCCGAAAACTACTCCACCACCCCCAGTTGTCGACCTTACTGAAGAGGTCGAGCACTCAATTTCTACATCCCCCGTAATCAAAGAGATTCCTACCACCACTTCCACCGCCTTACATCAGTCACGAGAATCCTCCCCACACACTACCTCCACCTCCGTGACCCTGTCAGAAACCCTCCTGTCCGGCTGGCGACAAACAACTGTGCAAACAGAAGTTGAGTCGGTCGGGCAGGCAAAGGGCACCACTTCTGCTAGTGGTTCACAGCCAACATCACTTGCATCACTAATGCTTGGGTCAAACCCACCACAAGGGGGAAGCCCAGACATTGTTCCGTAGGAAGAAAGGGTTGAGCCGTACATAACATTTTTTCCTATAAATATCACATTGTTCCTAAACCCTAGCATTGTACCCCCCACTCCACATTTCACTCCATAGTCACAACAAATTCATTCACCCGGCTCCCACTCCGAAAAATTCATTGCCAGCGGCCTACACATACTGCAACATTTCCCTGAGCCCAGTACAATGCAAGCCGACACACTCCAGCAGTAGTCGTCGGCACAATTATTCACATTTATACAACAAGCAGCGCACAAGGCCGAAAGGATCCATGAGGATCTGGCCAAGGAGCATGAGCAGTAGACAAAGCAACTGCAGGAGGTAACAGAAGAGCACGATCACCTGAGGCGAGAAAATACAGATTTGCAAGCCTAGGTTGATCAGGTCACATAGAGATTTAGGTCATTATGGCCAATAATCGTCGATGCAAACACAGAGGCACCGACAGACATCACGACCTGCACGCTAGTAAACTATTGCAACCACATCCAGGCAGCATGCTCGAACCTGGTAGCTACTAATGCCGACATGAAAAGGAAGCTGGAGACGGTAAGATTAGCATTGCCAGACCCAGTAGAGATCTACACGAGGACTATCAAGGGAAAAATCACTGAAGTGGAAGCAAAGAAGCAAGCACTAGCCGATGCCCTCGCAGACGACTACGCTTTGATGAACAAAGTCCATGATTGGCTAGGAAGCCTGGCGCTGAAAAATCAACTGGTCTACCCAATGAGAGAGTGAATACAGACATTATTCGCCAGCACAAAGGACTGTACAGACCCTGCCCACCTGCAGTAGATCAACGACCAGATTGATGCAATCCAGGCCCAAGTTGATCAAATTGAGGAAGAGTCTGCAAAAACAAAGAAGGTGATTAGAGACCTGCGACCACCAGTTCGTACACATGTCCTAAATCTAAAAGAGGTTTGTGATTCCAGCGGACAACAATGGGAGAGCCTGCAAAGCCAACGGCCAACAGAGTTAACGTCACATTCGGCCGAAGAATTCACTCAACGCACCAACGCAATCCTCATCAAGTGGGAAACTGCCATTCAAAAGTACAGAGAATTCAGGCAGCAAACCACAACAGCTGTTCCAGAGTTGGAGCCTTCGTTTGGAATGGGGGAACCTCATAAGGAGGAAAGTGCAACGGGAACAGATACCACCTTGCGAGCAAAGGTCGAAGCGAAAGAAGCACCAACCCAGCAGTCAACAGAACTAGTGCAACTGACAGTGTAGCCATAACCCATGGAAATACAAGCAGGGCCGACAGAGGCCGAAATGAATTGACTCGGGGATGAGTCAAAGAATTGTGGTCGAGGCCTGCTGGGGCCTTCGTTTAATTTTGTAAAAGTTTTGATTAATTTTGGTTGTATTGTTTTACTGTTGAAATAATAGAAAGGAAAGTCCAGACTGGTTGCGGAGTATAATATGTATAAGTGTACATGATGTGATGACCCATTTAAAATTTTGAAACGTCCTATGAGATGCATGCATTTAGTAGTTTTTTTGTATTAGATGGTATGTTATTATCTCTACTATGTGTGTAATGTTATATATATGTTATCAGTTGATGCTTCGGTTGGTGCTCCCTTGACTCCATGACGAACCCTTCTTACTTCTGGTCGTGGCATGCCTCGAGTGAGACTCCTTACCCCTTGGGTAAGGTGAAAATGTCGGTGTTGTCCTAGACTACAACAGACCATTTTTGGCTCTTTGCGCTTGAACATAGGGTATTTTCCCCCTTATGACTCTTCTGTGCCAACAACTGGCCCTATGAGAATTTCGGCCTTCCTTCGTTTGCCTCGTCTGGGGACTGGAAACCTTCCTCTCGGAATGCTGCTACCCTCCTCTTCCACCTGCTACTCACCCTCTGACTCTATCTTCTATGCTGAGTTGTTTCTATTGAGAAAATTGAACAACCTAGGTCAATGAGAATCTGCATTGGTGTATTCTCCATCATCACAACGACTTGCTCTTATAATCCACTGTTAGAGCAGCAACGACCAAAATTAAAACATAATCAATGGCTAGGATCATCTCTAGATCGATCTGAGTGAATTTCTAGATGATTCTCACCTTATCTCAATTAATACTTATTAATTAACCATATTCCCTAATTTTAGAGTTATGAAATATTTTTTAAAAATGGTTAATAATCTAATTGAGACACTTCTAGGCAGAATTTCCATAACCATTTCTGGGTTTTGGAGATCTCATGTATTCTAACCTCTCCACCAAATTTTGTGTCTAGAACACATCTGATGCTACAAAAAATAACACTCCCTCTTAGCGAGGAATGTGTTTTAGTGCTGCACATCCTACCACAACACCCTGTCTCTACATCATCTCCTGTCATGATGTTGTTGCCCATCAACCACTGCAAAACTCTAATATATGTTGCATATGTGCTACTGTTGAGCCTGTTGTACTGCTGCCAACATTGCATCTGCACTGCAACTCCGTCTCATCTGTTGTTGCTGCAACTAAGAATCATCCAAGGAAATCTGCCTCTACTACTGAAAAAAGTTCTCCACCATACCCACTTGTTCTCTGAAATAAACGAACTTGGCCCTTCCTAGAGCTTTCGTGAGTATATCTACAACCTGCACTTCTGTGGGAACATACTGTAGTTGGACTACTCCACATTGTACACAATATTTAATGAAATGACATCGAATATATACGTGTTTCAACCTATCATGAAACACTGGATTTTCAGAGAGCTTTATGCAACTCTGATTATCTCAGTAGACACTGGTTGCCTCCATCCTCTTCCTAAACAAGCTCACTAGTGGCTTCCGAAGCCATATAGCTTTGCAAGTAGTTGTGCTTACTGCCATATACTCAGATTATACAAATCTCATTGCTACTGACTTATGCTTCCTGCAGCACCAAGAAACCATTCCCAATCCAACACTAAAGTAGTACCCATAGTTACTTTTCCTCTCCATTGAACTGCCTTCCCAATCTGCATTTGCTAATCCGCATAATTTGACATCATCTCCTCGGGTACATCTCAACCCATACTCAATTGTGCCATGCACATACCTCAGAATGTGCCTCATTACTTCCCAATGTACCCTCTTCGGCTCTACCAGGAATTGACTAAGGGTATTGATTGCGAAGCAAATATATGGCCTCATATTGACTAGATACATGATAGATCTAATAAGATATCTATACAAGGTGGGGTCGACATCCTTGTCATCTGATGCATCTATATTCTTCTAGTTGGTGATTATGGGCGTAGACATGGGTCTACAATCCTACATTCTGAACCTCTTCAAAATATCTGTAGCGTATCTTCCTTGTCCAAGGAAGATCTCCCCATCCTTTTGCCAAACTTCCAATCCTAAGAAATAGTGCATCAACCCCAAATCCTTCATGTCGAACTCTGCTACCAGGTTCCTCTTGCAGTCCTCTATGAGCCCTGATGATCCTGTCAAAAAGAGATCATCCACATACAAAACTAGAATGAGTGGCTCATCCTCTACCATCAAATAGTAAAGGTTGGGATCTGCGTCAATCTTGACGAATCCCATCTGTTGCAAGTAGTTGTCAATCCTGTCATACCATGCTGTCGGATCCTACTTTAGTCTGCATAGATCTTTCTTCAGTATGCACACATGATTTCACTTCTCATGAGTCTCAAAGCCCTCGGGTTGTTCTATGTACACTTCTTCCTCTATCACCCCATTCAAGAAGGTTGTCTTGACGTCCATCTCGTGAATCTGCCATCCCATCTTAGTTGCTAGGGATATAACTGACTAGATAGAAGTGTATCTGGAAACTGGGGTGAAGGTCTCCTCATAATCTATCCCTTCTTTCTGTGCATATCCCTTTGCCACGAACCTAGCCTTGTATTTTTCCACACTGCCATCTGCAACATATTTGATCTTGTAGATCCATCTAGAACCTACAACTAATTTGTCTTATGGCCTTGGCACTACCTCCCAAACATCATTCATCATGATAGAGCTATACTTTTCTACCATGGCATCTACCCATACCTGAAAGCTGGAAGGTTCTGCAAACTGGGCTACCAATGCTTGGTATTTATCAGAACATCTGTGTTGCCTTTTGTTCATCCTAGGAGTTCCAATAAACTCCTATCTGTCTCTCAATGTATGACGAACATCTTTGCTAGCTCGACCACTAGTCGTGGGAGGTTTAGCCAACTCCTCCTCATCCTCCCTCTACTACTCCATCTATTGAGAACTCCCTAGATTTCCTGCACCTAAGGAAATACTAGTATTGGTCATAGTACTCGATCCTTGTGATTGTCATCTTGCTTGTCCCATTGGATGCCCCTACTGCTGGACCAAAGGAGCTTTTGCCAACTTATTCTAATCACCTATAGGCATCTCATGAGATCTCTTGAAAGCTTGGTCCTCCATGAACTTTATGTCTCACCATACTACAATCTTCCTATTGCTAGGAATGTAGACTTTGTATGCCTTTGAGGTTTCCCTGTACCTAATGAAGAACCCCTTCTCTGCAATTTGATCCAGTTTGGTATGTTTATCATATGGCACATGGAAATAAGCAATGATGCCAAAAATTCTGAAGTGGCTAACTTCTAGCTTCTTCCCTCTAAATACTCCTTCTGGTGTTTTCTTCCCCAATGATCTATGAGGAGTCTTGTTCTGAATATATACTACCATGTTACATGCCTATGCCCATATAAATATGGGTAGATCCTGGTCTATAACATAGCCTTTGTAGCTCCAACAATGGTTATGTTTTTCCGCTCCACTACACTGTTTTGTTGTGGATTATATGGAGTTGTCCATTCTCTCTTGATGCCTTCTTTCGAACAGAAATCTGTGAAGTCCTTATCAATATACTCTCCACCATTATCTGAGCGAAGCACCTTTATCTTCTTCCCTGTCGCATTCTCCATGAGAGCTTTAAAGTCTTTGAAATGATCGAAGACCTCATCTTTGGTCTTCAAGAAGTAGATCTAGGTTTTCCTGGAATGGTCATCAATAAAGGTGATGAAATATTCGACATCGTTGAGAGCTCTAATGGACATCAAGCCGCAAATATCTGAATGTATGAGTCCTAACATGCCATCAACTCTGTTGTCACTTCTTGGAAATGTCGCCTTAGCATACTTCCCAAGTACACATGTTGGGAGAGAGATCCCCCAAGGGCAGTTTTGGGGATAAAAGCTCATGTTTAATTCAATTTTTGTAATATTATTGTAAAGACTCCGCATTTTGTGGTCGCGGAGCGTGAAGGTGTTATGTGTCATAAAGGGTAGTCCGCCCTTAGTTTTGTAAAGTAAAGTCAGGTATAAGAGATCTACCCATGGTCCGCGGACCATGGGATTGTATAAAAAGTGCTACGCTCTAAGTAGTTTGAGACACATGTAAGAGAGTCATAGCCTTAGAGCAAGAAATCTAAGTCTTGGGTTGTAGCATAGGTAGAGGCTTTGCAACTAAGTGCGTAGAGGCCTAGGGTCGAAGTCTACAGCTGAGTGCACAGACCCCTGCAGCTGTGTGCACAGGGTGGATAGAGTCTGTAAACACTTGGGAGATATTAATAAAAGGAGTTATTTTGCAATTTCTGTGTCTTTGTTCTATTGATGGGTTTGAATATATTATGTATGAATTTCCTTTATTATGCTTATATGATGCGCGAATGAATGCAATTACATTGAATAGTTAAATGCAAGTACAAATATCTGATTATGGGGTGATAAATTTAAGTATTCGGCAAAACAAGAAAATCACTTAGGGTAATTGAGGAATCTGCACGACGCGCAGCCATAATAGCGCGAAAGTACCTAAGCCATAGGTTAGGGTTGCGCGAAGGTCGATTGTATACTTTCACGAAGGTATTGAAAGCCAGAATAGAGGGTTTGTCTTACAAGCCCTAGAGCAAGATCACCTGCACAAAGGCATGGATAGAAGAAATCAAACAACATCACAACCATCTCAGGGTGCGGAAACTTGGTTCCAACATCCCCCCATACTGCTTCGGGTGAGACTTCGATCTGTGCTCCGTGGGCTGATGCCGAAAGGTCCAGTAGCGTAGGGATTTGTTTGGCTAATTAGCGCTGAACCTGGGTCAAGCCCCCTCAAGCCAACAAATGGTTCCGTTGCCGGGACCGGAATCTGCATAAGAGATGTGTGATGTCGTATCACTCAAATCCAACTAAGAAGGAGATAGGAGACTGGTTGGACAGAAAGATCCACGAATTCGTAGCACAAGAGAATAGAAACCCACGACAGACAAAAGAATAGTGGTTGGACAGATACCTATATAAAAAGATCCATGAGATCTTTTCTGCTCCTTCCCTATCAAGCTATACGAGTGGATCACGAAGCTAGCAGATAGCCAAGGAAGGTGGAAACTTGACGGTCCTATTGTGTGGACCCCAGAGCTAGTGCGAGGTTGGAAGCATTGGAGGATAAGATCGCCCGCATCATCGATCATTGCCTCGATCGCATCATAGGAGGATTTGTGATTGAATTCGCAGTTGACAGCTCAGTCAGCTACAACGAGGCGGAGCGACGCTTTTTCAAAGGACCGCGAGGTAAGTACGTAAAATCTTTGAATACTTGGATTAAAATGCTATTGTACGAAAAATGGGTTATGCAGCTACCTTGATGTTCAGAACTACGTGAAGCAGAAAAACTTACAGGAATGAAGGCAAAAAGGGTCCGGAGTATAGTCCCTTGATTTCACCTCCGTGAGGTGACGAAGAAGGGATAGCGAAGGTTTCTCCGCGAAGTGCTATTTAGTTAATAAGACAAGGATTCCCGTGAATACCACCTCTGCCCATGCCACCTCCAACTTCACCCGTACCACCTCCACCTCCACCGCGGTTTAGTATGGAAAATACAGTGAAGTTGCCTTTTTTCAAAGGCTTGGGAAATGAGGACCCAGACCAATTCTGGTTTGTTGTGAGGGCTGTATGGGAAACTTAAGGTGTTACAGATGATCATATAAAGAAGGCAACATTGGTTAGTGCTATGCAAGATCGTGCGCTAACCTGGTATATTAAGTATTATAACGATAACCCGAATGCTGGAATAGCAGACATCCAGGCAACACTAAATAGAGAATTTAGTAGGCCTAAATCTGAGGCGTAGTCGATTGTGGGATTCAAAGAGATCACAACGAAACCAGGGGAGATGCCTTGGGAAATAGATCAGAGGCTGAAATGTACAATCCGCAAAGCCAACATGAATTTGACAGATGGACAACATCATGAGTGGTTTGTGGCTTCGCTACTACCACACTTAATGAGTGCATTGTCGCAGCAGAAGATAACAACTCGGGCAAAGGCCTTGGAGATTGCCATGAGACTACATGAAACTTCGATGCAAGATCCTAATCTAGGAGTTCAGTAGATCCATGCGCAGCTGAAGAATCTGTGCCTTGAGATGAAAATTCTGAAGCAGGACAGGACGGTTCGATGAGAGGTACGCGAGGATGTATTGTGCTTGAAATGCAAGAGTCAAGGTCATAACAGAGACCATTGCCTGGTCTTTGAAAACTACATTGCAGGAGGAGGACTAATGCCTTTAAGGCCAGAAGCTCAAGCAGGACCTAGCGTGGGGCATGCATTATGGTGCGCTATCTGTCAGGTAGCCAGAAAACATGCCACGAATAACTGTCACTTGCTATAGAAGTATGTACAAGCACCACAACAACTATTCTGCAACTTTTGTAGGTCGGTAGGACATGATGAGCGTACTTGCAGGAGCTATGAATTGATGATGGATAGAACTCCCGCCTATAGGGTTCAAGCCAAAACGCAGCCCCTTGACCAGAATGCAGGGATGGCGCGGACAGGATTTCAGGGGCGCGGACGAGGCCGAGGCAGAGGAGGACCTGGCAGAGGTCGAGGACAGTTGATTTGCTACAATTGCGGAGGACTAAGACACTATGCCCATGATTGCACTAATCCAACGCGTCCGTCGTGCAAGTATTGCACACTGTTTGATCATGAAACAGAAGATTGTCCTACGCTGATAGCTAGGATACATGACAAAGGGGCACTACCACCTCCGTCGACTCAGAACCTACAGATGATGAGGTTTGAGCCACGTGAGGAAGATCCAAACATAAATATAGTGCTCAGAAGTGGAATCATGACAAGAGATGACAAGGGGAAATAGCCAGAAGGTAGCACATGGGTTCACAAAGCCCCGGCAAAGGAGGTTGAGTTTGATTTGGAGCGCGCATGTGAAACCTTCATGGAAGCTAAGAAGAGCTTCGCTGAGGCCTCCACTTCAGGAAGCAAGGATAAGCATGAGCAGGAGATGGACCCCTCTATGCTCACAACTTTCCTGGAAACCTGTATGAAGTTAATGCACAACAGTAAGGCTGTGAAAGGGTTACAGGAGCTCATCAATAGATGCGTTGGAACCGTGCCGGGTGAACCCCACATAGTATGAAAGCTTGGAAAACATAAAACAAGAACAGGATGAGAGATGAGACTGACCACACAGATAGGAGAGTATGCAATGGATCAAGTCATTTTAGACCTGGGTTAGATACGAATGTCCTACCAAAACAGACTTGGGAGCGAATGGGGAGACCTGTGTTGCAATGGTCTCCGATTTAGCTAAGGATGGTGTATCAGTAGAAGATCATCCCCATGGGGCGGCTACAGGGGGTGACCGTGGATATTGAGGGAGCGAGCGCGCTGGCTGATTTTGAAGTAATAGAGATAGTGGATGACAGCAATCCCTATCCTGTGCTCCTGGGAATTGATTGGGCTACTGATATGAATGGGGTAATCAATATGAAGAAGCGAAAGATGATCTTTGAGAAGAAACCATTGCCTGTAATAGTACCCCTCGATCCTGCTGAGGGATCGCGCTATACTGAACCTATCTGTGATTATCAGAGTGATGACGACCTGGACTGTATCTATAAGATAACAGCGTGAGACCAAGATTGGGTGAATCCCACCACGGATGGACGGATTACATGGGATTGCGAGAGTTACTACACTTCGGACTCTGGTGAAGAAATAGAACACTGGCAAAATCGGTTACATGAAGTAACTACGCTGAATTGCAACATGATGACTCGGTCGCTGCGCTGTGTGTCGTTAGAAGTGAGAAATCTGCTTACTTATGATGGTCTGAATGAGGTAGATATCTTTTTGGATGCATTTGAAAGGGAGATACCAGAAAAGCAGTGCTTCTAGGCCTTGGACTGGGCATTGCGCCCTACTCCCGCAAGATGGTGGGGTATGCACAAGGGAAGCTTTGATGATTAGCGTGAATGTAGGAGGATGATGAGAACATGATTTGGGAAGCCTAAGATGCGACTAACAGACAAGTACGATGGGCAGAACGATCCACGCACGCATCTCGCCAAATGGACCTAGGCTTATGGAGAAAAGCCCCAACCTGAGTGGGTGCACCTATTGTGTCATACCCTGGATGTTATCCCAATGAATTGGTATATAGAAACATAGCTCCGCCATGGACAGGCGAACGGGATATCCTCCGCGAAGGATTCATGATGACATTTAGTTTTGAGGACAGGTTTGACAGTATTGATGAAGCGCTACAAGAGGTGAACGTAGCCATATTTAGGATACCGCAAGATCCTTTAGACCTAACTCAGCCTGAATGGGCTACTCAGCTGAATCGCATGCTAGAATGCTATAATGTAACTATTGAAGAAGAGGACGAGGATCCGCAGAAGATTAACATTCCAGAAACAGAAGGTCACCGCGAGGTTCAAGGACCGTAGATTGAGAACCTTGATATAACCGCGCCATTGAAAACAAAACAAGTGAACATTGGTACGGAGGCAGAACCCAAATTTGCAAAGATTGGAGACTACTGGGACAACGCGACGGTGGATAAGGTCATTGAATTGCTCCACAAATACCAGGACTTATTCCCTACCAAGTTTACGGATTTGAAAGGAATAATCGGGGACCTAGGAATGATGAAGATCATGTTAAAGCCCAACGCGAAACCACTTAAGCAAAGGCCTTACCGACTCAACCCAAAATATAAGGAAAAGGTCCGCTTAGAGCTAGACAAGATGCTCGCAGCAGGCATCATTGAGTTTGTGGAAGAATCTAATTGGGTAAGCCCAATGGTGGTGCAAGAGAAGAAGCAGAATGATGAGATAAGGATATGCGTGGATCTCAGAAAACTGAATGATGCTTGTGTGCATGATCCTTTCCCGACTCTGTTCACTGATGAAGTATTGGACAATGTAGGTAGCTAGGAAGCATATTCCTTCACTGATGGGTTCTCTGGGTACCACCAAATCAAAATCGCGCCAGAGGATAGGAGCAAGACAACCTTCACAACTAAGTGGGGTTGTTTTCAGTACACTGTAATGCTGTTTGGATTGAAGAATGCGCCTGCAATCTTTTTGTGCGTGGTTGTTGCGGCATTCAAGGAATTTATTCATAAGTTCTTGGAGGTATATTTTGATGACTGGACTATGTTTGGGCTGGTTAAGCGCCATGTAGCAAGCTTGTGCCTGATGCTGGATACCTGTCGAAGATACCAGATCGCGCTCAATCTCAAGAAGTGTCTATTTTGCATTCCTTTTGGAAACCTGTTGGGGCATGTGGTTTGCAGACAAGGACTGATGGTAGATCCCGCGAATATCTCAGTGATACTGAACTTGGAAGCACCGAGGAGTGTGAAACAACTTCACACTACTCTGGGACATACGGGATATTATAGAAAGTTTATCAAAAGTTATGCCCAAATCACCGTGCCTATGGAGAAATTGTTGAAGAAGGATGTCACGTTCTACTAGAACGATGACTGTAAGAAGAGCTTGGATATATTGAAAGAAAAAATGGTTACCGTGCCAATTCTAGTCTTCCCGGATTGGAAGAAAGAGTTTCATGTACATGTCGACGCGTCATGTATAGTGCTGGGACGAGTACTAACATAGGTTGGCGGAGAAGGCTTAGACAATCCTATCACGTTCGCAAGTAGAATATTATCCAAAGTAGAGAAGAACTATTCTACCACTGAGCGCGAGGGGCTAGCTACGGTGTATGTGCTCTAGAAGTATCGACACTACTTGCTAGGAGGCCATTTTAAGATGTATACAGATCACTCTGCGTTGAGGTACTTGGTCAATAAGCCTGTGTTGGGGGGCAGAATCTGTAGATGGCTCTTATTGTTTCAAGAGTACGATTTTGAAGATGTTGTGAAGCCTGGATGATTGAACGCAGGACCAGACTATCTGTCGCGCATAGAAACAGGGGATGAACCTACTAACTTGAAAGAGGGATTGCCTAATGCGCAGCTATTTGCAGTGTGTATCGCGGATGGTCACTTTGAAGATATAATACACTTCATAACAACAGGAACTGCACCGGAAGGATACACTATCCAGCAAAATAAGGAATTAGTGGTGCGCGCGGTAGATTTCTCTGTCGTTGCTAGGCATCTGTACAAAATGGGGACTGGTGAGATATTGCGACGGTATGTACCTAAGTTTGAGAGAAGCAGCATCCTCGAGGACGCTCAGAGGGGCACCGCGGGAGGACATTATGCATGGAGAGCAACCGCGTAGAAGATTCTACGCGCAGGGTTGTGGTGGTCAACCCTTCATCAGGATTCAAAAGCATATTGCAAGGCGTGTGATGTATGTCAAAGAACGGGCAAGCCATCACGGAGGGATGAAATTCCTTTGAATCCACAAATGGTGTTGCAACCCTTCGAGAAGTGGGCGATAGATTTTGTAGGACCCATTCAGCCACAAGGGAAGACAGGAGCAAGGTACATTATCACTCCGAAAGAGTATTTGAATCGTTGGGGGGAAGCGCAACTAGTGAAGGATTGCACGGGCACAACGACCGCGAAGTTCCTATTTGAGCATGTACTGACGTGATTTGGATGTCCAAGGATCTTGATGAGTGATCATGGTACACACTTCCTAAATGAGACGATCAGCGCACTGACAGAGGAATTTTAGGTATACCACCAGAAGAGCACACCTTATCACCCACAGGCTAACGGACAAGTGGAAGGATTCAACAAAGTGCTTGAAAACGCGCTGACCAAGGTTTGCAATGCTCAGCGAAGTGATTGGGACCTACACATACCTGCAGTATTGTGGGCTTATCGAACGACATGCAAGAAGTTGACTGGACAAACCCCTTTTAGGCTCGTCTATGGTGTGGAAGCAGTAATGCCTATGGAATACATCATACCTAGTCTGCGCATTGCAGTGCTCATAGGTATGACAGATTATGGAGCCCTGGAGGAGAGGCTCGTGCAACTAGATGAGCTCGAAGAAGAAATATTTTTGGCTGGATTTCACCAACAGGTCCAAAAGCAGTGCAAAAAGGCATGTCATGATCGACACATCAAGTTGCGCACATTTAAGGTAAATGACCTCGTTTTGTTATATGATAGTAAGTTTGATAAATTTCTAGGGAAATTCAGGATGCATTGGTTAGGGCCTTATGTTATTAAGGAGATTACTGATGGGGGAGTGGTACAGCTGGTCAAATTAAATGGAGAACCCTTCCCAAGAAAGGTGAATGGAAGTCGCTTGAAGCCATACACCGACGGTCCGAACATGTGACTAAATGAAAGTAGCATAGTCTTAGTGCTCCAGACAGCTGAACGGAGGCACAAGACTATAAACTACATTGCCCGGGTTAGAGAGCTATGCGATTGGAAGATGGTGTGGAGTGAGGACGTGTCACTGGGTTCGCAGCAATGTGGAGGGAGCTACACTACCCAGGGAGAAATCACTTAGGTCAGCTGGAAAGTGACCGTTAAAGTCACTGTTCATGAAAAGACGGCAAAAGTGAGGCCAAATGGAGTGGGCAGCCAAAATTTAAGGTGAAATTTATGGCTTAGATCATTGAAAATTTGCCGCCAATCTAGCATTAATGAACTGATTTTGGGGGGAATGGTCAGATTTGAATTCAAAATGCCCTATAAATTACAAGTGGTTGTCCAATGAAAAACACTTGGCATTTTGCGAATTGAGTTGTTGCAATCTCAGATGCACATGAACTGTGAATTATTTCAAGATCTGGTAGCGAGTTCGACGTTTGAACAATTGTCAAAGGAGACACAAGCACTAGTGAATAGCGTCATGTCGACACGCGCAGAAGCTATGAACACCGAAGGAGTGGCAACCAAGGAGAATGTGCAGGAAATTGATATGGGGGCCAAAGTAGCTGCCCTAGAAGTGGCTGAAGTATTGGTGGAGGTCCCTAAATCCCCGAGAACGTCGAGACTGAAGCCAACCCCAACCAAGGAGACCATGAAAGACAAGAAGGGCAAGCAGCCTGCCATACCGGTGTACACATCGCCAAGACAAAACCCACCAAAGCCCACTGCCCAGGAGAAAGGCAAGGCTATAAACCTAGAGGTAGAAGAGGAGGATATCGAAGACATCGCCATGGACGATGAGGATGTGGGAGTGGAAATAGAGGAGGTTGAAGCCCTGGGTGCGGACCCTATTACACAATTTTTGGAGTATGTCCCTCCGCGCAAGCCTAAGTCCAAGGTCCCAAAGGACATTAATGAAAGTAAGACTCCCCTGCAAACCCCTCTGCTACCAGATGAAATCACTTTTGATGGTTTGTGTTTGGCACGAGTGCCAATTTTGAAGCTCAAAGACTAGGACTTGGCGGACCATGAGAAGTTCCCGCACCTGGCGACCGAATAGTTGATGCACCGCATCATAGACACGAATATGGGGATGACTGCACTGGAGCCGCGAAAGTGGCTCAGAGGAGTAGAGAAGGCAAGATTACTCAACCTGCTCTGGGTGCCGCACTATAACCGCACCCCCGTGACAGTTTTGGTCATCAAGCAGCTGCTGTGCTTGGTGCATGATGGGTGTCTATGGTTGGAGGAGCCAATACCCATCACTAATATGTTGATTCACAGAATAACACGCCTTCTGTATACAGGCGAAAATCCAGCTATGATCTTTGGCGGAAAGGGTGTCGAGCAATTGCTCGCAGAATCAATGAAAGAGAAGTTCAAACTGGTGAAGAAGCCACGCGGGTACGCTATCTCCAGCATTTGCGACCCCGCTGTGAAGGTGGCAACGCAGATCCTTATAAGGAAGGTGATGTGGAAGTGCCACGATGATGAGGTACCGGCGCCTGTCATCGCGCTCGCACAACAGTGTGCGGAAGGAGTCCAATTTAACTGGTCAGACTACCTTCGCAGAGAGTTCTTGGCGAACTACCGCGAAGCGCAAGAGAAAAGCAAGACATTCCACTACGCGTGGCTCTAGCTATCGATCATGCTCGTAGTGTGGGAGCTACCAGAGGAGAGCTAATTCCCCTCAGTCATGCCAGACCTTCCTGAAGTAGCGAAGTACGCTTCGCTGTGGGCGACTAAGGACGCGGAGCGAGTTCGGGACAACAAGATCTTCTGGATCTTGATGGAAATGAATATGAGGATGGCTATCAATCACAAGTTGTGATTGTTGCCCACAGTATACACTAACTTGTAGAGCTATGTCGAGTTTAAGGCTGATTTCCATCGGATTTCAATCAGGGCACGGAAGGACCCTACGCAGAAGTGGTACGATTTGTCGCACCTAGCCATAGATGATGCCATCGATGCGGTGCTAGATAAATGGATGGCGGAGTGGCGCACTACCATGGACTTGGCGATGGGTGGAAGCAAGTCCGCCGCACAAAAGAAGAAGGAAGAGGCCAAGCTAAAGATGGTGCAACTAATTGAAAAGAGGAAGAAGGAGGCTGCTGAGAAGACCCAGGCAGAACAAATAGGAAAGGAGGCAGGAAAACAGACAGGTTGCACAGAGCGGGGCTCTAACAAGGGCACGCCATGGCCTTCACCTAAGAATGAAGAGGAGGACACAGAGCAACACAACGCAGACCCTCATGAGACGTCCGCCTGCATTAAGCGCCCGACAGAGCTAGAGAAGGGAGGGTCCATAAATAAATCCAAGGCAACCAAGACCTCGCTGGACTCTATCACATTAACGGAGGGCGACTTATATGACATCGATGACACAGCCCGAGATGTATCTCTGGAGGCCCTACACAAATTTGAAAAGTAGAAGTAGATCATCCTAGGGGCCATCCAGACCGGACTGTAGGAGTTACAAACCCGCGCGTCGCAAGTTGGTACGTTGTCTACCAGCTTGGCTATCGACACATCAGAGGCTGTCAATATGCTGCGCACGAAGGCTTCCAGTGCCCTAGTGCTGCCGGATGGAGCACTGGAAATAGAAAATGAGGCTGACAGGCCCACTGTTAGTGCCTTGAAGGGAGTGCGATTGAACCTGGCAGCGCTCTCGCGCGAATCACTCCACCTCTTGCAGCATGGAGTAATTGCAGAGCTGAGTGCCCGTGAGCACCGCGCCCTCCAGGTGATCAGTGAACATAAGATAAACAACGAGTAGATGGGCCTGCAAAGGAATGCTGCCATCGTCGTTGAGGCCGAGGCGACTAGCCAGAGAAAGAAGATCCTATAGGTTATGGAGGAGGCATACAGAATGGTCCCGGAGTTGGCCATTCCGGAGGAGGAGTCAGTTGAGGTCCGCATCTGCAAATTGGCCACAGGGGTGCATGACACTCAAACAGAGATGGTGCGGGTTTAGTTGGAGCTGAACCTCCAGATTACAGAGCTCCAATTGAGGGCCCAGCCTTCAACATCGCTAGTGGTAAAGGAACAATGGGTAGCCGCTGTCACACAAGCAATTGTGGCGGTGGAGAGTGCAGTAGCAGACTGCACACAGTTGTTTGAATAATCATTTGAGGTCCTAACCAGCCTGCAGGAGGACCCAAACATCTAGAGGCTAGAGACGGAAGTGCACGAACTCCAACAATGCTATGACAAAGTTAAGGGCACAGCGCAAACTGTCGCGTTGACACAAAGGTTAGCCAAGTTGCTGGAAGCTAAGCAACTGAAGGAACAGGTGGACACAACACTACACAAGGAAGCAGTGCTGAAGGTGCAACTAAGGCCTTAGCTGGAGGAAGCTTGCGCAGTCACAGGAAACATTGAAGGCAATCTTGCGACTCTGCAAGCAACGCAACAACAGCTTCAGGCTGACAGCGCAAGGGCAGTAACCGAGAAAACAGTTGAAGATGCGAAGTAGGTAGCAGCTCAATGCACGGCCAAAGTTGCGGTCATCAGGGTCAAGCTGGATGGGCTTCGCGCAAAGATCTCCGCGCCTACCGAGTGACTCAAGGGCGAGTCACGATGTTTGTGTTGGGGGCCTATTGGGAGTGAGATCCCCCAAGGGCAGTTTTGGGGCTAAAAGCCCATGTTTAAGTCAATTTTTGTAATATTATTGTAAAGACTCTGCATTTTGTGGTCGCGAAGCACGAAGGTGTTATGTGTCATAAAGGGTAGTCTGCCCTTAGTTTTGTAAAGTAAAGTTGGCTGTAAGAGATCTACCCATGGTCCGCGGACCATGGGATTGTATAAAAAGAGCTAAGTTCTAAGTAGTTTGAGACACAACATGTAAGAGAGTCATAGCCTTAGAGCAAGAAATCTATGTCTTGGGTTGTAGCGTAGGTAGAGGCTCTGCAGCTGAGTGCACAAAGGCCTAGGGTCGAAGTCCGCAGCTGAGTGCGCGGACCCCTGTAGCTGTGTGCGCAGGGTGGACAGAGTCTGTAAACACTTGGGAGATATTAATAAAAGGAGTTATTCTGCAATTTCTGTGTCTTTGTTCTGTTGATGGGTTTGAATATATTATGTATGAATTTCCTTTATTATGCTTATATGATGCACGAATGAATGCAATTACATTGAATAGTTAAACACAAGTACAGATATCTGATTACACAGTGATAACTTTAAGTATTCGGTAAGATAAGCAAATCACTTAGGGTAATTGAGGAATCTGCATGGCGTGCTGCCATAGCAGCGCGAAAGTACCTGAGCCACAGGTTAGGGCTGCGCGAAGGTCAACTGTATACTTTCGTAAAGGTATTGAAAGCCGGAATAGAGGGTTTGTCTTACAAGCCCTAGAGTGAGATCACCTATGCGAAGGCAGGGATAGAAGAAATCAAACAACATCACAACCATCTCAGGGTGCGGAAAATAGGTTCCAGAATCCCCCCATATTGCTTTAGGTGAGACTTTGGTCCGTGCTCTGCGGGCTGATGCCAAAAGGGCCAATAGTGTAGGGATTTGTTTGGCTAATTAACGTTGAACCTGGGTCAGGCCCCCTCAAGGCAACAACACAACCTCTTCACACATCATCCTGTTCCGTGCCAAGTTTTAGAACCCCTGTTACTGTTTCTCTGAGCATCTTGTGTGCTCCATGGTGTAGGTGTCCCATCCTCTTATGCCATAACTCATTCATCTCCTACCCACTACTACTAGCACTGCTTATTAGTGCCATTGGAGAATCAATTTGTTATTGATTTATGTAGCATCATATATGCTCTAGCCTCGAGATTTTGCAGAGAGGCCAAGACACATGAATTCTCCAATACCCATAAATCATTTGGGAAAATTCCACCTAGAGATGGTTTAATTAAAATAATCAACTTTTTTTTATGGTTCCTATGTCTAAACTTAGGAAATCTAGTTAATTAAGGGGTATCAATTAAATTTGGTGTGAATCTACTAGAATAAGACGAGGATAAACTCCTAGTTAATCTTAGCCTTTGATTATGTTTTAATCTTGGCTGTTGGTGCTCCAACGAGAGATTATAAGGAGCTTGATGGCACTTGGAGAACATGCTAGAGACATCAAGATAGTGAGATCTAGAGATCAAATTTCTCAGGAGTACCAACGTTAAGTTATCAGAGTGATCTACTTGCAGTGAGGGCTAGGTATGGTAGACCGGAGGAGAGTTTTCCAGATCCGGAGAGTGCAAGGCAGAGGCAGTGCAGAGCTTCAGAGGGAGTTCATAATTTTGATGGAGAGTCGAGATCTAGTGCCAGAAGCCAGGGTGTGAGACTGAAGGGCTAGAGAATCGAAGTTTCAGAGGAAAATTGACCAGCAAGAAGGGTGACGCAGAGCCTAGAGGTTGTCACACAGATCTGCGTAGGCTGGCGCAGAGGCAGCATGCGCCTAGCCATCCAGAGCTTGGATCAGATTTAGATCACCAATAATAGTGTGAGATTTTTCTCACTACCTCTTTGCAAGTTTATTCTCTGTATCAGATTGCCAATTTGGGTATCTAGAGATTTGTACTCAGAAACTACTGCATAATAATAAAACCTTCAGTTGTTGCACCAGTTTTCCCAAGTTGCATTTTTCCGGGGACGTTTGTCCAAAAACAACGATGTATATGTGTGTGTATCTATTCTTCCAGTGTTTTTATTTCTTCCGCAGTACTTAAAAGTTTATCAAAAAATAACAATGTATATGTGTGTGTTCTTATTTCTCTCTTGTGCAGTATTTAGTTCTCGCAATATTTGTTTTGTGTAGGCTACAAAGTATGTATTTTGACTTTTTTTGTAGAAAAATACGAGTAATTTGTTTAAAGTAATTTAACAAATAGGAGAAATATCATCAATATGTTGCAGTACAAATCAAGTCACTGATTTCTCACATGGTATCAGAGCACAGATCGTAAGCATAAAAGCTCAGTTGCAGGAGGAAGAGGGAGTTTGAAAATTCTACGTTGGGCTGGATTTCGAAACCCCATAGTGGTAGCGCAGTCCATTGGCCAGGAGGGCTAATTTTTGTGGAAAATTACTTCTCTGAGTGAGTCGGCAGAGAGTAAAATTTTCCAGATCAAAGATTCACAGAGGCAGAGGGAGTAGCGCAACAGTTTCCACGCAAAGAAGATCTTCAGCTAGGACGCAGTCATTTTGCAATAGTTGCTTTCAGAATAACATCAAAAGGAGAGGAGAGCACATAGTAAGGGATTGTTTTTCGTCAGGGGACTTCTAGCCAAGAAGTACGAATTTTCCCAGTGGAGTAGCAGTAGTTGCGTGCAGGATTTCTCACTCGAGAAGTGACTGCGAATAGTTGGACAATAGGTGCGCAGAGGAGAAGAGGAGGAATTCAAATTTTATCAAGAGAGATGGCATTAGTTGGGTTGAGAGATCAAGATCGATTGCATGGAGCCTCCAACTATGTGATCTGGAAAGCTATAATTTCATGCCTTCTAGATGATCATGATCTCAAAACTTATGTCGATAGTGTGGTAGTTGTACTCGGAGATGCAGATCCGCTTAAGAAGTACAAGAAGGAGATGGCAAGAGCTAAGAGGTTTATTCTTGATGGGGTTCAAGATCATGTGGTATCTCACAAGATACTACCCCGTAGATGTGGGAGGCACTCGCTACGTTGTACGAAGAATCTTCCGAGCAATGGAAGATGTATCTTGAAGAGAAGCTGAGATGCATGAGGATGCAAAAAGGGGAGTGTGTGGAACCCTTCCTTACTAGGCTTTAGGATGTTTGGGATCAATTGGATTTAGTAGGATTAACACCCCAGCCTACAGAGTTTGTACGATTAGCGCTGAACAATGTTTCTGAATATTGGCAAGTTTTCGTCTAGAGTATCCTGGGCAGAGAATACTGCTAGATTAGAAACATGTGTGGGTTGATCTGCAGCAGGAAGAGATGAGGCGTGATCTGGTGAAGGCCACCATCAGTGGCAGCAGCAGCAGGAGGACGATGAAGCAAGTGAAGGAAGAGGAGGATGTGGCCCTTGCATCAAAGGGGCAGTAGGAGCAACACATAAGAAAGAAGGACATTTTGAAGATCAAGTGCTTCAGGTGTGGTGAGTTGGGCCATTACAACACTCAGTGTCCTCTCAGAAAGAAGGACAAAGGGGAGAAGTAGGATCAACAGGCTGCATCCGCTGAGATTGATAGGTTGTCCTCCAGACTGGAGGAAGAGTTTGCCATGACCACCGAGATACCTCCAAGGGTGAGGTTGGGTGATTTGGTTTTGTAGCCGTAGAGAGCTACAGGATGGGCAAGATTCTTGAGGAGGTCCACCTCATGAATCAATACCTTGATACAGGAGCCCATATCATGTTGTAGTAGGATGGACCAGCGGTAGTTGGTGCAGTCAGGTGCTAGAGTGACAAATGCAATAGCTAGTACTGGTCAGAGACTAAGCAACACAGAGTAGAGTTCACAACAGTGCAGTTGGCACAAAGTAGAGTCAGCAACAACATAGAGGCTGTAGTGACAGCGCAGAGGCCTCAATGACAGCGTAGAGTCTAGCAGCAGTCAAGACTCGGGTGACAGATGCATCATACTTACCACAATTGGTTAAGTATTTTGGATGCTTTTCCATTGCAGTTGTTGCAGTTGGAGAGGGTTGTAGTGTAGATGCAGTGTTGGCAGCAGTTCAGTAGGGCCAACAACAACACAAATGCAACAATCAGAGTTGCGCAATAGTTGATGGGCAACATAGCCATACATCAACAGTGCAATAGGAGATGGTGCAGAGATAGAGTGATGCTTTAGTGGGTTATAACACTAAAGCACATTCCTTGCTAAGAGGGAGTGTTGATTTCTGTAGCATCGGATGTGCTCTAGCCTCAAGACTTTGTAGAGAGGCTAAGACACATGCATTCTCCAATATCCAGAAATCGTTTGGGACAATTCCACCTAGAGATGGTTTAATTAAAATAATTAACTTCTTTTTAAATGGTTCCTAAGTCTAAACTTAAGAAATATGGTTAATTAAAGGGTATTAATTAAATTTGGTGTGAATCTTCTAGAACAAGACAAGGATCAACTCCCAATTAATATTATGTTTTAATCTTGGTTGTTAGTGCTCCAACGAGAGACTATAAGAAGGAGCTTGATGGGCACTTGGAGAAGACGTTAGAGACATCGAGATAATGAGATCTAGAGATATAATTTCTCAAGAGTAGCAACATTGAGTTGTCAGAGTGAGATTGAGTGATCTACTTGCAGTGAGGGGCAAGGATAGTAGACCAGAGGAGAGTTTTCCAAATCTGGAGAGTTCAAGGCAGAGAAGGCATAAAGAAGTTCAGAGAGGCAGCGCGGTGCCACGCAAAGGCACCGCAAAGCTTCAGAGGGAGTCCATAATTTTGCTGGAGAGTCGAGATCTAGTGCCATAAGCTGGGGTGTGAGACTGGAGGGCCAGAGAATCAAAGTTCCAAAGGCAAATAAACCAGCAAGAAGGGTGACACAGAGCCCAGAGGATGTGACACAAAGGCTGCATGGGGCTAGCCATCCAGAGCCTGGATCAGATTCAGATCACCAGTAACAGTGTGAGATTTTTCTCACTACCTATTTTCCAGTTTATTCTCTGTATCAGATTTCTAGCTTGGGCATATAGAGATTTTTACTCAGAAACTACTGCATAATAATAAAACCCTCAACTGATGCACCGGTTTTCCCAAGTTGGGTTTTTCGGGGGACATTTGTCCAAAAACAACGGTGTATATGTGTGTGCATCCATTCTTCCAGTGTTTTTATTTCTTCCACAGTATTTAATTTTTTTTTCCAAAAACAAAGATGTATATGTGTGTGTGTGTGTTTATTTCTCTCCTATGCAGTATTTAGTTTCCACAATATTTATTTTGTGTAGGCTATAGTGTATGTATTTTGATATTTGCTGTAGAAAACTACAAGTAATTTGTTTAAAGTAATTTAATAAATAGGAGAGATATCATTAGTTTGTTGCAGTAGGAATCAGGTCATGAAATTTTCACAACTATAACTGGTACAATCTGTTACTTCAAACTCCAATTTGTCTTACCTTTTTCCAGCTTGGGTGTTTGACATACACTTTCTTCTCTACGAAGTGAATATCATCCCCCTTATCCTGTAATTGGGACACTGAAATCAGGTTCATACTCAATCCTGGCACATGCGATACATCTGTAGTGCTGGTGCTTGCTCTTGACTCCCTCTGAAAATCTATGGTACCTCTCCCTATTAGAGTACATTTCGTTTTATTTCCCATAGTAATATGGAAGTCCATCTGCTCCTCCTTGTAGCTAGAGTAATATAGACAACTATTATATATCTAGGAATCCACATTGCACCGAAGAAACCTAAAGAAATAGATCGACATTCAATTATCTTGAAAATAAAGAATAAAATGGCCTAAAGGAGATAATGGTTAAATCTAGTGGGGAGGGTGGTGTTGATGTTTTCAATATATAAGCTATACCAATCTATCAAGGCTTCACTCTTTTGGCATCCTTTGGAATTATTTAATAGATTAGAAGAGATACACAAGAGATATAAGGAAATTTATTTGGTAAAGAGGGAAAACAAATAATAAAAAATACCATTCAGTGAATTGGTCATCGATGAGAGACCTCTAGAAATAGGGGGCTTGGCTATTAGAGATCATCTTTTGATGAACTTTGTTTTAAGAGAAAAAAATATCACGGGGGTCAATCATGGTAGCAAAAGAGTGATGGAAGGTAGTTCTCTATTAGAAATATTCACGGAGAGACCGGTTGAGATTTCTTAACAACCCTATCCTAGAGATTAACAACTCTCCATTTTGTCAACTTTGTAGAGTTGTTGCTCCTCTCACACAATGATATACAAATTGTTGTGAATATTCCAATAGAAGAATTCATCACAATAGATCTTATAATGTTATCAAATCTTTATTATGCAATTTATTACCTTAGATCTTAAATTTAATATAACTACATAGTGCTCAAATTATGGAAATCATTGAAACTAAAATGAAAGAAACTAGCAAATGAACACACCATCTAGACAATGAACATAAAATGTGACCTAGGAAGCCCAATAGGGGAGAAAACCTAGCTAGGAGGTGAGGCTTATGCATTGCTCCCTTTTTCTCAGTTATGAAATGCAAGTACAGAGAATGGGCCACTCACTATGGAGTTGCCATGGCCATTGTGGAAACCCTCTGCATCCTTTGTTAGGATTCAATAGTCACTGCTAGATACTTTACTCAATTATGGAACAATAATAATACCAAAATGAGTGGAAACCCTTCCTTTCCTAATGGTCCAGTAGCTAACACAGTGATAGGGATTCCCACATCACATAGTCTGATAGCCATTTAGGGGTTAGGGTTAGGGTTTTGTGTGCCTCAATCCTCATTTAACGTTAAAGTTTTGGACCCTTCAAATCTTCTTTAAGTCCACACGACTCCAACATGCATTAGCAATGGAGGCTAATGTGGCATCCACTCGATACCATTGTAGTCAACATTGAAGGTCAATTGTGGAGGCATATCTTCCACATAAAACTCCAATTAAGATGATTTCCACATTGTTAAAATTTTTTGGTGTGTAACACAATGTCACGGGGCTAGAAGCTATGCTGTCAAAGTTTTGACCCCAAATTTTATCATTCGATATATCAAACTATCTCTAGAACTTTTTGAACCCCAAATCAACAAATTGAGACATAACTAAAATGACCCTTTCAAGTCAAGTCTTCAAATTTTTCCACTTAGAAAGTTCCAAGATAAATGAAAAATTATACAATGATCCATTTCAGATAATCTAATATTCTCTCTCATGTATCCCTAGTAATGGGAAAGTGGTTCGAATTTGGGAAGATCAAATCACACATTATCCCTGCTTTCTCAAGTTCATCCATTATTTGGAATAAGGGAGTGGATTTCTGAGCAAGGGATATGCTCCATATTTGACTTATCATGTTAGAAGAAGGCTAATGATGGTTGTAGGATATGATGGAAATCCTTCTCTCCTCTAGATCCCTTTGAGGTCCATCATGTTTCTTTACTTTCTGATATTTTTGGGACAAATCCTTTAAGAAATATCTCCCATATTTTTGTGGATGGGGACCAAATGGAGGAATAATATCTTGTTAAGAAAAGATATTCCTCTATGCTAGCTAGATTTTACCTCTTATTAGAGTGAACCATTTGGAAAAGTATTTGGAGTGAAGTTTACCTTCCAATAGTTGGGCTGTTTTGTTGGATCATGATGCAAGGAAATTGATTAATGGTTAACATTTTGAGGAAGTGCAATCCATGGACCTACTAGATGTCCCCTTTGTTATGACACAAAAGGGATACCCAACCACATTTTCTTGGAATGTAAATTCACTCAACAAACATGGACCCTAGCTACAAAAAAATTAGGCCACCCAATCACATTGCCTCACGACTAGTAGTGAATGTTCTTAACACGATCATTATCATAACCAAGTAGGCTAACAAATAAATAACTGCTCCAAAGGATTTAGATAATATTCCAAAAAATGGTCTCTTAAAATATTTGGCTTGCTAGAAATTGTGTCATCTTCCGAGGAATATTACATGAGACAATGCACTCCTAAGGCATATGGAAAGTCAATGCATATATATATATATATAGTAATATATAGTAACCAAGAGTATCTAACTAAAATCTCTTCTATTGGATTATCCATTGCCCCTCCAATCTTAGATCAATAAACTAAATCAAACACACAAATGGCAATGAAGATTGATAAATTACGAATTCCAATAATAAAAGTTTGAAAAAAACCAACACATTTTTTGAGAACATATCTAAATAAATGCAAGAGTGGCCAGTGCAATAGAATCATATACAAACCTAATTGAAATCTAGAAATAAACTTTGCATGAGGATTAAGCATTGCGCCAATAACCATGTAAAAATAATAACCTATCAAAGATTATAATACACAACCTATCGAGGATTATATAAGTCAAAGATGAAAAGTGCAATAGTAATTCATCGATAATAATAAGGTCTTCCCTACATCAATCAATCCTTTTAGATGGTCACCTCTCACACTTTATCCAAAGAATTCAACCAATGGCACATATGTTGAATCCATAACCTTCTTTCAAGTGTTGAAATCACACAACACCAAAGGATAATCTTATGTGAAATCTTGGTTTGAGGTTAGGGGAAGGATAAAAGGAGAGGCCTTGCAATTTGTGCCCCGCCCGTAATAATTTAGTGCATTAAGTTTTCAATGGTATTTGAGACACTTGCGGTGATTGAATACAAGTGTCTCAGCCAGCAAAATAGACGAGATGAAAGCCTAAAGCATTTACTCCATCTCATTCTCTGATACCTCCGTCCATCAACCATGCATGAGAATGCGCAGTACCATGGCGTGGTTGCACTCTATGCGTGGCTTCTTAGTTTTGGACTCGCAAATCAAGTTCACAGTCATTCCTCATTCCCTTGCTCCCAAAGTTGGCAGGGGTGCTGTCTTGATTCCTATTGGAAAATCGTTGCACATTGTATCAAGAAAGCATGGTTTAGAGGTTCTCCATATATATGATAGCAATGACTCATTTCCATTGTAGAAGCAACAGTTGTGTTCTGCGTGACTTGGTTGAGGTTAGAAGAAGCGTTAGGTGTTGAGTGTCGGGTAGAAAGGGCTCGACGCTCAGTGGTGAACTCAGCCCTCCAATGGAATCGATGGTCTGCGGCATGGGAAGGAAAAATGTTTGTGGAGATTTGAGAACAAGATTGGTGCACTATAGAAACTACCATCCAACTGTACACTCAAAGAAGCAGAGCACGTATTTAGCGCTTGCATGCATATTCAATGGAGCAAATACGTGGAGCTTGATTTAAAGTTGGATTATTTTGGTGTCTCGCTTCTTATCTCATTTACACCTACCTAAGGAGGTAAATGAATCTCCTCTTACTTCAATTACTGTTCAAATGAAAAACCAAGGATACATGCATGGATGCTCAGTGCTCACTCAGATAAGAATTAATGTTCACTACACACAAATATCACCCAAAGGGTCAATGGAAAATTGATATAATCTTTGAAGAGTTTACTAGGGAGTCTCATGGTGCTTTGATATTAGAAGCCCTTCATTGACCAATCTCCTCCTGAGTTTTCTGATCTTTGCGATGTTTTATTACATTTTGTTGCTATCATGTTAGTGTTCACAGTAATATACTTGCCCTGTTCTTTTGTTTAAATTCTACATCAACAATCTTAAAGTTTTAATTTGTTTTTTAATGTGAAAATTCTATTGCAGTTAATCTGGTAATTATTCACCTATCTTTTAAACATAAGACTAGACACCGAGATTTTTGGACAAATTGTCTTTGGAAAAACCCCAATGTGGGGAAAACCAGTTCCACAGATGAGGGTTTTATTATTCTTCAATAAATCTGTAATTGATAATTACAGAAATTGCTTGTCGTAAATAGCAAAGCACTGACAAATTATATCCTTCACTTCTAGCAAATTCGACCTCCTAGAAGCTACTTGGCCTCTCTGAATCAATTCTACTCTCCCGCAGGGCCCAGAATCAACCCACACGTGCCAGCCCTGGTGAATAATATGGCCTCCACTGGGAACTCACACTTCCTGAGAAAATAAGTAGGCCTCCTCTGGAAAATCGATCTACATTGACAAACTCGTCTTTCCTCATGCAAATTGATCGCTCTGGCAAATTCATTCTTCCTCTGGCAAATCGACCACCTTTTGTCAATTTGCACCACCTGAGAAGTTTGGCCTTTGTAGAATAATTTGACATCCCTCTATCACTGAGAAAGTAGAGATCAAAGTGAAGAAACTCTTTTTGGCAAATCAATCTCAATCACTGCTTGAACCCTTTGCTGGTGCTCCACGCTATGACTGTGCCCTTGCTCAATCAAATTGCATCTCCAAGATGCCCCATCAACTTTTTCTTATAATCTCTCGTTGAGTTATCAATGGCCACGATCTAATCACAATCGATGGCTAAGATTATCTTGACCCCATCAAATCACTTTTCTAGAAATCACTAGAGAGAAATTGACTTGTTTCAATTAATTCTGATTAATTAGCCCATTTCCCTAAGTTAGAGTTAGGAAAATAATTAAAAATTGTTAATAAATCTAATTAAGACACTTTCACTTTAAAATAAATTGGGCTTGGAGATAATTAATACCACTTGTGTTCCTAGCCTCATTAACACCACTTGAAACTAGAACACCTATCCAAGCTACACAAACTAGCACTCTCTCTTAGCTAGGAAGGTGTTCTGCACAACACCCAACTTATCTCTGAAAAAGATGAATCTTGCCTTCCGCAGTGCCTTCATCAGAATGTCTACTACTTGCTGATCTGTAGGTATATACTGTAGTTGAACTGTCCTGCGCTGTACACAATCCCTAATGAAATGATATCTGATGTTTATATGCTTAGATCTGTCATGAAACACCGGATTCTCAGATAGCCTAATGCGACTTTGATTGTCGCAGTGTATCGCTGTTGTCTCCACCTCCTAACCAAATAAGGTTACTTTTAATTGGGTAGCTCAGTGACAAATTCCAATCATGGGACTAGATTCCTCTTTTCGAGAGGATCAATTTTGACTATTGAAGCGCTCAATTTGGACAAGGTAAAGTGTATTTTTGAATTAAAGCCCACATGTGCTCAAAAGGACAAGTAGGCCCAAAAGAGAAATTGGACACCCATGGATGGCTATAAATACAAGTCAAGTGACCCTCATTTGGACATCATCATCATCATTATGATCATTCTTCTTTCTTTGGGTTTAGCTCGCACAGGTTTGAGGCTGGGTCATGGAGATTGGTTTGTGCAAATCTGACATTGTAGGGTCCGAAGCTCGCACGTGTGTTTAGGGTTTTGGTTTCTAGCCGTAGGCATGGCATAGGTAGTTTTTGGTCACAACCGCAGGCACGCAGACTCATGTGTGCAGATGGAGGGTTTCAGCTGCATGCACATCACTCTCTGCGTGCGGTTGGAAGCTAGGGTTTGAGTTTTATAGTTGACCACATATTTCGTCAGTTGATCGCAGAGTTCGGTAGTTGACCCTAGACAATGATAGTTGATTGCAGGCTTTTGAATCAGGGTTTTGATTATTAGCATTGTTGGGTTCATCTCATGGATGTTGTTTAGTTGATTTTGTTGGATAGGATTATGGTTGAAGATATGGATTATTGTACTCTCTCTTTGTTGAATCATTCAATGACAATCTAATAAGAAGAAGAATTTGAAAGGGTTTTCCCCATAGTGGGTTTTGCCCTGGTCTCTGACCAATCTTGGTGTCTCTATGTGTGAATGATTTTCTTCTATTGTTCCTTTATGTTCCGTTGCATTGATGATGATATTGTTCTTTCTATATAATTGCATATGTTGCTGAATAATGTTGTAAAACTGAATAATGATATGATGTTATGGGGTTAATTTAATGTGTAAATGAAGAAATGCAATTATCTAAAGCAAAGAACAATATATCCCTAAGAAAAAATTAACATGGTATCAGATCTGGGCTGAAGAAAAGTCATTGAAGATCACCCCTATGAAGACACCTTTGTTGGAAGTAAGAGAAGATGGTGGAGACCTAAAAGAATGCTAGGGTTTGAAGGAAACCCTATGCAATTTGACTATTAGGGTTTGATGGATATTATGAGGTTAGGGTTTGGAATAAACCCCGAATTATGACAAAGATTTGAAATAAACATGATTAGTGTGAAGATGTTCTAGCACTTGTGATAGAATCGATGTAACCATAGATGTGATAGTCTCATTTAGGCCTGATTGCTGATGAAGTTGGTTGAAATATAATGAAGGCAACAATGTTATATACAATCATGTCTCTTGAAGGCTGGTTTAAGAGGGACATGATCACCTCTCATTGAAGATAAGTACTTTTTCGATTTATGTTACTCCTTTATGTCTCTACTCTTGTTTAGATTTATTGATACAATCATGTCTCTTGAAGGCTGGTTTAAGAGGGACATGATCACCTCTCATTGAAGATAAGTACTTTTTCGATTTATGTTACTCCTTTGTGTCTCTACTCTTGTTTAGATTTATTGATTTGATCATTGATTATACTTCCTGCATGTATATTTGAATATTTGGATACTTCTAACCTCCTAATGAGATGTGATAAGTGGATCCTTCTTGAGGATCATTTGAGGTGTAGGAAAATATGGCTAGTGCAAGAAGAAAAGAATTACAGGTTCCCATGACAATTAAGTGCTACAAAGTGCAAAGGTATTTGAATGTTATAAGGTATGTATAGTATATTGTTTCAGGTGCAATATTGGATGGCAAGGTAAGCTCTAATATATGATGAGAATATCACCTTCATGAATGACTCATATATGCATATGAGAGTAAGTTTGATTTATGGTACATATGATATATATTGGGGCTCTTGATATTTGGAAAGTATTTTACAATTTAGACATGATGGATTTCCTGATTTTATAAAGCGGGCTAGATACATTGATTTTTTGATACTATTGTTAATGCTTGTGATAAGCATGATAACCATGATGATAGAAGTTTAACAATAAGATTGATATTTAGGATCTTCTTGTTGACCTTGTTTAGCTTGTGATAAACTTAGTAAATTATATAATGTGATAAATCTGGATGCCCTGACTTGATGGTTGTATAATATAATAAAGAAGTGATGTAGTGATTATGATCCTTGAAGTATGATGATAACCTATTAGTTGCCCTAATCATATGACTCTAACCCTTGATGAAAGTTTGATGTCATGTTCATATGTGGTGATGAAGTAGCCGATGCTAACATGTTATGACTATGATCTTTAGATGTCTAAGAATCTGATATATCTAACAATTTTGCTGATGCATGACAGCATTATGATAGACAGGTTGATGACTTGAATGATGATGACTGAAGTGGCTTCTCATTAAGAGGGAGAAACTCTCCATAAGATCCCTACACCTATTATCATTTGCATTAAATGTATAGAAGATTCTTTATTGTTGAAGTAAGATTTTTGGACATAAATAGACAAATATCTGATGTTGTTGGTCTGCAACAAGTTCTGGTATGAGAAGAGAAGGTTTCTTCTAGTCTAAGCCTCAACCGCACGAAAGAAGGCTTAAGAGTGCGGTTACAGGCCTCCCAACCACATGGAAGAAGGTCTATGGGTGCAGTTGTGCCTGTATGTCACAAAAACTAAGTCCCTATGCATAAAATCAGGAGCACACCCTCGAGTATGACAATCCTACAGATATGGAGTAGACAATAGAAAGTTCTATGAGCAGGGAAGTTTGAATGTTTCACTTACTATAGAGAATGTGAGTGTGTTGACTAAACTTGTGTTTGCAAGGGACCGAAATATGCATGTCAGTATGTTATTTTCATTTGATCATTGAAGCTAGTATATGACAGTGTTTGATATCAATTGCAAGGGTTTGATAAGATTTAATATAGATGAGCAGTATTGGAGTTTTGACATGATGCTTATATATGTTTTCGGTTATGGACTGATTGAACTCGCTGTGATAACAAATTAGGGTTTTGATTTGATAACTGATGATTTGCCTTTATGACAGTGCTATGTGGGCATAGTAACTTTTAGTGATTAATGATGGCATCCAATATTAATTATGTATTGACATCATTGGATTGGGCACATTGGTTGTAGTATAACCTGTTGTGAATCAACATGCAATGATCTCACATTGAATGCATGAAACTTATATGACTTATCCTTGATGTATAATGACAAAAATAATTCATATTATGATTATGTGAATGACTTGATGGAGTTTGAAAATGCTTAATAACAATTTGTTGACATGACAACTTGGTATTTGGTTGTGGCTCTTCCTGACACCTGGTCCGAAGAGTTTGTCACAGTGATATTGGCAAAAACTTTTATGACTTTGATATTAGTTTTAATTTGATATCTAAGGCTTGATAAACTGACTTGGTTGATTTGATTTCACAATATTGATTTGTGTAAGGCTGAGTATTGGTTTGATCAATATAATGTTCGTAGATAACATTGTTTGGTTTGAAGCATCTACTTCAACAATGGTCCAAGGTATGACTTTGACTTTGGTTTTATATGCTGATCGTCTATTCTTGATAGGTAATGAGCCTCTGATTGTCAACATTAGAGGGAGTTGGCCTCTGAAGTTCGAAATGAAGATTCATGGCACGATGAGTTACTTTTTGAAGTTTGGAAAAGAAAATCTATATCGTGAAGCTATTGAAGAGTTTTTGGAAAGTGGAAATGCAAATCCTTGGACACTCCGATTGAATTTCAAGAAGTTATGAAGAGATATTGTTGAACTTGACTTGGCAACCGATAGTTGATTGAAGCATTGATGTTCTGTGTGAATACTTGTCCGTATATATATGTTTTGCATAGAATCTATGTCAATTCATGATTGAGCCACTTCATACACCAAACACACTTCAAGATATTTGCATGGGATGATCAATTTTTGGTTTGGTGACTGCATGGATGTATTGATCGTTATTAATGAGATGAGCACATTTGGGTGCTGGTTTAGTATGAGATATGCCATGATGTTTTTGGATGAGAAGTCTGTAGCTTTAAGCACGACCGAGGTTGAGTGCCATGTTGTTAGCATGGCTAGTTGTGAGGCAATTTGAAGAAACTCTTTGGAAAGCTATTTTGAACAGGTTCTGGATGTGACAGTGATATATTTGCGATAATAATGAGTGGGATTCGATTGGCAGAGAATGTTGTATATATATAGCTAGGACTGAGATATTTTCATATATTGAGATAGTGCTGCTGTACAAGACAAGCTTAGGCTTGTGGTTGTTGCCTCCTTGAGAGAGGATAAATAAGGTATCCTTTTGTGATATATATTTCTTCTAATATAATATTTGATTTGATGTCCTGCATGAACAGGAGACTACTGCTATTGAGTCATTATGATTGAACTCTTTAGTGAATTGTTTAAGCCGATACCAGATATGAGCACGATTATATGTTTCTGATCTTTAGAGAGCAGGATTGATCGAGGACACTGAGCCAACTCTCCCCCCCTGTTTGAGCTCCTAGGGTGGGGAATTGATATGGAGGGCTCTTGGGGTTGAGGGATCTTGGACAATAGGGTATCACCCCTATTTGTTACCCATAGGCTCGGAGATGTTGCACCCTATCTTGGTCTATGCAGAGTATACCCCTGTTGGCATCATAGCCACAAGTGGGTTTGTTGGGAATACCGTTCCTCGTCTGGCCAATAGGTTGAGAGAGTGCTTGGAGGTGTACAACCCAAGTTGATTATGATGCAGGTGTTCTACCACATGAATCTTGAGGGTCATTGTTGGGAAGATCAATGGGCAATAGGATGGATCAGATATTGTTGATCGACATGGGGTGGAATATGTTTGCTCCCCTATGAGATGACATGAGGTGAGAGTGTCACATAGGACCTTCCTCATTGTCATTGGATTCGGGGTTGAGATTGAGCTCTCCGATGTGGTTCCAGGTTGAGCTGGGCTCCCTGATAATAAGCTCTCTGATGTTTCTTGGGTTGTAGCATCGGGCTCTTCGCTAGCAGTGATTCTGGGTGGTAGCAGTGGCTCCTCGATGGATAGAGGGTGGTAGCTTGGGCTCCCCTCCGATGTCAAATTATTCTTCTTTTAGATTCAAGAATGTTCAGCATATGAGTAGAGACAAAGCAGGGATAAGCAGAGATGAGTGTGAAAATTCAGCTAACTCCGAATTCTATTGCAACAAATGATGTTATTTCTTCTATTTGTTAATGTAATTAAACAAATTATATGCTGTGCTACGACAAATATCGAAACAAATACACTACAACCTTCACAAAATAAATACTGCGGAAGAAATAAAAATGCTGGAAGAATAGATGCACACACACAAATACACAATTATTTTTGGACTAAGTCCCCGGAAAAACCCAACTTGGGAAAACCGGTGCAACAGCTGAGGGTTTTAATATTATGCAGTAGTAAATCTGAGTACAAGATTATGGATGCTCAAATCTAGCAATCCATATAGAGAAATTACTGACAATAAATCTAGTGAGAAAAATCTCACTCCCACAGGCGATCCGACATTGACCTTGGCTCAAGTTGAGCCGCTCTTTGCTACCTCTGCACAATCATTGCGTTAGCCTATGTAGTATTGCGTCCTCACAACTCGGAACTGCTTTCCCTCTCGCTATCTGATCAGCTGCTGTCTGGAAGAGGGATCCTCCTGGCCTCTAGACTCTCTCTCCGACTTCTGGCATTGAATCACTGCTTCTCCCCAAAAAAATACGGAATCCCCTTTGAAGCATTGTGCTGCCTCTGCGTGGCTCTGTGCTGCCTCTCTGTGGCACTGTGCTGCCTCTGCGTGGCTCTGCGCTGCCTCTCTGTAGTGCACTCACCGGAATTGGAAAAACTTCCTTCGACCTTACTATCCCTGCCCCTCTCTCACTGCTTTGAGCTCACTAGCTCTCTCTTCGATAACTCAGCATTGCTACTCTGGAAATCGATCTGCCAGTGAAATCGAACTGCTGGTGTGTGTTCTCCAAGCCCCATCAAGTTTCTTCTTATAATCTCTTGTCGAGACACCAACGACCATGATTAAAACTTAATTGATGGCTAAGATTAACTAGAACTCGATCCTAATATTTTTCTAGAAGATTCTCACCATGGCTTAATTAATACCGTTTAATTAATCATATTTCCTAAGTTTAGACTTAGGAAATATTAAACACTGATTAATTATTTTAATTAAGTCGTTTCTAGGTGGAATTTCCAGAAACGATTTCTGGGTTTTGGAGAATATATGTATTTTAGCCTCTCCACCAAATTTCGTGGCTATAACACATCTGATGCTACAAAAACTAACAATGAGCAGTGACGACATTTGATGACGAGATACTTGAGATGGGATATGATTTGATGACAGGATACTTGCGATGATTACGTAATGCAGTTGGAATTTCTCCCTAGCTGAGAGAGAGTGTTAATTTGGCAGCTCAATGACAAATTCCAATCATGGGACTAGATTCGTCTTTTTGAGAGGACCAATTTTGACTATTGAAGCTCTCAATTTGGACAAGGGAAAGTGTATTTTTGAATTAAAGCCCACGTGCTCAAAAGGATTGGTTAGCCCAAAAGAGAAATTGGACACCCATGGATGGCTATAAATACAAGTCTAGTGACCCTCATTTGGACATCATCATCATCATTATGATCATTCTTCTTTCTTTGGGTTTTGCTCGCACAGCTATGAGGCTGGGTCGCAGAGATTGGTTCGTACAGATCCAAGATTGTAGGGTCCAAATCTCGCACATGTGTTTAGGGTTTTGGTTTCTAGCCGTAGGCATGACACTGACAGTTTTCGGTCACAACCACAGGTACGCAAGCTCATGTGTGCGGTTGGAGGGTTTCAACCGCACGCACATCACTCTCTATGTGTGTCTAGAAGCTAGGGTTTGAGTTTTATAGTTGACCACATATTTTGTCAGTTGACCGCAGAGTTCAACAATTAATTGCAGACAATGACAGTGGATCACAGGCTTTTGATTATTAGCATTGTTGGGTTAATCTCATGGATGTTGTTTAGTTGATTTTGTTGGATAGGATTATGGTTGAAGATAAGGATCATTGTACTCTCTCTTTGCTGAATCATTCAATGACAATCTAATAAGAAAAGGAATTTGAAAGGGTTTTCCCTGTAGTGGGTTTGCCCTGGTCTCTGACCAATCCTGGTGTCTCTATGTGTAAATACTTTTCTTCTGTTGTTCCTTTATGTTCTGCTGCATTGATGATGATATTGTTCTTTCTATGTAATTGAATATGTTGATGAATAATGTTGTAAAATTGAATAATGATATGATGATATGGGGTGAATTTAATGTGTAAATAAAGAAATGCAATTATCTAAAACAAAGAACAATATAGCCCTAAGAAAAAGTTAACAACTACTAACAACTTCTGAAGCCAGATGGTCTCGCATGTCACCATGCTAGCTGCTATATACTCCGCTTCCACAAAATTCAGTGTCGCAAAGTTCTGCTTCCTATTGTACCAAGAGACAACTCTCGTTCCCATGCTGAAGCAACACCCTGAAGTGCTTTTCCTGTCCACTGTATTGCCTGCCTAGTCTGCATCAATATAGGCCATCACCCTGATACCATCACCTCAAGTATATTTGATCTTGTACTTGATTGTACCTCATAAATAACGCAGAATATGCTTCGTTGTTGTCCAATGCACCCTTTTCGGTTCAACCATGACCTGACTCAGAGAGTTTATCGCAAAGGATATATTTGGCTTGGTGTTGACCAAATAAATAAGAGAGCTAATCAACTCCCTGTAGAGCGTGGGGTCCACATCCTTCTCCCTGGATGTATCTACCTTCCTCCAATTGGTTATCATGGGTGTAGACATGGCTCTGCAATCTTCCATCTCGAATCTCCTCAAGATCTCGATGCAGTATTTCCCTTGTCCAAGGAAAATCTCCCCATCTATCTGCCACACCTCCATGCCTAGAAAGTAGTGCATTAACCCCAAGTCTTTCATCCCGAACTCTGCTGCTAGGTCACTCTTGGATTCTTCTATGAGCCCCAATGAACCTGTCAATAACAAGTTTCTTAGTTTGTGTAGCTCGGACAGGTGTTCTAGTCTCAGGTGGCATCTATGAGGCTAAAAACACAGGTGGATTAATTATCTCCAATAGCCAGAAAAAGTTCTAAGGAAAATTGTCTTCATTAAATTTAATTAGCCAATTTAATTATTTTCCTAAGTCTAACTAAGGAAAAGTGGTTAATTAATCAGGATTAATTGAGGCAAATCGATTTCCCTATAGTGACTTCTAGCAAAGTCATTTGATGGGGTCAAGATGATCTTAGCCATTGATTGAGTTTAGATTGTGGTCGTTGATTCGTCAACTAGAGATTATAAGAGGAGATCGATGGGCATTTGGAGAACACATTCGTGTGATAGATTTGTAGTGATAGCAAGCGCACAGTGATAGCGTGGAGGACACTAGTAGTAGGGTTTCAACAGGAGAAATGAGGATAGAATTTCTGGAGAAACTCTTCATTGTTATTCCAGTTTTATGAGAGAAGCAAGGAGGCCAAATTATTTTGCAAGAGGGAGGCTGATTCAACATGTGTGAATTGCCAGTTTATCTAGTGTGAGTTGTCGGAGGCTCGATTTTATTGCCAGTTGCCAGATCGATTTCTTATAGGCGATGGGAGTGGGTTTCTGGAGGCAGAGAAATTTGTTGAGTTTGATCTTTTTGAGGCAGTGTGAAGTTCAAGAAGAACCATGCACATTTTTAGTGGCTAGTGCGAATTGCTGGAGGAAGTGCGAGTTGCATAGAGAGGGATGAATTGGTTTGTAGAAGGAAATCGTGGATTTCCAGTTCGATTTTGCCAGTAGAAGTGAAGGAAAAATATTGTTGGAGCTTTGCTAGTGAGAGGAAAGCAGTTTATGTAATCCTTGATTTGCTGAAGAATTAATAATAAAACCTTCATCTGCAGAATAGGTTTTCCCCACACAGGGGTTTTTCCGGGACAATTTGTCCAAAAATATCGATGTCTATAATTTTGTGTGAGATATTTTATCAGTTCTTGTGATTTAATTTGTGTGAAGTTGCAGTAGTGTTTTATTCAGTATTTGTTGTATATTTTATAGAAGACAACTAATTTATTGAAGATAGGTGAATAATAATGTGAAAATTTCACTACTGAAATTCTATTGCAGCAACTGGAATTATTTCTTCTAACTGTAAATTAATTTATCAGTATATTGCTATGACAACAACGAAATAATCACATTGCAATCTTCACCAAATTAAATTCTGCGGAAGATAAAAATAGGAATTGAGAAATGCTAGCACACACACATAAAAATTGACAATTATTTTGGACAAATGTCCCCGGAAAAAGCCAACTTGGGAAAACCGGTGCAACAACTGAGGGTTTTATTATTATTATGCAGCAACAAAATTTTTGAGTACAATCTATGGATGCCCAACTGGTAATCCAATCTGAGAGAAATACTAACAACAATATTCTAGAGAAATTTTCTCCCTTCAGCAAATCCACTACGAATTCTTGTAACTGCGAATTTCTGTAATTGCGAATTCCTGTGATCATGCGCGAATTCCTGCAGTCATGTTCGAATTCCTGCAGTGTGGCCCTTTTCTGCAGAAATATTCGACCTCCTCTCTCCCGACTCTTCCAAACTGGAAACTCCTCTGAAAATCTGCTACTTTGCCCCTCTGACACCTGCTTCTCGATCACTGGCTCGATCTCACTGCTGAATCACTTGCTACTGGAAAATTGATCTGCCTTGATCACTGAGTATCTGCAATTGGTGTGTACTCAATCTCGCTCGTGCATCCTCCTGGCTCGAACTTCTCCCTTGCTAGATCTCTGCAACTGGGTAGCTCGAGCTGCCAAGGAACTCGCACATTGAGAGTGTTCTTCCATCTACCCATTGACTTCTTATAATATCATTATGGGACTCCAATGACCAAGATTAAATCTTAATAAATCGCTGAGATTATTTCCTAGTTGATCCGTGTGAGTTTCTAGATAATTCACACCTTTCTCAATTAATATTGATTAATTAACCCCTTTTCCTAAGTTTAAACTTAAGAAATATTTAAAAATAGGCTAATAATCTAATTGAGACACTTCTAGGTGGAATTTCTAGAAACAATTTCTGGGTTATGGAGAACTCTTGTGTTTTAGCCTCTCCACGGAGTTTCGAGACTAGAACACCTCCGATGCTACAAAAACAAACACTCCCTCTTAGCGAGGAAGGTGTTCTAGTGCTGCACTACTGCTACAACACCCTGTCTCTATATCACCCTTTGTCATGCAACTGATGTCTGGCCACTGTGATTGACTGCTACAACAAACCAACCATTGCGCAACTCTGATGCTGCATTTGTGCTGCTGCTGACACTACGATACTGCTGCCAACTCTGCATCTGCACTGCAACCCCCTCTTGACTGTTGCTGCTGCTACTGCAACAACTGCAACTGAGAAGCATCCAAAATACTGAATCAACTATCTCTGTGTTGCATCTGTCTCCTGAGCATCTCACTGCTACTAGCCACTACACTGTCCATTGAAGGATCTGTGTTGCTGCTAACTCTGCTATTGATCCTCCTGCTCTGCTGCCAACATTGCACTGCGCTCCTCAACACCTGATTGCCACTAGTATGCAATTGTCACTCGGGTAATCTGACTGCATCACTAACGCTGATCCATCTTGCTACTGAATATTGTGGGTCCTGATGGCAAAGTAATGATCCATGAGGAGGACACCTAAAGGATCCTGCCCAACCTCTGCAACTCTGGGACTATAACTCCATATCGCCCCACCTGTCTCCTGGAGGTATAGCTGCATCCTGGGTACTTCCACCACATTATCTACATAGGCTTGCAGACCATGTTCATCTAGCAGGAAGGACATCCTAGCCTTCTAGATGACAAAGTTGGAGGTTCCCTCCAACCTATCCTGATCTCTAAGCCCAGTTGTGGCCATCTCTGAATCTGATCGAAAATATCCCTCTTTCCCATTGCTTGGCTGTTGAGTCTGCAACACTCACTCCCTTATGGAGTGAGACATTCTGCTCACAGCTTTTGCTAATCTGCAACTGGAAAATCTGATTTCTAGAACTCAAAACCCCTTGAGCTAAATTCTCTCTGTGTGTGCCTTTCTCTTCCTCAACGTTGATCTGCTACTACTAGTCTAGCTGCAAACCAACTGCACCCAGATCTGCTCAACAAAATTTTTGATTTGCTCATTGGAACCCTCTATCCAACAAATCTACTGCAAATTCCTATAATTACGAATTCCTGCAATTACGCGCAAATTCTTGTAATCACGAATTCCAGGAATTACGCGTGAATTTTTGCAATCGCAAATTCCTGCAATTACGCACAAATTCATGCAGTGCAACCCTCTCTCTATTGAAGCTGATTGACTATTTTGTGTAAACTGAAAGTCGAGCCCTTACCTCTGCGATTAGCACTCTACGTAGATTTGGGAAAAATTCGTTCAGATCTTCCTCCGAAATGCGAAATTTTCTCCCTCATCGTCTCTGAGCCTCTGATTTGATCAACAATGCTTTGTTACCATGTGAAAATTTCAACTACTGAAATCCTATTGCAACAACTGGAATTATTTCTTCTAACTGTAAAGTAATTTATCAGTTTATATCTACAACAAAAACAAAATAATCACGCTGCAATCTTCACCAAATTAAATTCCGCAGAAGACAAAAATAGGAACTGAGAAATGCTAGCACACACACATAATTGACACAATTATTTTGGACAAATGTCCCTGAAAAATCCAACTTGGGAAAACGGGTGCAACAACTAAGGGTTTTATTATTATTATGCTGCAACAAAAATTATGAGTACAATATATGGATACCCAATTTTCAATCCAATCTGAGATAAATATTGGCAAGAACACATGAGATCTCCAAGACCCATAAATCGTTTGGAGAAATTCCACCCGGATGAGGAGTTATTAAAATAATTAATATTTTTAATGGGTTCTTAAGTCTAAACTTAGGAAAATAAAAATATTAATGGGTATTAATAAAGATATGGGTGAGAAGCTTCTAAGAGACTAGAATCAAGTCTGTTTTAATCTTAGCCGTTGATTAGAGACTTAATCTCGGTCGTTGATTCATCAACAAGAAAAGTATAAGAGAAGACTTGAGATTCATTTGGAGACACACCGGGCAAATACTCAGTACCTCGAGGGAAATCGATTCTCAAGGAGGAGTTCGATTTCAGAGGGAGAGTTGTAGCGTGGACGAAGAGGAGGGCATCAGCAACAGTCAGTGACTGAGGAGGAGGGTGACGCAAGGCATTCGAGAGACAACGTAGAGGGAAGAGCAGGCATGCAGTGCCATTGGAGACGAGTGATGTAGAGTGATGTAGAAGTGACGCCGAGGTGGGTGAAGGGTCTCCAGGGTGTCAGAACTTCTCCAGGAGGAGAAACTTTGTCTTTTGTGTTTTCTCTTAGAAGTGTCTCAGTTTCTCTGTGAAATCATTCCTTGTAAAGCGATTGTTGCTGAAGATTAATAAAACCCTCATCTACTGTACCGGTTTTCCCACATTGGGTTTTTCCGGGGACAATTGTCCAAAAACAACTGTGTTGATGTGATTGATTCTTGTGCTTATATATCACTGTTATTTTCTTTATGTAATTATGTGATAACTGCAGTAGAATTTATTTTAATGTTTATTGAAGGGTTTTCGTAAATAACTTATTGTGAGAGATAAGTAGGTAAAATAAATCAGTTACTACAGTAGAATTTCGTATTAGAAATTTTCACAATGGATACTCTTTAGTTGAGGATTCTCATGTCATTTAGCTAGAAGAAACTTTAATCCTTCTCCATCGGAAATCGCACAGGTGTCTCAAGGGGGAAACACCCCACATTCTCATTTTAATTCATCCAGTTGTGTTTGGAAAGGAGCTTTTTCTTTAAAGCCATATTCACAGTGATTGCATCTGAAATATTGCCCTCTGTACAGAGTGTTGGGATGAATTTCTCAAACTTTTTCAGCCCCCATAAATCTACATTTCTTGAAACTATTGAACTCAAAATTTATCTCCCACCCTAATCCTTTAGAATTCCTCTTCCTGAAAACGAGGAACAAATTTCCCTATTGGTGTCTGCTGTTCAATACCAGCCATGTGGATACTCATTCATTGGAGATTCTCATGGCATTAAGCTAGAAGAAGCTTTAAATCCTTCTCCTGTGGAAATGACACTTGAAATTTCTCAATGTGGAAATCCCCCATATACTCCTTTTAATTCATCCAGTGGTCTTTGCTAAGGAGAATATCATTTTTTAGCCATATTAACAGCGCTTGCATCTGAAATATTACCCACTGTACACAGAATGCCAAGTCTTATTCTCTTTCGATATCTTTGGTTTTTGGAGTCTTCTGTTAGAATTGATAATCAATTCAGTGCTAAACATGACGACTACTGTTTTCTTTCATTGGCAGCTACATTCGAAGCAATCGACTCACTGGAGAGATACCTACAACATTTGCCAATTTAAAGAAGATGGGGACATTGTAAGTAGCCTTGTTATTTTTGTCTGTTGCATGTAAGTTACAAAGTCATGATAGTTACAATCAAATAGGCACACAATTTCAAAGTGAATATGGCAATAATCAAATAGACACACAATCTCAATTGTCTCTGCAGAAATTTTTACTTTATTGTTTATTCTGCAGTTGGGCTTCCAGCAACAACTTTACTGGAAAGATACCAGATTTTATTGGAAACTACTGGAATCAACTGGAGCACTTGTGAGATTACTTTTGTGTGAAGCAATGATCATTTTTGGATTTGGGTTTGCTCAATATAATTATCAGATGACGACCTGAAGTCAGATAAATATAATCATATATAGAAAAGTTAATATGGAAGGAATTTTTGTTTCTTTGTTTCCATGTTTATGTGTATGGGAATTGATGTTTTTTTTGAATGCAGGGAACTTGAAGGAACTTCTTTTCAGGGGCCAATTCCTTCAAGCTTATCAAATTTGACTAAATTAACAAGCCTGTGCGTATATATATCCTTACCATTTTTTGGTTCTCTTCCAATGAAAGCAGCTACAATTTACGTAGAACTTCAAGAGATGTCCATTCTCATTTAGCAAATCATTACTTTTCAATTTTCCCATTCTTGCTTATTGCACATTTATAAATACTGTCTGTTTTCAAGATAATCATCATTCTTTTACGCCTTCGTGTTAAACATTTGCGCATTGGATTATATTATATTCATATTGCTTTACTGGTATTAACTTGCTATTGTTTAAGCAGCATTTTATGTGACATACCTCGAGGTGGCTCATTTCTTTCATTCCTACATAACCTGAAGAATCTGAAAACATTGTGAGTGATGTACAGTTGGTTGTTTATATGTGTGGTTTTATGGAAATATTGTTTTGGAGTACATATGCTTTATATGATGCTATTTTGATGTTTCTATTTTGTTAATTTATGCCATAGTCAATTATTCTTGACAGAATCTTAAGGAACAATATGATCTCTGGGAAAATTCCTGAATACATTGGAGAACTGGACCAACTCCAGATGCTGTAAGTTAATCTCAAAAGCTTATTGGTATTCATGAAATCAGAATCTAAATAGACTGAACCTTGTCTCTCATATTACTATGTGTGCTAAACAACAGTTTCTTTTATCTCAAGCTGACTAGCATTGTTGAAACGCTTGCTGGGAAACAACTGAACTCAGCCTGCTACATATGCAAATGGCAAGAAATGTGCAGTAGAACTGTTACCACTCAAACTAGCAGGGGTCCTAGGAGGAGATCATATAAAGCAACTACTAGGTCAAGAGCAACAATCGAACGATAGCCCACTGTCACCTCAACTAAGGCTCCCTGCTCTTTACGGACTTTCACCGATGGGAGGAGACCCGGTATAAGGGGAATCACTAGATGAATGGATCAAATAAGAGGATGAGTGATGCCAATGTTCTTAGGAAGCGCTAAGAGGATTCTTGAGGCTAGGGTTTGGGAATATATATTGTCAAGAGGTTTCCTAGACCCGAAAATCCTTATGGAGGATTGGCCTTTATGTGATTTTTGTGGAATTAGAGTTGTAAAGTTGCGGGACCACACAAGATCAAGTGGACCCAAAATTACGTCAAGGGTATGGAGTTGATCAATCAAGGAGGGTCTTGATCTAAACTACAACGCAGTAGTCTACCAATTTTCAAGGGTTTTGGATGGCTACAAATGATTTCATGTGATGCCCTAGGAGACTTTCTGGGTTAGGCCTAGAATTGGAAGAAATGAAGAAAAGAAATGTTATTTTGACCACCAAAGGGATACGAGGATCAATGCCTTATTGCTTGGGCTTAATGGAGTCAAGATACACATAGATCATGGAATTTCATGAGCTAAGGAGCCCTAATTGATCTTTGCTAGCCTCTCCAAGGGCAACAACTAGATCAATAGAGATTTATACTTCAAATTTGCGAAGGAGACAAAGTTTCGAGGTCTTTAACCTAAGAGGTGCCTCTAGGAACATTCACCCAATCCCTCAAAGGTCAACGCATGCATTTAATCACTTATTCAAGGTCCCAGAAGAATTTCGCATTACATTTAACCCATACAAGAATAAAGATAACAACATACATGCAATTAACCAGTAAGATAACAAGAATAACATCAAAATTTCGACTTACATGAGAGAGAGAGTATATCCATTTATCAACTTCGCATTAGAGAAGCTCCAAAGACAATAGCGAAATCCAAACATCATAGTGCATCAAGAAAAGCTCCAAAAATTCATCCCAACAAAAAGTGCGAAAATCTCATAAGAGATACTAATCCAATCCAAGTGATGATGATCAAAATGAATCACCTCACTTCTATTTATACAATCACTAATGAGTTCGATTTTCCTAATTTGGCCTAATTGAGCCCCAAATAATAAAATAATGTGCAATAATAACATCCCTTGGTGACAAACCCACCAATATAGCTCAAAAACATAATATTAAGCTTCTCAAGAGGGTAGAATGCTCAATAAAGTGAGTCGTTGGGCCTCTGAGGGGGCCTAATGAAGTTCAGAGTGTGCCATGATGTGAGAATAGACCTCAAACATAGTAGACAAGGGGTTGACCTCTTGTTCTCCAAGCAAAACCCTGTGGTACCCCCAAGTGGGTGTGAGGGGTACAAGGACATCCTCATGGGTCTCCAAGTGGATTGAAAATGCCTGTAAACCATCTGTAAAGGCCAGGATAACAACATAGGCCATAATACATTCTCATTAGGACCTTGTAACATCTGCCAAGTGTATGGTGCAAGTGTTGCCAAGTGTATGGTACAAGTGTGGAGTCGGTTGGGTATGGTGAACCAGATGCATCATCCTCATCCAAAAGGTGGAACACAAGCAATCAATGAGTGGTGTTGGGGATCCATGAAGTACTCTCTGCTATGGTGGAGGCCCATGGTTCTCAACGCTCACCCTACAAGTGTGAATGTGGCCCTCTGAAGGGCTAGGACCCGTATAGGGTGACCAAGCCCAATATTGAGACCCATCTGCAATCCTACATAAGATCCAATGTGCCCCCTTTCCCTCCAATACAATAAATCATTAGAATAATAAAGTAAAATAGCTTACAAGTCATGGAATCAATGGGGAACTTCATGGTGGTATGCTCTTCCACAGTGGGCTTCGTCATGTACAAGTGTCTCCAAGCTCAATAAGGGGCTAATCAAGGACCCTATTATGCGGTTTCAAGATTAAAAGGGAGTGACATGTCCATGGTACATCCCTCAAGTGGTAGGTGGCAAATGATATAGTAATGCAACAGAGTGGGGATACGGGGATTCATCCAGATCACATGTCATGGTACAAGGGTAGCTATAATAAGGGAAGCCCACACCTGAGTATATGAGTGTAAGAGGGAGCAAATCATGGTACATGAGTTACCCCGATCTTTGTTTTTCCACCCTTCTTCATATGACTTTTGCCTTTGATTGATTTCTCTTCATAACTGCTCAGGGCTCCAAGGCATGAGAGCATGTTGTGTAATATATAGTAGTGGATATCCCCTTAAGGTTGGGAATTTCATTGCCCACCAAGGGTCAGGGCAATAATGGGTTCCTTAATGATGGAGGGGGCTCATCTAGGACCCATAGGAACCACGGTGATGGCCATGGATAAGGGGTAGAGCTCATGTTTGGCTTTTTCCCACGTGCTAAATTTGTATGTCCCGACCATCTTTTGCATTTTATGGTACATTTCCTATTGAGAGTGGCCAAATTATGCCTTTTCTTTTCTTTTTAGCTACATCAACCTCTAGGGCATCGTCCCTAGCCCAACCCAAGGTGTGGACAAGGGGAAGGGGAGGCTAACCCTATGTGGACCCAGTGGACACATGTGGACCCGAATGGGAAAAGAGATGAATAGGGCTAAAATGAGTGGAAGGGGGTGATGTATGTGGTGTCAGGAAGCGGGACCATGCTAGTAGTGCCAACCCTAAAGCTAGTGGTGAGTCGAGGAGATCCCACGCCACTACGATACAAGGCTAACCACAAAATCGGGCAGTGGAGACAAGAGTAAAAACCTAGCCCACTCTTTCCACAGAATCCCCCCACCAATCCATGCACAAAAGTGCCGATGACAAGTAAGGAAAATTACTCAACTACACCAATGAAAAGCCATACCTTCGGGGTTGAGAGGCCCACCTTCAAATGTACAATCATAACAAGTGGGCGAGGGACCACATGGCTGGCTTAGGTGGTGGAGATAATGGCGCATCGAGCTATCTGGTGGCTGCTGGTTGCCGACTGAGGACCATCTAGGAGAAAACATTTCTCCTATATACACTACCCACAGGTGGTGGGTAACAAGAACCAGAACACACACGAAAGAGTGTTGATTTCTGTAGCATCGGATGTGCTCTTGCCTCGAGATTTTGTAGAGAGGCTAAGACACATGTACTCTCCAATACCCAGAAATCGTTTGGGAAAATTCCACCTAGAGATGATTTTATTAAAATAATTAACTTTTTATAATGGTTCCCTAAGTCTAAAGTTATGAAATCTGGTTAATTAAAGGGTATTAATTAAATCAGGTGTGAATATTCTAGAAGAAGACGGGGATCAACTCCCAGTTAATCTCAGCCCTTGATTATGTTTTAATCTTAGCCATTAGTGCTCCAACGAGAGATTATAAGGAGTTCGATGGGCACTTGGAGAACACACTTGTGTAGTACAATTTTCCTGGGAAGTCGATTTTCTGAGTAGCAGTTGTGAGTTGCCGCAAGTGACTTAGTAAAGTCGAAGCAATGAGAGAGGGGCATGGATAGTAGACCATAGGAGAGTTTTCCAGATTCGGGGAGTGCAAGGCAGAGAACACAGAGAGAGGTTCAGAGAGGCAGCGCAAAGCTTCAGAGGGAGTCCGAGATTCATCTGGGAAAGTCGAATTCCAGAGCCAGAAGCTAGGGTGTGAGATCGGAGCGCCAGAGGATCGAAGTTCCATCCAATAGGAGATTAGAGGAGGAGGTGACGTAGATCCCAGAGACTGTGACGCAGATCTGCGTAGGCTGCGTGGGGCTAGCCACCCAGAGCCTGGATCAGATTCTGATCGCCAGTGACAGTGTGAGATTTTTCTCACTATCTTCTTGTTAGTATTTCTCTGTATCAGATTGCCAGTTTGGGCATCTAATGATTTGTACTCAGATTAATACTGGATAATAAATAAAACCCTATGCTACTACATTGGTTTTCCCACATTGGGTTTTTCCGGGGATATTTGTCCAAAAACAATAGTGTGTCATGTCCCTTCCCAAATGAATTTGTAACAGGTTTTGGTCTCTCAACAATTTTGTACAAGTTTTGCTAAGTAAAGGACGCAAGCAATTTTGACTTAGGGACTTAGGAGAAACGAAGGCTGGATTAATTTGCTAGTGGAAGGTTGGGGCCACCCACTTGGGAAAACGCATTGGGCAATTCGAATTTCCTTGGAGGGGAAATCTTATGGCTGTTGGAGGGGCCCACATGAGTAAAAGGGAGGCCCGTGAAGTTATAAGGAGGAAGAGCTCCTCACTTGGGCATTGATTCATACTTGCACATCGAAATCACTTGACTGTTTGCTCGAGCTGCTTAGCCGAGTCAACTGGCTGTTTAGCCACGAATCTCTCAAGCTGGAGATTCAACCTTACTTTTGGGGGACTACGAGTGCCACCCTAGGAAGGCATTAGGAAGGCATTTTCAGAGCATCTTGAGGAGCACCAGGGAAGATTCATAGCCCGCACACTCAACCCACAAACCAGCAGTGCGGATTTTTGGGCTAGCAGAGAAGGGAACACGCGGTTGTGATTAGAGCTTCATTGGGCCAACACTTGCCGGAGAAACTTGGAGAGTTGAAGGATATCAGGAGGCCAGCCTTAGGGAGGAGTTTTGAAGTAGGTTGGTGCAACAATTGGGCAATTCGAAACTCAACCTTGGAGGACTGCGTAGAGGACCAGACTGGGCATCACGTGGGCATTGGGGGAGAGAGCCACAACACCGGGATCACATCAGGGAAGGGAGGAAACTCATAAGGGATCACAACTCAGTGATTTGGGGCAGTTTTGGAGAGCTTTCCTAGCATCATTCAAACAGGCTGAGTTTGCCAGCTTGTGCAGGAGGACGGGCTCCTTGGGGGTCGAATTTCAGGAGTCTGAACTAGGCCAAACCCTTCCTAGGGTTTGGTGGGTTTTTGCTGAGGATCAGGGAGTTGAAGTTTCATAATTTTCTAAGCACGGGAAGCAGTGATTCTAGCACTTCCTTTCCAGCAGACATCGCAGATTCTGGGCAGTGTGGATCATTTCTGGAGCAGCAGTTGGGCAGCCCTCAGATCATCATTTTCTCACCTGGGTTTTTCTGGAGCAGCAGTGGAGACAAGCCCAAGTGCACCATTCCATTCACTGTTGTATTTGCCCATGATGATTTAATAAAATGGCTCAAAAGTTCTCTATTTCTAGCGTTTTCATGGGTGTATGGTGATTGCTTCTCATTTCTGATTGTTGGTTTGTCTGCTTGCTTTGTTTATCACTGAATTTCCTAGTTAGGAACATTATAGTGGTATCAGAGCCCAGATCTTGGCTAAGCCGTGGGGAGTTTCTCCTATGAGAGAAGGACCAACAGAATATTACATACAGGAGGCAGAGGTACCGAAGCAGAGAAAGAGAGCTGGAGATCACTCCAGACACTGAGGATAGGGGAAAGGCCGTAGTAGTGGAGGAAGACATGGGAGAGCCCAAGAGTAGGGAGGAGATAGCCTTTGATAGCCTCTTGAAGGCTCTGAATGATCTGGCAAAGGGGCAGAAGGAAATGCTAGAAGAGATTAAAATGCAAAATTGGGAGAGAACCACTCCTAGGGGATTCCTATTCGGGGAGACTTCGGGGGCATCTCAACAATTCGACCATCCTTCACCCGCAACACAACCTCTGTCAACGAGTGGGCCAACTCGAGCTACACTGCCCTCTTTTGTGCCTTTGGCACAGGTTGAACCAATAGGGGTCGAAGACCCTTCAGAGATGGGAGAACACTTCAGAGAATGGCAGTCCATGGGTGCAGACTTCAGGGAAGCACTCTCTTTCAGAGATTTTTGCAAGCTCAAGCATAATGAGGAGCAAGGGTTATGGAGGATAGGGCACGTAGAGTTATGGGTTGCAGAGGACGATAGGGAGGATGTACTTCCCCATGTACGATGGCACTGCAAAGTGCACTGCTAGGGCTTGGGTTGAGAAGATGGACACTTATTTCCAGCTTAACCAGATGATAGAGCTGGAAGCCATCAAGATGGCCACGCTGCACATGGAGGGGGTGTGAAATTTCCTAGTCCAAGGAACCCCTACTACAACAAATCTAAATCTACTTCACCTACTTGATTTTTTTAAATTACATTCATCAAGTTAGTCTTCTGAATATTGAAGCAAATTGCTTCTGCATCATACACTAATTAAATATTTGATCAAAAGAAACAAAAAACAGAGCAAAGAACAAGATACATAGGACACACTTATTTTCGGACACAATAGTCCCCGGAAAAAACCCAATGTAGGAAAACCGGTGCAACAACTCTGAGGGTTTTATTATTTTGTAGGAGAAATATCTGAATACAAATCTAAGATGCTCTGTTAGGATATTCCGACACATAGGAAATAGTTAAGTATAACTTGGTCTAGTGTATAGTTAGGTAAAGTGTGTTTCTTTAGTATGTACTTTTTGTAACTTACAATCCGACGATCACGATATGTTCTAGACATGAAGTGATCTGACGGTTCATTTTGTCCTCGGTATTACTGACACTTGATCCATGGCTTAACTCCCGGTTGGTCCATGATCTAGATTTAAATAGCATGGAGGGTCATTTGTAAGGTGATCGTTCATGAGAGAAGCTTATGTAAATTTTCTTTCTTTTATATTAATAAATTGCCTGAAGTGGCCGCGTTGGCTCAGGCCGTGGACTGTTTCCCTTTTTAAGGGTCTTAACCATATCAAGAATACTGGTGTACTGATCTGTGATCTGTTTGTGAGCCGTGCCCTTTGGTGTTCTATCTGAGGAACTTACCTTGTAAATTCCTACATGGTATCAGAGCTATTTGAGGGCCGCATCCATTGGTGATCCAAATCTGAAGCCGGTACAACAGCATCCGACGGTTGTTTCCTAGATCTATTGTTTTTGACCGCTTTTGGGCCGAGAGGACTGCTCTATTGTGTTAGGAGCATTTGTTCTAGTGAGGAACCCCTTTTGTTTCACGCGAAAAGGTTTCCGGTAGCCCTAGCTATGTCATTTTTAAGATTTGGAGGTATACAGTCTTTATTTGCAGTTTTAATTATTTATCTCTCTGTTTATTTTGGTTTATTTATCTCTCTGTTTTTTATTACCGGATCCATACCTTTCATTTTTGTGTATGCTCTTTACCTCGCGACTCTGTGCGATCTGGGCAAATCAGAAACAAAAATGAAGGATTTTTCTCATGTGTATGCTCTTTTCCGTCGCGCTTTAGTGTGATCTCGGAAAATCATAAACATTGAGGAAAATATTTAGTTTCCAGCGAAATCAACTTCAAGTCGTAAGGTTTGGTTTTTTTTTTTTTTTGCATGTCCTTTTTGGGTTGTGTGGTTTTTTGTTTTCTAGGCAAAAAGGGCTTTCTCAAGTAAGAACACACTCCAAAGTTTCATTGACAAAAAAAAAAAAAAACCTTTATTCTTTTCCAAAAATTACTAACCTTTTAAACTAACTCACTTGGTCCAAAGTTACTTTATGAGAATAAAGGTCTTGGGTTCAAGTCTTTCTTTTTGTTGAGTTACTTTTTCAAAAAACACATGTAACTTATGTTTTAAAGTTATTTTATGTAAAAGTGTTTTCACCTATCATAAAAAGTGAGTCACTTATAATTCTAAAGTCCCTTTATCTTTTATTTAAGTTACAATTTAGAGGGTAGCTCATAAAGTACCATTGTAAAAGTGACTTTCACTTATTTATAAAAGTGGGTCACATAAAATCTTTTTTTAAAAGTGAGCTAATTAGATTAAGTTTGGAAGGGGGGGCGGAGGATTTTTTTTTAAAATATAACATTATCATTTACTTCCGCACATTCACGTACTTCGTCGGCATTTTCAACAACTTTTTTTCAAAAAGCCATAACTTCTTCATTCGGAAGCCGTTTTTTTTGAATCGGCCTAATTTTTCGAGATTTTTCCATTGGAACACTTAGTTTCAACATCTACAGCTTCAGTTTCTATTAAAATGGAAAGTCTATGCCAAATATTCTTGACAACACCAACTACTTCCAATGGTTGTCCTACATTGAAGATTTAATTAGAAGTAAAGGTCTTTATAGAATAGCCTCAAGCCAAGAGTCTAAACCTAAAGATGAAGATAAGCAAGTCAAATGGGAAAAGAGGCAAGATCAAACACGTGGGTTGATAAGGATGTCTATTTCTCCAGATCTTAGATTCCATATCGCAGAACTTGATACCCCTGATGAAGCAATGAAACAACTCAATAAAGTTTTTGGAATTAAAAATGAAATTAGAGCCCATCAACTCGAAAATGAGTTGTTAACGTTGGACCCCAATAATTTTTTTTCCATTGACAATTTTTTGTCCAAGTTCAAGACCCTTAGACTTCTCTTGGAAGGTGTTAAGATTAAGAAAGAAGATGGTAGCCTTATCTTTTCCATTCTTACTAAGTTGGGACCAGCCTATTCTGTGTTTGTTTCCACCTTCCATTCTACAAGAGAAGCCTTTATTTCTCAAAGACAAGACTACAAGTCCCCTTCTTTTGATGCCTTTTGTGATTCTTTAGTAAGAGAACAAGAAAAACTCTTACATCTTGGTCTTCTTAATATTGGAAGCTCTTCTAAGAAAGCCTTAGTAGCCCAACAACAACCAAATTCAAAGAATTTTAAGAAGAAGCATCCTAAAAAGAATGGTCCTAAACCAAACAAGGGTCCTAAGCTATTTCAATCTCAAAATAAAAAATCAATTCAACAAAATGATAAGGCAAATAAAAACAAAGGGAAGAAGACTGATAGACATTGCAACTTTTGTAATCGTGATGGCCACTTAGAATCCAAATGTTTTAAAAAGATGGAAGCCTTGGAAGCAGCAATGAAGAAGCATAACATCATTTGGAGCACTCTTCAACTTCAACTTCATCTTCAGGAATAACACTTTCTGCATGTGGTTGTCAAGCATCTCGGTCTGGTTATGCACTAAATATATCTTCTTCTCATTCTCATGAGTGACTCATTGATTCTGGAGCTTCTTATAACATGGCCAAAAACAAAGCCATGTTTTTTTCTTTAAATGATTGTAACACCAAAAATATATATGTTGGTGATGATAGATCTCTTAGTGTTGTAGGGATTGGAACTATTCATCTAGACAATTGTCAATTTAATGATGTATTATGTGTTCCTACCTTATCCTGCAACCTTCCATCTGTATATCAGATAACTCATTCAGGTGAAGGTAAAACCGTTGAATTTTCACCTCATGATGTTGTAATTAAGGACCTAAGAGATCCTAGATAGATTTTAGCTACTGGCATTGTTGATGATTCTACAAGGCTGTATAAGTTTAACAACATTGGGTCATCAACTCTTCCCTCCGTATTTGTTGCTCATAATGATGAAGTGAGCAAACTTTGGCATGAGCGATTTGGTCACTTAAACTATTGCTCCCTTAAAAATCTATGTAAGGAAAATTTGGTGACAACAGTATCTTGCAGAGATGGTGTTTGTTCTGGATGTGTACTCAGAAAACATCATCAGGATAGTTTTGAAAAACGTGCCTCTTGGCATGCCTCAGCCCCTTTACAACTTGTGCATAGTGATTTATGTGGTCCACTTCCAGTTGTTTCATTCTCTAGCTACAAGTATTTCTTAACTTTCATTGATGATTTATCCAGACGCACTTGGGTATACTTCTTAAAACTCAAGAGTGAAGTCTTTAACATGTTCTTGGCCTTTAAGGCCTTCGTTGAGAAACAATCTGGACATCAAATTCTTAAGCTAAGATCCGATAATGGCGGAGAATATGTTAACAACAAATTCATCAACTTTTGCATTGAGCGTGGAATTCAATTGCAACATACTGTTCCATACACTCCACAACAAAATGGTGTAGCTCAAAAGGAAGAATCACACCTTAAAGGAAATGGATAATTGTATGCTTCAATCTAAAGGGCTTAGTCTTAATTTTTGGGCAAAAGCAATTAACTGTGGAAATTACATAGTAAATCACACTCCTACTAAGGTTTTAAAGAATATCACTCCAGAAGAAGCATGGAGCTCAATTAAACTAGATGTAAGTCTCTTTCGTGTTTTTGGAAGTGCAACATGGACCCATATTCCCGTTGAGAAACATAAAGCCTTAGAACCTAAGAGTGAAAAATGTATATTTGTTGGATATTATGAAGATGTCAAAGGATATAGACTTCTTCCACCTAAATCCAAAAATGTTATCATTAGAAGAGATGTAAACTTTGATGAAAATATATTGGCCTATGAGCCTAGTTCGACGGATGTGCCACCTCTCTCTATCCCTTCTACTTCTGAACATATTCCTTCTTCAGATGATGACAATCCTCCCCCACCTTCTCGGGATACCTCCTTCAACGCCTCAGCTTCCAAAATGGGTCCGTGCTACTCGGGATGCAGCAGGTGCTCTTGCATGTGATCCTACAGATCAACGACGTACACGTTCTCAGTTCGATAGATCCTCTTCTTTACTAGCTCAAGCTTCAACGAATTATGATCCTGACACCTTTGCAGAAGCTTCAGGCCATCCAGATTGGGATGCAGCTATGAATGAAGAATATCGTTCATTATTGGCAAATGATACATGGGATCTTGTTCCTCTTCCAAAGGGACGAAAACTTGTTAGATGCAAATGGGTTTACAGAACCAAGTTTGGACCAGATGGAAAAGTTGATAAACATAAAGCTCATCTTGTTGCTAAGGGTTTTTCACAAGTTGAAGGCATTGACTATACTGAAACCTTCTCCCCTGTTGCCAAAATGAACTCTATTCGCCTTGTTCTTTCCCTTGCTGCCTCTTTCAAATGGGAAGTCCATCAGATGGATGTTAAATCTGTCTTCTTGCATGGGGACTTGCATGAAGAAATCTATATGGAACAACCTCCTGGCTTTATACAAACAAACTCCAACCTTGTATGTTGGCTTAAGAAATCCCTTTATGGTCTCAAGCAAGCCCCTCAGGCTTGGTATGCCAAAATGGATAGTTTTCTTTTGGATACTGGCTTTTCTAGGTGTCATTCTGACAATACTGTCTACACTGAGAAATTGTGTAAGTCTCTTATCATTCTTGTTCTTTATGTTGATGATCTTATCCTTACTGGTAGTGATCACAACCTTATAAACCATGTGAAGTGTAGCCTTAAAAAGCAGTTTGAAACGACAGACTTAGGACACTTGCATTATTTTCTTGGTCTTCAAGTCTTACAATCCAAGGAAGGTATTTTCCTTTCCTAGTCCAAGTATGCCTGTGATCTTCTACGCCACTTTCACATGGAACACTGTATGCCAACCCCTTCTCCCTTTCAGTCTAGAGCCAAACTTTCAGTCAGTTGTACTTCCCCTGAAGTTGATGCTACCTTATACCGTTAGCTTGTAGGAAAACTTTTGTATCTGACCCATACCCGTCTTGAACTTTCCTTTGTTGTTGGCCTTATTGCTCGGTTTATGCAAAACCCACATGAAAGTCATTAGAAAGCAACTAAAAGAATACTTCGTTATTTTCGAGGTACAGTTCAGTTTGGGATTCATTACAGTACAGAAGCATCTCCTCTATTGGTTGGTTTCATTGATTCCGATTGGGCTGGTGACCCCGATGATTAGAAGTCTACTGCAGGTTATGTCTTCACTCTTGGTTCTGGACCTATTACATGGGCTTGCAAGAAACAAAGTGCCATTTCTCTTTCTTCAGCAGAAGCAGAGTATTGTGGCGCCGTAGAAGCTAGTAAGGAAGCCCTGTGGCTTCGTTAGATCTTGTCAGAGTTTGGCTTTCAGTAGAAACATCCGAATACACTTTGGTGTGATAATTAAAGTGCCATTCAGCTATGCAAAGATCCAGTCCAACATCAGCGCAACAAACACATTGAACTACACATGCACTTCATCAGAAAGCTCATTCATGACCATGTTCTTGAAGTGCAATATTGTTCAACTGATGATCAAGTTGCGGACATCTTTACAAAGGCTCTCACAGAGGCGATGTTTACTAACTTCGATTTATGGTTGGAGTTCAGGAAGTTGTCACTAAGGGGGGATAGGATCTAATGCTTCCTTCCTTCTCCAATTGTGTCATATTTGTACATCCTTCAATCCTATCCCAATTTGTTCTTAAGGGGGGATGTTAGGATATTCCGACACAGGAAATAGTTAAGTATAACTTGGTCTAGTGTATAGTTAGGTAAAGTGTGTTTCTTTAGTATGTACTTTTCGTAACTTACAATCTGACGGTCACGATATGTTCTTGACATGAAGTGATGGGATGGTTCATTCCCTCCTTGGTATTTCTGACACTTGATTCGTGGCTTAACACCCGATTGGTTTATGATCTCTATTTAAAGAGCATGGAGGGTCATTTGTAAGGTGACCGTTCATGAGAGAAGCTTATGTAAATTTTCTTTCTTTTACATTAATAAATTGCTTGAAGTGGCCGCATTGGCTCAGGCCGTGGACTCTTTCCCTCTTTGAGGGTTTTAAGTTTAACCACGTCAAGAATACTGGTGTACTGATCTGTGATCTGTTTGTGAGCAGTGTCCTTTAGTGTTTTATCTGAGGAACTTACCCTGTAAATTCCTATATGCTCATCTAGCAATCCTTTATAGAGAAAATATTGGCGGAAAATCTGAGTGAGTTTCACGCTCTGTTTCCAAAACCGGCCGGCTTGGAACCGACTCGACCGAGTTGGTCTGAGCCAGGCCTTAAACTTGTGACTCGGCCTTGGATTCGATTTGGCCGGCCGCGTTAATACCGAGCCGGCCGAGTTGTCCAAAAACTCGGCCGGCTCGGTATTAACCTGGCTGGCTCGACCAAGCTTGCAATAACTCGGCCGAGCCTGTAATAATGAGTTATAGACAGCAGCCCACACACACCCGAAAACTGCGATTTTTGTTGAAAAAAAGTTTTTTTGGGGGACTCCAAACCAGTTTTTAGTTTGTCTATTTAGTCTTTGGGGTCCATTCCCCTCTCTTAAACCCTATTTAACCCACTCAACCCCTCTCATTCTCTCACAGTCATCTCATGCATTTGAGTGAGAATTTCAGTGAGAGTTTGTGAGGAGTTGTTGAGTTTGTTTTTGGAGAAGCAGTGAGGAGTCTTGGGCAAGCATTGTAGCTGGGGTGAGGAGCTTCTTAGGCAGCCATTTGGAGCAACATTGAGGAGTTGGTTTCTTGGAGTAAGCTTGAGGAGGCAGTTTGTGCCTGGAGGTATTTTTTTTCACTTGTAAAAATCTGTTTTTGCTTATTAAATTTTATGTGCAAATCTAGAAAGTGTTTTTTGTGAAAGAAATGAACATTGAATCAATGTTTTTTGTTTTTGTTTTCATTTTCAGATTGTTTGCTTTCATTTCCAAGTCAAAAAATGGCACCTAGAGTGAAAGATGCTGCTTGGGCATATGTTGAAATGGTTGATAATCAAATGCATTGCAAATTTTTCCATAGGAAAATTAAGGAAGGTCCTGGGGGCATTAATACGCTGAAACAACACTTAGCGGGGATTAGAGGCCAAATTAATCCATATACTTCACCAGAAATTGGGGAGATTAGGAAGGATTTGTTAGCCAACTTTGAGAAGTTTAAAGAAGATAAGGCTAGGCAAAAAAAGTTAGAGGTTGAAATTGGGAGGAAGAGGAATATACAAAAAATGCTGGCTACCAACCCCCATTTTGATTTTGAGGGTTCTTTCTCTATCCCTTGTACTGATGCATCCAACTCCTTCCGATATGTTCCTCCCTCTTTTGAGTCTATTCAAGAAAAGGGAAAGGGTAAAATGAAAAAGGGTGATATGAATATCAAAAGTTATTTCACTCCCTCCTCTCCATCAGATGCACATGGTCCTCAACTTAGTAGAAGTCATTTGCAGCCCACTTTAGATAACCATTGGAAGAAAGAATTGAGGGAGACTGCTTGTGACTACATAGCTAGATGGTGGTATGATGCTGGTATCCCCTTCAATGCTTCCTGTTGTTGCACAGAATGTCTAGGCACCACGACAACGCTCAGAGTAAGGGCTGTCACTCTCGATCTTTACTCACTCCGTTTAGACTCTCTCCTAGGCAAGTCAAGGGGGGTAGTCCCTAAAGTAAATGGATGAGGATAGCCTGTGAAAACAGGCTCTAGGAGATTTTAATGACGGACAACTTGATGAAAGTAAATGAATCTCGGTTAACTTAGATGAAAAGATTAAACGCTAATGTAAACAAGACACGACCACAAGATAGAAACAATTATAGACCAATGCCTTTATGCTAAATTAACCGTAGATAATGTAAAACAAGTTATCCAGAACACTTTACAAATATGTGTGACGAATAATGACAATCATGAATAATCAATATAAATGCCCGATACTGTAACATGCAAAAGATTCCAGATTTTAAATAATTTTCTCTAACTGCCTAGATCTAGATTCAATTAACATTCGTCAATAGCCAAATATGATTTAAAATGTTTATAGCATCTTGACCATAGAGAAATATAAAAAAATGCATTTAATCACTAAATAAAACTAAGGAACTTTAGGTTTAAATTTTAATTATTCCTTAGGCAATAACATCAAATAAATCAAAGGTTTACTAAATCGAATTTTTAATGGGCCGTAGGCCACGTTAAATTTTTTTAATGTTAAAGTGCGATCCTTTAATTTATTTCTTTCGTTTATTTCATTTTTAAATTTTAGATTTTTTTAAAGTTTTTAAATTTTTCTAATTTTTAGGATTTTTAAAATGTTATCATTATTTTAAATTTTTAATGTTTTAATTTTTTATTGATTTTCAAAATCAAAAATGAAATTAAAATAAAAAAGGTGAAATGAGATGAAATAAAAAAATAAACATAAAAAAAACCAAAGCAAAATCAAATCTCAAAATAATAAAAAAAATTAAATCTAAACTATACAAGAGAAAAAATAAAACAAAATAAAATCGAAATCTATCTACAACCCCAACCTAACCCTAACTTAAATCATAAGCCTTGCTATACAAATAAAAAAAAAGGAAATGTTGTTTGCGTTTGGGCAGGTTTTGACTGCGGAAAGGGAAAGGCAGCGGAAAAAAATGGAGGACGGTTTGTGGATAACACGCGGATGGAGTTGGAAGCAACTGCTGAGTAATGGGCAATGATGGAGCTGCGGATCGATGGAGTAAGGCAGCAGCAAAGGTTTGGCCAGTACGCAGAGGAGGAAAACTGCGGAGAGGAAAGGGTGCAGTGAATGGTGATGCGTAAGGGTATGGCAGCGAGGTCACACACAACAATAAAAACGTGTGGACAGCTAGGGTGAGGGTTTGACTGCAGTATTGAGGGAGTGGACGGAAAGGAAACTCGGGCTAGGGAAAAGGAGGGACGGGGCTGACGGATAGACACGGGGATAGCAGCGAAAGAGGACTGCGGGTTTCTTGACTGACGCAGATGGAGGGAGCTGCAGCGAAGGGTGAGCGGGATTTGTTTTACAGGACGCATGGAGCTGGGAGTGCGATGAATGGAGCAGAAAATGCAGCGAGGAGATGGCAACGATTTTCTGGCAGCGTTAGGGAATGAGGGATACGTAGGAGAGCAGATGGATGGACAGTGGGCAGCAAGAAGAGGATGAGTGGGTACGCAGGTCCAAGGTGTGAGTAGAATGCGCAGGTTTAGAGACTGCATGGAGGAGGAGCGGGGTTATGAAGCTGGGCAACGTGGAGATGAATGGAGACAGAGGAGGGTTTAGCAAGGGATCAAACGCAGAGGGTATGGAAGATTCAGATTTATGAAGAAGCAGTTTGCCAGGGTTTAAAAAAACACATTTTTTGCAGGAAGAGGCCACGCTAGAAATGACTGCGGGAATGCTGCAGCATAAAGGTTTTAAAAAAAATTCGAAATTGCACAGTAAACCCCAAAAAACCCGTCAGCAAAACAAAGAACGAATCAGCTTAATGGTGGTCCAGAAACCCCTTAAAAATTAATTCCCAGAAATCTTAATTAAATCCTTCTGCTTCAGATTTCTTAATGAAACCCTCACGAAATTTCCAGATTTGAAAATAAATAAATTTAAACCCTTGGACTGTGAAATGGATATGATCCCTGCCAAAATGATACTGATGGACCCTCAAAGATCTAGATCTTACCCTCCAGGGCCTAGATCTGAACTCTGCACAACTTTCAGCTTTAGATCTGCAGCTACAGGACGACAAGAAACACCCAAACGATATATACAATGACCCAAAAAACAAAAACCCCGAACTAAGGTTGTTTATAATTTGAAAGTTGGATATAATTTGTAATTTTGTTGAGCTAACTCATTACACTCCGATGTTTTTTGCAGCACAATGGTGGGAGGCTTTTGGTAGCCATTGTCTTGAATTGCAGAGGTTTGCAATTCGTATTTTCAGTCAAACTTGCAGTGCTACTGGGTGTGAGCGCAATTGGTTTGTCTTTGAGAGGATTCACACAAAGAAGAGAAACTGTTTGGATAAAAAACAGTTAAATGATCTAGTCTATGTCCAATACAACCTCCGGCTCAGACGCAACCAATTGCTGAACAAAAGACCTGATTCAGATCCCATTGTGTTGGAAGACATTGATCCAACATCAGATTGGGTAGTGGAGAGTCATCCAACAGAGTTTGATTCTGATGAGGATCTTGATTTGGATTTACAGGTGGAGGCAACACTCGAACATAATGTTCAGTTGAATGCAGATCCTGATCCACTTGTACCAGCCTCAGGGCCAGCCCCAAGTCCTCCAGTTGCAGGCGCTTCTTCTGTGGAGCCACGACAGAAGCGCATATCTCGTCTATCTCAGCTTGCAGCTGCTGCACAACCTGCTAGTGCTACCACTTCTACAGTTGCAGTTGGAGATGATGATGAGGAGGAGCCATGGGGCCCCCTGTCTGACTCTGATCCAGAGGTTGATCCAGATGATCTTGGCTCCTCTAGCAGTAGCCAGTGACGCCACTAGCCAGTAGTACTGGTCACAGTTTACTTTTGTTGTAGAGGCCATTTCTAGCCTCCTTGGTTATGTGTTTTTGTTTTGATCTCTATATCATCATCATGTATGTATTGGACAGTGCACTGGGTGCCATTTTGATATAATGGATATATACATGAGCCTGCTTTGATCATATGTTGTCTTCTATCTATATTCTAATGCTGTGTGTTTGGAAACATGAATGAAAATCTTTAAAATTATGTTTTTTTATAAAAAAAATTAAATATTTAATGTATTTTTTACAACGATCGAGTCATTGAAATCGAGCCGGCCGAGTCGGAGTCGGAGTCGACCCTCGGCCGAGTCGGTGTCGGAGTCGGAGTTTTAAAACATTGGTTTTACCTCACTTCACTCGGCAAAATTCCGGCTGATCCGACACAACACTGGCTAACAACGGCTATTTCTGCGTCACCTTTTCTGCCCTTTGTGTCTGCTTTCCCGGCTGTTTTGAATGTTCTCGGCAGTTCCGGTTGTTCTCGCCAGTTTCGGCTTCTGCCGTTTGCGTCAGCTTTCCCGGCAGTTCTGGTAGTTCTCGGCTGTTCCTGACAGTTCCGGCTTGTGCCCTCTGCGTCAGCTTTCCCAGTTGTTCTGATAGTTCCTGACAGTTCCGACTGTTCCCAGAAGTTTCGGCTTCTGCTCTCTGCGTCAGCTTTCTCGGCTGTTCCGACAGTTCTAGCTATTCCCGACAATTTCGGATTCTGCGTGACAGACATCTTTTCTGCTCTGCGCTGGCTCTCTCTGCCTCTCTGGCCCTACGGATGTGCATTGACTACAAGGCCCTTAACAAGAAGACCATGAAGAACCACTACCCTATCCCACACATAGATGAGCTGATGGACGAGCTGAGGGGGGCGAAATTCTTCACCAAGATTGATCTATGCTCAGGGTACCACTAGATCAGGATGAGGGACTAGGATGTCCCTAAGACCGCTTTTGGGTGCCACTATGGGCATTTCGAGTTCCTGGTTATGTATTTTGGTCTAACTAATGCACTAGCCACTTTCCAGTCCTGCATGAACCACGTGTTTCGTGGGAAGCTGCGGAAGTTTGTGTTGGTGTTCTTTGATGACATCTTGATCTACAACCGGACATGGGAGGAGCACTTGCAGCACTTAGAGACAGTGTTGCGCATTTTGGAGGAGCAACAGTTCTATGTGAAATTGTCTAAGTGCGAGTTTGGCTTGATAGAGATGATCTACCTACGACAAATCATTAGGGAGGATGGTGTGAGGGTCCATGAGGAGAAGATCAGGGCCATCTGGGATTGGCCAAAGCCCTGGAAATGTGATGGAGTTGAGGGGATTTGTGGGCATCTGCACTTACTACAGGAAGTTCGTAAAGGGCTTCTCTCAGTTGGCAGCTCCCCTCACCGATCTGACGAAGAAGGGGGCCTTTGAGTGGACAGCTACAACGCAGGAGGCTTTTGATCGCCTCAAACAGGTCATGAGCAGTTGTTCTGTATTGACACTTCCAGATTTCACCCAACTCTTTTTGTTGGAGTGTGATGCATCTAGAGAGGGTATATGCGTAGTTTTGATGTAGGGAGGGCACCCCATAGCCTTCGAGAGTTGAAAACTATTGCCCCACGAGAGGCTGTACTTTATCTATGACAAGGAGATGATAGCTATCATGCATGCGCTAGCCAAGTTAAGACAATACTTGGTGGGGAATCGGTTTAGGGTCAAGACAAACCACAACAACCTCAAGTTTCTCTTGGAGCAGAAGTAGTTGTAGGAGAGGCAACAAAAGTGGGTGAGCAAGCTCCAAGCGTACAACTTTGACATCAAGTATGTCAAAGGGAAGCACAACGTGGTGGCAGATGCGTTGTCCAGGAGACCGACTGCCCTTTCGCTAATGAGCATTGCTCCGGATTGGAGGGCATAGTTACTGGTGGAGTACTCCAAGGATTGATTTGCATGTGAGGTCCTTGATGGGGCGGTGAAAGATGAACGGTACAAGGTGATGAATGAGGTGATTTACTTCAAAGACCGGATTTACTTGGTGCCTAACTCCCAATTGAGGGAGAAGATTTTACAGGCTGCCCATGACTCACCACTAGCAGGGCACCAAGGGTTCACAAAGACGTATAGGACCATCAGGGAGTGTTTTGCATGGAGGGGCTTGAAGGATGATGTTCTGAGGCATGTCAGGGAGTGTGACACATGCCAGAGGAACAAGGGTGAGCAGTCACACCTTACAGGGTTGCTACAACCTCTTCCTATCCCTGAGGGGAAATGGGAGAGTGTGTCGATGGACTTCATTACCGGGTTGCCCACAGTACAGGGCAAAGACTGCATTTACGTGGTGGTTGATCGGTTGACGAAGTTTGCACATTTCTTTGCCATCTTAGCCCAGTACTCGGCCTCATAGGTGGCCGAATTGTTTTTTAGGGAGGTGTTTCGGCTACATGGTCTTTCGAAGACCATTGTCAGTGATCGACATAGTAGGTTCATAAGGGGATTTTGGCAGGAGCTATTCCGACTGGTGGGCACTGAGCTCACTCCGAGCACTAGCTATCACCCCCAAGACAGATGGGAAGACGAAGATAGTTAACAAATGGCTGGAGGCTTACTTACGTAACTATGTGACAGTCCATCAATGAGCATGGATATGGTGGTTACACTTGGGAGAGTACTGCTACAACAACACATACCACATGTGCATAAGTATGTCTCCATTCTGAGCTCTATACAGTTACGATGCATTGTATTTTGCTAACGTGATGTTTGGAGATAGCAAGGCCCCAAGGGCCAAGGATTGGATACAAGAGAGCCAAGACATTTTGCGGGCTCTCAAAGACAACATGCGGACAACCTAGAACCAGGAAAAACTTTATGCAAACAGGGGCAGAATTGAGAGACAGTTTGAGGTAGGGGATTTGGTCTTCTTGAGGTTTTAGTCGTACAGGCAGTCATCGCTCAAGAAAAAGGGGGTCGAGAAGCTCAAGCCTTGTTTTTATGGGCCATACCGAGTCACTCACAGAGTTGGGGAGGTAGCATATGAGCTGGAGCTACCCCCAGGTAGTCGGGTGCACAACATTTTTCATGTGTCTTGCTTGAAAAAGGCACTGGGGTAGCAACTACAGAGCTACCCCCTATGGATGATGAGGGGCACTTAGTTATGGAGCCGGAGGCTATTCTGGACACTCAGGAGAGGCATTTGAGGAACAGGGTCATTAAGGAGTTTTTGATCAGATGGAGGAGCCTACTAGATGAGGATGCCACTTGGGAAGGGGAGCAAATACTTCAACATCCTTCATTACAGTTGCTTGAGGACAAGCAACGTCTTGGCGGGGAGGACTGTGATATTCCCACTTAGCATTATTGCTAAGTGAAATATCAATTTTGGTAAATTTTGTCTTAATTCATGTTTGCACTTAGGAAATGTGGGTTTAGAGGCCCCACATTGATTTTTGATTAAAAGCAAGCCCCAAACATTAGAGGTGGAAGAGAATATCGAGCCCCTAGTGGAGCGTGGGGGCCACCCATGGAGAATACGCATGCCTTGGAGGGAAATTCGGTGGGAGGAAATCGAGATGGGCCCACATGAGCATGTTGGAGGCATTTTGACAAAAAGGAAGGGAAGGCACTCATTTGGTCATTCATTCATCTTTTAGAAAACTTGTCTTTGACATAGCATGCTTGAGCTGAAGCCAAGTCTGCAAGTGTTGTTTAGCACACGAGTGTTTCCGAGTGGAAATCTCAACCCTTGCTTCGGTGGACTTCGAGTACCAGCTCAAAGAGGGAGTTCCATCCTTTTCTGATTGTTTCGACAGTGGGAGTGCGAGTTTGTGGGGAGGAGTCACTAGCAATAGCGTAGGGACTGCGCAGTGCTTGGAGGAGGCACACTTGGGAGTTGAGGAGTGAAGGGAGTTTGGGCTTGAGATTTGAGGAGGAGCCCAGGAGAGTATTTGCTTGGAGATTGCAACTATTTTTGGGGCTATTTGCAGCAGGATTGACAGGTGGGTCGAATTTCCCAACAGCATAGAGGGAAAAGAGGGCCGAAATTCTAAGGTCAACCATAGGCCAATTCCTTCATGGGTTATTCTGGGTATTTGGTGGAGAGGCCGGAGTTAATTTCCCAGATTTTTCTAAGCACCGGAGGAGGCCCTAACAACAGATCTTCACACCCATCAACGTACTTCTGGGCAGTTCAATACAAAGCCAAGAGATAGAGCATCAACATACCTGAGAGGGACTTCTTATTGTTCATTTGGGCTTAGCTAGCTTTCCTTCAGCAAGCCTAGCTGCAGTCTTTCTAGCACCTCATTGTACCTGTTGACCACTGCGTGTCAACGACCCATAGCAGTACACCCCCTTTTTCGCAAAAGGGGTAGTGCCTGATCAATGTGTTCGCGCCGTCCAACTATCATCATCAGTTTGATTATCATCTCATAATGTAAACCCAGTCTGCATGTGTATAATGTAAATAATCTTAGTAGATCCGAGTTGTGTATGTAATTATCTAGGTAAACCTAATTTTCTGGTGACGATCTACATTCCAGGAGGTTTTTTGTCTCACTGATCCATTCTCGGATGGTCGGCAGAGTTTTCATTCAACCTTACCCCAAAGTCGGAATGGATTTTGTCACTGAGATCTTAGGGGAGTCCTAGTGTTCTAGATCGAGTCTATGTAAAAGTGATTTGGGAATAATCCTAACTATTTGGTTAGGTTATTTTATTACAAATTGCTTGATCTGCTAGATTATATTTGTGTCGCAGAACTGGGTAGTCTGTGAGGGTCTTTTGCAAATGGGTTTTTCTCCTTGAGATGTAAAAAATGTGAAAATCAAGATGTAAAGTGTCTTGAGGGTTGGAAAAATAATTTATCTCCTCATAGGTTAATTAATTAAATTTTGTGGCCAAAATTAATTAAAACCCTAAGCCAAAAATTTAATTAATTCTAGATCCTAGGTAAATTTAAATTCTCCGAGGCAAAATTCATTGATCCTTAAAAATTAAATTTTAAAAGGTCCCGGGACTAAGGTAAATTGATTATTTTGCTAAATTTTAAGCCTTTGGTCCCTGGGGTTAAGTCAAAGTCAAAATTTTGAGGAAATTAATTCAAAAATTTGATTTTTGAATTAATTGAAATGCATTAAATTGAAAAACTCGAATTTCCTCAAGAATTTAAAATTTCGATGGATGAGATTAAAAGAAATTTTGATCCCCATCAACGGTCGAGATTGCTTTGACGAGGATCACTCAAACTGGCCATTGAAGGATTTATCTTTAAATAGGAGGTCATTTGTCAGTCAGTCCATCCGATCTTTTGATCGTGTGCTAAGCGAAAAGCTCTCTTGTAATCTTTTTATGAGCAATAAAGAAAGACTTTGGGGTTAATTTCTGTTGGTGTTACTCTTCGTGGAAATACTGTAAGATGTGTCATTTTCATGCATAAATGTCTTTTTAGCCATTGATGATAGCTTTCTAAAGAGTGATTTGAGTATAGGTATCTTGCTCAGTGGCTGGGCTTTGAATGATAATTTAAGTTTTGAATATAATAACAGGTATCTCTATTTATCTGAATTTTATTATCGTTTTCTCGCTCTATGTTGATGGTTGAATTGAGTTTTGCAGGAAAGTCTTGATTTTTAGATCATCGGGTGTTCGGGGAAGTTTTCAGTTGGACCAACCAACTCTCGATCCGTGTTTTCTGAAGAGCCCAACTTAATTTGATCCCGGGCTTGTAAGAGCCGAACTAATTTAAAGAGCCATTACTGAAACTATAAAGATTGATTGAAACTTGTAAATGAGTTTTAAAGAGCCATCTATCCTGAACAGAGTATGAAAGCTTATGAACTTGTTCTAAATTTATACAAAAATTCGTATATCTAATTGATTGATTCGATGAGAAGTACTTACCTCCTCTGCTGCGGATGAAGATGCTTCAGAACTTCTCCAATTCACTCCCGTTACCAAAAGACCGAAACCACCCAGCCAAACCGAGTACAACCTAGATACTCAGTCCAGTATGCTTCTCAATTGATGCAAACTGTTCCCCCGTGCCCAGAAACTTCAGAACAAGAAAGGCTCAATTGTTCCTGATGATAAACTCTGTATACAAATTTTCCTCCTGTTTCTCCTCCCCCTTCCTCCAATCATCCCTTCCTTCTTATAAGTCTCCATTTACCTTGCTCCATCTTCGTGTCCAAATTATGGTATGTGTTAATTTTTTTATAAACAAAATCTAATTTGATTTTATTTGAATATCTTAATTTGAAATAAAGTTTATTTATTTATTTTAATGATTTAATTTTAATTTATTTAATTTTTAATTTTTAATTTAATTAATTTTATTTAATTTCATAAATTTTAATTTACTATAAGTGGGTCATTACATACATCCCTCCTTCCAAAAACTTCGTCCCGAAGTTAGGGTTTCTAAAATATATTAATGATTATTATGAGTATATAGGTCTTTATATTACAAAATTGAATTTGTTTTCTTTAATATTTTTAATATTTTACAACTATAATATCCATGTTCTGCCTCAATTGGTTTTCAACTATTCTATAATCATCCTATCTTTCCTAATCTCTTCCGCTTCCATCTTATCCATCTTCTACTAGAGTATGCCATGGCGTCAGTTATACTGACCTAACCATTTATAAACTCTAAGGATGATAGCGTCGGCTATACCGATCTGATCCCTAGTAGGCATCCGGCAGTCATCATCACACGTTTAGGGGAGCGTGACTCGCGCAGTCCTCCCATGACTCCAGGGTTCAGAGGATAAATGGTGGGCAACACCTCCACCCCTTCCATTAGAATCAGGGTTAATACCCTATCATGGAATCTCTTTGAATCTTAATTGTTCTGAAGTTTCTGTCATCACGTGGTCATTTTGGTAACAGGTATTACAATCACAAACACTTGTCGATGCATTTATAAAACGTGCATTAACATATTCAAAACAAATAGCTTATATATATAATTCATACATGTCAACTACAATATAACATATTTTGCCATATTCTATTCATGTCATTAGCTTTCATATTAAAATGTAATCATTCTTTGATTTATATTTCATCAATCATATTGATATGCATAAATGAAACAAAATTATAATATCTTAATTTTCAGCAGAAGCAAAATTACTCAAATATTTAAACTTTACTTTGATAACTATAATTTAGTAAGATCAATAACATATTCCGTCTTGGTATCCATGTACTAGCGGAATTAAACAAATGTCATATATCATGTTCAAGTAACATAATTTTTTTTTTTTTTACACATCAACATACATTTTTTTACACCAGGATATGCACAATACAATGCTCTGTGGGCTTCCTTAATGATGTTGTCTCAGAGATCCCCATTATAAATAATGTACATCCTTCCATGGAATCACAAAATTCCATCATCTTCTTTTACCATCAAGCCCAGATCTCAACTTTAAATACCAACTTTCTCTCAAGAGGTGTTCTAGTACTTGTTTCCTTAAATCTACCTTGATAGGTATGAGGCAAAATATTTGTGGTCTTCTACTTAAGGCATCAACTACCATATTCTCTTTTCCTTTAATTTATAAAATTCGAAAGTCATATTTAGGAATTCATTCCATGTCTTTGCCTAACATTCAAGTCTCTTTGAGTAAACAAATATTGTAGATTTTGATGGTCACTTTTGAGCATAAATCTTCTCCCTACAAGATAGTGTCTCCATATCTTTAATGTTAGTACTACAACGGCCAATTCTAAATCATGTGTGGCGTAGAGTTCTTCATGAGGCTTCAACTTTCTTGAGGCATACACTATTACTCCTTTGTCTTGAATTAATACTGTACTTAATCCTTGCTTGGACGCATCGATACATATACCAAAGTATTTTCCATGTCAAGTACTCACAAGATTTGTGCATTGGTCAACAATCTTTTAATTTTAGTGAATGTAATATCGTATTCTTCGGTCCACTCATATCTACCTCCTTTATGTTGTGACAGGGGTTGCCATTTTTTTTTTTTAGACCTTTCTACAAACCTTTGATAATATCCTGCTAAGTAAATATTTGTTAAGAAACTATATATATATATATATATATATATATATATATATATCCACTCTGTAACTATACTTACCATCTAACTTATAATTGGATGGTACACTAAATTTCCAAAATACCACTTATCTAAAACTTTGTGGAAATAGATATTAGTATTCCATCTCTAGATCAAAATACCTTATTCTAAGTTGAAGTACACTCATGAATTTTTACACTTCTAAGTATAACATTTTATCATTGTATAGGTACTATAACAATTCTTTTGATCATTTGAAAGAATGACAGTGCTACTCTTTTACCTAAAATTCAATATGAACCGTTTTAAATTTAATAAACTTATGAATATCAAATATTAATACCACGCAACTTTTTTGTAACAAGAATATTTGAAATTGTATAATAACTTTTGTATAGGTTTATTTTTATGTACCTAGTATAAAACAAACATGTGTATTTACATGCATTACGGGTAATAAGTATAAATCATGATCTCTAAATCAATATATATAAAAACATGATATAAGCCATACCATATAACAAATATATAACTATATTTCCTACCTTCACATATCCATATTATAAATCTATATACTATGATAAACACATGCCTACATCGGGTCACACATTTTATGTCATCACAAATACATCCCATATCCTTTAAGAGTCACATTTCATGTATTATTACAATTATATTTTATATTATTTAATACTTACATTACATACCATCACCTTTAAGTTCTTATGTCACCATTTGCATTCATTAATCATACATGTTATTACCTAGTGCTTTTATTTGAAGCCCGGTTGCATGAAATGGTCTTTACATAATTTAAAGACTCAGATAATAATAGAGAGCCACATGCTCAATAGTGAGGACAAATATAATAGCATGGTATGCAAATTTCCTCTGAGTTGGCATGATGATGGAAAAGTGATTTAGTTAATATTGGTGCTTTCATACTTTGAACTTCTAGGGACAATATCTGAACTTCTAGGAACAATATATTCGAGAAATTACTAGATAGTGTTCCGAAGATTATATATACGTTTATATATATATACATATATTTGGTATCCAATATGTATGCCAAAAGAAAACTCACTCTAAATGATAGTGAAAGCATGCACGATGCAAAATGGCTTTTTTTTATTTCACTTGACAATTCATACTTTCGTTCACATGTTTCCATTTAATAAGTGAAACAGGTTTTACTTAAATCATTAGATATGAGATAGTTATAAATTTCATTAATTCATTGAATTATTGTGTGTACATTTCATCTCGTAATTCATATTTTTTGATTCGTCATAATGTCAGTTTTTTGGAAAATATGGAAATTGTTTACTTATAGTATATTTTCACATAGTGTAACATGTCGACAATATATCATTATTATTATCCATTTTAAGGTCACAGTCAAGCTAGACACCAAATTGGTGTATGAGACTCCCTTGTTTGTGGGATAATGACAACGATTTCACTGTCTACGAAGGCATACATACTCTACCCCTGTGGTTTTGAACCTGTGACCTCTTAAGGGGAAACACATGGTCTTAATCATTAAGCCCACTGAAATTGTATATATTATATTATAATGTATTGAAAATATAAATAAGTTATATTATAGCTAAGATATGAGTAATTGAATTTAACATATATATTAATAAGATACATGGGTCTTTATAGACCATAATATTTATTTCACAATCGACCTAATTATGTTACTAAATATTTACAAAATAATTGAGTTGAATAAGAATAATTTCATTTTTCCTCATAGCTGGGACATAATGCTTAAAACTAATATCTTAAATCATAGTAATATATATATATAGCTATTAGACTTTTATTTTAATAAAATTTTACTATATATAATAGAAGTTCTCTAAACAATCAAACCTCTCCTACAAGGGGCCTATAATATTATATATATTATAGAAACCTTATATAATGTATTAGTCTCTATTATTATAAAATTTATAATTTTCATTAAAGTTATATTGATTTTATAAAGTTATGATACTAAACTTTTAGTCACGGATTTGCTTCATTCCGGATTATAATTCCATTCCTGCTACAATTATAAAATCAATATTATTGTAGTGATGAGTGTTTAGGCTTATCAATAGTATATATGATGCATAAATAAATAGTCTAAAATATTTTGAACATATATGCCTGAACCGTAAAGTCTAAACTACTCTTTTAAAATTTGAACATGACTTAAAGTCTAAACTACTCTTTTAAAATTTGAACATGACTTAATTTAAGAAGGGATAAACCCTTTACAAAAGAAAAACAAATTATTTATGCCTAAATATATATAAAATAAAAACATAATATAATCTGATATACAACTCAAATTTTTACTAAGTCTCTCTTATAACACTCATTCTCTTATTAAACATTCTCCACAATATTTTAATATATATGTGCTGGAGTGGTTATCCGACATGAATATGATGGGCTCTGCCTGCATTCATGAATAATAATCAGAAATAACTAACCTCATTCATGCTGGGCTATGCCCACATTCACGAATAATAATCAGAAATAACTAACCTCACTACTGAGTCGATAATTAAATTATAATAAAATTTCATACTATTAAAGAAAACATCTCCAATCAAACTCGAAATTCCGCAGTAGTGATGTTAACGCCACATTGATAATTTATTTTTAATGGTAATGCCTTTGCATAATTGTGTAGAAGTTGGTGAAATGAACATTTCAACGCCCACCAACATTGCCACCCGTCCTTTGACAAATATTTATCACGTTTCTTAATTTTGAGTATCATTTTTGGAATATCATATGTTGAGAGCTCAAGGTTGACCAGAAACATAAATGAATTTACAAACCAATAAAAAAAACGATTAAGCTATAAAATTCTCAGTGCGTGCACGTCTACTTCTCATATTGCCATAAATTTACGCAATGTAATATATTTTATATTTAGATCTTAATGCTAGTATGATTTTATGTACATTTCTTGAACTGTATAACAACTAGCAATTAGGTACAAAGAGAGGCTGATAGGATTATTAAATTAAAATTGTTGAATTTCTCTAACTTGACAAGGCTTCATCTTCAGAATTGTATGCCACGGTTGAATTGTCGCATGGCTTCATCTTCATCTCTCATAAGTTCTGCTTCCAGTTCTTCAAGATGTATATTTCCATCCTCCAAATTATCTTCCTCTGGGTGGTTGTCCCAAATTTTATATGTTGGATCCTCATAAACCCCATCACAATAATGACTCAACAACCTCAAGTTGTAGTGCACATAAAACAAGCTTTCTGCCCGGTTTTCATTAAGTCTATTTCTTCTCACATTATGTATGAAGTAGTAGGTGCTCTAATACCTCTCTGCAGAAGAAATATTGACAACCTGTGAGAGAACTTTTTTTTGCCAATTTTGGCAAAAGTCTCATGCCGCCATATGCTTCCCACCATGTGAGAGCATCAAATCTGTCTCTATCTTCCATTGCATGCAAAGAACCAAACAAACCAGTGCAACTGAAGTATCTGCCTAATTCAAGATGCAGATTAGCACATTCCTCCGTCTCAGGTATCAACTTGTCTAATGCTTGCAAATATCATGTAGATACCTCTTGATCTGTATGGGGTTTGACCCTAACCCCACCCCCAGGTGCAAGTTGGCCCAACCAAGATGGAGAGTAGTATTTTGGCATAAGGATATATGCCAAGGCATGTAGTGGAACATTAAGTTTATTCCACCGTGTACACACATAATTGTGAATTAGTGTATACAAGTTGGGATCATCTTTCTAAACAATATCTTTTATTTGCCCCAACATGGTATCCATCTGCTCATACACCTCCCCAATCACTGGTTATTACTTGTCTCACACATGCCCAAAACTAACCATCAAGAGCGGTCTACGCGCTCCCGAGTAACTCCCAAGTCGCTCCTGCTCAGATCGTGAATTGGGAGCGGGGGCATGAGGAGGAGGGGGGGGCGCTCCCCTGCAACCCTGGTTTAGCGAATGACATACATATTGATAGAATGTGAATGATCTAAAGTAGGATCTAATTGGTTGGAGACATAAGAAAACAAAGAAATTGGCAGGAAATCTATGGTTTTAGGCGATGAAGAAGAGGAAAAAAAGATTAGGGCAAGAACTTGCATTGAGATTGGTGGCATTGAAAACCCCTTTAAACGTGGAAAATATTGTAATTAATTAGGTCTAGGGTTTGATTGTGCCCCAAGGAGGTCAAGGGTTTGATTCTTGTAAGGGAAGATTGGGGATGCATAAAGAGAAGAGTGGTGATTATGGAGAAATAGGCTTTGTGAAGCAAAATGAACTTGATACCAAAGTGGAACAAGTGCAAAGGTTTGTAGCTTCCATTCAAGATTCCACTAAGCCTGAGAGCAGTATGGTTTCATGTAAAAATTTGGAGCATACTGAGCAGATTCAAGGTGACAACATCATTAACGATTGAACATACATCTTTGATAGAAAACCACGACCCATAACCATATTATAGACCCAAACCCACCTTCCTATTCTCCTTCAAGCTTGCTAGTTTAAATCCATGGGGGTGTGGCCTGGTGGTGGATGAGGGAATTTACCACCATGATGACCCAGGTTCAAATCTTGCTAGGTGTGACCACCTATTAAAGTTTGCACTATAGCAATGAAAACAGATTGCATTTATATGGTTGTTGTATATGGTTTGTTCACGAGGCACATGAGAAACAGTTTCATAGTCTTTTTCTAAACAAAGTGTTTCACTGGGAGAAAAAAAAAAGGAAGAAAAAAAAGAGAGTAAGTTCCTCTGTCTAAGCAAAGGGCACTTCCAAAAATAGGATAATTGTTTTTTATCACAACAGAATTCTTTGCATGAACACCAGATTCAAGGAAATGACTTCACTCACATAGAGAAAATGTCTGAAATTTGACATCAAATTTACTAGCACGTTGGCTTTCATAGATTGACATCTCGAGTCCTGACAAAAAATTAAATGTCCATAGGAAAAGCATCCATTATCTGCACAATAGGACTTTATTGATACATGATTCATAAACCTTAGTCTTTAAATCAAATTTCAAGAGGATTTTTCAAAATTGAAAAGTACATTTTTTTGTCTGTATTACTGAAATCAAGAAAAGGAACAGCTATAAGTAGGGAAGCTAATTCTGTAAATTGTAATGCACCAGAAACTGCCAGTGTCATAAAAGGAACTTTTCATAATTATATAGTCATCCATATCCACAAATTAAAACAGATAAAATGCATTTGTACCTAGGAAAAGAATAATAAATATATCCCAAAAAATCCAAAAGTATTTGGATATAAAAAAGTTTCACAAGGATTTTCATACTAAAAACAGAAAAGAACAGATTCAAAGAACAAGAAGAATTGGATTCATTTACAACTGCAGTTGATGTGATGAATATTCTTCTTGAGTATTAAATATACGATTTTTTCATACAAAAAGCAAGTAATAATGGAATTCAAACCCTATGGCATAGATCCATAGCAACTCATACAATAATAGCATCCAATCTCTTATCTCTTTTTCACTGTGAAGCAACGATATGAATTTTAAAAGGCTAACAGAAACAAAACTAAACTGCTATTGAACTCACAGAAAACCAGTGGTCCAGACTCCAAAGCCTTGATGAGTTATAGTCCTCAAATGAAACCTAGCCAAGTAACTGCTTTACGCAGATCTCTTATGGAAACCTACCCCAGATACGCCGCTGTTGATCTGTTGATCTCACAGAAAAACAGTGCTGCAAAGGCTGACAAACACAAACTATAGTCCTTAAGGTGGAAACTCAGCCCAACAGGTGTCTTATTTTTATTGCAAGGAAGCCACAGAAAGGATGAGTTGCAACATCAGAGTCAAAGTTAAATGTATTAAAATGTTGCCTCTAGGAGGGGATTGAATTCCAAATACATAGTCACAGAACTGATTAGTTTTAGCTTTTATGCATTAGGAAGAAGAAAACCTCAAATTGCTGCAAAATTGCCAGATAGAAGTCCAATATCTTAACAACCAAGCAGTCATAGAAGTACCTTACAAGTACAACTCCCAAGTGGAAATACAAGTATATGCTTGATCGAATACATTTGCACAATTCCGAGAACCCCAAAAATTCCTATAAATCAAATACAAAGCAGGACACTGGTGGTGCAACTGCTCTTATAAACATACATAGAGGTGAACATCCAGTACATCTTCAAATCTCTTGGCTACCTTTAGTATAAATAAAACTAATACACCCATTTTCCATACATTTTAGCTGAAAGTAACTTTGATCCGCTCCTGACAGTTCACTTCATGGGCGACTAAGACCACGAAAGCAGATGGTACCATAATTCTTCCCATGTAACCATGAAACATCCCTTTTGAAAACAATGACCAGTGCAAAACCAGAATAAATACATACACAGAAAAGTATTACTTATTTCTTGGCCTTTCTTGTTCCCGCACTCTGTTTTTCACTGTGATCGCTTTCATCCTCATAATTAACATCTTCATAATTATCATCATCATCTTCCTCTTCTTCAGAATCAACAAACCCAAGACGAGCTGCATCTTTTGCCCACTCTACAATATTCTCTACCTCAGATTCTGAGATTCTTTCTTCATCATCAACATGTTCTTCTCCCACATCGTTAAACCGACCCGAAGAAGAAGAAATCCCTGAAACCCTACTCCTTTCAAGCTTAATGGAATCTTGAACAGAAGCTAGCAGCTTCTGCACTTGTTCCTCTTCAGAATCAATTTCATTTTGCTTCACAAAGCCTGTTTCTCCAGAATCACCGATTTTTTCTTTCTGGGTTCCTACTGTTGTCTCACGGGAATCGATCCCCTGACTTTCCTGTGGCTCAGCCAAACTCTGGGACTCACTAATTACGATATTTTTGGCACCTGAAGAAGATCTCAATGCCGCCAATCTCAACGCAAGTTCTTGCCCTAAAATTTTCTCCTCTTCTTCATCAATCAGAACCCTAGATTTCCCGCCAATTCCTTCGTTTTCTCTAACGTCCCCAACCAAATCTGGATCCTTCTCTAGATCATTCTTTTTCCCTCTATCATTATCTATGCCGTTTTCTAAATCACTACTTTCCTTCTTATCTCTAATTTGGAGTTTGTTGGACTTACCAATTTGGGGTTTTACAGGAGGAGATTTGAGCTTGGAATATCGACAGGCCAATTCATTGTCAAGTCCAGCGGAGTTGAAGCCTCCAACATCTGAATTCAGCGGTGAATGTAAGGGTTTGGTTGATCTGTGGGAGTCGAGATTAAGTTGCAATGCACTTTCATCTTGGAACTGTGCGAGAAGTTGATTGACCTGTTCATCATTCTCTTCTCCTCTCAGCAACCTGCTCCAAATTGTGCTGCTGGAAGACCTTCCGTCCATTTTATTTTTGAAGTGTCAAGGTTGTGTGTCTTCTGGTTTCGAAACTGCAACGTCTCTGTGCAGAAAATTAATAGGCTTCATTTCTGGTTGTTCACACAAATAAATCCTGTGAAAATAGAAACGCAGAGTCAGCCGAGAAATATTTATTCAACCATTGGGACAAAATTGCGGAAAAATGAATGTCGAAAATTGTGTGCCACATGTCAATCAGAAAGTTCTTGCCCTAAAATTTTCTCCTCTTCTTCATCAATCAGAACCCTAGATTTCCCGCCAATTCCTTCGTTTTCTCTAACGTCCCCAACCAAATCTGGATCCTTCTCTAGATCATTCTTTTTCCCTCTGTCATTATCTATGCCGTTTTCTAAATCACTACTTTCCTTCTTATCTCTAATTTGGAGTTTGTTGGACTTACCAATTTGGGGTTTTGCAGGAGGAGGAGCTTTGAGCTTGGAATATCGACGGGCCAATTCATTGTCAAGTCCAGCGGAGTCGAAGCCTCCAACATCTGAATTCAGCGGTGAATGTAAGGGTTTGGTTGATCTGTGGGAGTCGAGATTAAGTTGCAATGCACTTTCATCTTGGAACTGTGCGAGAAGTTGATTGACCTGTTCATCATTCTCTTCTCCTCTCAGCAACCTGCTCCAAATTGTGCTGCTGGAAGACCTTCCGTCCATTTTATTTTTGAAGTGTCAAGGTTGTGTGTCTTCTGGTTTCGAAACTGCAACGTCTCTGTGCAGAAAATTAATAGGTGAGGGAAGAGACATTAAAGATATACACGAAATGGGAGGGACGACCAGAGATGCAATGAACCTGGACCTCATTCCGTGCAGATACGTGACGTAAAATCTGTGCACAGATGTCGAGCAGGACTATAGCCAGATGTCGAGTAAGAAACCATGCCAGATGTCAATAGGAGAATGAAAGTGTTGACGAAGAAGTTGATGCATAGAAAAGCCTATCGGCTTAATTAACGCTGTCGACGGAGGTATCATGTGGGCTCTACCTGCACAGGTTCGAATCCTGCCGTATACAGTTACCTTAGAATCTGCAGGGTCTAACCTTTTATATATATGTGCTTTTATTCCTAGGCATTAATAAACTAATAAAAATTGTTCGTCCTTCATAAATCCTTAAAGAAACTTTTATTGATTAATTCATGATCACTAAATAAAATATATACTTCCTGAATATAATATTCATGTCGATTATTAACAATTTAATTCAGATATAATTTACTGATAAATAATATAATTAAGTCTTGCTAGGACTCCACGATCGCTTGGTACGCGCGTCTCCACAACAACAGGCCTGCACACTTCATTATCGGTACTCAAATTTCCACGGAGGTAAACGGAGGTGATTGGCGTGTCGACAGAAGGCCAAAGCCTATGTCCTTGTGGATAGAGATTCGAATTACACGTCGATCATTTCTTCTGTTGACGTCTGGGTGCTTTTCCCTGTATAATTCGTGGTGCTTCATTATATTCCCTCGTGGCTCTATGCTTGGCTTGGCAGTTGGACGTTAACTTGATACTTTGATACTTATGCATAGAGCATTATATATATTATCTTTCCTTCGATTTTGGCATTGTGGAGATGAAATGTTTTGCTTACCAACAATACCCAACGCAAGTTGCAGTGGGTAATGCATTTTGTAATCAGTGCAATAATGGCGTTAAGCCTTCCTAAAAAAAATGTGTTTCAGCTGTATATGCTATTGCCGATAATACTCTGTTTTCTGTTGTTGCAATTTTTTTTTTTGATTTATTTATCTTCTCAATTGAAGTATCAACCTTACTTTTTCTGATGGATGTTTACAGAAACGAGCTTGGCTATTTCATGCTATCGTGCTTAATTGATATCGCTTATAAAGTTTCTAGCGTGGTTGGTGATGCTATCCCTCAGTCAACTGTTGATTTTAAATTGTTCACTATCAGTTTGGGCATGAAGAAACTAAAATAGAAGCGAGAAGACGATTCAATGTTTTTTTTTTTTTTTGTGAATGACAGAAGTACAACAATTCTACCTGCAGACATCAGAAATGCTGCATACATAGCTGTCATGCAGAATGTCACAACCTCAGATAAATCTGGCTATGAATCTTTGTTGAGAATTTTCAGGGAGACAGATCTAAGTCAAGAAAAATTCACATTTTAGGTTCAATTGCATCATCTCCAGATCCTTCTGTTGTCCGTGAAGCGTTAGACTTCAGTTTGTCTTCTGAGGTGCGGAGCCAAGATGCGAAATCCGAAAATCTGCGTTTTCTTTGTCAATCATAATTGAGGTGTTTGCTTACAGGTAATTTACTGTGAATGACCCTAAAACAGAGACATCCAAATTTTGAGTGAGTGATTGGACAAAGTTAGAGATTTCCTGCACTGATACTCTGGGTCCACAGAGGGTTCATGGGGAATTTTCTTGAGTTCATTTACGCTATAGTTTGGCTTTTAAAATATTATATTGGCAGTGTTTCCCTTCATCACTGTTATCCAAATCTTGATTCACTACATCTTTTGTGTTTCTGATAAGCGGTTTAGCACAGTCATTCATACTGAAGCAACAATTTAAATTTAGAGAAAGATGTGACTTTTATCTTGATTATGGTTGTTTTTAGAGGTTTTGAAGCAGAATATGAAAAAAAGGCTGCATTCTAAGAAAGAGGGAGAAAGAATATTGAACTGGAGGAGTACCTACCTTATTTCCCAAAATAAAACAGTATGCATGTGCATCTATCATCAATACTGTATATAATTATAATATATATATCTTTTCCTCATTAGCAGGCAGGCGGCAGGGAGTATGGTTTAATGGGCCTTTAGGATCCCAAGGGTTTGAGAACCAGCTCTGATACCAAATGTAAGAGCCGAACTAATTTAAAGAGCCATTACTGAAACTATAAAGATTGACTGAAACTTGTAAAGGAGTTTTAAAGAGCCATCTATCCTGAACAGAGTATGAAAGCTTATGAACCTGTTCTAAATTTATACAAAAATTCGTATATCTAATTGATTGATTCGATGAGAAGTACTTACCTCCTCTGCTGCGGATGAAGATGCTTCAGAACTTCTCCAGTTCGCTCCCATTACCAAAAGACCGAAACCACCTAGCCAAACCGAGTACAACCTAGATACTCAGTCCAGTATGCTTCTCAATTGATGCAAACTGTTCCCCGTGCCCAAAAACTTCAGAATAAAAAAGGCTCAATTGTTCCTAATGATAAACTCTGTATACAATTTTTCCTCATGTTTCTTCTCCCCCTTCCTCCAACCATCCCTTCCTTCTTATAAGTCTCCATTTACCGACTTCCTCCATCTCCGTGTCCAAATTATGATATGTGTTGATTTTTTTATAAACAAAATTTTATTTTATTTTATTTGAATATCTTAATTTGAAATAAAGTTTATTTCTTTATTTTAATGATTTAATTTTAATTTTTTTAATTTTTAATTTTTTTAATTTTTAATTTTTAATTTAATTAATTTTATTTAATTTCATAAATTTTAATTTACTATAAGTGGGTCATTACAGGGTTTATCATAAGATATTTTTTATGGGTGATGCATGAAGGGTTTTGAGCTCAGCACCTCCTTTAAACTTTAAAAATTTTATTTTTTTCTGTGCTAAATCGATAGATCTGGCTATTGAGAGCCTCAGATTATCAGATCTGGGAGCGGAGTTGGACTCACACTCCCTAGATCTGATAGATCTACCATTCATGTACATAGATCTGTAATTATTTTTGGTTTTCTGACTTGGGTTTTCTGGGTTTTAGTTTTTTGGGTCATTGTATATATCGTTTGGGTGTTTTTTGTTGTCTTGCAGCTACAAATCTGAAGGAGAAATCTGTGTAGAGTCCAAATCTAGGCCCTGGAGGGTAAGATTTGGATCTCTGGGGTTCATCAACATCATTTTTTGCAGGGATCATTTTCAGATTTCGCAGTCCAAGGGTTTAAATTTTTATTTTTATTTTTTAATCTGGAAGATTTTTTTTAGGATTTCACTGGTAAATTTTAAACAGAAATATAACGTCTTAATCTGGGAATTTCTAAGTTTTATTGGGCACCATTTTTCTTTCTGTCTGCTGCTTGGGGTTTTCATTTTTTTTGTTGCAGGAAATTTTCGAAATTTTTGGGCAAACTACTTAAAACCCTCATCTCATCGCTTGCTTTTCCTCCCTGTGGCTCTTTTCTGCAAGCTCCCACGCATCTATCAATCCGCCTGCTCTTCGATCCAACCCTCGACTGCTCCTTTATTTCACTCATTGCTGCATTTCGCAACCCTCCATACCCATCTCGCTGCAGTCTCATCCCTTCTTCGCTGCCTAACCCCTGCATTGCAGCTCCCTCTCTGTTGATCCCATCCCTTATTCGATTTTCTCCTCGACTTGCAAGCATTTCTTTCTCGTCCCTCTATTCTTGCACCAAACCCTTGCTGTCTGTCGCTATTCCTCTCCCACATCGTTGCTTCATCTCCAAACGCATCCATTTGCTCACCTGCAAAACCTGCAAGAAAAAAGAAACCCGCATCTGGCTTCCCCTCCTTCCCACTGCTCCCTTCAGCTCCTTCATATGCTGCCTCCTTGTTGCATCCACATTCTTTTCCATCACTGTTGCCATACCTACGCACCTCATTCGCTTAGTCGTCCCTGCACGCAAAGCCTACAGTGCCAAACTCCTCTGCGCTGCCGCCGATGACCTCTCACTTGCAAACCTGCACACAACAACAACACACATTCGATTTTTTGTTTATTTGTTACGTATGGGTATGATTAGCGTTAGCATATATAAATTTTTTTAGTTTCTTTTGATCTTAGGCTTAGGTTAGGTTAGTGCGTTTTGATTTGATTTTTTTTATCTTTGTCTTTTTTTGATTTCACGTTTCTTTTTCTTTTTATTTATGACTTTTTGGATTTTGATTTTGATCTCCCTTTTATTTTCGATTTGATTTTTTTTCGAATTTGATTTTGCTTATTTTCATTAAAAAATCATTAAAAATCCTAAAAATTAAAAAAATTTAAAATCCTAAAATTTAAAAAATAAAAAAAATCCTAAAAGTTAAAAATCTAAAAACATTAAAAAATTTCTAAACATTAAAAAAAAAAATTAAAATTTTCTAAAAATTTAAAAAATCTAAAAGATTTGAAAAACATTTAAAAATCTAAAAATTAAATTTGTTTTTTTTGTGACTTTAGAATTTGGAATAAAATAAATTGAAGGATTTATGCTTTCACATTAAGTATTTTTAATGTGGCTTATGGCTCATTAAAATTCTATTTTATTGACCCTTTGATTTATTTTCCTTATCTTTCACATTAAATTAAGTTCCTAAGAAATAATTAAATTTAAACCTAAAGTTCCTTAGTATTATTTGGTGATTAAATGCATTTTTATATTTCTCTATGGTCATGATGCTATAAATGTTTTAAATTATATTGGCTATGGGAGAAAGTTAAATGTTCTAGATTTGGGCCATTAAATGAAAATCATTTTAAATCTGGAATCTCTTGCATGTTAAATTTTTGGGCATTTACATTAATTGTTCATGATCATTGCTTTGTCACATCCATAAGTTTTCTCTGGATGACATGTTATTACTTAGTCTACGGTTAATTCAACATAAAGGCACTAGTCTATAGTCATTTATATCTTGTAATTGTGTCTTATCTTAATCCATCTATCGTAATTGACTGAGGCTTGCTTTAAATTCATCAAATTGTTCATTATTAAAATCTTCTAGAGCCCGTGTTCCACAGGCTTTCTCATCCATTTGCCTTAGGGACTACTCCCCTTGACTTGCCTAGGAGAGAGTCCAAACAGAGTGAGTAAGGATCAAGAGTGGCAACCCTTACTCTAAGCGTTGTCGTGGTGCCTAGACACTCTGTGCGACAACAATACCGTCTTCATATTCTAATAAAATGGCTCAGTGGTGCAGTTTTTGGCTATGTCACAAGGTTCGTCAAACTTTAACCTTGAGGTTTGAATTTTGGCGAACCTTAAATTTTTTTTAAGGTTTGGCAAACCTCAATGAACCTCATAGCCATTGACCAAGTCCATAGATCAAAACTCATAACTTCATGTCACAACTCAAGCTTGTAATTTATCCTTGTAGTTTCCATGTTTGTGATAGCATTTTTGATGTTTACTGTTGTTGATTTTTTACTATTTTATCCTATGATTCATTTTATATATATATATATATATATGAACCTAATGGCAAACCTCATCCGAACCTCATCGAATAATTTGAACTCAAACCGAACCTAATCATTATCGAACCCAAACTCGAATCCAAACCATGTGACATTGGTTTTTGGTGCATATTCATGGTTTGATTCGTGCGTTTAATTTTTGTGGCTTTTTTTGTCTATTTATGCTTTGTTATTTACTGTAAAAATTCCCTAGGAATATTGCATAGGGGGAAATTACCGATTGCAACATATGTCCCATCACAAATATCTCGTCATCATCAAATGTCGTCTTTGCTCATCCCTGCTCATATCTTCTCATCCTTACTCATCTCTTCTCATCCTTACTCATCTCTTCTTAACACTGCTCATATGTTGAACACTTTTGAATCTAAAAGAAGAAGAATTTGACATCAGAGGGGAGCCCAGGTTACCACCTTCTATCCATCAGGGAGCCACTGCTACCACCCGAAATTACTACCAGCAGGAATGCCAATGCTACTACTCGCGAATCCCTGTCAGCGGGGAGCCCAATGCTACAACCTAAGAAACTCATTATTGGGAAGTTCCAACTCAACCCACATCACAGTTGGGGGCCTAGCTCAACCCTCAACAACATCGGAGAGCTTAGCTCAACCTGAAACCACAATGGGGAGCCCAGCTCAACCTGGAACCACATCGGGGAGCCCAACTCAACCTTGAACCACATTGGGGAGCCCAACTCAACCCTCTACCGGTAGACAATAGGTAGGATACGACTCACTAAAAGGTGAGGATCACAACTCTCCTATTGTCGGAACAATAGGAAGGATACTGCCCATCGATAGGTGAGGATCACAGCTCTCCTATTGTTCGTTGATCTTCCCATTAGGACCCTGAAGAGTCAAGTGGTAGAACACCTACATCCTCTTACTTGGGCAGGATACTACTTACCGAGAGGTAAGGATCATAGCTATACCAAGTCACTTGGGCATGATACAACGCACCATGAATGGTAAGGATCACAACTCTCCCAAGTCACCTCAACCCATTGGCCACATGGGGAGGAATAATCCCAACAAGCTCAGCTTGTGTAATATTCCTAAGAAAAGTTTACAGTAAATAACAAAGCATGCATAGACATAAACACAGAAAAATTACTCAAACATCAGAACACCAATTTAGAGCCAAAAACTGCACTGTTGAGCCATTTTATTGATAAAGCATGAAGTACAATGGGTGCTTGGAAAGTATGCACCTGGGCTTGCCCAAGGCAAGCTAGCTAAGCCCAAGTGATGAATGTGAAATTTACTCCAAGCATGTTGGTTGGTCTTCTTTGGCTCTGCGCTGAAATGCCCATAAAATGAGTTGTTGGTTGTGTTGAATCATTGCCAGGGCCTCCTCCGGTGCTCAGAGAATTCCGAGAAATTAACCCGAGGCTCTCCACCAAATACCCAAAATAACCCACGAAGGAATTTGCTGATGGTTGACCTTGGAATTTCGGCCCTATTTTCCCTCAATGGCTCTGTTGCTGGGTAATTCGACCCACCTATCAATCCTGCTGCAAAAATCCCCCAAAATGGCTGCAATCACCAACAAAACACTTCCCTAGACTCCTCCTCAAGTTTCAACCCCAAACTCCCTTCTCTCCTCAACCCCCAAGTGAGACTCCTCCAAGAACTGCGCAGTGCTTGCATTGCTGCTGCTGGAACCTCACTCAAACTCGCACCCTTTGCTCCTAGATCAAGCTGGAATGGATGAGATTCCCTCCTTGGGCTAGCAGTCGAAGTCCACCGAAGCAAGGGTTGAGATTTCCGCTCGGAAGCACTTTTGTGCTAAACAACACTTGCAGACTTGGCTTCAACCCAAGCATGCTAGTCTAAGACAATTTCTCAAATATTCATGAATGACCAAAATGAGTGCCTCTTGCTCTTTTTGTCAAAGAGCCTCCAAAATGCTCGTGTGGGCCCAACTAGACCTTCCTCCACCAAACTCGCTCCATTGAGTGCGTGTTTCCCTTGTGGGCCGCATTTCTCTATGGGTGGCCCCCACGTACCACTAGTGGCTTGATTTTCCTCCTCCATCCTCTAATGTTTGGGCTCATTTTAATAAAAAATACATGTGGGGCCTCTAAACCCACACTTCCTAAGTGGTAGTGTGAATTTTTCCAAAACTGGGGAAAATTGATATTTCCCTTAGCAATGTTGCTAAGAGGGAATAACACAGTACTCCTCTCCAAAACGTTGCTTTTTCTCAAGCAATTGGAATGAAGGATGCTAAAGTATCTGCTCACCTTCCCAAGTGGCATCCTCATCTGGTACGTTCTTCCATTTGATCAAAAACTCCTTGATGACCCTGTTCCACAAGTACCTCTCACGGGTGTCCAAAATAGTCTTCGGCTCTTGAACTAAGTTCCCCTCATCATCCATAGGTGGTAGCTCTGTAGCTGTTGTCACCTGCTGCCCCAGTTCCTTTTTCAGACAAGACACATGGAAAATATTATGTACTTGGCTCCCTGCGGGTAGCTCCAACTCATATACTACCTCCCCGACTCTCCTAGTGACTCGGTATGGCCCATAGAAGTGAGGCTTGAACTTCTCGACCCCCTTCGGCTTGAGTGATCACTGCCTGTATGGTTGGAGCCTCAAGAAAACTAAGCCCCCAACCTCAAATTGCCTCTCTACTCGGCACCTGTTTGCGTAGAGCTTCTGCTGGTTCTACGCAGTCTACATGTTATCTTTGAGAGCCCTTAAGATATCTTGGCTCTCCAGTATCCAATCCTTGGCCCTAGGGGCTTGCTGTCACCAAACATCACGTCAACAAAAGATAATGCATCGTAACCATATAGGGCCCTGAATGGGGATATACCTATGGACATGTGGTACGTGGTGTTATAGCGGTACTCACCCAAGTGCAACCACCATATCGATGCATGTTGTTGTCTTGTCACGTCGTTATGCAGGTAACCCTCCAACCATTTGTTGACAATCTCTGTCTGCCCATCTGTCTAGGGGTGATAACTGGTGCTCGGAGTGAGCTCTGTGCCCACTAGCCAAAACAATTCCTGCCAAAATGTTCATTTGGGGTAGCATCGGATGTGCTTTAGCCATGAAAATTGGTGGAGAGGCTAAAGCACATGAGATCTCCAAGACCTAGAAATGGTTTGGGCAGATTCTAATCAGTTTGGGAGATATTAAAATAATTAATATTTTTAATGGAGTTCTTGAGTCTAAACTTAGGAAAAATAAAATATTAATGGGCATTAATATAAAACTGGGTTAGAATGTTTCAAAAGTCATGGATCAAGCCAAATCTAATCTTAGCAGTTGATTAGAGATTTCATCTTAGCCGTTGAAGGACCAATGAGAAAAGTATAAGAGGAGGTTTGAGGGTCAGTTGGAGAACACACCAGAGTGATCAATCATTCGATTCTCTAGAGCAGGGTTTGCTAAGAGAAATCAAATCAGTGATTAGCAGCGAGGGGCAGTGAATACATAGTAGAGAGGTAGAGTTGGTACCAAAGAGATAGCGCAGAGCCAGGAGAGGTTGACATAGAGGCAGCTGGGAGCTGTGCAGAGCCAGGAAAGGCCAGCGTGGGTGACGCAGAGGGGTTGAGGGCTGACACCGAGGCTTCAGTAGCTGCGCAAAGGATAGCAGAGTTGACGCAGGGCCAAGAGGCAGAGTTGGGAAGATTTTCATGGGGCAGACTGGGTGTTGGTGAGCCGGGAAGGGTGATGCAGTCCCTATCAGAGTGTTACAGAGCAGTGGAAGCTGCAATTGTTGCTGTGGGATTGTTCATCCGGTGATCAATCAGCCGGAATATCTGTCTCCGAGGAGAGGTGCTACTGCCAAGGGCATTCTCTGTTGGGTGAGCCATTTCTGGCACCCTGGTTGTATTCTGAAAGCTGCATAATAATAAAACGCTCTGAATAGCTGCATCGATTTTCCCGCATTGGGTTTTTCCGGGGACATTGGTCCAAAAATAACGGTGCCACTTGTGTGCTTGTTTTCTTTCAGTTGATGATTTGTAGATGTTGATACTGTACTTGTGTTTATTTTCAATATTTACATAGTAAATAACTTGTCAAGTAATTAAACAAGTCGGAATAAATAAACCAGATGGTACAAGAAGAATTTCTAATGGGTTAAACTTAGAAAATCCGACATGGTATCAAAGTGTGGTTGCAGATCACAAGATAACTGAAGGCATCAGCTAGCAGAGCAGTAGCAGCAGATTCAGTTGTCTCGAGTGACAGAGCTGATCCGTGCAGAAGGCGACATAGGAAGGAGTGACGCAGAGAGACTGCGTCATTAGTCTAGGCTAGAGAGAGGCCAACGCAAAGGCCGTGGGAGGCAAAATCAGGCTCACGTAGAGCCACGCAAAGGCCAGGAGGGCTGACGCAGTTGGCCAAGGGATCTGATTTGCCGGTGCTAGAATTACGCAGAGCCAAGTGGCTCAATCCTTCAGTCGCTGGGGCATAAGAGGCTGTGGGTAGTTTGCGAAGCAAAGCTGGTGGAGTACTGTGGTCAGAACAATACCTAACAGGGCAAGACCAAGGAGAAGGGAGTTGCTGCCGAGGTAGATTTCTAGCTAAGGAATTCGGATCAGTGCTGCAGTTGCACAGATGATCGGAGTGGGGCAACTTGACGTTGGTAGAAGGATTTCCAGAAGGGAAATCGAGACTCAGAGGGAGTCGAACTGAGAATTTCCAGACTGGAAGTTGAGAGACTCAGCAGGAGTCGAACAAAGGACTCCTAGGAGGGAAGTAGAGAGACTCAGAGGAGTCGAAATAAGAGCAACAAGATGGCCATGAATGGACTGAGAGATTAGGATAGGTTGGATGGAGCATCCAACTTCGTGGTCTAGAAGGCCAGGATCTTGTCCATTCTAGATAGATATCGCATCAAGGACTTCGCCTTGAAAACAAAAGCGATCCCAGTTGACCCAGCTGAAAATGAGAAGTACGAGGAGGCAATGGCCAAGGCGAAGTGCATCATCCTTGATGGGGTCAAGGATCATGTGGTGCTGCATATTGCCGAAAAGGATACGGCAAATGAGATGTGGGAGGCCCTGAAGAAATTGTACCAGCATACTTTCGTGCAGAGGAAAATGTTACTTGAAAATTAGTTGCGATCATACCAGATGCAGAAGGGAGAGCAGATAGATGTCTTCCTCAGTCGATTGAAGGAGATCCGTGACCAACTAACTTCCATACGGGCCACGCTGGATTAGGAATTGATGGTGAGGGCTGCATTGAACGCAGTTTCAGAGGATTGGGAGGTATTTGTCTAGAGCATACTGGGCAGGATGAGCCTTCCGAATTGGGAGGAACTGTGGGCGGCTTTTCGTCAAGAAGAGATCAGATGGGTGACCAAGGTAGGGAATAGCGGTAAAGGGGTCAAAAACAAGGAGGAAGAAGAGGATGCGGCTCTAGCATCTGCTGGAAAGCAGGAGAAGAGAAAGAAGAAGGACCTCTCCAAGGTCAAGTGCTTCCATTGTGGGGAACTGGGTCATTTTGTGAATCAGTGTCCTAGGAAGAAGAGTAAGGGAGAGGCTTCTGAGACCAAGGCAGCGTCAACAAGGGTAGAGAAAGAAGTCGAGGAGGATGACGATTGTGCCATGAGTGCTTATGTGCCACTTGAGAAGAAATGGGGAGACATTGAGCTGTAGTCAGATGGACTACAGGCGATGAGGGGCAGGATCCTCGAGGTACCCAACCTCTTGGATTATACCTTGCTACAGGAGTCCCGAAGAGGAGTAGCAAGACTGGCGGATGTCAGTAGAGACAGATGCGTATGAAGCGACAGAGAGTGCTACAGTGCAGGAGTCCCCTGGCGGCGCGAGGCTAGCAGGCTGCAACAAGGCGAGTGGCACGGGAGTGTTGCACCAGTGCAGGATGGCATAGAGAGGTGTGCAATGGTGCGAGATGCAGGGAGTTGTTGCAGCAACGCAAAGGTCAGTAGAGGGAGCACTTGTTAGTGACAGAGGGAGCTTCAACATCGAGAGTGTTTCTAGCCTGAGAAGGATGTCAGTAGTTGGGTGGATCAGTTACTTACTTCTCAGTAACTAAGTTGCAGTCCAGTAGCTGTATGTAGTAGCACGATGCAACATGATGAGAGGGGATGGAGTGCTGGGAGGATGGACTAGCAGCAGCACGGATGCAGAAGGAGTTGTCGTACGGATGCAATAGTGGCAGTGGCAGGGCCATGGGCAACAGTACCAGATGCAACAGTGCAGAGGATGTTGGGCAGGGAGGCCTAGCATCAGCACAGGGACCGATGCCAGATAATCAGGGTGATACTCAGTGAGGAGTATTACTAGAGCACAGTCCTCGCTAAGAGGGAGTGTTGATTTGGGGAAGCATTGGATGTGCTCTAGCCATGAAAATTGGTGGAGAGGCTAAAGCACATGAGATCTCCAAGACCTAGAAATGGTTTGGGCAGATTCTAACTAGTTTGGGAGATATTAAAATAATTAATATTTTTAATGGAGTTCCCAAGTCTAAACTTAGGAAAAATAAAATATTAATGGGTATTAATATAAAACTAGGTTAGAATGTTCCAAAAGTCATGGATCAAGCCAAATCTAATCTTAGCCGTTGATTAGAGATTTAATCTCAGCCGTTGAAGGACCAACGAAAAAAGTATAAGAGGAGGTTTGAGGGTCAGTTGGAGAACACACCATAGTGATCTGAATACATAGCAGAGATGTAGAGTTGGTACCATAGAGATAATGCAGAGCCAGGAGAGGTTGATGCAGAGGCAGTTGGGTGCTACGCAGAGGTGACTGGGAGCTACGCAGAGCCAGGAAAGGCCAGCGTGGGTGACGTAGGGCCAAGAGGCAGCGCTGGGAAGATTTTCGTGGGGTAGATTGGGCGCTGGTGAGTCGGGAAGGGTGACACAGAGCAGTGGAAGTTGCAATTGTTGCTGTGGGATTGTTTATCCGGTGATTAATCAGCTGGAATATCCGTCTCCGAGGAGAGGTACTACTACCGAGGGCATTCTCTGTTGGGTGAGCCATTTCTAGCACCCTGGTTGTATTCTGAAAACTACATAATAATAATACTCTCTGAATAGCTGCACCGGTTTTTCCACATTGGGTTTTTCTGGGGACATTGGTCCAAAAATAATGTTGTCACTTGTGTGCTTGTTTTCTTTCAGTTGATGATCTGTAGATGTTAATACTATACTTGTGTTTATTTTTAGTATTTACATAGTAAATAACTTGTTAAGTAATTAAACAAGTAGGAAGAAATAAACCAGATAGTACAAGAAGAATTTCTAATGGGTTAAACTTAGAAATTCCAACACAAAATCCTCCCATGAACCTGATGTCCCAATCCCTGACTATGGTCTTCGGAAGACTATGAAGTCGAAAGACCTCTCTAAAATGGTTTGGCCTGATTTTGACCTTCCAAAGTCGACCCCCAAAAGCCCTACGCTTTCCAATAGCTGTTGAAGCACTCTGTCTGTCAAACAACTAGCAAAGTCCTCCTTGGACAATCCTGAAATGTAGCAATCAACTCCACCAATACTTCCCTTATTTATCTCGGCAAACAATAGCCCTAATGGCTGAAACTTTATCTCCTACGTATGCCCAATTTCTCTCTTTTGTGTTGGCCACAGAGTCTGCAAAATCACTCCTGAATATTGCTGCCAATTCCAGCCCTCAAACTCATCCAATAGTGAAAAAATATATTTAGCCTTCTTCTCGTAATTTCTCCCGGCAATAGCCCTCCGAAAGAATGTTGCAATGGCCACACTAGATCCACTACTATGTCCTCCAGAAATACACACTGGTGGGGCAAACTGAATACAAATGCTGGAAATCTCTCTACAAATCTCCTTCGGATGATAATGGATGAATCTCTCTAGGGTGACACTCGAAGTACCCCGAAGAAAGGGTGAGTTCTCCGCTTGGAAAACTCTTGCTAAACAACAAGTGACCCAACTAAACAACTCGAGCAATAGAATCAAATTCGATAAGCCAAGAATGCCAAATGAAGTGTGTTGCCTTCCTTTTATAACTTTCGTGGAGCATTTCTTCCTGCCTTTTCTTCCCTCTCATGCATTTCGAATCATTGGCTTAGGGAGTGTGTATTTCTTATGTGGGTGGTCCCCACATATCATTAATAAAACAAAATAAAATAAAATTAGCTTGCATCTAACTCCTAAGTCTTCTATCAAGAAACAAATGGGCCCCGTCTTCAACAAAATTGGCCCCCAAAATGTAGAAATAAATCCTGTTCCAAAATAATTTAGGAAGGGACATTACAGTCCTCCTTGCCAAAAATTGCTAGTCCTCAAGCAATGCCTGAACAAGTGCCCTCTGTGACTGTTGATCACCACTGTAACCACCAATAATACCAGGGTCCTAAATGTACCATTGAGTCCTCCCCAATCTCAGCGCTGTCCCGACATGAAGGAATCCCTTGATACTAGGATCCCATGCCATCCTAATCAATGTGAAACACACCTTGCTCCACTCGTTATCCAACCAGATACAGGTACCAGAAGCCCTTTGCATTCTAGCAATAAGTAGAGCATCATGACAATGTAGGATTCTGCCTAACTCCCCATGAAATTTCCCTACTCAATAGTCCATCTCATGCACTACAAGAGTAAACTCCTGAAGATGCAATCCTATCCTAGTGGGATTGAACCCTCGTCTACCCGGGCCTCCCCTGATCTCCTCCTGTCGATCACCCTGCCACACTGGTGAAGCTCCCCACACCATCAAGAATAACTAAAACCAAATGGAAGATCTGGATGACCCTCCATTGTAGAAACCAACTCACCTCTACGTGTAGTTGAACTGCTCAGCCCTACTATGCTAGAATCCCCTGCCCGTCGCAGAAGGGACCTATCTTGCTGATTTCATGACACTCTGGTTATGATTGACTTCCTAGCATGCTCGTACCAGAGCCTCCTCTCAGAAAATCTAGGCCATAATCTATGCGATGATCGAGGCTAGGCCAATCTTGCTAAAGCGACTCAACAGTGCCAGTGCCTATCACTCCATGGCTAGCCCCAATCCTGAGCAACAATCTATCTCGTCCTATGGTGAGGGCTTCTGTGATCCCCCATGTGTTCGCCTGTGAATGAATCAGTCTGCTTGTTTATTGATTTCTGGTAGCATCAGATGTGCTGTAAGTCTCAAAATTTGCTGGGAGACTTAAACACAAGCATTCTCCAATACCCAGAAATCGTTTTGGGAAATTCTACTCAGAGACAGTGTTATTAAAATAATTAATTATTTTTAATGGGACCCTAAGTCTAAACTTGGGAAATTAAAATAATTAATGGTTATTAATCTAAACTGTGGGTGAAATTTCTAGAAGGCAGAGATCAAGTCAATATGATCCTAGCCATTGATTAGGATCTAATTTGGGCCGTTGATTGATCAACGAGAGGATTATAAGAGGAGGCTTGATGGACACTTGGAGAATACAATAGAGGCAGATACTCAGTTACCCGAGTAAGATCGATTTTTTCACTAGTCGAAGTTCGGCAAGAGAAAATCGAATTAGAGGGAGAGTTGCAGGTGAGAGAGAGAGAGAGAGAAGGCATCAACATCAGTCGGGAGTACAAGGCAAGAAGACACAGAGCAGGGAGAGCCAGCACAGAAGTGTGACGTAGAAAGAGGCAGTACAAGGCAGGTTGACACTGGGACTGCGTGAGCAGTCTGACGCTGGGCCAACGTGAGGAAAAGTGACGCAGGAAGACATAGAGGGATTCAAAGGGTTGAGGAGCACTTCTCTTGGATTAGAGATTTGCTAGGAAGCGTCTGTAAATTTTCTCACTTCTGTTCTGTTGGTTGTATATTGTACAAGAGATTTTTGCTGAAGAATAATAAAGAAACCCTCATCTGTTGCACCGGTTTTCCCACATTGGGTTTTTCCGAGGACGATTGTCCAAAAATAACTGTGTCATTATGGTTATTCTTGTGTTGTTATTGCATTCGCTTCTAGAATTTTATTTGCCAAGACTGCAGTGGAATTTATTTTGATATTCATCGTAAGAACACTGTGAATAACTTATTTCTGAGTTAATAAGTAGAGGAAATAATATTATCTGTAATGTTCCAAACTAGGAAAAATAGTGCTATGCAAAGCAAACAATACAAACAACACCATGAAATTAAATCAAACCATCAGACCACAAAATTGGCAACCAAACTGGACTGTCGACTCATTTTATTAAATGGGAAGAGGTGTATAACAAGGTGTTGGAACGTGTGCACTTGACCTTTCCCTAAGCAAGCCAACAAAAGCCCAAAATGAACAATGGAACACCCTTCTCAAGTCTGCTGGTAATCCGACCCAAGAGCTACGCTGTTATTGCCTAGAAAGTTGCTACTGCCTAGAATGATCTACTGTTATAGCCTTCCCTGCTGCTCAAAAATTTTTGGGAAACTAATCCTAGCCTCGGCCCTCTATGCAAGAAACCTAGAATAACCGACGAAGGAATTGGTCAAATGTTGACCTCGGAATTTTGGCCCAAATTCCTCTTAGCTCCTCTAACTGCTGGTTGAGTTGGGGCCCCTGTTTGATGTGGATTTGGGGTAGCATCGGATGTGCTCTAGCCACAAAAATTGGTGGAGAGGCTAAGGCACATGAGATCTCTGATATCCAGAAAGGGTTTGGGCAGATTCTAAACAGTTTGGGAGATATTAAAATAATTAATATTTTTAATAGAATCCCTAAGTCTAAACTTAGGGAAAATAAAATATTAATGTGAATTAATATAAAACTGTGTTAGAATGGTCCAAAACGCATGGATCAAGCCAGATCTAATCTTAGTCTTTGATTAGGGACTTAATTTTTGCCATTGATTTGTCAACGAGAAAAATATAAGAGGAGACTTGAGGGTCACTTGGAGAAGACACCAAGAGATCAAGATTTCAACTTTCTGGGGTTGGGTTTGCTGAGAAAGTTGAGAGAGTGATCAGAGTTGCAGCTGAGTGGCATTGAATACAGAAGCAGAGAGGCAGAGATAGCACCGAGAGGATCAGTGCAGTAGCCAGATAGAGGGATGCAGAAGCAGCCAAGGGTTCATGCAGAGCCAACCAGGGCTCATGCAGAGGCAGCCAGGAGCTATGCAGTGCCTCAGAGGGCCAACGTGGGTGACGCAGAGGGCCAGAGGGTTGACGCAGTGCCTCCAGAGGCTGACGCAGGCCAAGCCGGAGTGACGTTGGGCTAACACTGGGCCAGAGAGAGGCTGACGCAGTCCCTAGAGGTTGACGTTGGGGTTTCGTGGGGCAGATTGGAGCTGTGGAGTTACCAGAGTGTTTATCCGGGGTTTCAGCCGGAATATCTGCTTCCGAGTAGAGAGGTACTACTGCTGAGATTTTTCTCTGTTGGGTGAGCCAGATTTGGCACCCAGATTGTATTATGAAACTACTTAATAAATCAAACCCTCAGATAGCTACACTGGTTTTCCCGCATTGGGTTTTTCCGGGGACATTAGTCCAAAAACAACGGTGTCACTTGTGTGCTTGTTTCTATTTCCTTCAGTTGATGATCTGTAATGTGTTGAGCATGTACTTGTATTTATTTCCAGTATTTACATGGTAAATAACTTGTTAATTAACAGAACAAGTAGGTAGGAATAAATTAGTAAAGTGCATGAAGGGTTTCTAACGTGTCAGACTTAGAAATTCCAACATGGTATCAGAGGGTGGTTGCAGATCATAGGAGAACTGAGGACATCAGCCGAATAGAGCAGCAGCGGTAGAAAACAACTGTCCCGAGTGACAGAAGCTGTTCCTAGTAGAGTAGCAGCAAGGAAGGAGTGACGCAATGCATGCGTCATCGAGATTGAGCCAGGAAGAGGCAGCGTAGAGGTTGAGGGAGGCGAAGGCAGGCTCACGTAGAGGCCAGGAGGGCTGTCGCAGTTGGCTAAGGAGGTTGATTTGCCGATGTCGGGATTGCGCAGAGCCTAGGATCTCTAACCTTCAGGTTGGTGGGGTTTAAGAAGCTGTGGGTAAGTTGCAGAGTGGAGCTGGTGGGGTATTGTAGTCAGAACAGTAACTAGCAGGGCAAGACCAAGGTAGAGGGAGTTGTTGCCAAGGTGGATTTCTAGCCAAGGAATCCAGATCAGTGTTGCAGTTGCACAGAGGATTGGAGAGGGGCATCTCGACATTGGCAGAAGGGTTTCTAGGAGGGAAATCGAGGCTCAGAGGAGTCATACCGAGAACTTCCAGGAGGGAAGTAGAGGAGCAGCGAAATGGCACTGCACGGAGTAAGAGACCAGGACAGACTGGACAAAGCCTCAAACTTCGTAGTCTGGAAGGCCAGAATCTTATCCGTACTAGACAGGAATCGTGTCAAGCACTTCACCTTGAGGACGATAGCTATCCCAGTTGACCCAACTGATAACGACAGGTACGAGGATGCAATGGCGAGGGCTAAGAGTATCATCCTTGACGAGGTCAAGGATCATATAGTACCACATATTGCCAAGAAGAACACAGCACAGGAGATGTGGGAGGCCCTGACCAAGTTGTATCAGCATACTTCCGTGCAGAGGAAGATGCTACTAGAAAATCAACTGCGGTCATACCAAATGAAGAAGGGAGAACAGATCGACCCATTCCTCGGTCGATTGAAGGAGATCCGAGATCAGCTGACTTCCATAGGGGCAACGCCAGATCCATAATTGATGGTGAGAACAACCCTAAACGTAGTCTCAGAAGACTGGGAGGTGTTTGTCCAAAACATACTGGGCAGGGTGACCCTTCCAGATTGGGAGGAAATGTGCGCTGCTCTTCGCCAAGAAGAGATCAGAAGGTTGAGCAAGGTGAGAAGCAGCGGCAAGGGGATCAGAATCAAGAAGGAGGAGGAGGAAGATGTTGCCCTAGCATCCGAGGGAAAGCAGGAGAAATAGAAGAGGAAGGACCTCTCCAAGGTCAAATGCTTCCACTGTGGGGAGCTGGGTCATTATGCGACCCAGTGTCCAAGGAAGAAGAGTAAGGGAGAGGCCTCCGAGACCAAGGCACCACCAGCAAGGGCAGAGAAGGAAGTGGAGACAGGCGATGATTGTGTCATGAGTTCTCGTGCCACTTCAGAAGAAGTGGGGAGACATTGAGCTATAGTCAAGCAGACTACAGGCGATGAGGGGCAGGATCCTAGAGGTACCTAGCCTCTTGGATTAGACCTTGCTACGGGAGCCCCGAAGAGAAGTAGCAGTACTGGCGATGTCAATAGAGATGGATGTGGATGGAGCGACAAAGGGAGCTACAGTGCAGGATTCCCAGGACAACGCGAGGCTAGCAAGATGCAACAGTGCGAGAAGCACAGGAGTGTTGCACCAGTGCAGGATGGCACAGAGAGGTGTGCAACGGTGCGAGATGCACAGAGTTGTTGCAGCAGCGCAGAGGTCAGAGAGGGAACACTTGTCAGTGACAGAGGGAGCTTCAGCATCAGGAGTGTTTCTAGCCTGACGAAGATGTCAGAGTTGGGAGATCAGTTACTTACTTCTTAGTAACTCGGTTGCAGTGCAACAACTAGCAGTGGCAGTGCTATGAGCAGCATGATGAGAGGGGTTGCAATGCAGATGCAACAATGGCAGTGGCAAGGCTATGGGCAGCAGCACGGATGTAGAGGGAGTTGCAGTATGGATGCAGCATTGGCAGTGGCAGGGCCATGGGTAGCAGTACAGGATGCAACAGTGCAGAGGATGTTGGGCAGCAGGCCTAGCATCAACACAGGGACTAATGCCGGATGATGAGAGTGATGCTCGGTGAGGAGTATTACTAGAGCACAGTCCTCGTTAAGAGGGAGTGTTGATTTTGGGTAGCATCAGATGTGCTCTAGCCACGAAAATTGGTGGAGAGGCTAAGGCACATGAGATCTCCAATATCCAGAAAGGGTTTGGGCAAATTCTAAACAGTTTGGGAGATACTAAAATAATTAATATTTTTAATGGAGTCCCTAAGTCTAAACTTAGGGAAAATAAAATATTAATGTGAATTAATATAAAACTGTGTTAGAATGGTCTAAAACGCATGGATCAAGCCAAATCTAATCTTAGCCATTGATTAGGCTCTTAATCTCGGCCGTTGATTTGTTAACGAGAAAAGTATAATAGGAGACTTGAGGGTCACATGGAGAAGACACCAAGAGATCAAGATTTCGACTTTCTGGGGCTGGGTTTGCTAAGAAAGTTGAGAGAGTGATCAGAGTTGCAGTTGAGGGGCAGTGAATACAGAAGTAGAGAGGTAGAGATAGCACCGGGAGGATCAGCGCAGTAGCCAGAGAGGGACGCAGAAGCAGCCAAGGGTTCATGCAGAGCCAAACAGGGCTCACGCAGAGGCAACCACGCGCTGCCCAGTGCCTCAGAGGGCTAGCATGGGTGACGTAGAGGGCCAGAGGGCTGACGCAGGCCAAGCCGGAGTGACGTTGGGCTAACGCTAGGCTAAAGAGAGGTTGACGCAATCCCTAGAGGCTGACGTTGGGGTTTTGTGGGGCAAATTGGAGCTGTGCAGTTGCCGGAATGTTTATCCGGGGTTTCAGCTGCAATATCTGCTTCCAAGTAGAGAGGTACTACTGCCAAGATTTTTCTCTGTTGGGTGAGCCGGATTTGGCAGCTAGATTGTATTCTGAAACTGCTTAATAAATCAAACCCTCAGATAGTTGCACCGGTTTTCCCGCATTGGGTTTTTTTGGGGACATTAGTCTGAAAACAATGGTGTCACTTGTGTGCTTGTTTCTATTTCCTTCAGTTGATGATCTGTAATATGTTGAGCATGTACTTGTATTTATTTCCAGTATTTACATGGCAAATAACTTGTTAATTAACAGAACAAGTAGGTAGGAATAAATCAATAAAGTGCATGAAGGATTTCTAACGTGTCAGACTTAGAAATTCCAACATTTTACCCCTCATATCTGCCTAGAAAATTCTATAAAACTAAGAGCATACTCCTTGCCAAAAACCCATAAAAACCCAGAAAGTGTTTCCCTTGGTTCCAACCTTCAAAACTTGACCCTTCACAGCTTCGCCCTCCAAATACGAATTCTGTTGCTGTGACTGATCCTATCAATCTCTGCACTCCCAACTTCAGCAATCCTCCTCAAATGGCCCTCCAGATGATCGCCCAACTCCCAGCTCCAAAATCCCCGGGATAATGTTGGCCCAACAAATCTTACTCCAATGGCTACACAGTCCCTGCGCTGCTATTACTCTCCCTGTTCTGCACTGTTGTTACTCTCCCTGTTCTACACTGTTGTTACTCTTCCTGCTCTACGTTGCTGCACTTTCCTTGTTGCTGGAACTTAGCCTCATTGTCGTTATTTTCCTATTGTTGTAACTTGACTCTCCTGCTGCTCCTTTCCCTGCGGCTGTAACTCAACCTCCTACTGTTACTTCCCCTACTGCTAGAACTCAACTACAACTGCTGTAACTCGTCTACCTATTGCTGGAACTCGACTATAGCTGTTGTAACTCATCTCCCTGTTGTTGCTACAAACTGAGATGAAGAACTCCCTTCTAGGGCTGGCACTCGAAGTCCACCGAAGCAAGTGTTGAGATCTCTGCTCGGAGACACTTGTGTGCTAAACAACACAGTAACCCAGCTAAGCAGCTCGAGCAACTAAGATTGAGTTCAATATGTCAAAAGATACCCAAATGAGATTGAGCCTCCTCTACTTATATTTTGTGGGCCTCTTTTCCCATGTGGTCCCCCTCTAACTAGTAATTCCACTTTCCCTCTAAGGTGGTGCGTATTTCCTCATGTGGGTGGCCCCCACGCCATGTCAACAAAACATTTCGGCCCATTTTTCCTTTCCAAGTCTTTTCCAAAAATCACATGGGTCCCATGGTCTCCAAAATTGTCAAAATTGTAGAATAGATAAACCTGTAACAATTTAATTTTGAAAGGGACATTACAGTCCTTCCCTCCCAAATGTTGCTTGTCCCCAAGCAACTTCAACACTGGAAGCTCACATATGTGTTATCTTGCCCTGGTGGCATCCTCATCTGGCAAGTTCCTCCAATGCACCAAAAATCACTTGAATGCCTACGCAAGTATCCTCTCTAACTGCGGTTGCCCACGGTCACTACAAAATGTGCTAGGGTCTTAGATGTGCCACTGAATTGTCCCTGACCTCTGCACTGCCCTGATATGAAAGAATCCTTTAATACCAGGATCCTAGGCCATCCTATCCAACATGAAGCCCCCCTTGCTCCACTCACTATCCTGCCTGGTGCAAGTACCAGAAGTCCCCTGCTCCATCAGTGACTCGCTAAAGCCCAATGGAAGATCTGTATGATTTCCCCCTATAGTAGCCGACGCATCAATAAAGGTTATTGAGCTATGAAGAGATGTGATGTCCCAGTTCCTTGCTAGTCCCAGAGTGGTGCCACCATGCTGATGCTGCGCTACTCTGACTATGTTATACTCCCCATAGTGGACAGACAATATCCTCCTCTCCTGGAACTCAATGGTGGAATACTGATAGAGGTGAGACACATCCTGCCCAGACATCTCCATGACGCCAAAGTCTAACCACTAAATCTAACTCCGAACCGGTGCAGCCACAAAGAAAGCCTGCCTCGCCATCCGATGAAGGCCACTGTGTACCCCCATGTACCAACTCTAGAGTGAACTAGACCACTCTCTGCAATGACTCCGACCATCACGAGATAGAGTGAATCTATCAATCGACTGAATCCCTGCATCCCCTAGTTGGACCTGCTGCAACATAGTTTTGACAACTACAAGAATCCATCCACGCCTCATCTCTAGTCCCTGCATGTGATCAATATATAGGCTCCATATATTGTGGGATAATTTGATGCATGCTAATATGCCCTATACCTGCCACTATGTAGTACCAATGATCGCTGGAAGCCACGTGTGCCAAATAGCTACCCCCTGAATGCAACCAATAGATGTGTATCCGATACTCGTAATTGACTCAGGGTATGTGGATCCCTCGTCCCTGCCAACCATCTCCCTTGGGTATGCCATCCGCCCTCTCGATAATGTGCCAATATAATGTCTGGAGCTTGGACACATATTGGGAAACTACCTAAGCCGTATCCAGTATCCTCTGCTCATGCATGGTCCCAAAATGCCCTGAGCAAAGAGTGATACATGTCTCCCTCGTGACTAGCTCCCTAGACGTAGGCTCGATGATGAACGATATGCCACCCATGCAGATGATCACCTCATCCCGCAACTTGTGGTTGCTAACTGACGCACCAACCCAATGCCACTGCTGAGAAGTCTCCCCCCTAATGTGCTGAATATCACCCAAATATCTTGGGTGAGCTCCTTGTCCCCCGCTACTAATGCCCAGAGTGCAAAAGGTCAACAGAAAAATCGACTGCATCCGTGAGGGATGTAGAAGAGGGTCAGGCGTAGGAGTCCCCGCGGGTACCCTCAAGTATCGCTCATCTGTGTCCCCGTCAATCCTAGGTGAACTACACCCAAAGGTCTACCCCAATGTTGCAGGAACTGTCCCCCCCACAAGGATCCAAAGGCAGATCCTCGTCCTGTACGGATCCACCACCGATCCTTCAACGGAACCACGGATCGCCTTTTTTTTTTGGCGGTTCCTGCAAAATTGGATTCGTGGGGCCCCGATCTGCGGCTCCCACTGCCCGATCTGCGGCTCCTACTGCCCGATCTGTGGTCCCTATTTACCTATCCGTGGATCCGGAAAGGATCGGGTGAGGATCTATGGAGGTTCGGGCGTGTATCCATTGCGGACCGCGAGTGGATTCGAGAGAAGGTGGACGGTTCTGCGGGGTTTTTTTGTTTTTGGAAATTTCGAACTGTTCTGTGAGGAACTACACTTTCTGAATACTCCCAAGGTGCTCCCTAATGGTAATGTTAAATTCTTAAAGTAAAAGTGACATTCTCCTTTATCTTTCATTTCCATCATTTTACTTAAATTTTTAACATTACCATGAAATGACTCAGGATGTTTGAGAGTGGTTCCAACCTCATCAGACTTCATATGGAGAAAACATAATTTCATATCCCATTCAAAATTCAGCAGACTTAACAGTTTTCAGGATCAATGGGATTGTGGCGTTTCATTGGATTATATCATGTATGAGGGCATGTGATTGGCATTTAATCAAGAGCAACAAGCCCTATATGTACCCCCCAAGTGTTGGTGTTATTGATTGTTGAACTCCTTTGTCATGGCCTTGGCAATTATGTACCCTTCACTCAAGTCAAAATCATTGATTAGGCATGTTAAGCTTTCTCTACCATATTATAAGGCTTGGATTAAGCTATTTGATTAAAATTAGGCAACGTTGACTAAAATCCCTATAGAATTGAAGTAGAGGCAAAGGCTAGACAAGAGAAGAGGAATCTAGATTGTAGATGGTTGATGTTGGAATAATTAATCATTGATGTACAATGGATGCCATATCTATCTTGATTTATGTAAAAATATGCATGTTTTCATGTCTTCTACAACTAATTTGGTATTTTGGATGTTTTTTTAATATAAATGCAAAAAAATATAATATAATATATATATATATAGTAGACGCTTCCGAGACACTTCGCTTCCTAGATTTTTGGAAAATGACGCTTCCGCGTCCCCGCTTCCAAAAAACATCCCCGTTTCGTCCCCGCTTCGTGCAACATTGGTCTGCCCGGTGTCTCCATCCATGGGTCTCCCTAGAGGCAACACTCCAAGACCTCGCTGTGCAGCACTACACACCCCTGCATACCACCGATCATCCTAGTACTCCTGGACATGCCACTGTACACTATGGCCTACCCCTGTACACCGCTGGATACCCTTGGCTACGACTATGCCATCCCATGTCCCCCCTGTGTCATTGTACCTGTCACTCCCCGTATGCACTCGATGCAATGTGAGGCACTTCCACTCTACAGCGTAGTCCAACATACTACGACACACCCCATGCATCTCCATGCCCATCTGCAGACCACTGCTCCACGCTAGATGCTCCTACCCATCCCTGAATGAGATGGCCTAAAGTTGTGTCCATATGCATCGATCCGCATCCAACCCATATCATCACCTCCACTGTCGCATCACCATGCTCTTCGATGAGGGGACCTCCCCTCCAAGTCCTCCCTAAGGGACCCAAGAAGTGAATCTCCCTAGGTGTCAGCAGTGATGCTATCCCTGCGCTACTCCTTGGCGTCCTCTATGCCCCACACAAAAGTGGAGAATCCCCAACTCCATACAAGGTACCATTTGGTGGCTTGCCAATGCCACCTCCTCCGACAAACACCTGCCAGACCGTGCTGATCACTCCATGATCCTGTGTACAAATGTTGTACCAAGTCAACCCAAGAAGCCTGTCCATAAACTTGTTGGCCACTGGTGCTGACCAAAACTCCCCAAGCGGAGGTGCACTCTCAACTGCTAGGTCAATTGTACCCTCTAGGTTGTAGTCAACTGGTATACCTCAGAAATGATAGGTGGTCCCTCCCGGATCCCATGCTAGTCGGGGCTTCCAACATACCCTGTGCCTGGAAACTCCTGCTAAGCTCCACCTGGTTCCACTACCATCTCCATAGCCCACTCTACCTGGTACCAACTCAGAATCTCTCACCATCCAACTCCAAGAGAGGGATCGAATGCACTAACTCCCGCACATAGAACAACCCCAACATGCGGGTGCTGCATGCTATGCAACTTAGGTCGTCTCATCTCGCTATCCTGGTCAATACATGAAATCTGATTGGGTAGCTCTTTCTCTCTTTGTCCAATGGGCCAAGGTAACTTAACAGTGTTGCCAGCCCTGTTTTTGTATGCCTGGAGAGGGCTGCTCTCACGCTCCAACATGCACTCTAGCTGCATCAGTGGGGAATCCAACTGCTCCCCAACGTGAGTCAATTTGGCCATGGACTCGGCACAAACTGCTCTCATTCCCTCCAGCTCCTCGTTCTGCTGCAGAATAGCCTCTCGTACTAATGTGGCCTTCCTTTTTAATGCTAGAAGGTCAACTTGAAACTGATGGAACTGTCGTAGGCATCTAGCACATGTAAACTTGGTCACAGTTCCAGATACCTCAACAACTGTTGGCATCTTGTCCATGGGTGGCACCCCCTCAATAGGGGGCTCTATGCGAGTAGGTTCTCTCCTCTCCACTAGGGTGTTAGCAGGGGCTATCAAAGAGGTCTCTAATAAAGGTGACTCTTGTGCCACACCAGGTATATCGATGTGCCCCTCAACATCTTGTGGGATCTCAACATCATGCTCAACCTCCTCCTTAGGCTCCTAATATCTAAAGCCATGTCTCCACTAGCAAAAGTGCCCCCTGGTCTCATCCTCTAACTGTCTCTGTCCTGCCTACTCCTTTTCAGGAGATCTGGTGCCTTGATCCAGTCGCCTTTACTCACATGATGTAGATGGTTGCACCCCTATGGCCTGCTCACCTCTAACGTCTCTGTTGTAAGGGTGAAGACGGGTTTGTTTTGTCACCCTTCTTAACTGGGCCAACCTCTCACCGTCCCAACGAATTTTACCCCTGAATTTCTGCATACTGGATTTCCCTTGAGCCAGGGTTTGTCTCTAGTTTCACCTGTCACTGTGCACTCATATCCAAAGCTTCCATGATCTTCTGGCTAGTTTCCCATAGCTGGGCCAAGATCATGCCCTAATACCACTGTAATGTTCCAAACTAGTAAAAATAGTGCTATGCAAAGCAAACAATACAAACAACGCCATGAAATTAAGTCAAACCATAATACCACAAAATTGGCAACCAAACTGGACTGTCTACTATTTTATTAAATGCGAAGAGGTGTATAACAAGGTGTTGGAATGTGTGCACCTGGGCTTGCTCTAAGCAAGCTAGCAAAAGCCTAAAATGAACAATGGAACACCCTCCTCTAGTCTGTTGGTAATCTGACCCAAGAGCTATGCTGTTACTGCCCAGAAAGGTGCTCTTGCCTTGAATGAGCTACCATTAGAGCCCTCCCTGTTGCTCAGAAAATTATGGGAAATTAATACCAGCCTCTACGCAAGAAACCCAAAATAACCCACGAAGGAATTGGCCAAATGTTGACCTTGGAATTTCAGCGCAAATTCCTCTTAGCTCCTCCAACTGTTGGCTGAGTTGGGACCGCTGTTTGACCCCTCGAATCTACCTAAAAAAATCCATAAATATCGGAGCATACTCCTTGCTAAAAACCCAGAAAAACTCAGAAAAACCCAGAAAGGTTTTCCCTTGGTTCCAACCTTCAAAAATTGACCCTTCACAGCTTGGCCCTCCTCCAAATACGAATTTTGTTGCTGTGATTGATCTTATCTATCTCTGCACTCCCAACTCCAACATTCCTCCACAAATGGCCCTCCAAATGATCTCCCAGCACCCCAACTCCAAAATCCCAGGGATAATGTTGCCCCAACAAATCTCACTCCAATGGCTGCATAGTCCTTGCTCTACTGTTACTCTCCTTGTTTTGCGCTGCTATTACTCACCCTGCTCTGTGCTGCTGCTACTCTCCTTGTTGCTGGAACTCAACTTCCTTGCCATTATTTTTGTTGATCAGTGGTTGTAACTTGTCATTGATGTCAACCCAAGCAGCACTAGGGGCTACCCCGATCTTGCAAGGGCATTTTGACTTGAGAACTCATATTATTTTGTGTCAATGATCTTCTCGATGGATTCTACTCGTCGAGATGTTTCCATTGATATATGGTACGCCTCCCAGTTCTTCACGGTTTGAGAGTTATTTGCGTTTGAAGTTAGTAACCCCAATTAGTGGGCTAAAACCCTATGGGGTTGTGGCATGGCACTCATAATTGGTTGTGGTCATTGAATAGTCAATAATTAATAATATTTTTTGCTCCTAAAATCCCTCCAACGTTCACTTGTTGAGGACCCTCTCAACTCAAGACATTCATATAAATAATGATCCTCATATCCTCCTCTTGTAGGGATTTTGTGGCTTCAAACAAGTCATCGTGGCATTTTCGCTATAACTTTTTTTCTGCGAAGCTTCAGAAGCTGAAATTAAAACCCATTTGAGCCGAAATCTTGGTGAACCTCGTGACCGAATTTCAGATCTTGGTTCGCTATATTTTTAGAGATATGATCTAAGGAAGTTAGGGTTTTTGTAGGCTTACGAATTCCATGTCAAACTGGTGACGTTGGGAAAATCGTCATAACTCTCTCTGAGCATTGGATTCAAATTTCATAAATAGTCACAAAAAGAGGACGGACTGTAGTTTGTTGAGTATCATTTTCAGGGCCGAAGATTGCAAAAGTGACACGTGGCACTTTGTACAAGTTCACTCCACTAAACCAGGTTGTAATTAGGTCATTGTGGGAGATTGGGTATAACACTTTCTTGAAGAATCCAATCTTGATCAGACCCGTGGTGTTGCAAATAGGACTTAGAGGGCTACCACAGGATGAAATTTCAGACCCTGGAGATCCGAAATTACATAGATACAACAGATTCAATATCGAGCTCCTAGAAGGCAAGAAAAAGCATGCATTCAAGGATCACTGCAGTAAGGACCACACATCAACAATCAAGGGTAAGTCTCCTATAGCAAGGTATGTATGATTAGTATTTACATTTGAATTTTGAGTATCATCTTTGACATATGTTTTTGCAGGACAACGTAAGTATATACAGGGTCTCGCTTATATCTTTATGTCTCTAAATGTCACAGTTAGTTTTGATACCACATTTTAGTTGTCTTATTCTTGATACTACACATTTGATGCTACACCAAGTCTGCTAAATCTATATGATGTTGTAAGTTCATGTTACTTTTCTTGTCATAGTTGATAGAATGGTCTCTGTTGTTGTACTTAGAACTTGGTTCATCACAAGTCTAGGGCCTGTCATCAGTTTCTATTGTATATATCTTTAGGTCAGTTTTGGATATAGTCTTGCATAGAGTCCAGGCCTATATCAAGAGTAAGAGTCTTTGTCTACTACTGCAACAAGTCAACAACAAAAGTGACAAGAACATTTCAGGTACGCATTGTAATTTTAATTTGTATTTATTCATTATTATGCACTTACATGTGTTTTGCAGGCAGAGGTAAGTTGAAGGGTATTTTGTTTTGTTTTGGGATTGGTTTCGCCGGGCAAATTTTGCATGCAGGTAGAAGAAGATTCAAGTACAACTTCAAGCAAGAATTCAAGAGCAGAAGTATCAAATCAAAGGAAGCATTGCAACGGGACATCCTTTGAAGACATGACAACCATCTGTATATTGTGAAGAAGTGTCAAGGCCAAGAGTCATCATTGTAAAGTTGTAAAAGAGTCATTTGTAAAAGTGTCATCATTGGAAGAGTCATTATTGTAAAAGAGTCAATCTGCCTAGAGTCGAAAATGCATTATTGGGAGGTAAAGGAGTTTTTGTTGGGATGATGTCATGGTTGGGTTGCAGGTCATAGTGTGATTGGGTGTTCGGTCAAAATCATTATAAATCATATTGTATCGTGGATTGTTGTCCTTGGTACGGGAATCCACACTCTTGTGTCATTTCAGTCATTATAGGGTGGCAGGGAGGTGCTAGGCTGGTGCATGAAGTTGCCTATATGTTGGAGCTTGTGAACACTTTAGGGTGGTAGGTTGGTCTAGGATGTTGGGGCATTAATTCAGTTGACTACTGAAGAAACTAGGGTGTTGGGGCGTCCTTCCAGTGGGAGCTGGAGAAGAATGCTTTTCTAGAATTCTAGGAAGTTGCTTTCATTTCAGTTGGGGCTGAAGATTAAAGAATTTATTAGAAAAACGTTCTGTGGTTTTTACCCGGAGGGGGTTTTCCACCTAAAATTTTTGTGCCTAATGTGTTCTTTTATTTACTGTTATTACTGCATAAACATTAATAATAATTGAAGACTAACTAATGCTCTAAAAAGATTTTAAAGTGCTAATTGCTAAGGAATATTGATTCACCCCCCTCTCAGTTTTTTCAACAATTTTCCTGTTGTTGTAACACAACCCTCCTGTTGCTCCTTTCCCTGCGACTGTAACTTGACCTCCTACTGTTACTTCCCCTACTGTTAGAACTCAGCTACAACTATTGTAACTCGTCTCCCTACTGTTGGAACTTGACTATAGCTGTTGTAACTCGTCTCCCTGTTGCTACTACGAACTGAGATGAAGAAGAACTCCCTCCTAGGGCTGGCACTCGAAGTCCACCGAAGTAAGGGTTGAGATCTCCGCTCGGAGACACTTGTGTGCTAAACAACACAGTAACCCGACTAAGCAGCTCGAGCAACTAAGATTGAGTTCAATATGTCAAAAGATACCAAATGAGGATGAGCCTCCTCTATTTATAATTCGTGGGCCTCTTTTCCCATGTGGGCCCCCTCCAACTAGCAATTCGACTTTCCCTCCTTAGTCATTCGAACTTCCCTATAAGGTGGTGCATATTTCCTCATGTGGGTGGCCCCCACGCCATGTCAACAAAACATTCTGGCCCCTTTTTCCTTCCCAAGTCTTTTCCAAAAAGGACATGGGTCCCATGGCCTCCAAAATTGTCAAAATTGTAGAATAGATAAACCTATAATAATTTAATTTCGAAAGGGACATTACATTATCACTGCAGCAGGATTTCTATTTTGAAATTTTCACATGGTATCAGAGCAAGGTTAAGCAGGAGTGTAGGCTGAAGAGCCCTTGTTGAGGAAAAGAAGGGAGTTCGAAATTACTGCAAAGGCAGAAAATCGAAACGCTAGAGAATTGCGTAGTTCTTAGGAAAGGACGCCATTTATTCTATAACAGTTGCTGGGGTAGGATAGCATCAGAAAACAACACAAAGATGGACACTCAAAGTAACTCAGAATTGACTTCTAGACTAGAAGAAGAATTCGCATGCCTAGCAAGTTCAACGTCAACAAATGTTTGGTATATTGATAGCGGGGCTTCAACTCATATGACTGGAGTACGAGAATATTTCTCGAGCTATCAAGAAGAACAAATGGATTTCCATATTACAATGGGAAATCGGACAAAGTGTACTCCAGTAGGGAGGGGCACCATAGCATTTCAGACAGAAGCAGGAACCAACATCTGAGCCACCAATGTTCTGCATGTGTCGGGATTAGGAATGAATATGATTTCAGTGTCCCAGTTACAGGACAAGGGATACGATGTATACTTCATTGGAAAGAAAGTATATGTCAAGCATCCACGCTGGAAGAAGAAAAGACAAATTGGAACTCGAAGCAACAAATTTTATAGGTTGCATCTTGAGTCTCCAATGGCACTGATAGGCAACAACTATGACGGTGAAAATTAATGAAATGAATTATGGCATAGGGGAATGGGACATTTACACCATGGAGCACCGAGGATGCTAAGAGAGACTGCTATAGGAGTACCAGTCCTTAGTAGTGAATATGATGACTTATGCAGAGGGTGTGTACTAGGAAAGTACACTAACGCAATTTTTTCTAGAAGTAACAATAGAGAAAAATGTGTATTAGGATTGATACACTCAGATATTTGTGGTCCTATGTCCACAACAACTCTTAGTGGTTGCGAATACTTCGTCACCTTTATTGATGATCACTCTAGAAAAACTTGGATCTATTTCTTAAAGACCAAGGATGAGGTCTTTGATCGTTTCCGAGAGTTTAAAGCTCTTGTTGAAAATATGAAAGGGAAAAAAATAAAGGTATTGCGTTCAGATAATGGTGGAGAATATACAGACAAAGACTTAATAAATTTCTGTGCAAAGGAGGGCATCAAAAAGGAGTGGACAACTCCATATAATTCGGAGCAGAATGGAATAGCAAAGCAGAAAAATAGATCTATTGTTGGGGCAGCCAAAGCTATCTTTTATGATCAGGATCTACCGAAGTATCTATGGGTAGAAGCTTGCAACACAACAATGTATATCCAAAATAGAACTCCTCATAAAGAATTGGGGAAGAAAACACCCGAAGGGGCCTTCATAGGGAAGAAGCCAGAAGTCAGTCATCTCAGGATATTCGGAGGCGTGGAGTATTGTCACATTCCAGATGAGAAGCGTAGTAAACTGGATTAGACTGCAGAAAAGGGATATCTCGTAGGATACAACGCACCTCAAAGCCATACAAAATCTACATTCCTCACAACATTGAACTGAGATGGGATGCAAAGTTGATGGAGGATAGAGCTTTGAAGAAATCTCGTGAGATGCCTGCAGAACATCAGTTAGGAGATGTTCCACTAGTCTAGGAATAGCAAGGGCAGCAAGGAGGACAGGCAGGAGGACAGACACCTGGATCGAGTACAGTGACCAGTACTAGTATCTCCTCAAAAGGAGGAAATCTAGATAGTTCTCAGCGAACAAAACAAGAGGAACAGGAGGAGGAGTTGGTTGAGCCTCCCACCACTAGTGGTAGAACCAACAGAGAGGTACGACAGACACTGAGGGACGCAGAGGAGTTTGTTGGAGCTCCTAGAACCGAGAAAAGGCAATGTAGACATCTTGACAAATACCAGGCATTGGTAGCTCAAGTTGCAGAACCCTCTAGCTTTCAGTAAGCTGTTCAGAATCAAGTATGGGTGGATGCCATGGTAGAAGAATGCAACTCTATCATGACGAATGATGTCTGGGAAGTAGTACCTAGACCAGAAGATAGATCAGTTGTAGGATCACGATGGATCTACAAGATCAAGTATGCTACAGATGGCAGTATAGAGAAGTACAAGGCTAGGTTCATGGCAAAGGGGTATGCTTAGAAAGAAGGAATAGACTATGAAGAGACCTTTGCCCCAGTTGCTCGATACACCTCTATCAGATTCGTTATATCCCTAACAGCTCAAATGGGATGGGAGATTCACCAGATGGATGTTAAGACAACATTCTTGAATAAGGTGATAGAAGAGGAGGTGTATATAGAACAACCCGAAGGCTTCGAAACTTATGAGAAGAGAATTCATGTTTGAGATTAAAGAAAGACCTGTATGGGCTCAAGCAAGCACCCAGAGCATGGTATGGTCGGATTGATAGTTACTTGCAGCAGTTGGGAGTTGTCAAGAGTGATGCTGATCCCAATCTCTACTATTTGATGGTAGAGAATGAGCCACTTATTCTGGTATTATATGTAGATGACTTGTTCCTAACTAGGTCATCTAGGCTCATATAGGATTGCAAGAAGAATCTTGAAGCTGAATTCAACATTAAGGACATGGGGTTGATGCATTATTTCCTAGGATTGGAAGTTTGCAGAAGAATAGGGAAATTTTCCTTGGACAAAGAAGATATGCTACAGAAATTCTGAAAAGATTCAGAATGCAGGATTGTCGACCCATGGCTACTCCCATGATTACCAACCGGAAGAAAATAGATGCATTAGGAGACAAGGAAGTAGACCCCACTTTGTACAGGCAACTCATTGAGTCGCTCATGTATTTGTTCAACACTATGCCGAACATTTGCTTTGCTGTCAACACTCTTAGTCAGTTCATGGTGGAACCAAAAAGGGTGCATTGGGCGGCAGTTAGACAAATTCTTAGGTATGTGCGCGGAACAGTGGGATATGGGTTGAAATAGTCCCGAGGGGAGGACGTCAGATTGAATGGGTTCACAGATGAAGATTGGGCAGGTAGTTCAGTAGACCGAAAAGGTACCTCAGGGCACTGCTTCAGTGTTGGATCAGGAATGATATCTTGGTGCAGCAAGAAGCAGAAATCGGTAGCTCTAAGCTCAGCAAAAGAAGAATATATGGCAACGAGCACAACTATGTGCGAAGTTATATGGCTCAGAAAATTGCTTGTGAGCTTGTTCAGAAAAAGGATGGAAGTGACCAGGGTTTACTATGATAATCAGAGTTGTATCAAACTATATGAGAATCTAGTATTTCATGGTCGGTCGAAACACATAGATATCAGATGTCACTTTATCAGAGACTATGTTCAACGTGGGGTAGTACAACTATAGTATGTCCCCACAGGAGATCAGGTAGCAGACATACTCACAGAGGCTCTCGGAAGGGCTAAGTTCATTCAGTTCAGAGAGCAGATGGGTATTGTAGAGAATCCGTTTCAGTAGAAGGAACAATTTGCAACTTTGCAGTGCAGGGGCAGTTGGCAGTGGTAGTGCCAGCAACAACACGGATGCAGAAATTTAGAGGGAGTTGCACTACAGATGCAGTGTTGATGGTGGCAGGGTCAATAGTATAGATGCAACATTTGCGCAGTAGTTGATGGACAATAGGTCAGACATCAACAACGCAGAGGACAATGTTATGAAGTCAGAGTGATGCTTCAGTGGATTGCATTGTTAGAGCATAGTCCTCGCTAAGAGGGAGTGTTGATTTCTGGTGGCATCGGATGTACTCTAAGTCTCAAAATTTGCGGGGAGGCTTAGACACATGCATTCTCCAATACCCAGAAATTGATTTGGGAAATTCCACCCGGAGATAGTTTTATTAAAATAATTAATTATTTTTAATGGGACTCTAAGTCTAAACTTATGAAATTAAAAGAATTAATGGGTATTAATCTAAACTGTGGGTGAAACTTCTAGCAAAAGGCAGAGATCAAGTCAATATGATCCTAGCCATTGATTAGGATCTTGTTGACCACTACGTGTCAACTACCCATAGCAGTTCACCCCTTTTTTCGCAAAAGGGATAGTGCCTAATCGATGTGTTTCTGCCATCCAGCTATCATCATCAGCCTGATCATGTTATTTTGTAAACCCAGTCTGCATGTGTAAATTGTAAATAATCTTAGCAGATCTGTGTCATGCATGTAATTGCCTAGGTAAACTTAATTTTCTAGTGATAATCTACATTCCGGAAGGTTTTTTGTCTCACCGATCCATGATCGGCAGAGTTTTCCTTCAGCCTTACCCCAAAGCCGGAATGGATTTTGTCATTAGAATCTTAGGGGAGTCCTAGTGTGTTAGATCGAGTCTATGTAAAAGTGATTTGGGAATAATCCTAACTATTTGGTTAGGTTATTTTATTACAAATTGCTTGATCTGCTAGATTATGTTTGTATCGCAGAACTGGGTAGTCTATGAGGGTCTATGTCAAATGGGTTTTCCCCCTTGAGATGTAAAAATGTAAAAATCATGATGTAAAATGTCTTGAGGGTTAGAAAAATAATTTATCCCCTCATAAGTCCTAAGTCCTAGGTCCTAGGTAATTTTAAATTTTCCAAAGGCTAAGTTCGAGGGTCTTTTAAAAAAATTAAATTTTAAGAGGTCCAGGGACTAAGGTTAAATGATTATTTTGCTAAATTTTATGCCCTTGGTCCCTAGGGTTAAGTCAAAGTCAAAATTTTGAGGAAATTAATTCAAAAATTAAATTTTTGAATTAATTAAAATGCATTTAAATGATAATTTCGAATTTCCTCATTATTTTAATTTCGACAGATGAGATTAAAAGATTTTTTGATCCTCATCAATGGTCGAGATCGCTTTGACAAGGATCACTCGAACTAGCCGTTGGGAAATTTTTCTTTAAATAGGAGGTCAGTGGTCAGTTGAAGGTCATTCGATCTTAGAGTCGTGTGCTAAGGAAAGCTCTCTTGTAATCGTTTTTCATGTGCAAATAAAGAAAGACTTTGGGGTTAATCTCTGCTGGTGTTACTCTTTGGAAAAATGCTGTAAGATGTTTTATTTTCTTGCATAGATTTACTTTCAGCCATTGATGTTAGCTTATTGAAGATTGATTTAAACACAGGTATCTTGTTTAATCGCTAGGGTTTGAATGATAGTTCAATTTCTGAATATAATGGCAGGTATCTCCATTAGACCCGAATTTCACTGTCGTTTTCTCCCTCTATGTTAATGGTTGAATTAAGTTGTGTAGGAAATCCTTGATTTTGAGATTACCGGGCGTTCGGGGAAGTCTTCAGTTGGACCAGCCAACTCCCAGATTGCTTTTTCTGAAGAGCCCAGTTGGGATTTGATCCCGGGCTTATCATTAGAATTTCTGTTGCAGATGCATGAAGGGTTTTCTGAAGCACCTCATATTAAATTTAAAATCTTAAAATATATGTGTGGCAGAATGACAGATCTGGCTGCTTAGAGCCTTTAACCTGTGAATACTGTAATTATTTAGCTGGTTTTAGAGTTTTTTTTAGTTTCATCCTTGCACATATTGTTTCTAGGTATTCTGTTTTGCTATTGTAGGTTGCAGATCTAAAGAGGAGATTTTTGTTTGAAGCCAGATCTAGGTCCTGGAGGGTAAGATCTGGCCTCAGAGTCAGCTCTTGCAGGGGTATTTGTTTCGAGATCTGGAAAATTTTGTGGGTTTTTCATCTAACAATCTGAAGCAGCTGATTTAAAAATTCTAAATTAAGTTTTCTGGAAAAGGTTTTTGAAGAAATTCGAGGTTTTCCAAGCCATTTGTCTGCTGTTGCCTGGGGTTTCATTTTTGCATGAAATTTTCGAATTTTTTTTAAAGGGTGAATGCTACCCTAGGCATGCAACAGACTCTCCATCCATTTCACGCTTCATTCTCAATCTCCCTACGCAGCCTCATCCTCAAAAAATTACAAAGTTTCCAGCTCCACGCAGCTTTCTCTCACTGCAAACCCATCTCCCTCCCGCGTGTTCTTCATCAAACCCTCTCAACCACGTCTATTTCCCTCTATCCCTTACGCAACTGCTATACATTTCTGCATGCTCCCTGCTCCATCCCCTTTACACCATCGCTCCTCACTGCAATTGCCAACCTCCTCTCGACGCTTTTCTTCACTCCATACCTCGCAAATCATTCAACGTTGCCTCGTTCCTCCTTACTCCGCAAACCTTGACTGCAAACCCTCATCCGTTGTAGACTCCATGCAGCCATTTCCTCACAGCCCCTTCTCCTCTCGTCCCAGTTTCGCCGCATTCAACTCCTTTTCCCTGCGACCCCTCCGTCCATTGCTGCCATTCATTCACCCGCTGCTCATCCTGTTGGATCTGCGTTGAAAAAACCTTCAGCACCATCCCCTTGCTGTCTGCAATCTCCCTCACGTAGCTCCTTCTCTGCGTGCTACCCTCGACGCCGCGATTCTGCTCTTCTCATTGCACATCCAGCTTACGCTTTCCGTCGAGCAAGCTTTAGCTCCTCATGCACACCTGCATTCACACCAAACGAACATTCGATTTTGTTTTTATTATTATCTATGTATGCATAGGGTTTAGCGTTAGTTTAGTTCTTTTGTTTTATTTCATTTGTATTTATTTAGGAGTTAGGGTGTATATATTTCTTTAGGTTTAGGTTTTAGTCTTAGAATTAGTTTAGCTTAGTTTTATTTTAAATAAAATCAAATAATACAAAAATAAAATAAAAAAATCATGAAAAGCATATAAAAGGTCTAGTCCTTAATTTTTTATTTAGTTTTGTTTTATTTTAAAATTTAGTTTTTCTTTATGATCTTGATTTATATCTTAATCATAAAAAATAAAAAATAAAAAATATAAAAATCCTAAAAAAGCATAAAAGTTAATCTCAGGGTTTTGATTTATTTTTGTTTAGATTTTCTATAAAAAATAAAAATAAAAATTAAAAATTAAATTTTGGTTTCATTTAAATTTTATTTGTTTTATCTTTGATGAAAAATTCTAAAATTAAAAATCTAAAAAATTTCTAAAAACTTAAAAAATAAAAAATAAAAATAAAAATATTTAAAGTTTTTTTTTTTTTTTTTTGAAAAAAGATTAATTAAAAATTGGAAATTCCTTTTGATGTCTTTCCTGTTGTGGTATCAGTGTTCATCATTTTACTATAGTTAAATGTGCTTAAATTTTTATCTGGAGTTTAACTATTGGAAAGTGATAAATTTCCTAGAGTTGGAATTTCAAGCATAATCATTTTAAATTCTAGTTGGTTAGCATTTAAATTTTGTGGTTATTCAAAGCATTTGCATCTCTTGAAATTTAATTGCTAAGACATTGTGCTTTTATAGAAAATCTTTCGTTATTGCTTGAATTATATAATGCTTGTTACATATCAGATATTTTTCAAGCAATCATTAATTATTTCATAAGCAGCAGCAACTAGTTGATTACCTTGGATCATTGACTCCATAAGCCACTGGTTGTAATCATTTAAAATCTAATTAAATCCTAAGCCTTGCTAAGCCTTCATCAAGTATTTGATTTGCTTCGTTGTGTCTCCCACATCGACTTATTCCCAGTTGGTTCTCCTTTTTCCCATAGGGTCTACCCCCCTTAGCCTGCTATAGGGAAACGGCTTAAACGGAGAGATCGGGGATCAGGGTGACAGCCCCCGATCTGAGCATTGTCGCGCTGCCCAGACAATCTGTGCAACAACATTTCTTGGCGCCGTTGCCAGGGACTGATTTATTGGGCCTGGGCTTTACGACATTCATCATTTAGCTTTCATCTTTCTATCATTCATTTGAGCCGACAACGACAACATTTTTGGGGGCCGTTGTCGGGGACATTTTATTCTCGGCGCTTCAATGACATTTGATCATTCATCTTCTCATTTGTCATTTTTTCATTTGAGCCGGCAACAACAACACTTTTTGGCGCCGCTGCCAGGGAAATTTTATTCTCGGTGTTTCAACGACGTTTCCTCGACATTCGTCATTCATCATTCATCTTTCATCTTTCTATCATTCATTTGAGCTGACAAAGTCAACATTTTTTGGCGTCATTTGATTTTTTCATTGCCCTATCTTTCGTCATATCATTTCATTTGCACTTTTAGCACCTGGACTTCTTGGTTCATTTCTTGTTTTGGTGTCGACTCCATTTCTTTTATTTATTATTTCCCAGACAAGAAGCCATCTCTTATATCTGATTGTTTGTTGCCTTTTGGATCCTAGAGTTAGATTCATGTTCAAGTGGCGAGTCCACTTCTTTTATCTCTTGATTTTCTTGAGCAAAGGTCTTTCTCTATCATCCATTTGGTCCCTCATTATTCATCATGGATTATTCGTTTACCCCGTGTCATTTTACTGATGTTCTCCATGATATTCTAAAAGTGGCCATTCATAAATTGTCTTTGTTCTCGGGTGGTTATTCAGTCGTTGTTAAAAAGCATCTATGCAGGTTTTCTCGTATAATGCTCATTTATTGTAGTTCTCCTCAGTATGATCATGAAGATGTCAAAATGCGTCTATTTGTCTTTTCTTTAGAGGGTGATGCTTTGAATTGATTTAATAATTGTCCTGAAGATTCTTTTACTTCTTTACAAGACATCGTTCATACTTTTAAAGATAGATATATCAAGATAGCTCGCCTTGTTCTCCTAAAATTATGCAACGGGATGAAAGTGATCTTGTGAAGGGTCTAGCTGTCGATGAAAGATTTCAAGACAATTCTCCATATCAGAATGTCCTATCCACCTGTACCGGTACAGATCAAATCCATGACAACGGAAAAGCAGGAACAAATTGTCAAATCAGTGTTGACAATGAAAGGGAAAATCAGAAGCAAATTATAGAAGAACTAATGCAGCTGGTAAAAAATATGGAGATTAATCAAGAAAAGTTGGTAACTGATTACGTCAATGATATGAGAACTTTATACACCCACCTGGAAAAGCGAGATAAGGAGATGGATACCATGAAAGCTAATCATAATAGGAAATTAATTCTATGCAAAACAAGTTAATTAACTATGGGTGAAGAAATGACTATCATGACATTCGATTATAACAATCAGTTGGCTACCATGCAAGCAAATCATAAGAAAGAGATAAACTCTATGCAACATTTCTTGATGACCATAAAGGCAAAGAATGACAAAGTAATAAAAGATATGGAAGCTAGTCAGATATGTCTTTAGAATAAGTTATTGAGCATGGAGGAAGACCATGCCAAGGAAATCAGTGCTACGAAGGTTGAACACTCTAACCAGATGGATGCCATAACAGTACAGGTACATAAATTTCACCATCGGTCAGAGGATGAAAGAAACAAGGAGACGTCAATAGATCAGAAGCCTCCTTATCTGCTACAACAAGCTCCATCTTATTATGAGGAGGTCATTGGTTCCATTGAAAAGTGGTTAATTGAAGGTGACCCGGATAAAACAGAAAACGATAAAGATCAAATGCAAAATGAAGAAACACATGCCACGCATATCTTACATACTTCATCTGAGGGTTTTGAAGCAGGATGTTCCACAAAGAAAAAACGTAAGAGAAAGAGAACGAGAAAGCGATTTGATGCATTAGATGGCCGCGAGCAGCTGGATTTTCGGATAAGAAAAAGTCTTACCATATGCAGAAGTGGACATGGCACATCTGAGAAGCAGCCGACAGACTTGCCTGAAAGCAGGCAAATGCTCAGTATACACTATATTGAACGCATCTGATGCCATCAAACATCCTCTGTATTTCTAACCCTACTCTCTCTTTTCAGCGTTTCATTTCTGTTTTAGGATTAGATTCACTTTTCATGTTACTAGATAGTTAATGAATGAAGAGCTCGTTCTTTCCTGTGCTTAACATTATATGATGATTTTTGGATGGACACTACTTATGTTATGTTGTGTGTTGCGTGGATGCAGATTCTGGATTCTCACATTCCTCCAGTGTAGCAACGTGTCCCCAAGTAGAGCCAGATGTTGACCACTACGTGTCAGCTACCCATAGTAGTACACCCCTTTTTTCGCAAAAGGGATAGCGCCTATTCGATGTGTTCCTGCCATCCAGCTATCATCATCAGCTTGAGGATCATGTTATTTTGTAAACCCAGTCTGCATGTGTAAATTGTAAATAATCTTAACAGATTTGTGTCATGCATGTAATTGCCTACGTAAACCTGATTTTCTAGTGATAATTTACATTTCGGAAGGTTTTTTGTCTCACCGATCCATGATCGGCAGAGTTTTCCTTCAGCGTTACCCCAAAGCCGGAATGGATTTTGTCATTAGAATCTTAGGGGAGTCCTAGTGTGTTAGATCGAGTCTATGTAAAAGTGATTTGGGAATAATCCTAACTATTTGGTTAGGTTATTTTATTACAAATTGTTTGATTTGCTAGATTATGTTTGTATCGCAGAACTGGGTAGTCTATGAGGGTCTATGTCAAACGGGTTTTCCCCCTTGAGATGTAAAAATGTAAAAATCATGATGTAAAATGTCTTGAGGGTTAGAAAAATAATTTATCCCCTCATAAGTCCTAAGTCCTAGGTCCTAGGTAATTTTGAATTTTCCAAAGGCTAAGTTCGAGAGTCCTTTAAAAAAAATTAAATTTTAAGAGGTCCAGGGACTAAAGTTAAATGATTATTTTGCTAAATTTTATGCCCTTGGTCCCTAGGGTTAAGTCAAAGTCAAAATTTTGAGGAAATTAATTCAAAAATTAAAATTTTGAATTAATTAAAATGCATTTAAATGATAATTTCGAATTTCCTCATTATTTTAATTTCGACGGATGAGATTAAAAGATTTTTTGATTCTCATCAACGGTCGAGATTGCTTTGACAAGGATCACTCGAACTAGCCGTTGGGAAATTTTTCTTTAAATAGGAGGTCAGTGGTCAGTTGAGATCATTCGATCTTAGAGTTGTGTGCTAAGGAAAGCTCTCTTGTAATCGTTTTTCATGTGCAAATAAAGAAAGACTTTGGGGTTAATCTTTGCTGGTGTTACTCTTCGGGAAAACACCGTAAGATGTTATATTTTCTTGCATAGATTTACTTTCAGCCATTGATGTTAGCTTATTGAAGATTGATTTAAACACATGTATCTTGTTTAATCACTAGGGTTTGAATGATTGTTCAATTTCTGAATATAATGGCAGGTATCTCCATTAGACCTGAATTTCACTGTCGTTTTCTCCCTCTATGTTAATGGTTGAATTAAGTTGTGCAGGAAATCCTTGATTTTAAGATTACCAGGCGTTTGGGGAAGTCTTCAGTTGGACGAGCCAACTCCCAGATTGCTTTTTCTGAAGAGCCCAGCTGGGATTTGATCCCGGGCTTATCATTAGAATTTCTGTTGCGGATGCATGAAGGGTTTTCTGAAACACCTCATCTTAAATTTAAAATCTTAAAAAATATGTGTGGCATAATGAAAGATATGGCTGCTTAGAGCCTTTAACCTATGAATACTGTAATTATTTAGCTGGTTTTAGAGATTTTTTTAGTTTCATCCTTGCACATATTGTTTTTGGGTATTCTGTTTTGCTATTGCAGGTTGCAAATCTGAAGAGGAGATTTTTGTTTGAAGCTAGATCTGAGCCCTGGAGGGTAAGATCTGGCCTCAAAGTCAGCTCTTGCAGGGGTATTTGTTTCAGGATCTGGAAAATTTTGTGGGTTTTTCATTTGACAATCTGAAGCAGCTGATTTCAAAATTCTAAATTAAGTTTTCTAGAAAAGGTTTTTGAAGAAATTCAAGGTTTTTCAAGCCATTTGTCTACTGTTGCTTGGGGTTTCATTTTTGCAGGAAATTTTCGAATTTTTTTTAAGGGTGAACGCTGCCCTCTGCATGCAACAGACCAGTGTTGAAAATATCGGTATCGGCAAAATATCGGTGAGGGTCAAGAAAATATCTTATCGGAAATATCGGCGAAAATATCGGCGAAAATATCGGCAAAATATCGGTAAATATCGGCAAGCATAAAAAATAATTTTTTCAAATTTTTAAATATAGCCGATATTTTGCCGATATTTTCCGATATTTGCCGATATTTTGAAAATATCGCGATATTTTCAAAACAGAAAATATCGCGATATTTTCTCGGCGATATATCGTTTTGCCGAAAATATCGCGATATTTCCGAATATCGCCGATATATCGCCGATATTATCAACAGTGCAACAGACTCTCCATCCATTTCACACTTCATTCTCAATCTCCCTATGCAGCCTCATCCTCAAAAAATTACAAAGTTTCCAGCTCCACGCAGCTTTCTCTCACTGCAAACCCATCTACCTCCCACGTGTTCTTCATCAAACCCTCTCAACCACGTCTATTTCCCTCTATCCCTTACGCAGTTGCTATTCATTTCTGCGTGCTCCCTGCTCCATCCCCTTTACACCATCGCTCCTCGCTGCAATTGCCAACCTCCTCTCCACGCTTTTCTTCACTCCATACCTCGCAAATCATTCAACGCTGCCTCGTTCCTCCTTACTCCGCAAACCCTGACTGCAAACCCTCATCCGTTGCAGACTCCTCCACGCAGCCATTTCCTCGCAGCCCCTTCTCCTCTCGTCCCAATTCCGCCGCATTCAACTCCTTTTCCCTGTGACCCCTCCGTCCATTGCTGCCATTCATTCACCCGTTGCTCATCCTGTTGGATCTGCATTGAAAAAACCTTCAACGCCATCCCCTTGCTGTCTGCAATCTCCCTCACGCAGCTTCTTCTCTACGTGCTACCCTCGATGCTGCCATTCTGCTCTTCTCATCGCACGTCCAGCTTACCCTTTCCGTCGAGCAAGCTTCAGCTCCTCACGCACACCTGCATTCACACCAAACAAACATTCGATTTTGTTTTTATTATTATCTATGTATGCATAGGGTTTAGCGTTAGTTTAGTTCTTTTGTTTTATTTCATTTGTATTTATTTAGGAGTTAGGGTGTATATATTTCTTTCTGAGTAATCGGATTTGTTGATATACCCCGGTGAATCCGAATCCCGCGTATCCGATACGATTCGCTGGAAAATCGTATCCCAAAACCGAATTCGACAAGTCCGACTAGGATTCGTACAAATCCTGTACGAATCCCGTACATGCTCAGCGAATCCCGATTTTAGGATTCGTATCCCAGAAAAGTGCCTCCCACGGGTTAAAAAGCACGCATTTCCTTCATTCTTTCACGCTGTTTGTCATTTGTATTTGCATTGTTTGAGCTGTTTGCAAGGAGATAAGGGTTTGGTCACCAATCCCGAGGTTTGAAATAGGCCTATACCCAAGCGAATCCCATAATCCAAAAGGAGGCCAAAGTGCACAAAAGTCCTTTTCAAGAAATATGGAGTTCGATTCACTTGAGAAAGAGAACTGAATGACTTTGCAACCGTCCCGTATCAAGAGAAAAATAAAAGGAACGAACCCTTGATCCTTTCGAAAAGCGAAACTCCAATCCAAAGATCTCTTGTCTGATATACGATGCTCCACAAGTCCGAAGTGAAATTTCAGAACTCGCAATTACTCAAAATGATATTCATTTCATACTGCTTTAGAAGATTAGGAATGATGTCTTTATATAGTCTTTTGAAGCCATGGATTAAGGAACCGACTTAATGTTTTTGAGGAGGAAAAAATCCTATTTTGAATATTTAAAAAGGTTGAAGCCCCGGGATATGATTTTGACATTAGGATACGAACCACATTTGGATATATTAATAAAATTATTCTCGGTCCTTTCTATATAAAAGATAAAAGGACATATAATTTTAATAATATTTCTTTTAACTTTTGACTATATTAAGCTTATATTAAATTTATATTAAACTTTCTTTATTCAATTTTCCTTTGACCTTTTGACTTGATGATCTTGCCAAGCCACATTAACTCCAACATTGATGATTTTGTATGTACTATGCATGCTATAGATGAAGATCTATGTTTGAAATCAATAAATTTGTATCATTAATTAAAATTTGTGTAAGAAATATCTAATTTTTAATATATATATATATATATATATATATTTTAAATATATATATATATATATATATATATATATATATATTTTAAATATATATATATATATATATATATATATATATATATTTTAAATATATATATATATATATTTTTAATAAAATAATATATAACAATTCCTACGTGTCCTGTTCCGGGGGTCAACGTGTCCGAATCCGACACTACGAATCTCGAATCCCCGTGTTAGGTGACTTAGATTTCTTTAGGCTTAGGTTTTAGTCTTAGAATTAGTTTAGCTTAGTTTTATTTTAAATCAAATCAAATAATACAAAAATAAAATAAAAAAATAAAAAATCATGAAAAGCATATAAAAGGTCTAGTCCTTAGTTTTTTATTTAGTTTTGTTTTATTTTAAAATTTAGTTTTTCTTTATGATCTTGATTTATATTTTAATCATAAAAAATAATATAAAATATAAAATATAAAAGTCCTAAAAAACATAAAAGTTAATCTTAGGGTTTTGATTTATTTTTGTTTAGATTCTCTATAAAAAATAAAAATAAAAATAAAAAATTAAATTTTGGTTTCATTTAAATTTTATTTGTTTTATCTTTGATGAAAAATTCTAGAATTAAAAATCTAAAAATTTTCTAAAAACTTAAAAAATAAAAAATAAAAATATTTAAAAATTATTTTTTTGTGAAAAAAGACTAATTAAAAATTGGAAATTCCTTTTGATGCCTTTTTCTGTTGTGGTATCAGTATTCATCATTTTACTATAGTTAAATGTGCTTAAATTTTTATCTGGAGTTTAGCTATTGGAAAGTTATAAAATTCCTAGAGTTGGAATTTCAAGCATAATCATTTTAAATTCTAGCTAGTTAGCATTTAAATTTTGTGGTTATTCAAAGCATTTGCATCTCTTGAAATTTAATTGCTAAGACATTGTGCTTTTATAGAAAAGTTTTCGTTATTGCTTGAATTATATAATGCTCGTTACATATCAGATATTTTTCAAGCAATCATTAATTATTTCATAAGCAGCCGCAGCTAATTGATTACCTTGGATCATCGACTCCATAAGGCACTGGTTATAATCATTTAAAATCTAATTAAATCCTAAGCCTTGCTAAGCCTTCATCAAGTATTTGATTTGCTTCGCTGTGTCTCCCACACCCGCTGATTCCCAGCTGGTTCTCCTTTTTCCCATAGGGTCTACCCCCTTTAGCCTGTTATAGGGAGATGACTTAAATGGAGAGATCGGGGATCAGGGTGACAACCCCCGATTTGAGCGTTGTCGCGCTGCCCAGACAATCTGTGCGACAACAGATCTAATCTGGGCAGTTGATTGATCAACGAGAGGATTATAAGAGGCGGCTTGATGGGCACTTGGAGAATACACCAGAGGCAGATACGCAGTTACCCAAGTAAGATCGATTTTCTCACTGGTCGAAGTTTGGCAAGAGAAAATCGAATCAGAGAGAGAGTTGCAGATGAGAGAGAGAGAGGGCATCAACACTAGTCAGGAGTACAAGGCAAGACGACGCAGAATAGCGAGAGCCAGCGCATAATTGTGACACAGAAAGAGGCAGTGCAGGGCAGGTTGATGCTGGAACTGCGTGAGCAGTTTGATGCTGGGCCAGCATGAGGAAAAGTGGTGCAGGAAGATACAGAGGGATTCAGATCGCTGAGGAGCACTTCTCCTGGATCAGGTAAGGAAGCGTCTGTAAATTTTCTCACTTCTGTTTTGTTGGTTGTATATTGTGCAAGAGATTTTTGCTGAAGAATAATAAAGAAACCCTCATCTGTTGCACTGATTTTCCCACATTGGGTTTTTCTGGGGACGATTGTCCAAAAATAACTGTCATTATGGTTATTCTTGTGTTGTTATTGCATTTGCTTTCAGAATTTTATTTGTGAAGACTGCAGTAGAATTTATTTTGATATTCACCGTAAGAACACTGTGAATATCTTATTTCCGAGTTAATAAGTAGAAGAAATAATATTATCATAGTAGTAGGATTTCTATTTTGAAATTTTAACATTGTTATCCCGACCATGCTCACTGAGGAGTGGAGTATCCCACCAATCCACTGGATCCTTGGATCGCATAACCATACTAGAGGTCCACAACCCCCAATCCTCTCTGCCTGCCACTGTGATATGCTGCTAGCTGTTGGGAGCCCTCTGTGCCTCGTCTCAACCCTTGTAGTTTTCTAATAGGTAGGCACCGAGCATCAAGAACCTGTGCCGCAAATATACAGCTGCTCTGTGCCTACCAAATCACACAGCAAGATCTGTTATCCCAACTCCTGATGATGTGCTCGAGTATTGCCAGAAGCCTAGGCATCATCCTGCAAATAATGACTAACGTCCTTCGCACCTCATGCTCACCTAACACCTCGAATTGTCCACCTGAAAAATCACCATGTAACTCACTCTCGGTCACCTCCCCAAGTGTGAGCCTAGGGGTGGAACATATGCTACCTTGACAATCAACCATGCCATCCCTAAGCCTGTAATCGTCAACTCATGCACCTACTAAGTGTCTCAACTTGAGAGTCTCCTCTCGGCCCATGACATGTTGTGTCTCATCTAACTGCCTAGGGTGAGCCTCCCATGCCCTGCTTTCTAAATGGAGAGTGTCAAAGGGCAACAACCAAACCCTATGCGACTGTAAGAAACACTGGAGGATGATGGGTGGGTATGTCCCAAAGAGTATGATCAAGAGTCTGCTGGAATGCTCAAGAGTAATCCTATGGACGACGCTCTCTCCGCCTTGGTTCTGCTGATAACCCCCTCGAGGCCCTGCCTCCACTATACATGGTGTCTCCAGATGCTCAACAATGTCCTCATTGATCCTAGGTGAGTTGCTTCCAATGGTACACCTACTATCCCTGTCCATAAGTCTCCCTGGAGGCAACGCTCCAAGAGCCTGTTGTGCTACATCATGTGTCACTGCATACCACCAAGTTGTTGATTTCTGGTAGCTTCGGATGTGCCCTAAGCCTCAAAATTTGCAGGGAGGCTAGGACATGTATTCCAGAATACCCAAAAATCGTTTTGGGAAATTCCACCCAGAGATAGTTTTATTAAAATAATTAATTATTTTTAATGGATGCCTAAGTCTAAATTTAGGAAATTAAAATAATTAAAGGGTATTAATTAAACTGGGAGAGAAACTTCTAGAAGAAGACGAGGATCAAGTCAAAATGATCTGAGCCATTGATTAGAATCTAATCTGCGTCGTTGATTGATCAACGAGAGGATTATAAGAAGGAATTTGATGGACATTTGGAAAATACACCAGGCAAATACTCAGTTGCCCAAGTAGATCGATTTTCTCACTGGCTGAAGTTCGGCAAGAGGAAATCGAATCAGAGGGTGAGTTGCAGGTGAGAGGGAGAGGGTATTAGCAATAGTCGAGAGTGTAGGAAACGGCAGGAAGAGGCAGCGCAGAAGAGGGACATAGATCACCCACACAGAGATAGTGACGCAGGGATAGCGCAGTCACTACGCAGAGGGTGACAGAGTGGCTAGCTTGAGGGCAACAGGTCCTCTCAGGTGTCAGAAATTCACTGTGGAGTGGAGCAATTGTTTCTAAAATTTCTCCAAGTGATTCTTCTTCTATTCTGCTATCCATAGATTACACATGAGATTTTACTTAAGAATAATAAAAGAAACCCTCATTTATTGCATCGGTTTTCCCACATAGGGTTTTCCCGAGGACAATTGTCCAAAAACAACTGTGTTAATGTGTTATTGTTGTGCTAGTATTTTCCTTACGTTTGTTTTCCGCAATAATGAATTTGTGAAGATTGCAGTGTATGTATTTCGATATTTTCCATATACAACTGCAAATAATTTGTTTCCGTAAATTAACAAAAAGAAGAAATATTATCAGTTGCTGCAGTAGGATTTGGAATTTCCATATTTTCACATGGTATCAGCGCAAAGGTGAAGCAAGAGAGCAAATCGGAAGAGCCCACTGTTGAAGAGGAGGGAGATCGAAGTGCTGCGTAGGCAGCAGATCAAATCCCTAGAGGGATTGAGTAGTCCAAGTCAGGAGGGCAAGATTCTCGAGAAAATCTCTCTCTGAGTGAGTTGATAGAGAGGTAAGATTTCCAGTTCTTGATTTGTCAGTGGTAGAGGGAGTAGTGCAGCAGCAGATCCAGCGTTGAGCAGTCTTCAGGTGGGACGCAGTTTTCTGCAGCAGTTGCTGGGGCAGAAAAACGTCAGGAGAAGGAGAATAGCACAGAACAACATGGATAGTCAAGATGTATTATCTTCCAGATTGGAAGAAGAATTCACATGTTTGTCAAGTTCAGCATCAACAGGTGTTTGGTATATTGATAGCAGGGCTTCAGCTCACATGACTGGAGTACGAGAGTACTTCTCTAGCTATCAAGAAGAGTAGATGGACTTCCAGATCACTATGGGAAACAAAACGAAGTGTACTCCAGTAGGGAGAGGCACCATAGCATTTCAAACGAAAGCAAGAACCAACATAAGAGCCACTAATGTGCTGCATGTGTCGGGGTTAGGAATGAATCTAATTTCAGTGTCCCAATTACAGGACAAGGGGTACGATGTATACTTCATTGGAAGGAAAGTGTATGTCAAACATCCCAGCTAGAAGAAGAAGAGACAAATTGGAGCTCGAAGCAACAAATTGTATAGATTGCAGCTCGAATCTCCAATGGCACTAATAGGCAATAATCATAATGGGGAAAAGGAACTGAATGAACTATGGCACAGGAGAATGGGACACTTACACCATGGAGCACTGAGGATGCTCAAAGAGACTGTTACAGGAGTTCCAGTTCTTAGTACTGAGCATGATGATGTATGCAGAGGATGCGTACTAGGGAAATATGCTAAGGCAACTTTTCCCAGAAGTGACAACAGAGCAAGAGGCGTGTTGGGATTGATACACTCAAATATTTGTGGCCCAATGTCCATGAAAGCTCTTAGCGGTGGTGAGTACTTTGTCACCTTTATTGATGATTACTCTAGAAAAACCTAGATCTATTTCTTAAAGACCAAGGATGAGGTCTTTGATCGGTTTAGAGAGTTTAAGGCTCTCGTGGAAAACATGACAGGGAAAAAGATAAAGGTGTTGTGTTCAGATAATGGTGGAGAATATATGGATAAAAACTTTACAGATTTCTGCGGAAAGGAAAGCATCAAAAGAGAGTGGACAACTCCATACAATCCACAACAGAATGGAGTAGCAGAGCGAAAGAATAGAACAATTGTCGGGGCAGCAAAGGCTATGTTATATGACCAAGACTTGCCTAGATTCTTATGGGCAGAGGCATGCAACACAGTAATGTATATCCAGAATAGAACTCCTCACAGAGCATTAGGGAAGAAAACACCTGAAGGAGTCTTCACAGGGAAAAAATCAGAGGTGAGTCATCTCAGGATATTCGGAAGTGTGGCATATTGTCACATTCTAGACAAAAAGCGTAGTAAGCTGGATGAGAGCGCAGAAAAAGGGTTCCTCATAGGGTATAGCGACACCTCAAAAGCATACAAAATCTACATTCCAAGCAGCAGGAAAATTGTAGTAAGACGAGATGCAAAATTCATGGAAGATAGAGCTTTTAGAAAATCTCGAGAGATGCTAGCAAAAGACCAGTCAACGGATGTTCCATGTCCAACAACAACAGGGGCAGTAGGAAGGACAAGTAGGAGGACAGATATCAGGATTGAGTACCGTAACCAGCACTAGTGTTTCCTCAGGAGTAGGAGATCCAGGTAGTTCTCAGCAAATGGAACAGCAGGAATAGGAGGAGGATTTGATTGAGCCTCAATGTTTTAAAACTCTGACTCCGACACCGACTCGGCCGAGGGTCGACTCCGACTTCGACTCGGTATCGACTCGGCTGGCTTGATTTCAATGACTCCGTTGTTGTAAAAAATAAATTAAATATTTTTTTTATAAAAAGACATAATTTTAAAGATTTTCATTCATGTTTCCAAACACACGGCATTAGAATATAGATAGAAGACAAAATATGATCAAAGCAGGCTCATGTATATATCCATTATATCAAAATGGCACCTAGTGCACTGTCCAATACATACATGATGATGATATAGAGATCAAAACAAAAACACATAACCAAGGAGGCTAGAAATGGCCTCTACAACAAAAGTAAACTGTGACCAGTACTACTGGCTAGTGACGTCACTGGCTACTACTAGAGGAGCCAAGATCATCTGGATCAACATCTGGATCAGAGTCAGACAGGGGGCCCCATGGCTCCTCCTCATCATCATCTCCAACTGCAACTGTAGAAGTGGTAGCACTAATAGGTTGTGCAGCAACTGCAAGCTGAGATAGACGAGATATGCGCTTCTGTCGTGGCTCCATAGAAGAAGCGCTTGCAACTGGAGGACTTGGGGCTACCCCTGAGGCTGGTACAAGTGGATCAAGATATGGATTTAACTGAACATTATGTTCGAGTGTTGCCTCCACTTGTAAATCCAAATCAAGATCCTCATCAGAATCAAATTCTGGTAGATGACTCTCCACTACCCAATCTGATGTTGGATCAATGTCTTCCAACACAATGGGATCTGAATCAGGTCTTTTGTTCAACAATTGGTTGCATCTGAGCCGGAGGTTGTATTGGACATAGACTAGATCATTTAACTGTTTTTGATCCAAACGGTTTCTCTTCTTTGTGTGAATCCTCTCAAAGATAGACCAATTGCGCTCACACCCTGTAGCACTGCAAGTTTGACTCAAAATACGAATTGCAAACCTCTGCAATTCAGGAAAATGGCTACCAAAAGCCTCCCACCATTGTGTTGCAAAAAACAAAGGAGTGTAATGAGTTAGCTCAACAAAATTACAAATTATATCCAACTTTCAAATTATAAACGATTTAGCGAAATAAGTATTAAGAATTTGAAAATTGAAATCTTTGTTTACTTGGCTCATCTACTTCCCTTGCAATCTTTGTTAGGTTCTTCCCAAAGGTACCTGAGGCACTGCTGAAGGTTGTGGCCTGTCGGTGTATCTCCAGCTGATCACACTCCAATGGGATCATGCGATCTATGCAGTCAATCAATCCATTTCTAACCTCCCCCTTCAAAGCTCCTGTCACCTTAGCTTTATAATGATACCGTGGGTTCAAAAAATACCCAATGGCATGTATAGGGCGATGGAGTTGATTGTTCCATCTTTCATCAATGATTGCCCAAATGGGCCCATACTTAGCTACTTTATCCTTGTATGTCCTGTTTATTTGCTCCTTTGCTTGATCCATAGCCTCATAAATGAAGCCCATAGCCAATCTTTCCCCATCCACCAACCACAACACCTTAACCAGTGGCTCAACAAACTTCACAATCTCTGCTGCCTTTCTCCAAAATATTTCTTCATTAACTTTCTTTTTCAATTCTTTGCCTTCCAGTTTGTGAGACCACTGGCTTTGATTGGAAAAAATCTTTTGCAAATTTCTATGTTGTGAAAGCATAGATTGCAATGTCAAAAAATGAGTAGCAAATCTAGTGATGGCAGGCCTAATAATATCCCTGCCCCCTGTGTGTTTCCTCATCAGGCTCAAAATCCATGAATGATTGTAGATAAATTTTTCCATGCTTTTGGCATGATCTACAGTGTTTTTGACCCAATCTAATTTGCCAATATCCTCAAGTATGAGGTCTATGCAATGTGCAGCACATGGGGTCCAAAAGATGGTTCTGTGCTTTTCCTCTAACAGTTTACCAGCAAGAACATAGTTAGAGGCATTATCTGTGATGACTTGAACAACATTAGCCACCCCCACCTCTTCAACAACCTCATCCAATAGCTGAAACAACAATTGTCCATCTTTTACCTTATCAGATGCATCAATTGATTTTAGAAACATGGTTCCCTGTGGGCAGAAGATAAGAAAGTTTATGATGGTACGGTTTCTTTGATTAGTCCATCCATCTGACATGATGGTACATCTTGTTCTTGCGCATGAGTCCTTGAAATCTTTCAAATACTCATTAATGGAGACAATTTCTTTCTGCAAACGATATCCCCTTAGCTCATGCATAGTAGGGCCTTTGAAGCTTTTTCCAGCAGCATGTATGGCATCAAACATAGGCTCATAATATGGTGAACGGGAAGCATTGAAGGGGATATCTGCATCATACCACCATCTAGCTATGTAGTCACAAGGAGTCTCCCTCATTTCTTTCTTCCAATGGTCATCTAAAGTGGGCTGCAAATGACTTCTACTAGGTCGAGGACCATATTCATCTGATGGAGAGGAGGGAGTGAAATAAATTTTGATATTCATATCACCCTTTTTCATTTTACCCTTTCCCTTTTCTTGAATAGACTCAAAAGAGGGAGGAACATATCGGAAGGGGTTGGATGCATCAGTACAAGGGATAGAGGAAGAACCCTAAAAATCAAAATGGGGGTTGGTAGCCAACATTTTTGTATATTCCTCTTCCTCCTAATTTCAGCCTCTAACTCTTTTTGCCTAACCTTATATTCTTTAAACTTCTCAAAGCTGGCTAACAAATCCTTCCTAATCTCCCCAATTTCTGGTGAAGTACATGGAGTAATTTGGCCTCTAATCCCTACTAAGTGTTGTTTCAGCCTATTAATGCCCCCAAGACCTTCCTTAATTTTCCTATGGCAAAATTTGCAATGCATTTGACTATCAACCATTTCAACATATGCTCAAGCAACATCTTTCACTCTAGGTGCCATTTTTTGACTTGGAAATGAAAGCAAACAATCTGAAAATGAAAACAAAAACAAAAAACACTCTTTAGGATTTTTAGATTTGCACATAAAATTTAATAAGCAAAAACAAATTTTTACAAGTGAAAAAAAAATACCTCCAGGCACAAACTGCCTCCTCAAGCTTTCTCCAAGAAACCAACTCCTCAATGCTACTCCAAATGGCTGCCCAAGAAGCTCCTCACTTCAGCTACAATGCTTGCCCAAGACTCCTCACTACTGCTCCAAAAACAAACTCAACAACTCCTCACAAACTCTCACTGAAATTCTCACTCAAATGCATGAGATGGCTGTGAGAGAATGAGAGGGGTTGAGTGGGTTAAATAGGGTTTAGGAGAGGGGAATGGACCCCAAAGACCAACTAGACAAACTATAAACTAGTTTTGAGTCCCCCAAAAGAACTTTTTTTAACAAAAATCGCAGTTTTCGGGTGTGTGTGGGCCGCTATCTATAACTCGTTATTGCGGGCTCGGTTGAGCTGGTCGGGTTAATACCGGATCAGTATTAACCCGACCGGCCGAACCGAATCCAAGGCTGAGTCACAAGTTTAACGCCTAGCTCGGACCAACTCGGCCGAGTCGGTTCCGAGCCGGCCGGTTTTGAAAATAGGGGGTAGAACCAACAGGGAAGTTTGTTGGAGCTCCTAGAATCGACAAGAGGCAGCGTAGATAGCCTAACAGGTACCAAGCCTTGGTAGCACAGGTTGAAGAACCCTCCAGTTTTCAGGAAGCTGTACAACACCAAGTTTGGGTGGATGCCATGCTAGAAGAGTATAGTTCTATTGTGACGAATGATGTCTGGGAGGTGGTACCTAGACTAGAGGATAGATTAGTTGTAAGATCAAGGTGGATCTACAAGATCAAGTATGTTGCAGATGACAATATAGAGAAGTACAAGGCTAGGTTTGCCGCAAAGGGGTACGCATAAAAGGAAGGAATATACTATGAGGAGATCTTCGCCCCAGTAGCTAGACAGACCTCTATCAGATCCGTTATATCCCTAGTAGCTCAAATGGGATGGGAGATTCACTAGATGGATGTCAAGACAACATTCTTGAACGAGATGATAGAAGAAGAGGTGTATATAGAACAAATCGAAGGTTTCGAGACTCATGAAAAGAGAACTCATGAATGCAGGTTAAAAAAAGCCCTGTATGGGCTCGAGCAGGGGCCCAAAGAATGGTATGGTTGGATTGATATTTACTTGCAGCAGTTGGGATTCATCAAGAGCGATGTTGATCCCAATCTCTAATATCTAATGGTGGAGAATGAGCCACTTATTTTGGTATTATATGTGGATGAATTATTTCTAACAGGGTCATCTAGGCTCATAAAGGACGACAAGAAGAATCTTGAAGCATAATTCGATATGAAGGATATGGGGTTGATGCATTATTTTCTAGGGTTGGAAGTTTGACAGAAGAATGGGGAGATCTTCCTTGGCCAAGGAGGATATGCTATAGAGATTCTGAAGAGATTCAGAATGTAGGATTGTCGGCCCATGGCTACACCTATGATCACCAACTGGAAGAAAATAGATGCATCATGAGACAAGGAAGTGGACCCCACCTTGTACAGACAGCTCATTGGGTTGCTCATGTATCGGGTCAACACTAGGCCAAACATTTGTTTCGCTGTCAAGACCTTAGTCAGTTCATGGTGGAACCAAAAAGGGTACATTGGGCAACAACTAGGCACATTCTTAGATGTGTGCATGGAATAGTCGAATATGGGTTGAAATACACCCGAGGAGATGACGTCAGATTGAGCGGATTCATAGATGCAGATTGGGCAGGTAGTTTAGTAGATTGGAAAAGTACCTCCGGGTATTGCTTCACAATTGGATCAGGAATGATCTCTTGGTGCAATAGGAAGTAGAAGTCGGTAGCTCTGAGCTCAGCAGAAGCAGAATATATGGCAACCTGTACAGCTACGTGCGAAGCTATATGGCTTAGAAAACTGCTTGCGAGTTTGTTCAAGAAGAGGATGGAAGCGACTAGTGTTTTCTGCGATAATCAAAGTTGTATCAAACTCTTTGAGAATCCAGTATTTCATGATCGGTCGAAACACATTGATATCAAATGTTACTTTATCAGAGACTGTGTTCAGCGTTGGGCAGTACAACTGCAGTATGTCCCCACAGGAGATCAGGTAGCAAACATATTCATAAAGGCTCTAGGAAGAGCAAAGTTCATCCAGTTCAGGGAGAATATGGGTATGGTACAAAACCCATTTCAATAGCAGAAACAAATGGTTTCTTAGTTGCAGCAACAACATATGAGAGGGAGTTGCAGTAATTGGCAGCAGTATGCAAGGATAGCAGTAGCACAGATGCAGCATATGTGCAGTAGTGGGTGGGCAGTGGTGTTAGACATTAGCAGCGCAGAGGGAGATGTTACAGAGTCAGGGTGATGCTTCAACATGTTGCATTACTAGAGCACATTCCTCGCTAAGAGGGAGTGTTGATTTCTGGTAATTAAACTAGGTGAGAAACTTCTAGAAGAAGACGAGGATCAAGTCAAAATGATCTGATCCATTGATTCGAATCTAATTTGGGCCGTTGATTGATCAACGAGAGGATTATAAGGACTTCGATGGGCATTTGGGAAATACACTAGGAAGAGACTCAGTTTCCCAAGTAGATCAATTTTCTCACTCGCTGAAGTTCGACAAGAGGAAATCGAATCAGAGGGTGAGTTGTAGGTGAGAGAGAGAGGGTATCAACAATAGTCGAGAGTGTAGGAAATGATAGGAAGAGGCAACGTAGAAGAGGGATGCAGATCACCCACGCAGAGGCAGTGATGCAGGGACAACACAGTCACTGTACAGAGGGTGACGCAGTGTGGCTAGCGTGAGGGCAGCGGGTCCTCTCAGGTTTTAGAAATTCACTGTGGTGTGGAGAAATTTGTTTGCAAAATTTCTCTCAGTGATTCTTCTTCTATTCTGCTATCCGTAGATTGTCCATAAGATTTTACTGAAGAATAATGAAAGAAACCCTCATCTGCTGCATCAGTTTTCTCACATTGGGTTTTTTCGGGGACAATTGTCCAAAAAAAATTGCATTAATGTGTTATTGTTGTGCTAGTATTTTCCTTACATTTGTTTTCCGCATTAATTAATTTGTGAAGACTGCAGTGTATGTATTTCGATATTTGCCTTAGACAACTGCAAATAATTTGTTTTAGTAAATTAACAAATAGAAGAAGTGTTTTCAGTTGTTGTAGTAGGATTTGGAATTTCCATATTTTCACACAAGTACCACTGCACTCCTCGACATGTCACTGTATGCCGCAACGTCCCTGTACACCACTGGATACCCTCAGCTATGGCTATATCATCTTGTGTCCTGCCTGTGTCTTTGCACTTGTCACTCCCCGCACGTCCTCAATGTGATGCGAGTCACTCCTCCTACCCCACAATGTAAACTAGCATGCTCTGGTATACCACCATGCATCTCCATACTCCTATGTAGGCCATTGCTTCTCTCTGCATAGCCCTGCACACCACTGGGTGTTATGGCCTAGAATTGGGTCTGTATGCATCAGGCCACATCCCTCTATATAACACTGGATGCTACGACCTGACTCTCTGCAGTCTTGTGTACCACTGCCTACTGTCATACCACCCTGTAACATATGGTATCCCGCATGTGCCAAAGTGTCCGCCACTTTGCTAGTGACCCCATCATGACACGCGTCATGTCCCCTCGTCCATCCTGGTAGACATGAGCACCCTAACTTCACTCCTGCTAGAGGGGATATCTTTGCTATGCCGATCCTTTGTGACCCCTGAGTCCTAAACCTCAATGGGAGAACATTGTCTCCATACAATATCTGGTTCGGTGGCCTACCCATGCCAACCCCTCCAATCAGCTCTTGCGAGCATTTCTTGCACCCTCATGCACAACCAACATGCCAAAACAACCAATGGAGTCTGCTCACAAACCACCAGGTCACTAGCACTGACTGGATCTCCCCTAAGGAATGCATGCGCTCAAGCATTGGGTTGACTACCTCATCAATGCCATAGCCATCCTGCATGTCTGATATCGGATAGGAAGCCCCGCCTAGATCCCAATGCCAACTTGGGCCTCCAGTACCCTCGATGTCTGAGAGCTCCCACTGAGCTTCACTTTGGACTACGACCATCTCCATGAGTCTAGCCCACTCCACCGGGTACCAACTCGGAATCTCTCACCATCCAACCCCAAGAGAGGGATCGAATGGACAAACTCCAACACATAGAACAAGCCCTCCATCATGCGAGTGTTGCACCTTGCACAACTCATGTCACCTCAACCCACCATCCTGTTCAACACATAAAATTTGTCGGGGGGTCTCTGCATCTCTCTCTCCGTGGTGCAAAGGTAGTCTAGCAATGTTCCAAGCCCCATCTATATAAGCCGAGAGAGAGCTACTATGTGGAAGTACTGCAACTTTGTTGACGGTCTGTGCATCTATCTGCTCTAAGTCAGTGGTTGGCCTCAAAGAAGACTGCTCGTTCTCCTCCACCATGGGCTCAACATGAGTCACAAACTGCCCCTCCATGACTAGCTCACACCCCTCTGTGTGCTTTCCATGTTGTTGTAGGTGACTGTCATCCCACAACTTTGTCGTAGATCTGGGTGCCTTTGTACCTATCAACTCCTCATCAAGGGTGGTGATGTCTCTTGACACCTCATCATCCTGTCGTGCGCTGCTATCACCTGAAAACTTGGTCACGACCCCGGATACCTCATCAATGGATACCTCAACAACAGATGCCACCTCCTCAACTGTGGACATATTTGTGTCTCCTGGAACCTCATCAATGGATGGCCATATGGGTGTATGCTCTACTCTCTCCCCCAAGGTGTCAATTGGTGCTATCTGTTGACCTCTACTGGTCAACTACCCATGCAGTACATCCCCCTTTTTTGGGCAAAAAGGGGCAACACCTGATCAGCATGTCCGTGCCATCCTGCCATCATCAGCAGCCTGATCTTTTTGATTGTAAACCCAGTCTGCATGTATTAATTGTAAATAATCTTAGCAGACATGAGTCATGTATGTAATTTGTCTAGGTGGACCTAACTGTCTGATGATAATCTACGTCCCGGAAGGTTTTTCGTCTCACCGATCCACGGATCGGCAAAGTTTTCCTTCAAACCTGACCCCAAAGCCGGGATGGACTTTGTCATTGGAATTTTAGGAGAATCCTAGTGTGTTGATCTGCTAGATGATGGTTGTGTCGCAGAACTGGGTGATTTGTGAGGGTCTATGTTAAAGGGGTTTTCTCCCTTAAGATGTAAATTGTAAAAGTCATGATGTAATGTGTCCTGAGGGTCGAAAATTGTTTTAAATCCCCTCATGAGTCCTAAGTCCTAGGTCCTAGGTGATGTTTCCGAAGGCTTAATTCGATGATCCATTTTAAAATGAATTAAAAAATTAAAAAATAAATAAAAATAATAAAATAAATAAAAATAATAAAATAATAAAATAAATAAAAATTAAAAAATGAAATAAATAAAAAATAATAATGAAAAATTAAAAAAATAAAAGCAAAAACCCTAACTAATAAAATAATAATATTTTAAGTGAATAAATCGACGGATGAGATTAAGAGATGTCTTGATCCTCATCAACGGTCGAGATCATTTCTACATGGATCACTCGAACTAGCCGTTGGAGTCATTTCCTTTAAGTAGGGTGCTAGGGGTCAGTTCAGATCATTGGATCTGTGAGTTTGATACTGAAGAAGCTCTCTTGTAAATCTGTTTCTGGTTAATAAAAGAAGACTTTGGGGTCCATATCTTGCTGGTGTTACTCTCTTAAAATGCTGTGAGATTGTTTTAGTTTCTGCACATTTTATTTTCAGTCATTGATAATAGCTTTTTATGAGTATTGTGAGCACAGGTATCTTGTTCACTTGCTAGGGTTTGAGTGCTGTTAGGGTTTCTGAAATAATGGCAGGTATCTCCATTATTTCCTGAAATCTAGCAGCATTCTTTCTCTCTTTACTGATGGTTGTTTTGAGCTGTGCAGAAAACATCATTGAAGGAAATTTTGTGGGCGTTCGGGGAAGTTCTCGGCTGAACCAGCCAACTCCCGCAAGCATTTTTTGCTGAGCCCAGTTGGATTTGATCCTGGGGCTATCATTTCGGTTTATTTTTCTGATCTGCATGAGAGATTTTCTGAAGTTTTTCACAGTGATAATTTGAAATTTCTGTTCTTTAAATATTTTCCGTGCTTATTGCAGAATCTGGCTATTAAGGGGCCAAATCTGTACATTAACCAGCTGATCCAAGTTTTCATTAGGGTTTTCAGTTTTGGTTTGAGGCTTATATCATTTTTTGGGTGATTTTGTTCATTGCAGGTATAAGGTTTCGTCTTCTTTGAAATTGCAGTCTGGGGTGTAGCACCATACATTTTAAAGGATCCTGTCTGTGTAATCTGCGTTTTTCGAATCACGCGCTGTCTCCTCCTTTTGCTGCCCTCACACTCGTTTTTTTTTCTCCATTTGAATCCCACAGATCTGCATGCACAGTACGAGACGTAAAATGTTGAAGCGATAACAGGCTCTCATTCACGCAGAGGAGTCATGATTTCAGGGGTTACGTTGGTCAGTTTCATCGTATCAGCAAAATCGATTCAACGCCACCACCATCTGCTATCAACTGTCCAGGTAATTTGCGCCCAGGTAAGTTTCCCAATCAATTTAAATCGTTTTCTATCCAGACTATTCTCCACGCATTCAGCATTAAGGGTTATGATTATCGTATAAACGCACATTTGATACCCTATTTAACATTGCGTGGGTCAGCTAATTTTCGCTTTCATCTGCCATCGATTAAAACAACTATTAAATCATCGATCCCTGCTGGCAACGTATCAAACCCGACCTGCAGATACGCCTCAATCACTTACATTCAGCATCAGGGTAACTTCTGTCTGTCCGGTGTATACGTCAAATCCGTTTTTTTTGTTTCTACTGCCATAAAACGGTGCTACCATAATTACCATTTGTGTTTCAATTGCGGGGTCGAATCTCCTTTTTCACGCAGACAGAAAGTCATAATCGATTTTCGTTTTGGATTATTCGATGCTGTGCATTCATTTGAAAAGGCGCATTTTTTTTTGTTTGATTCACGTTTAATTCTTGTTTGGATCAAATCGTTTTTCTTTTTCAGATTAAGGGTTTAAGCTGTATGCCATTCAAATTATACATCTGCGTAATTTCTGTAGAAACCGTATGTCTGTCTGGCTGATCCATTTTACGCCGAACCCGTCATCGCACAAAGTGTCTTGGGTTTACGCCATAACGTATCATATCTTTTGCTGGGTCACGTCTCAGTGTTTTGCCTTTTAGATTTTACGATAGCCCGGTTTCATAGCGTAAATTCTCGTTTCAATTCGGCTTTTCTATGCAATACATGCTTAAACCTTGGCTGCGTTTTCATCCGAACTGGCAATCTGTTTACGGCTTACGCTTCAGTTCTTCAAATAAAACTTCGACCTTTGAATCTTGGCATGCATTGAGTCTTGGCATTCATCAATCCGGGGTTCAGTCTTTTCATTCTCATTGCAGGTTATCTGATCGCGTTTTTTTTTTTTTGAGCCCGTCAGCCTATTCACTGTTATATTTTATCATGCGTAAAAAAGGGGGTAGCGTAAATGTTAATTAGGTTTTAATCTTAGGTTTTGTTAGATTTGCCTTTTAACGTAGATTTAAAATTCATATAGTTTGTTTTATATTTTAATTAATGTTTAGATTTATCTTATGCTTTAGATTTTTGTTATATTTAGATTTTAAATTTTAAATTTCTAGATTTTTTAATTTTAATTTTTATAATATTGAAAAATAAAATATATATATATATATAAAAAAAAAAAAATATTAAAATTTTGTGGAAAATTAGTTTTGCCAGTTTGAGTGGCTTTTCATGTTATATCTTTCATGCTGAGATCTGAATCTTCAAGTCGAGATACGAAGAGGATATCTGGTTAATGGTTTATGACTCGTGGTGGTTTAAAGCATTCATCTTTTTTTGAAAATTCTCAATTGCTGGATATCGTTTTGGTCATTCTAAGAGCATTGTGATTTAGCTGATGATAGATGATTACTGTTCATGGTCCATATTTTTTATATCATTTAACAAGTAATCGTTTTAACCACAATCTCTTAAGGCACTGGTCTGTTAAATTAATCAAATCCATCAAGTGCTTTTATATCGTATCTCGTGTCTCCCAACCAACTGGTCGACAGTTGGTCTTCATCATCTCATAGGGACTACCCCCCTTAGCCGCGGGAGACAGGCTTAAATGGAGGGATCGGGGATCAGAGTGATAGCCCCCGGTCTGAGCGTTGTCGTGTCAATCCGTGCGACAACATTTTTTGGCGCCGTTGCCGAGGAAACTTTGTTCTCGTTGTTTCAAACGACAATCATTCATCTTCTCATCTTTCTCATCTCTCAGTTGAGCTGGCAGATTCAATATTTTGGCATCTTTTCATCACATATCAGCAGCGCTTCTTGGGTTTGTTTCCTGTTTGGGTGGCGACTCCACTTTCTCATTTTTCCCAGACAAGAAGCTTTCCTCATATCTTCTTGTGGTTACTTTTTGGATCCTAGAATCAGATTCATTGTCCAAGTGGCGACTCCACTTCTCTCATCTCTTAATTTTCTTGAGCAAAAATCTCTTTCTATCATCCATTTGATCCCTTGTTGTTCATCATGGATTATTCATGTAAACCAAGTCATTTTACTAATAATCTCCATGATCTTCCGAAAGAGGCCATTTCTAAATTATTTAAGTTCTCGGGTGATGATCCAGTCGCTGTTAGACATCATTTAAACATGTTTACTTGTGTAATGATCATATATTGTAGACTTCCTCAATATAATCATGAAGATTTCAAGATGCGTCTATTTGTCCATTCTTTAGAGGGTGATGCCTTGAATTGGTTTAATAATTTTCCTAATGATTTTTTCACTTCTTTACAAGACATTCTCAATGCTTTTAAAGATAGATATGATAGTCCAAACAGTTTGCCTTCTACCTCTAAAATTGTGCAAACGAAAGAAAGTAATCTTATAAAAAATCCAGCTGTTGAAGAAAGTTTTCAAGATCAGAATGTGTCATCCACCGGAAATATCGCAGACCAAGTTCATGATAGTGAAAAATCAGGGACAAATGACAATAAAAAGGAAGAGCAAAAGAAAATTATACAAGATCTAATGGAGGCTAATCAAACTAATTATGTCAATGACGTGAGAACTTTGTGCACCCACCTTGAAAAACGTAATAGGGAGATAGAGATTATGCAAAATCAGCATGCTAGGGAAATTGAGGCCATGAAAATTAAATATGAAACAGAAATTAGAAGCATGCAAAGCAAGATGTCAGTCTTAGAAGAAAATATGGTGACCATGAAAGCTGATCATGATAGGGAAGTTGACTCTATGACGTTCAATCATAACAATCAGTTGGCTGACATGCAAGCGAATCATAAAGAAGAAATAAATTTCATGCAACATTGCTTGATAGACATAAAGGAAAAGAATGATAAAGTAATAAAACACATGCAAGAACACCATGCCATGCAAATCAGTGCTATAAGGGATGAATGCTCTAGTCAGATGGATGCCATTAGAATACAGGTTCAAAAGTTTCAGCAATTGGAAGATGAAAGAAACCAGATGACATCAATAGATCAGGAACCTTCTCATTTGTTGCAACAAGCTCCATCTTATTATGAGGAGGTTATTAGTTCAGTTGAAAGATGGTTGATTGAAGATGGACTTAAGAATGATAAAGATCAGATGCGGGCTAAAGAAAGACATATCACGCATACTTCGTCTGATAGTTTTGAGACAGAAAGTTCCAGATCATCAATAATTCATCCTGCCAGAAAGAAAAAGTGCAAGAGAAAGAAAATGAGAAGAAGATTTGACGCATCAGACGACCGCGAGCAGCTTGATTTTCGGATAGGAAAGAGTCCTACCATATGCAAAATTGGACATGGCACATCCGACAAGCAGCCGACAGATTTGCCTGAAAGCAGGCAAATGCTCAGTATGCACTTTATTGAACACATGTGATGCCATGGGGCATTTTTTGTATCGTATTTCTAACCCTACTCCTTGTTTTTTCCGCATTTTTATTTCTGCTTTAGATAGTCAATAAATGAAGAGCTTTTATCTTTTCTGTGCTTAATGTATATGATGATTTTTGGATGGACGCTACTTATTTTTGTGTTGTATGGATGCAGATTCTGGATTCTCACATTCCTGCAAGCAGCAACGTGTCCCCAAGTAGAGCCAGATGTTGACCTCTACTGGTCAACTACCCATGCAGTACATCCCCCTTTTTTGGGCAAAAAGGGGCAGCACCTGATCAGCATGTCCGTGCCATCCTGCCATCATCAGCAGGCTGATCTTTTTGATTGTAAACCCAGTCTGCATGTATTAATTGTAAATAATGTTAGCAGACATGAGTCATGTATGTAATTTGCCTAGGTGGACCTAACTGTCTGATGATAATCTACGTCCCGGAAGGTTTTTCGTCTCACCGATCCACGGATCGGCAGAGTTTTCCTTCAAACCTGACCCCAAAGCCGGGATGGACTTTGTCATTGGAATTTTAGGAGAATCCTAGTGTGTTGATCTGCTAGATGATAGTTGTGTCGCAGAACTGGGTGATTTGTGAGGGTCTATGTTAAAGGGGTTTTCTCCCTTAAGATGTAAATTGTAAAAGTCATGATGTAATGTGTCCCGAGGGTCGAAAAATGTTTTAAATCCCCTCATGAGTCCTAAGTCCTAGGTCCTAGGTGATGTTTCCGAAGGCTTAGTTCGATGATCCATTTTAAAATGAATTAAAAAATTAAAAAATGAATAAAAATAATAAAATAATAAAATAAATAAAAATTAAAAAATGAAATAAATAAAAAATAATAATGAAAAATTAAAAAAATAAAAGCAAAAACCCTAACTAATAAAATAATAATATTTTAAGTGAATAAATCGACGGATGAGATCAAGAGATGTCTTGATCCTCATCAACGGTCGAGATCATTTCTACATGGATCACTCGAACTAGCCGTTGGAGTCATTTCCTTTAAGTAGGGTGCTAGGGGTCAGTTCAGATCATTGGATCTGTGAGTTTGATACTGAAGAAGCTCTCTTGTAAATCTGTTTCTGGTTAATAAAAGAAGACTTTGGGGTCCATATTTTGCTGGTGTTACTCTCTTAAAATGCTGTGAGATTGTTTTAGTTTCTGCACATTTTATTTTCAGTCATTGATAATAGCTTTTTTTATGAGTATTGTGAGCACAGGTATCTTGTTCACTTGCTAGGGTTTGAGTGTTGTTAGGGTTTCTGAAATAATGGCAGGTATCTCCATTATTTCCTGAAATCTAGCAGCATTCTTGCTCTCTTTACTGATGGTTGTTTTGAGCTGTGCAGAAAACATCATTGAAGGAAATTTTGTGGGCGTTCGGGGAAGTTCTCGGCTGAACCAGCCAACTCCCGCAAGCATTTTTTGCTGAGCCCAGTTGGATTTGATCCTGGGGCTATCATTTCGGTTTATTTTTCTGATATGCATGAGAGATTTTCTGAAGTTTTTCACAGTGATAATCTAAAATTTCTGTTCTTTAAATATTTTCCGTGCTTATTGCAGAATCTGGCTATTAAGGGGCCAAATCTGTACATTAACCAGCTGATCCAAGTTTTCATTAGGGTTTTCAGTTTTGGTTTGAGGCTTATATCATTTTTTGGGTGATTTTGTTCATTGCAGGTATAAGGTTTCGTCTTCTTTGAAATTGCAGTCTGGGGTGTAGCACCATACATTTCAAAGGATCCTGCCTGTGTAATCTGGGTTTTTCGAATCACGCGCTGTCTCCTCATTTTGCTGCCCTCACACTCGTTTTTTTTTCTCCATTTGAATCCCACGGATCTGCATGCACAGTACGAGACGTAAAATGTTGAAGCGATAACAGGCTCTCATTCACGCAGAGGAGTCATGATTTCAGGGGTTACGCTGGTCAGTTTCATCGTATCAGCAAAATCGATTCAACGCCACCACCATCTGCTATCAACTGTCCAGGTAATTTGCGCCCAGGTAAGTTTCCCAATCAATTTAAATCGTTTTCTATCCAGACTATTCTCCACGCATTCAGCATTAAGGGTTATGATTATCGTATAAACGCACATTTGATACCCTATTTTTTTTTTTTTTCTACGTAAAGACTGAGCTAATATATTAAGAAAAAAGAAAAATATTTACAGAGAGGGACTGGCCTCTGAGGATGAATAAATTCACCCTCCATCTGGAAAACATAACAGGTGCACAAGGCTGCCTGAATTACAACGGAACTGGAAGTTCGGATTTACAAAAATAGATGCATTGAAAATGAGCATGGAAATAATAGTTGCCTTAGGACTTCCTCCATACCGAACCTTAGCAGCATTATTACGACACCAAAGATCCTCTGTCCTCTGCTCTCTTCTTGCTGCCATTGCCATTTTACTGATAGAGGGTAAAATGGTTGGTGATTCCAGAAGTCTGGAAACACTACTGGAACTGGGTACACCTCTATTCTTAAAACAAAAAATGGGCATCTCTGACAGAGTGAGACCCCTCCAAAACTTCAAAATTTATTCAATTTTCATCAATCAAAACTTCAAAATTCGCCTGCGAAGGCTCACCTTAAACGTTTTTGTCCAAGTCTGGAGTATGCGCATCTTCATTCATTAACTGGCTGGAACTCGGAGGAAATGCTGTCTGTTGAGACTGACCCATAACCCGAACATGCTCGCCAGAATGAGCAGCGTCTGGAGGAGGATTATCGTTGCCCAGTTCCGCCCTCTCTTGCGTCATGCTGGCTTGTGCCAGCTCCCCTGCATCGTCCTCCTGGCTCTCAGAATCATCATCCTCTTCTTCGGTTGCAATAACCGTGATAAGCAGTGAAACCTTGGATTGATTTTTTCTGCACCTAAATGTAAAACTGGAAGTGTGCATTTGGCTATCTTGCTGGTCCGACTCCTCAGATGGAGAAGACGGTGGAGAAACCATGGCCAGAGGTTGAATTGCCCTTGCTTGGGCCGCCTCCCTTCCGCTGATGCCCAAAACCCCTCCTCTTCTCGGAACACCGCGTCTTCTAGGCGCCATAATGAACTGCTGGGTCAAACTCTGAGTACCCACTACCAAAATCCTCGTCCTACCGCGATGGAGCTCCTCCTGAACTAAGGTAATTCCTCTGTCTCCACTCGCGCTAACGGCAGTAACATTCTCTCCCCTCTGCTCCTCGCAGAGCCTTATAACATCACATACACCCATGATCTGAAATCGATTCTCCTTAATGGCGCTCTCTGTTCGGAATTCTCTGGAATCTGCCATTCCGAAAACCAACACAATGGCGTACAGTACCATGGAGCTCACCTCACGCGAACCCATCTCCCCTGCTGCCGTTACCTTCATTCAGAGTTTAATAGCATTAAAGACTGGTATCGCCATCTGGAATGGCCTTCCCACCAGCTCTTAAATTCACGCCAGCTGCCCTTTGCTGGTTATCTTTATAACCACCCGCATCCGGGTACATTTGATACCCTATTTAACATTGCGTGGGTCAGCTAATTTTCGCTTTCATCTGCCATCGATTAAAACAACTGTTAAATCATCGATCCCTGCTGGCAACGTATCAAACCCGACCTGCAGATACGCCTCAATCACTTACGTTCAGCATCAGGGTAACTTCTGTCTGTCCGGTGTATACGTCAAATCCGTTTTTTTTGTTTCTGCTGCAATAAAACGGTGCTACCATAATTACCATTTGTGTTTCAATTGCGGGGTCGAATCTCCTTTTTCACGCAGACAGAAAGTGATAATCGATTTTCGTTTTGGATTATTCGATGCTGTGCATTCATTTGAAAAGGCGCTTTTTTTTTTTTGATTCACGTTTAATTCTTGTTTGGATCAAATCGTTTTTCTTTTTCAGATTAAGGGTTTAAGCTGTATGCCATTCAAATTATACATCTGCGTAATTTCTGTAGAAACCGTATGTCTGTCTGGCTGATCCATTTTACGCCGAACCCGTCATCGCACAGAGTGTCTTGGGTTTACGCCATAACGTATCATATCTTTTGCTGGGTCACGTCTCAGTGTTTTGCCTTTTAGATTTTACGATAGCCCGGTTTCATAGCGTAAATTCTCGTTTCAATTCAGCTTTTCTATGCAATACATGCTTAAACCTTGGTTGCGTTTTCATCCGAACTGGCAATCTGTTTACGGCTTACGCTTCAGTTCTTCAAATAAAACTTCGACCTTTGAATCTTGGCATGCATTGAGTCTTGGCATTCATCAATCATGGGTGGTCCCCACATATCATTAACAAAACAAAATAAAATAAAAATAACCTGCCTCTAACTCCTAAGTCTTCTATCAAGAATCAAATGGGCCTTGTCTTCACCAAAATTGGTCCCCAAAATGTAGAAATAAGTCCTGTTCCAAAATAATTTAGGAAGGGACATTACATTGATCTCCGCTCCCTGAGCTAGTAATAAGTCCCCTCGCCCATCGGTTGAGATCGTATGCTTGAAGGTGGGCCATCCAATCCTAAAGGTATGTCTTTCATTGTGTAATCAGGTGCTTATGCTTGTTTTTCTTTGGCATACTTGGGTATGGATTAGTGGGTGACTTGGAAGAAGGAATGGTTTCGACTATACTCTTGTTCCTTTACCTTAACTGGGGGGTAATCCTCAACCCTTGTCTCGTGGGATCTCCCCTACTAACTTATAGCTTTAGGATGGGCACTAGTTGGGAAACCTCGATTTTGGTAGCACGGTACCATTTTCCCGTTCCATATTTTTCATTCCCCTCCGCACATTACATGCCCTAGTTCATTATCTTCCCTCTCTGGGTACACAAGGTTCTGGTACTTCCCCTCCCTTTGTCCACATGCGTGGGCTGGGCCTGAAACGAAGCAAAAGATGGTCGGGACGATAAAATTTAGCATGTGAGCAAAAGCCAAACATGAGCTCTACCCATTATCATTATGGCCATCACCCTGGTTCCTAGGTCTCTATGAGTGTCCCCTGCATCATTAAGGAACCCATGCATGTCCCAACCCCTGGTGGGCGATGAACTGCCCCACCTTAAGGGGGTAATCACTACTATATCATACACAACATGCTCTCATCCCCTGGAGCCTCAAGCAATAAAATAAAAGAAAATCAATAAAAGGAAAAAGGAAAATGAAAAAGGGTGGAAAAACAAAGGCCGAGGTAACTCATGTACCATAATTGCTCCCTCCTACATTCATACACCCAAATATGTGGACATCCCTCATCATTACCACCCTTGAGCCCATGGCATTTGGCCTTGAGACCCCTGTGTCCCAATCCACCTCATCATTATCCACATGACACCTACCACTTGAAGGATGTACCTTGGACATGTCCTTCCCTTTAGGGGTTGGGAACACCTAATAGGGTTGTTTATTAGCCACTCCTACCTAGGGAGGTAACACCATTACATGCTCAAAGCCCCAAATTTGGAAGGGAAACCCACTATGAAGTCTCATTTTTGCCCTTGACTAACAAGCTTGATTCACTTAGATGCACTAATGAATTATTGTATCTGAAGGTGAGGAGACGCATTGGATCTTATACAGGATTGGCAGGTGGTTTCATCATGGGTTGGGCAACTTAACTGGGGCCCAAGCCCACCAGAGGATCATATTGACACTTGTAGGGGAAGCGTTGAGAGCCATGGGTTTCCATCATGTGATAGAGCATTATCTCATGCCATGGGTAGCCTCAGCGCCTTCAGTAACTTGTTCGTTGCCCCACATTATATTTGAGATGATGCACTTGAACCGACAATGCCCCCATCCATCTTAGCAGTATATACAGGGTTTGGCAGCTGATTCGAGGCCCAGAGGAGATTTGTCTCATCCTTGAGACATGGGAGGGAGAGCACAATCTTCCGTGCCCTCATTTGGAGTAGTCTACAGGCTTATTTTCCATCAGGGGATGCATGAGACCACTAGTTGTGCCCCAGAGCCACTTTGGAGCACCACATGATGTTTTACTTAGAGATCAAGGGGCCACCCCCTTGTCTATCATTCATGGAGTCCTGACTCTCATTATGACACCTTGAGGACTCAATGAGGCCCTTTAACGACCCTTCTGCACCATGATTTCATCATTTCGACTTCACTTTGGATGGATTATTCTTCACTTTATGAGCTTGTCACCAAGGACGTGTTGTTTTGCACATTAAAATAATGTTTAGGGGCATCTTAGGCTAATTCGAGTTGGGTAAAGGATCATATAAATTTAGATATCTCCCATTGAGAGAGATCATCATCATCACACTTGGATCTATTCTCTTGAAGAATTTCACACTTTTTCTTGGGTGACTATTGGAGACTTGTATTGATGCATTTCGATATCCTTGGAGGCTGAATTTTTCGTTCTTTCTTGGAGCCACTTCTTGTTCTATGGATGGATATATCTCTTGTCATCTTGCAAGTGTTATTTTGTTGAAGATCTCTCTTGAATAATGTCTAATGTGTGGAATTGTTGCAATTAATTAATGCTTTTGTGCCCTAGTTTTGTTGAATATCATTGTAAAAGGTTATTTGATTGGCAATTGCACATGTTACTCATTGTATGGCAATAGATGAATGTTCCTAGTGGATGGGATTCGTCTTTATTCCATGAAAATCCATAAAAACTTTGGTGGGTAATTGTTGAAGAGTGCTTGCTAGGGCATCACTCTTTGGCCTCCTTGAAGATGATTTTGGCAAAAATTTAAATCATCATAGACTCCATAGCCCAAGGATTAGGCACTGGTCCAAGCAAAATTGGTGGTCACCTTTCCTTTCCTTCTCTTTTCTCTCCTCCAAACTTTTTGGCCCCTTTTCCTAGACGACCAACTAGGGTTTCCTGCGAAATCTTATAGAGGGTGATCTTTCAAAACCATTTGGATAGGTATTTGCGCTGGTGTCTCCTCTACAAGATCTCCAAGTTTGGTTGAATTCCCATGGTTAAATCTCTAGAAATTTGATGCCCTAGTTGTGTCTTTGGATTGAAACCTAGTTGTTTCTTCCCTTGGATAAGGTGGTCTTCTTAGGGGTTGCAAAACTTGGTATTCGTTGGAATAAATCATTCAAGACCCCATTCCTTCTCTCACCTTGACCTAGTGAGTACATTGGAGGGGCTCCTCCCACGATAATTCATAAACCCTAGGTCTTGTGTGGGCTTCTTTCCAAGTCTCTCTCAAGTATAGCAAGAGCATATTTCAAAAAGTAAACCATCTTAATTAGCTTCTTGAGAGGTCCTATATCATCTTGGAATCTTGACTCTAGGCATACCTAGCCTCATTGTGTTATCTCAAGCCCTAGGTCTTGATTTCAATCCGAGGTCTTGATTTCAATCCCAGGTCTTTCTTGGAGAGCCTTCCTTGCATCAAGCCTTTAATTGAGCCTCTTCTTGAATGGGCCTTGGGAATCATTTTATACCTTATCATTGATCCCATTTTTACAAGTGATTTCCTCTGTACCAAGACTCCTCCCATCAGTGAAAGTCTGTAAAAAGTAGGGGACACTGACTGAGGTGACAGTGGGTCTTTGTCCCATTGTTGTCACTTGGTCTGGTAGTTGCCCCTTAGGGACCCCTCCTAGGACCCCTTTCAGATTGTGTGACAACAGGTTGCAAAGAAGAAAACGAAGATTTAATTTCTTGAAAAGAAAATAATTAATAAAGAAAAAATAATAAAGAGAAACTTACATGAAAAAATATTTCATTAAAGATTGAACTTGATAGTAGATACACAGCCAAATATAAAGGAAGAACTGCAATGGAAACTAAATGAGACTTTGATGCCAATTGATACATGCATAGACAATGGAATCCAAGAAATTCATAGAGTTTCCTCTATAAAGTTCATTGTCTTTCGTTACTCATTATATAATACATGTCTATGATACAAAATTGGAGACTTAAAACAAATTAGATCATCTTTTTATAAAACCAACCCAAAAGAAATATCTTGTCACAAATAACTTCTTTAGATAAGGCACACTGAAATTAACCTAGAGCTGAAATAAGATTTTAATTATAAACATTAAGCATATTTTGTAATGATCATTGATAAATGTGAAAGTAAGTAAATAATTTTATTCATGCTTAGTCACCTTTTAACAACTAGAAATATGTTTCAATGATTTGAAGTAACAGCTTAATGCAATTTTTTTATTGAAATGCATTTGATATATGCAATACATTATAATTGCCCATGACTAGAAACAACGTTAACGAGTAGGTTATCTGAAAGTTTACCAGACTTGCTACGCGGTTGGATAAGATGGTTCATATTGAAGACAAATTTAAAAAAAGATTAAAGAAGAAATTAATGTCAATTTTACATTGTTGCGTTGAACTTGCTTGTATGTGGATAATTTCGAAGCCTTTTAATTTTATGCTTTGATGTTTTGAAAAAGCCTAATTTGAATCATAACTCCATATGTACTTTAATGTTTTTGCACAAGTTTAATTTATGTTTCCATGTGGCAGGGATTTGAGCTTTAACAATTTGACAGGACAAATTCCAGATTCCTTAATAAAGGCAACCTCTTTGAATTACTTGTAAGTAATGCATCAGGGAAACACATCAAAAAATAAGTGCTATGTAGAACTTCTATATTTACAGATGGTATTTAATGCCATTGATTACAATGTTTTGATCATAAAATAATATTAGAGTGGAGAGTTAAGAGCAATGTGTTTAATTTTTTTAGGTCTCTTGGAAGCAATTATTTGACAGGACAACTCCCTTCTTGGTTAAGTGCATCTGGCAGGAAAGTGTGAGTAAGCTTTTCTTTACAACTCTGAGTATGGGTGAACATCTAATATATATGCAATGCCTTTGTATACAAGTTAACAAGCACACAATCTTCAGGGTTATATTGGCCATGTCCTCTACATAACCATCTTCGGACACTGAATCCCAGTAGTTCTTCTCTATGTTTTCTTCTTGCTTGATATGGTTGTATGGCTCATAATGTAGTATGAATTGTTCTTCATCTCCACCTCTCCCTTTATACACACCCAACATGTCCGATTTCCCCATCCTTTTGATCTTTTTCACATTCTTATTTAACATCTTAATCTATGTGTATTGATTCTTACTTGAGAAAAAACTTTCTTTTCTCTCCATGGAATGTTTAGTTTTAACTTTTAAGTACTCTTGAATTTTTATTTTATCCTGCTAATTGAAGCTGTCCATGTACCATCGTTGCTTCCTCTTGGAGTATATTTCCCACTGATTATTTCTGTATAACTCGTATGTGAATTTTCCAATTGCTATGCTGCTACTCACATTCCAGGGCTTATGTAGTTTTCCTCCTTTTCAAGTCTTCCTAGTGGATCTTGTTGGGTATCTTTCTATTTTCCATGGCTTACTTGGTTATTGCTTAAAATTCTATTGGATATATACTTGTTTCTACCAGAAGCATTTTGCACGGAGTGCTTATCTTCATTCTAAGGAAGCCTATTATCAAGTGTTTCTGCACCTTCTTAATCTTATTCCATCTAGTTCTACATCTTCTTGGTCCTCATACCTCACACCCATGTATAAGTACTAATGGTATGCATGTCTAGAGTAGAGAGCATGATAGCATTATGAATCTGATACCTTTGTTTTCTTACCTAGCACTTGTTATGGAGCAATATGATTATCTTACACCCAACTTGAAGTGTCTTTCTTGTCCAAAAATTGCAATTCGGCCTCTACTTTAGCCTAAGTATTTGTAGTTTTATATTATCACAAGATGCTCCTTTCTAAAGTTTATTCAATTTGGTCTATCTTCTTTATGGTGAAAATATCCCCACCCTAGTGTCACCCTTTTTGACATCCCTCCATATCTCCATGAAAAAGGTAGCCAACACCAATAAGTGTTCCTACAAGCTATGAAGTTTTCTGGCTATCAAGATTACAGCATTTGTATTGAGTAAGATTTTATTCATAAAACCTGCAACATTCAACCCCACTTTTTTTATTTATTCATGCCCTAACTTGTCTATGTAGAATCCAAAGAGTGTGGGAGAGAGAGGACAATCTTTCTTCCATTAGGGGAGATTTAAGGTTTAAAATGACCCTCCTATGAAAATTTCCTTTGAAAAAATGTTGAATTTCAACCTGTAGGATTGAAAATGATAGTTCCAACCCCATGGGTAAATAGTAAATACTGTTGGAGGGGAAAGAAAAAAAACTATTGTTTTATCACATTTCCAATTTAACTCCTTGTATATTTACTAAGAGTATCAAGAGTAGGTACTAATTGGATTTGAAATTAAGTTTTTCATCTAATGATTATCCACACTTGATACATTTAATAAACCATGGAAAAGAATACCTCTATTTTCTAGAAACATGCTTTTTCAAGTATTTTCGGTGAATGTCATGTCCCTTCTCAAACACATTTGTAACAGGGTGCTACTACACAATTTTGGCTAAGGAAGAGAACCAATCATTTTTGACTTAGGGACTTGGGAGGCAATTCGACTTAATTTGGTTGCTAGTGGAATGTGGGGGCCACCCACATGGGAATTCGAATTGGTCCATTCGAATAGCTTGGAGGGAAAGTCAAATAGGTGGATGGAGCGGCCACATGAGGCAAGGGAGGCCCAAGGAGTTATAAGGAGGGAGTTGCTCTCATTTTGGGATTCATTCATACATCTTGCAAACAAAATCACTTGACTATTCACTCAGATGTTTAGCCACAGATCTCTCAAGCGGGAGATTCAACCTCTACTTCGGGGGACCATCCGTGCCCGCCCTAGAGAGGCAGTTCTACAAGGATTTCAGGAGTTCCAGAGCAGTGACATAGCACCACCAACCAGCGCAAAGCAGGGAGTGCGTATTTTTGGGCAGTGATAGAATACGCAGAGGGAGATAGAGGCCAGTGGAGATCGGATTGTTTGCTAGAGAGTTAGATAGCTGAGATAGCAGCGATAGACCAGCATTCTTGCTGAGTTTTATAGTCAGCTGAGCCAACATTCCAACAGTTCTAACTGCTGGGCTAGGGGACAGCGCAGAGGCCACTCAGCGGTTTTTCATGGAGCTTAAGAACAGGTGTCTTGGGCCAAGAGCTCACCGAGGAAGTTAGGGATTGGATAGCAAGGGTCAGCCCAACACTTTGGGGGCATTTCCAGGAGGATTTACAAGCAGTTTCCAGCAGGCTGAGTTTTGCAATTGCAACTGAGGTTGGGCTCAAAGGGGGTCGAATTTCAGAAGTTTAAACCAGCCAAAATCCTTTCTGGGTTTTTTTTGGGTCTTTGACAAGGATCCCAAATATAAAGTTTCTAATTTTCTGAGCACCGGAGGTGGAGTTTTAAGCAGTATCTTTGCAACAGACAATGTAGAATTCTTGGGGATTGAATAGTGCCTTTGGGGGTTGATTTTGGGAAGTCCAAATCGGGCCAAACCATTTATGGGTTTTTGTGGGTTTTGGCCAAGGAATTTGTGGTTGAAGTTTCATCATTTTTTGAGCACGGGAGGAGGATTTCCCCTTAGTCCCTTTCCAAGTAGTAGTGAAGTTTTCTGGGCAGCGCAGAGCGTTAGAGGAGCAATCATTTCCAGCATTTGATATCATTGTATTATCACCTGGGTTCTATCATGCTTGCCATTGAGGCAAGCCCAGGTGCATTCCTCCATACTATTGTACTTGCTGCATTGATTAATAAAATGGCTCAGCTGCTTCTTAATTCCAGAGTTTTTATGAGCATTTGCTGATTGTTTAAAATTTTGGTGCTGTAAATTGTTTTTGCTTTGCATATCACTATTTATTTAAGTTTGGAACATTATAGTGGTATCAGAGTATGATCTTGGCCCAGCTGTGGGAAATTAGCCAGAAGATCATGGAAGCTTTGGGTATGAGTGCACAGCGACAAGTGAAACCGAAGACAAACCCATGGCTCGAGGGAAATCTAGTATGCAGAAATTCTGTGGTAGAATTCATTGGGACGATGAGAGGTTGGCCCAGTTGAGGAGGGTGACAGACCAAACCCATCCCCACCTTTACAACAAAGACGTTAGAGGTGAGCAAGCCGTGGGAGTGCATCCATCTACATTGTGTGGGGAAAGTTGACCAAATCAGGGGACTAGATCTTCTGAAAAGGAAAAGACATGACAAAGATGGTTAGAGGGGGAGATCAGGGGGCGCTTTTGCTGGTGGAAACCTGGCTTTAGATATCAGGAGCCTGAGGAGGGGGTTGAACATGATGCTGAGAGCCCAGAGGATGGTGAGGAGCACATCGATATACCTGGTGTGACACGGGAGTCGCCTTTATAAGAGACTTCTTTGATAGCCCCAGTTGACACCCTGGTGGAGAGGATAGAGCCTACTCGCATAGAGCCATTTGTTGAGGGCGTGCCATCCTTGGATGAGATGCCAACAGTTGCTGAGTTATCTAGAGTCGTGACCGAGTTTACAGGTGATAGATGACCACAACAGTTCCATCAGTTTCAGGACGACCTTCTAGCATTAAAAAGGAAGGCCACATTAGTGCGAGAGGCGATTCTGTAGCAGAATGAGGAGTTGGAGGGCATGAGAGCAGTTTGTGCCGAGTCCATGGCCAAATCGACTCACGTTGGGGAGAAGTTGGATTCCCTACTGGTACAGCTAGAGTGCACGTTCGAGCGAGAGAGCAACCCTCTTCGGGCATACATAGACGGGGCTGGCAGCATTATTAGGTTACCTTGGCCCATTTAAGGGACATAGAGCTACCTAGTCAGATTGTATGTATTGACCAGGATAGTGAGATGAGACGACCTGAGTTGCACAGGCTGCAACACCCACATGCTGGGATTCTTTATGTGTGGGAGTTCGTGCATTCGATCCCTCTCTTGGGGTTGGGTGGCGAGAGATTCTGAGTTGGTACCTGGTGGAGTGGACTATGGAGATGGTAGTGGACCTAGGTGGAGCTCAGCAAGAGTTTCCAGGCACTGGGGATGCTGGAAGCTCGAATGGCATTGGGATCCGGGAGGGACTACCTATCATTTCCCATGTATGCTAGTTGACTACAAGCAGGATGGTGCAGTTGACCTAGTAGTTGAGCATGCACATTCGCTAGGGGAGTCTCGGTCAGCAACAGTGGCCGACTAGTTTATGGACAGACTGTTTTGGTTTTCTTGGTATGGCATTTGTACACGGGATCACCGGGTGATAAGCATACTCTGACAGGAGTTTGTCGGAGGAGGTGGCACTAGCAGGCCACCAGACAGTGCCTTGCATGGAGCTGGGGGCTCTTCAATTTTGTGCGGGGCACAGAGGACGCAGAGGAGCAGAGCAGTGGTGGCATCATTGTTGACACATAGGGAGAGTCACTTCTCGGATCCCTCAGGGGGGATTTGGAGGGAAGATCCATTCATCGGCGGGGATAATGATGTGATGGTGGAGGTGATGATATTGATCGGGTGTGGCCTGACATGTAGAGACATAGCTCTAGGCCATCATATCTAGGGATGTGTGGGAGCATCTAGCGTTGAGCAGTGGTCTACAGGTGGGCATGGAGATGCATGGTGGTGTGCTATAGTGTGTTGAATTGCATTGCGGAGTGGGAGTGCCTCACATCGCAGTGAATACATGCGGGGAGTGATAGGTGCAGTGACACAGGTAGGAAGTAGGACAATACAGGATGGCGTAGCTGCAGCCGATGGTATCCAACAGTGTACATGGGTAGGCCGCGGTGTACAGTGGCATGCCTAGGAGTACTGGGATGATCGATGGTATGCAGAGGCGTATGGTGCTGCACAACGAGGTCTTGGAGTGTTGCCTCCAGGGACACCCATGGACGGAGATACCGGGCATACCTTTGGGTGTAGTTCACCCAAGATTGATGGGGACACAGATGAGTGATACTTGATGGTATTTGTGGGGACTCACAATCCTGACCCTCTTCTACGTCACTTACAGGAACAGGTGATCTACTTGTTGTCCTCTGACACTCTGGGCACAAGGAACAGGGGACAAGGAGCTCACCCAAGATATCTGGATGACACTTGGTGCGATAGAGGGGAGACTTCTCAGCGGGGGCATCGAGTTGGTGCACGAGTTGACAGCCACAGGTCGAGGGATGAGGTGATCACCGACAGGGATGGCATATCATTCATCACTGATCTTATGCCTAGGGAGCTGGTCACAGGGGAGACATGGTTCACTCTTTCCACAGGGCATGTTTAGACCATGCATGAGCAGAGGATACTGTGTACGACTGAGATAGTTGTCCAGTATGTATTCGAGTTCTTGACATTGTATTAACACATTCTCCAGGGGGTAGGTAGCCGAACTAGTGGCGATGGTTGGCAAGAGCAAGATGGATCCATATACACTGAGTCGATTATGCGTATCAGATACCCATCTATTGGTTGCATTCAAGGGGTAGCTATTTGGCACACGTGGTTTCTAGTGGTCATCAGTACTACACAATGGCAGACAACTGATAGTTTAGCATGCCTCAGATTAGTTCATGATGGATGGAACCTAAATATGTGTGGCATGCAAAGACTAGAGACGAGGGCCAAAGGGATTCCATCGGTTGTCAGGGTTATGCTACAGCAGGTTTGCCTATGGGATGCAGGGTTTCAGTTGATCGATAGATCACTTGTCATGAGCAGAGTCGTGGCAGAGAGTGATATAGTTCGCTCTTGGGATGACACATGGGGGTTTACAGAGGGTTTCATCATATGGGGAGGCAGACATTCTTTATTGCTGCACAGGTTCAGAGTTAGATTTGGATGGTGTTGTAGCGGCTACAACCGCCCTCCAAAATTTTGCCATAGCTTCGTTTTGAAGCCTCCCTACCAACCATCCTTAGTAGCATGTCTTGCATTGTCAAATACATAGGCTTCAGCTGATTTTCAGTGGCTTGCCAGCCTGTGCATGTCAGTTTGCTTCACTCCCTTCACAGGCTGCCTTTTCAGACTTAGACTATTTGCTAACTGAGAAGCTCCCTCAGAAAATTGTGCAATTCTGGAGGAGAACCAAACCTTCCCTCTAGAAATTGCACAAATCTACTAGGCAACATGTTGAGCTCCAGAATTGTGTAGAACAGTCAGACAGGTTTCCCAGAGAAAACTGTGCAGTCTGGCCTGGCACTGCAGCTGAGCCCAAAAATTACGCAATTCTGGGAAGCAGTCACTTGTTGACCCTAGAAATTGTGCAATCCCTCAGCGACAGCCAGCCCAAAAACTGTGCAAATCCCTCTCCCAGTCTTGTAGGCTGTTGCATGTGCCTTCAGGTTGACTGGTTCCCTCCGGGACCTAGCAAACTTGATTTGCATGCATGGGCTTCTTTTCCCGAAATAACAAAAAGCAACATGCAAAAATCATTCCTAGATTTTAGGGATCTATTTTTAGCAACTAGAGGTTACATGCAAAGATCGTTTTAGAAACTTCCCTCCAAGTGTCGCTTTTTCCTAGATTTGTGGCATGCGCGTCATAAGCCTTAAACTTATTTATTCGACAATGCAAAGCTCATTCTTCACATCGATCTTGGAGCTCTAACATCCCAGCGCATCTAGGAGTCTTCGGCACATTCAACTCAGCTATTTCCAGGTAAGTCCGCTTTACTTGTCTTTTGCAACATTTCTGTCGCTTTTTGTGTTTTGGCTTGTGTGAGAGTTGTCTACTTGATTTTTGTGAATGCTTGTTGTCTTTTGCATGCATGTTAGCCTGTACAAGCACCATTTCAGTTTTTGTTTGCATCTAACTGCTGTCGCATGCATGACATTGTTTTTCACTGACGGTCGTCGATGCGGTGACCCATTTCACACACATGCATGTTTTCCCATTTTCTGAATCTTGCATTCGTTGTTTGCATGCATGCTCATTCACTCTTGCTGACACTCAGTTTCGCCATGCACTCAGATCTTCATATGTTCTCAGTCACTCGTCGACGCGTCTGGGCAACCTTGGCCCAACCCTTGCATTGCCCGAACAACATTGCGCATTTCTGAGAGGGAAGGCTCTGCCTTCCTCCCAGAAAATGAGCAAAACTGGCCAAACATTGTCCTCTAGGCTTGCTTTGCACAATTCTGAGAGGTAGTGCTCTATTGGCTGAGAAAATTGTGCAATGCAGTCCCTGGGCCTGCATGCCTTGCTGAGTGAAATTGCGCATTGCACAATCTCAACACTCAGCAGGTCAGCCTGGATTGCGCATTGCGCAATTCCAGTAGTCAACCAACCTCCCGACAGTCCAGACTGCCTTTTGTGCAGTTCTGACAGTGAGTCTCCCGACCACTCGGTGAAAATTGCGAAATCCTTGCCATCAGTCTCCCGAGTATGTAGGTTAGTCCTCAAGTTTTATTTGGTTTTCAACTAACAGATTGCTTGCCATGGATGTCGCCATGTCTCCAGGTATAGCAGGTGTTCGACCATCTCTCAGTTATTCAGGTTCAATGGCCTCCAGGACAGCAGGGTCAAAGGACACCGACGAAAGCGTAACTGGAGATGCAATTGAGCAAGTGTCTATGAGTTTGCCGATTTACGAAGACACCAAGCTGATCGTAGACAAAGACATCAAGCTTAACTGATAGGATATCAATGATATGTTCTTAGGCACATTTGGGGAAGATCTTGAAGACCGTAGGGTCTATGTGAATATCCACAAGTCTGGCTTGTACCGAATTGCATGCAGGTACCTCGCATTTCCATGCGCGAACATGATACATTGAATTGTCTCGCACACTGATCCCAAGATGATGGTGTTAAGCAGTGTCAGCGGGACAGAGATTGCTACCTTTAGGGCACAGGACTATTAGCAGATGTACCACTTGCCAAAGCCAGTGATCATAATGGACACACCCTTCAGCATACCCAGCAGTAGTGCAAACTCCAGGGATATTTTGAAGAGATGGGTGAAGGAGCTAGCCAAGTTTAGGATGACACCCAACCAGATTTACAAGACGAAGATATTGCGGAAGGCATATCAGTAATTGGTCATCTTTGCATGCCGCTTATACGACCAAGACAGCAAGGAGACAGAAGAGTTCAAAAGATTTACTTTCGGCACCAGAAGCTTCAATCCGTACGACCCACATTGCTTTGTAAAGGATCACTGTGCGAGAGTGCAATTTCCTTGGATCCACGGGGCGTGTCATTGGGCTAAGGAAGACCCATGGAGATATTGTCACAACTTCTCCAGGCCCAATGAACCAATCAGCATAGCTGTGGAATGGTTAGTGAAGCAACATCTAGGAGAGCACCAACATCAACAGCAACAGAGGGTAACATACCTGCACGTGACAAAGGCAAGAGAAAGATTGTTGACAGCGCAGAGGCAGAACAAAGCTGCAAGTTCAAAGCAGACCCACTTGTGGAGAAAGCAGCTTTGGAGATAGAGGCGAAGAGGCGACAAGAGGAATGCGCAAAGGCAGAGAGATAAACAGAGGATGGAGGAAACAATGAAGGAGTTGCAAGAGTTGAAGCAACAACTCCAGGAAGAACAAGAGCTGCGCAAACAGGAGAAAAAAGCGCAGCAGGGATAGACACAACAATAGGCGCAACATGCACAGATTGATGAAATTGCGCCCATACAGGTTGTAGACTCATCCGAGCAGCTGGCACAAAGAAGACAGGGTGAGCAGTTGCAGGAGTAGGACTTCGCTCAAGAGATTGAACAGATACTTGAGCAGATGGATACGGAGATGGAGCGGCTAGAGTCAGAACATGACATCGATCTCATGCCTTACAACCAAGAGGTCGACCCATTGGCTTCACCAGATTTGGATGCAGATATGCACAACATATCATTCGACGAGTCACAACCTAGAGTTGTGCAATCGCGTAGAGTGACTACTCCGGATGTCCACACATCTCCTGTGCAATTTGAAGAACGAGTGATCGTATATGATGTGCAAGCATGCAACAACATTGGCTGATGCTACCAGAGCATATGCCGAAGCCACCAGCTCGAGTGTTCGCTTCTTGATGGCAGAGAATGAGTGAATGGCTAAGGAGTTACAGACGACCATGCAAGGAGGAGAACAGGTTACAACATCCGCCAGAGCAAAGTTGAAGAAGGCGATACTAGATGAAGTATCGTCCCTTCAGGCAGTCATGCGGATGTTGTATTCCAGACTTGGTAACGTGCATAAGGCAGTTGTCTATCTCAACGGTTGGCAGCAGCGCTGTGCTAGGAGAGCACGTATCTTGTCAAACTTGCATATTGCTGTCGACCGCATGCAAACATGGGAAATGAGATACAAGGGAGCCCCTTTACACTTGCCCAAGTTGATGAAGCCCAAGGTGTTTGAGTTGAAGGCACACATCCAAAGTCAGATCCAGAAATATGAGGAACTCTTGCAGCTCATCACTAGTTTGCAGGCTTCCCATGCACGGGTGTTTAGAAGCATGGATGTTGTTGTGTGCATGCATGTGATCCCATCTATTGGGACACTCACCGAGGCAAAGACAAAGAATCAAGTCTGACTGGAGTTGGATATGTACGTTGACGAGTTGATGCGCATAGTCACCAGCGCAGACTTGGAAACCAGCGCACACACATGCATCAGTATGTCGCTGGTCCGGTCGCACTCAAGACAATGATGCACATGCTATCAGACGAGTTGGACAGAGGAGCCAAATCAGTGTACCCGGATGCAACAGAGGCAAGAGTTCGTTTCCAGAAAGATGTCACCATAGAGTACACGGACACCATCGCAGACTACCAAGCTTGGCATCAGTTCGCCACTGTCGACCATCATGAGGATGTCGAAGAGTTGGTCTTCCCACAGTTGTCCAAGTCTTAGTGATGTCTTGCATGGCTTGCTCAAGCCTATTTTGTCTCACATGGGTACATGTGCAGATTGTATGTAACATCTTTTAAAGTGAAAGTCCAAGTGTCGATAGTGGAATGTAACAGTCATAGAGTAGTTGAAGAGTCATGAGGGTAGGTGAACAGTCACAAAGGGGAATGTCAAGGGTCACCCTACCCTTTGCTATTTATAGTACCTCATAACTCATTGTAGAGGCTTTTGGGTAGCCAAGCTTCTGATAGGAGTATCTTAGAGAAAGCTTGGAAAGTATTGTAACGAGCCTTGGCTTCTCCATAGTGCAGAGCTAGTACATCTCTTTGGAGGAGCAGGCGGCAGTGACTGTAACATTCCATTATCGGGACTAGTGGTTGGTCATGGTTGTACTGTATGATTGGAACTTTCACTTCTTAATATAACAGAGCCAACATGTTTCATGCATATGTTGTTATTGTATTTCAGTTAACTTGGTTACTCTAATGATATATGTATTTGTTTGCTTACGCATGTATGTATAGACTCTTTCTGTATATGTATGTATGAATCTTACTGAGATGTGCTGTTGGTTTAACCATCACTTTGGATTGTTGGTTCGCCTGCCTTCCAGTTTGTGATGCATCTTTTCTCGTGTGTTCCCTTCCAAGTTGCGTGTTTACACATGTTTTCAAGGGGCACACTCATTCCACCTTCTGTGTGTTAGAACCATTCATGCACCTTCCTTGGCTTGCTACACATGTCACACCCTTGCTACCAACAAGGACATCCTACTTACCTTTGCGTGCAATCGCGGTTAAGGCGATATTGTACAACCCATTGTTGGGACTGCTATGCCAAATGGTCTGAGGTCTAGTTGGGACTTCTTACCGGGGAGATCACCTTGACATGTTGGCGAGTCCAGCATAGTCAACATTTCTGGCGCTAGAAGGAGGGCCAGATGACAAGCTGTGATCTCTCATCTTGTTTTGAATCTTTGTACATCTATCATGGATACTATCAGACTCGTCCCTCCGTGATGTTTTTCGCATGCCAAACCTCTCGACATCACGAGGGAGTTTTTTGATCTCTTGTTGGAATTCACGTATGATGGTGAAGGCAAAGTGGCCTGGCCTGTGTACTTACAAGACTTCTATGCATTTCTTGATGATGCAGATGACTTCTTTGACGAAGAGGCCAACCTACTGCTTGCATACACACTTCGCGAATCCCCACAACGGTGGTGCTGGAGTTTGCCACCCGACAACGTGCACTCACTTGAGCAGTTCTGTTATCTCATTGAATCTACTTTCCATCATTTTGATCCAGAACCTCTTGACAAAAAACTGTTAAAACAACGGAAGACCCCGCAAGAATCGCCTATGGATTTTTGGGACCGCTTCTGTGTGTTGCAGTTTCAAGCTCCGAAAAGTCAGATGAAATTCCAGTATCTCATGGACAGATTTGAATATTGTCTTACCAAATCTGTCAATCCCAAGAAGAAGTTCAAGCTCAAACCCTGCTCAACATACTTTGGTGATGGAGTTGTGCAATCACAGATGGACACGGTCGCTGTCACAAGTGACTGTCTGCCGTCCCCTCATCAAACAACTCCACCACCATAGAGTGATGTGGGAGAACATGCACACACATCCATTCAACTGTCACATCCTCCCAACATCACTTCTCTCAATTTTCGTGCAGATTTGGTTGCAAAGCCCATGGGTTGTCACATGCATGTCTTACCTCAACCTCCGTCTTCGTGTTTTGTTGATCCTTCAGATTGCACTGTCTTGTGTTCTTCTATTCTGGACTTTACGTCTATTGTGAACGAGGATCAAGCTATCGACGGAGTTGGTGTTGCACAACCAACCTGCACTGTCATTCATGAAGAGTATGACTGGGAGCCTGAGCATCAACCCGCGATGAAGGATGATTCCCTTCTGTCCGTGCCTCCTCCATTTTTCCCTGACATCTTTGGTTATTTTGCCATCTCTGATTTCGCATGTGTATCTCTGTCTACAGATGAACCCATTGTTGATCATTCACTGAACACATCGGATGTCAGTCCATTCGACAATGGAGAGGACCAATCATTCTTTGAAAATCCACTTGATTTTTCATCTACCTTTTTTGGAAACGCGGAGTGTGAATTTTTCCGCTTCTCATCTACCCCTTTGTTTGATTCATCAGATCACGAGGATGTCGATGAAATCATTGATTTTACTGATTGTAGCTGTCGTGATCTATTTACCCCCGTATTCGATCATGATGATGATTCTATTGCAGTTGATTTTTCAAAGCCACTTGTTTATGATGATCTATCTGTCGACGAAGTCGAAATCCCACAGACTGTTGAGGCACTTCAGCCTGAGTTGATGGTTATGTCAGAGCCTCGTTGTCCTGAGGTTGGTTTCACTTCCTCTTAGGAAATTTTTGAAACACCTAAGGCTCCTCATCACTCATTTGTATGCATTGAAGATCAATCTCACACACAGATTATGCTTCCTCCACTCGAACTACACGATCCTATCACTCATGCATTGAAGAAATCTTACATAGCAATCACACGTGCACGACGCAAGTTGCCATTGTTTGTTTCGTTTGCTTGCATGTCACAGTCAAGAGTATGCGTATGCTTAATGTCTACACGCAGTGTCGCACAACATCATGGTAAGTCCACGGATTACATGTCATGCGCTTGCACTCACTTATGTTTTGTGGACGTGTTTAAACTCAGAGTGTGTTTGTCTTCATTGTTATATCTTTCTTGTTTGCTGGTTTGCACAACTGTGTTGTTCGCGAACCATGCCTTCACCAACATGGGTCGACCAATGCGCCGGTGGCTGCATTGGAAGTATCACTTCACGTGAGTAGACCCATGCACCGTTAGCTTAGGAGTAGGAGTAGTGTTTGCTTTTGGTTTGTTTTCCTGCATGCATGTTTGCTTCTTACTTTGTCTGTTTGCTTGCTTGCCTGCTTGTTTGCTTATTCGCTTTGCTTACGCATTTACTTTTGCTTTTTCTTTGTTTTGTTGTTCGTTTTCTTGTTTAAGTTCGTAGAATAGTTTCACACAAAATCGTGTTCGACTCTTGAAACAAGCTGGGTAAAGTACAAGAGGACTTGTGCAGTTATCAATACTTGGTTATCTGTCGTCTCGCCTTTGTATGAAGAACTTGTTGTCTTCAGTCCATGATACATCAATGGAAAATACGTGCTATTCGAAGTGAAGCTTGGTGAAAACACAACACTTGCGCGCTAACTAGTATCACCTACTCTAGCCAGTTGTTTTTGGGTTAATCCCTGTCAGCTCAGTCAAGTAGAGTAAGGTGAGGGGGAAACCTTAACAAGCACATCAGAGGTATATATAAACTACTTCTATGAAGGAAAAGCCTCTTCTGCTCTCAATAAGTCGAGATCCCTCTTCCACCTCTGAAATGAATAAGTGCTATGCACAGTTACGAAAATGAAAATGAAAATGAGAAAAATTTCGAAAAAATGAAAAATGAATAAGGTGAAAGAAGAGAAAGGCTTCCTGCGTAGAGAGGTGATGCAAGTAACTCTGCCGGGGTACTGACCAGGCTTGCTGGCAGCAGAGCGATGCTTGTGTTCTTGCGTGACACCGCTGGGGTATTGTCCAGGCCTGCTGGCAGCGGAGCAACACCATAGATGAAACTAAAACTCTGACGACCATATGGCTTGTGCATCAATATACCCCTCATCCCTAATCGAAACAACTGTGTTGACTTAGCTTGGAATGTGTGCCGACCGACCAAGAGCTTGGTGGATGCTACATCTCATAATCAAGCAAGTGTGGAAACCAAGACGAACAGAGAACTGAACAATACTTCTGGAGGTGTTAGACTTGCTTTTCACGAACAAGGTCCTCTCAGAGAGCTAAATTTCTACCAGTGTGTCGCCAAGTGTTGTAGCGGCTACAACTACCCTCCAAAATTTTGCCTTAGCTTCATTTTGGAGCCTCCCTACCAACCATCCTTAGCGGCATGTCTTGCACTGTCAAATACATAGGCTTCAATTGATTTTCAGTGGCTTGCCAACCTGTGCATGTCAGTTTGCTTCACTCCCTTCATAGGCTGCCTTTCCAGACTTTAGACTATTTGCTGGCTAAGCAACTCCCTTAGAAAATTGCGCAATTTTGGGGGGGAACCAACCTTCCCTCCAGAAATTGCGCAAATTTGCTGGGCAACGTGCTAAGCTCCAGAATTGTGCAAAACAGTCAGACAGGCTTCCCAGAGAAAACTGCGCAATCTGGCCCGATACTGCAGCTCAACCCAGAAATTGCACAATTCTGGGAAGCAGTCACTTGCTGACCCCAGAAATTGCACAATCTCTTAGGGACAACCAACCCAACTCAGCCTAGAAACTACGCAAATCCCTCTGCTAGTCTTGTAGGCTGTTGCATGTGCCTTTAGGTTAACCAGTTCCCTCCGGGACCCAACAAACTTGATTTGCATGCATGGGCTTGTTTTCCCGAAATAGCAAAAAGCAACATGCAAAAAACATCCCTAGATTTTAGGGATCTATTTTTAACAGCTGGAGGTTACATGCAAAGATCGTTTTAGAAACTTCCTTCCATGTGTCGTTTTTTCCTAGATATGTGGCATGCGTGTCATAAAGCCTCAAACTTATTTATTCGATGCTTCATAGCTCATTCTTCACATGGATCTTGGAGCTCTGACATCCCATAGCATATCTAGGAGTCTTCGACACATTTAGCTCAACTATTTCTGGGTAAGTCCGCTTTACTTGTCTTTTGCAGCATTTCTGTTGCTTTTTGTGTTTTGGCTTGTGTGAGTGCTGTCTGCTTGATTTCTGTGAATGCTTGCTGTCGTTTGCATGCATGTTAGCCTGTTCAAGCATCGTTTCAGTTTTTGTTTGCATCTCACTGCTGTCGCATGCATGACACTGTTTTTGCACTGACGGTCACCGATGTGGTGACCCATTTGACACACATGCATGTTTTCCCATTTTCTGAATCTTGCATTCGCTGTTTGCATGCATGATCATTCACTCTTGCTTACACTCAGTTTCGCCATGCACTCAGATCTTCATATGTTCTCAGTCACTCATCGACGCGTCTGGGCAACCTTGGCCCAACCCTTCCCTTGCCCGGACAACATTGTGCATTTCTGAGAGGGAAGGCTCTGCCTTCCTCCCAGAAAATGCGCAAAACTGGCCAGACACTGTCCTCTAGGCTTGCTTTGCTCAATTCTGAGAGGTAGTGCTTTGCTGGTCGAGAAAATTGTGCAATGCAGTCCCCGGGCCTACATGCCTTGTTGAGTGAAATTGCGCATTGCACAATCTCAGCACCCAGCAAGTCAGCCTAGATTGCGCATTGCGCAATTCTAGCAGTCAACCAGCCTTCCGACAGTCCGGACTGCCTTTTGCGCAGTTCCGGCTGTCAGTCTCCCGACCTTTTGGTGAAAATTGTGCAATCCTTGCCATCAGTCTCCTGGGTATGTTGCAGGTCAGTCCTCAAGTTTGCTTTGGGTTTCAACTAACAGATTGCTTGCCATGCATGTCGCCATGTCTCCAGGTATAGCAGGGGTTTGACCATCTCTCAGTTTTTCAGGTTCAATGGCCTCCAATGTTGATTTGGAGTAGTATCAGATGTGCTCTAGCAACGAAATTTGGTGGAGAGGTTGGGGCACATGAGATCTCCAATACCCAGAAAGGGTTTGGGTAGATTCTAAACAGATCAGGAGATATTAAAATAATTAATATTTTTAATGGAGTCCCTAAATTTAAACTTAGGGAAAATAAAATATTAATGTGTATTAATATGAATCTGTGTTAGAATGGTCCAAAAGACATGGATCAAGCCAGATCTAATCTTAGCCGTTGATTAGGGACCTAATCTTGACCGTTGAGATGTCAACAGAAAAAGTATAAGAGGAGGCTTGAGGGTCACTTGGAGAACACACTAGAGTGATTAGTCATTCTATTCTCTAGAGTGGGGTTTGCTAAGAGAGATAGAATTAGTGATCGGAAGAGCAGCTGAGGGGCATTGAGTACAAAGAAATAGAGAAGGCAGAGATTGTGTTGGGAGAGCAGCTGAGGGGCATTGAGTACAAAGAAACAGAGAAGGCAGAGATTGTGCTGGGAGAGCAGCTGAAGGGCATTGAGTACAGAGAAACAAAGAAGGCAAAGATTGTGTCGGGAGAGCAGTGCAATAGCCAAGTCGAATGACGCAGAGCCAATAAGGGCTCAAGCACGGCCACACAGAGACAGCCAAGTGTTGCGCAGAGCACCAGAGAGGCCAGCGTGTCTGATGCAGAGGCCCAGAAAATTGACACAGGGCCTCCTGGGGCTGATGCAGGCCAAGAAAGGCTGACGCAGGGCCAACATGAGACAAAGAGGGGCTGATGCAGTCTAGATTGGGCAGACGCTAGGGTTGCAGAGCAATTTTGTGTTGAGGAGCTGCTGAAAGGATTTTCCGGGGTTTCAACCAGGAGATTTCTTTCAAATTGTGAGTTATAGATGCTAAGGAAATTCTTTGTTGGGTAGGCTAGTTTCGGCACCCAGATTGTACTCTGATATTGCTTAATAAGAAAACCCTCAAATAGTTGCACCGGTTTTCCTGCATTGGGTTTTTCCGGGGACATTGGTCCAAAAATAATGGTGTCATGTGGTGTGTTTGTTCTTGTTTCTTTTAGTTGCAGATCTGTAATATTTTGAGCATGCACTGGTGTTTCTCTTCAGTATTTACTTTGTAAATAACTTGTTAAACAAAAATAACAAGTAGGTAGGAATAAATTAGAAAAAGTGCATGAAGGGTTTCTAATCTAAGTAAACTTAGAAACATCAACATCCAAGAGAGCAGGGTCAAAGGACACCGACGGAAGCGCAATTGGAGATGCAGTTGAGCAAGTGTCTATGAGTTTGCCGATTTATGAAGACGCCAAGCTGATCGTCGACAAAGACATCAAGTTTAAATGGCAGGATATCAATGATACCTTCTCAGGCACATTTGGGGAAGATCTTGAAGACTGCAGGGTCTATGTGAATATCCACAAGTCTAGCTTGTACCAGATTGCATGCAGATATCCTACGTTTCCATGCGCAGACATGATACATTGGATCGTCTCACACACTGATCCCGAGATGACGGTGTTAAGCAGTGTCAGCGGGATAGAGATTGCTACCTTAGGGCACAGGACTATTAGTAGATGTACCATTTGACGAAGCTAGTGATCATAATAGAGACCCCCTTTAGCATACCCAGCAGCATTGCAAACTCCAAGGATATTTTGAAGAGCTGGGTGAAGGAGCTAGCCAAGTTCAGGATGACACCCAACCAGATTTACAAGACAAAGATACTGCGGAAGGCATATCAATACTTGGTCATCTTTGCATGTTGCTTATACGGCCAAGAGAGCAAGGAGACCTTCCCGCAGAGTTGGGTGATCGCATTGGACCAAATGGCCGTTGAAGGAAAATTGTACAACTAGTTCGACATGTTGGCTCACAGGTTGAAGGAACAGGTGACAGCAGCCTGACAACCGCCCAAAGGTCAACAAGCAGAAATATACATGTCCTCATACATTCTGGATGCAATTTGTGCCCGTAAGAAGTTCCCAGGCTTGAAGTGGGCATGGACATCAGCAGAAACCTCTGTGCACACTTACTGCAATTGTTTTCCGAATGCAGCTTCCGCGGAGTCATCACACAGTTGTCAAACCATTTTTTCACCCCAGTGTACAAGATAATATTTGAGCAGGATCCACCTTGCATGTCGAAGGCAACAGTGGAGGCATTGATCGACATAGTGGATTGGTATGCCTCACCTTTTAGCACCTTCATACGGATGTACAACATGGAGAAGCCTCCGCATGTTTTACTGAAGTTTGCCATGGACAAGCTCGTCATGCAAGAAGTGTCGTACCACATCTCGGCAGGACTGTTAGTTAGACTGCATCGGAAGAAGAAGGCACCCTGTCCCACTCTTTCGTTGTGAATCGGGTTGTACAAGATACAGAATCTCAAGCATGCTGATGTCGAGACATAAGAGTTCAAAAGATTTACTTTTGGCACCAGAAGCTTCAATCCGTATGACCCGCATTTCTTTGTAAAGGATCACTGTGCGAGAGTGCAATTTCCTTGGATCCACGGGGCATGTCATTGGGCTGAGGAAGACCCATGGAGATATTGTCACAACTTCTCCAGGCCCAATGAACCGATTGGCATAACTGTGGAATGGTTAGCGAACCAAAATCTAGGAGAGCACCAACATCAGCAGCAACAGAGGGTAATGTACTTGTGCGTGACAAAGGCAAGAGAAAGATTGTTGACAGCGTAGAGGCAGAACAAAGCTGCAATTTCAAAGCAGACCCACTTGTAGAGAAAGCAGCTTTGGAGATAGAGGCGACAGCGCGACAAGAGGAATGTGCATAGGCAGAGAGATAAACAGAGGATGGAGAAAACAGTGAAGGAGTTGCAAGAGTTGAAGCAACAACTTCAGGAAGAACAGGAGTTGCGCAAACAGGAGAAGGAAGCACAACAGGAACAGACACAATAGGAGGTGTAGCATGCACAGATTGATGAAACTGTGCCCATACAGGTTGTAGCCTCGTCCGAGCAGCTGGCACAAAGCAGACAGGGTAAGCAATCGCAGGAGTAGGACTTCGCTTAAGAGATTGAACAGATACTTGAGTAGATGGATACGGAGATGGAGGGGCCAGAGTTAGGACAAGACATGGACCTTATGCCTTACAACCAAGAGGTCGACCCACTGGCTTCACCAGATTCGGAAGCAGAGCAAGTCCTGAGCGATCAAGGAGATACTGAGATCCTTGAAGACAATCTGGAAGCAGATATGCACAACATATCATTTGACGAGTTGCAACATAGAGTTGTGCAATCACGCAGAGTGACTACTCCGGATGTCCACACATCTCCTGCGTAGTTTGAAGAATGAGTGATCGTATCTGATGTGCGCAAGCATCCAACAGCATTGGCCGATGCTACCAGAGCATATGCTGAAGCCACCAGCTCGAGTGTTCGCTTCTTGATAGCAGACAATGAGCAAATGGCTAAGGAGTTACAGACGGCCAAGCAAGGAGGAGAACAGGTGATAACATCAGCCATAGCAGAGTTGAAGAAGGCAATACTAGATGAAGTATCATCCCTTGAGGTAGTCATGCAGATGTTGTATTCTAGACTTGGTACCGTGCATAAGGCAGTTGTCCATCTTAACAATTGGCAGCAGTGCTGTGCTAGGAGAGCACGTATCTTGTCAAACCTGCGTACTGCTGTCGACCGCATGCAAACATGGACAATGAGATACAAGGGAGCCCCGTTACACTTGCCCAAGTTGATGAAGCCCAAGGCAGTTGAGTTGAAGGCACGCATCCGGAGTCAGATCCGGAACTATGAGGAACTCCCGCAACTCATCACTAGTTTGTAGGCTTCCCATGCACGGGTGTTCAGAAGCATGGATGTTGTTGTGTGTGCACATGCGATTCCATCTATTGGGACACTCACAGAGTCAAAGACAAAGAATCAAGTCCTACTGGATTTGGACATGTACTTTGATGAGTCGATGCGCATAGCCACCAACACAGACTTGGCAATCAGCGCAGATTCTATGCATCAGTATGTCGCTGGTCTGGCTGCACTTAAGACAATGGTGCGCATGTTATCAGACGAGTTGGACAGATGAGCCAAATCAGTGTACCCGGATGCAACAGAGGCAAGAGTTCGTTTCCAGAAAGATGTCACCATAGAGTACACAGACACCATCGTAGACTACCAAGCTTGGCATCAGTTCACCACCATCGACCATCATGAGGATGTCGAAGAGTTGGTCTTCCCACAGTTGTCCGAGTCTTAGTGATGTCTTGCATGGCTTGCTCAAGCCTATTTTGTCTCACATGGGTACATGTGCAAATTGTATGTAACATCTTGTAAAGTGAAAGTCCAAGTGTCGATAGTGGAATGTAACAGTCATAGAGTAGTTGAAGAGTCATGAGGGTAGGTGAACAGTCACAAAGGAGAATGTCAAGGGTCACCCCACCCTTTGCTATTTATAGTACCTCATAACTCATTGTAGAGGCTTTTGGGCAACCAAGCTTCCGATAGGAGTATCTTAGAGAAAGCTTGGAGAGTATTGTAACGAACTTTAGCTTCTCCATAGTGCAGAGCTAGTACATCTGTTTGGAGGAGCAGGCGGCAGTGATTGTAACGTTCTGTTATCAGGACTAGTGGTTGGCCATGGTAAACTGTATGATTGGAACTTTCACTTCTTAATATAACAGAGCCAACACGTTTCATGCATATGTTGTTATTGTATTTTAGTTAACTTGGTTACTGTAATGATATATGTATCTGTTTTCTTACGCATGTATGTATAGACTCTTTCTGTATATGTATGTATGAATCTTACTAAGATGTGCTGTTGGTTTAACCATCACTTTGGATTGTTGGTTCGCCTGCGTTCCAGTTCATGATGCATCTTTGCTCGTGTGTTCCCTTCCAAGCTACGTGTTTACACAGGTTTCTAGGGTGCGCAATATTTCACGTTCTGTGTGTTAGAACGATTCATGCACTTTCCTTGGCTTGCTGCGCATGTCACACCCTCGCTACCAATAATGACATCCTACTTACCTTTGCGCGCAACCGCGGTCAAGTCGATACTGTATGACCCATTGCTGGGACTCCTACACCAAACGGTCTGAGGTCTAGTTGGGACTTCTTACCTGGGTGATCCCCTTGACACGTTGGCAGGTCTAGTACCGTCAACAGATGGGTAGGCCTTGGTGCCATGGAGATGCCCAGGTAGGATGTGTCTCACCTCTTTCCGTATTCCACCATTGAGTTCCAGGAGAGGAGGATACTGTCTGCGCACGATGGGGAGTATGACATAGTCAGAGTATCGCAGCGTCAGCATGGTGGCACCACTCTAGGACTAGCAGAGAACTGGGGCATCACAACTCAATAACTTTTAGGGATGCGCCGACTACTGTAGGGGGAGATCATTCAGATCTTCCATTGGGCTTTAGCGAGTCACTGATGGAGGAAGGGACTTTTGGTACTTGCACTGGGCAGGATAGTGAGTGAAGCGAGGGGAGCTTCATGTTGGACATGATGGTCTGGGATCCTGGTATTGAAGAATTCTTTCATACCAGGACAGTGCTGAGGTTAGGGACGATTCAGTGGAACATCTAGGACCCTGGCACATATTGCAATGACAATGGGGAGCAACAGTTAGAGAGGATGCTTGTTCAGTCATTGCTTGGGGACAAGCGATTTTTGGAGTGTTGGAAGAACTTGCCGAATGAGGATGCAACCTGGGAGGGTGAGCACATATTGGAGCACCCAGCTTTAAGGTTGCTTGAGGGCAAGCAACATTTGGGAGGGGAGGACTATCATGTCCCTTCTCATACACATTTGTAACAGGGTGCTGCTACACAATTTTACACAATTTTGGCTAAGGAAGAGAACCCATCATTTTCGACTTAGGGACTTAGGAGGCAATTCGACTTAATTTGGTTGCTAGTGGAATGTGGGGGCCACCCACATGGGAATTCGAATTGGCCCATTCGAATAACTTGGAGGGAAAGTCGAATAGGTGGATGGAGGGGACCACGTGAGGTAAGGGAGGCCCAAGGAGTTATAAGGATGGATCAACTCTCATTTTGGGATTCATTCATACATCTTGCAAACAAAATCACTTTACTGTTCACTCTGCTGTTTAGCTAAGTCAACCGGTTGTTTAGCCACACATCTCTCAAGCAGGAGATTCAACCTCTACTTCGGGGGACCATCCATGCCCACCCTAGAGAGTCAGTTCTGCAAGGATTTCAGGAGTTCCGGGGCAGTGACATAGCACCACCAACTAGCGCAGAGCAGGGAGTGCGTATTTCTGGGCAGCCAGAGAATATGCAGAGGGAGATAGAGGCCAACAAAGATCAAATTGTTTGTTGGAGAGTTAGAGAGCTGAGATAGCAACAATAGACCAACATTCTTGCTGAGTTTTACAGCCAGCAAAGCCAACATTCCAGCAGTTCGAATTGCTGGGCTAGGGGACAACGTAGAGGCCACTCAACAATTTTTCGTGGAGCTTAGGAGCAGGTGTCTTAGGCCAAGAGCTCACCCGAGAAGTCAGGGATTGGATAGCAAGGGTCAGCCCAACACTTTGGGGGCATTTCTGGGAGGATTTACAGGTAGTTTCTAGTAGGCCGAGTTTTGCAGTTGCATTTGAGGTTGGGCTCCAAGGGGGTCGAATTTCAAAAGTCTAAACCAGCCAAAATCCTTTCTAGATTTTCTGGGTTTTTGACAAGGATCCCAAATATAAAGTTTCATAATTTTTTGAGAATCGGAGTTGGAGTTTTAAGTCGTATCTTTGCAACAAACAGTGTAGAATTGTTGGGGATTGAATAGTGCCTTTGGGGGTTGATTTTGGGAACCATTTTTGGGTTTTTGTGGGTTTTGGCCAAGGAGTTTGTGGCAGAAGTCATCATTTTCTTAGCACCGGAGGAGGATTTTCTTGCAGTCCCTTTTCAGGCAGTAGTGAAGTTTTCTGTGTAGCGCAAAGCATTAGAGGAGCAACCATTTCCAGCATTTGAGATCATTGTATTATCACCTGGGTTCTGTCACGCTTTCCATTGAGGCAAGCCTAGGTGCATTCCTCCATACTATTATACTTGCTCCATTGATTAATAAAATGACCCAACTGGTTCTTAATTCTAGAGTTTTTATGAGCATTTGCTGATTGTTTAAAATTTTTGTGCTGTAAATCGTTTTTGTTTTGCATATCACTATTTATTTAAGTTTGGAACATTACAACGATTGTGTTTCTACTTTCTAGGTTTCATGTATTTTTAATTTATCTCACCATAGTTTTATTTAAAGTATGTAGAGTGAATACTCATTAGATGAGGAACAAATTTTCCATCCAACAAGTACACACTTGATAGCTTTAGTAAACCTATAAGGAGATAAATTGAAAATATGAAGAACAAGTTTTTTTTTTTCCTCCCATCCATTTTTTTTAAAATCTTATTCTTTTCCTTAGGATGTTCATTTTAGATCTCAAATTTCCCCTAACTACTCTCAGATCACCATTGAATCTCTCTCACAAGCTATTATTGGTTGTTATTTTAGTGTGGACTTTCTCATATAACTTGTGTACCACTGTAACAAACATAAATATATGTTAAATAATAATTAGTTATTGAGGAGACATGTCGCAAAGGACATGACTATTTGTGAAGGGACACCTTGCCTAGTATATAAGCAAGACCCTCATTGTAACATTCATCCTATTATTGTATCATCTTATCAATATATATGTTTTACAATACATTTGTGTACAAATACATTTTAAGTACCAACAGAGTATTGTTTGTTTACTATAGTGGTATTTGAGCTATTCGACCCTCTGGCCATTCAACCACTACACAATCCATACATTATGCTTTAGATCCTTAAATCATGAGAACATGTTCCCAAGCAGTATTGGAAGACCATAAAACTGATTGAGAATTATTATTGGAAATGAGAAAAATGCTTATAAAATCGCTAAAGCTTCTTGAAACAACGGATTGAAAACCTACAATAGAAGCTGACCATAACGTCAAAGACGATGAAATTATTGAAAATACAACACTTGAAGATGTAGAATCAATAGATGAGATTGAATATGAGGAGATGAAGTGTGAGACCACTCTTCAACTAGATACTATTAGTGACGATGAGGAAAGTGAAGCATTAACTACTTTTGATCACCAAACACAGACTCCCAAAGAAAAACCTATTGACCTTGATAAAAAATATGAAGTTTATCATCTAAGATCCCCGGGAACTTCAACGAAGACTCCCACAACTCATATGCAAGAGAAGGAACAAGACAATGACATCACACATGATTCATTAAAGATGGATTTAATAATTGGACTTAGCTAGGATGTTGTCTTATGTAAAGTGGTTCCTCAGTAGTGTAATTTGCCATGGAAAACACAACCAATTTTGAGTATATTAAACTGCTAGTGGAATAAATGCATGACATACCATTTTTCAATTTATCATCAATGTCTTCACAACCCTCCAAATATTCTGTCCAATGCTTTCATTCTCTCGCATACAAAGCTAACCTCTTCCCTGTCTGGTTTGCGTTCCTATACACTGTTAGGTCGTTGGTTGTACAAACCCTTTAACAACAATGGCGACATTGGTGAAAGTGAAATCGCAATAAGGCTACTTGAACATCCATTATTTCAAGTACATAAATACACCTACTAAATTTGTGTTAGACAACCATTGTTTATTTTTGCTCATACCATTAGTTGTAATAGAAGAAACTCAAGTCCCCCAAAATATTTACAATGTGTGGATGCTTGATTTAAGAGACTTCAATGTTGTGTCTAGAGCAAAGATAAGCCAAGGCTTCTAGTCTGTTATGGGCAATTCATACAGATAGTCAATCAAGTATTAGTAGAATTTATTGTCATCTCCTACACGCGTGGAAGAAAAATCTGAAGAATTAGACCTCTTTTACAGGTAAATTCTTTGAACAATTCATGTCCTTGACTTGACTACACATTAAGAACGATACCAGTTGAAACCTGAAAATGGGTTCCAACATGCTTTGTTTACATAATTTTTACTTAGACATTTACAATTGAGGAACGAAGGTATACAACTTGTAGTCCTTGGCCTTCTCTCGCTCATAGCTCAAAGTCTGGAAGCCAAACAACTACATTGCATTCTTTGATACCTTAATGAGGCAGCTCCCATGGTTGTTTCCTCAATTGTGTTAGTTTTTGTAGCATCGGATGTGTTCAAGTCACGAAACATGGTAGGGGGGCTAAAATACATGAGATCTCCAAAACCCAGAAATCATTTCTGGAAATTCCACCTAGAGATGACTTAATTAGATTATTAACCTATTTTTTAATGTTTCTTAAATCTAAACTTAGGAAAATTGGTTAATTAATCAGAACTAATTAAGTCAAGGTGAGAATTCTCTAGAAACTCACACGGATCAACAGGGAAATAATCTAGGCCCTTGATTAAGTTCTAATCTTGGCCGTTGGTGCTCTAATAGAGGATTATAAGAAGTCGATGGGAATTTGGAGAATACATTTGAGACATTTGAGTAGTTCTATTTCTTTGGCAAATCGATTTCCAGATAGTAGCAGTTGCCGGAGAGCCAAAGATTGAAGCAGAGACAGTGAGGGGTAGGGACAGTGTGTTAGTTTTTGTAGCATCATATGTGTTCTACCTTGAAATTTGGTGGAGAGGTTAGAATAAATGAGATCTCCAAAACCTAGAAATAGTTTTTGGAAATTATGCCTAGAAATGACTTAATTAGATTATTAGCCAGCTTTTAAATATTTCCTAAGTTTAAACTTAGGGAATATGGTTAATTAATCAGAATTAATTAAGTCAAGACATGAATGATCTAGAAACTCACACAGATCGATTTCAAGTTAATCCTAGCCATTGATTAAGATTTAATCTTGGTTGTTGGAGTCCTAACAGAGGATTATAAGAAGAAGTCGATGGGCACTTGGAGAATACACTTGAGAGGTTTGATTTTATGAGCAGATCGATTTCCAGAGTAGCAGTAGTCAGTTGCCGAAGAGAGAGAGCCAACGTGATCGAAGCAGTGAGTGAGGGGCAGAGACAGTGATCCAGAGGAAAGATTTTCTAGATCCGTAGAGGTAGCAGCAAGAGAGCTGAATTACACCAGAGAGGCAATGCATAGGGACAACGCAGTTGCTTCAGCCAGGCAGTTCGATTGGAGGAAGGTAAAATTGTTGTCATTTCCAGAGGCTGGGAAGAAGTCCTAGAGGGTTGGAGAGGCGATTTCCTCAACATTCAGAGGTAGAACGACTTCATCAGAGCCCAGTCCGAAGTAAGCCGTCTAGCGAGCTACACAGAGCAGCAGAGAGGCTGGCACAGAGCTCCAAGAGGGTGAGTTTAGGCAGTCAGATTATTATACTTAGAATTTCACTATTGCATAATAATAAAACCTCAGCTGCTACACCAATTTTCCCAAGTTGTGTTTTTCCGGAGACAATTGTCCAAAAATAACTGTGTAAATTTTGTGTGCGCTAGATTTTCTCAGTTTCTAGCACTATTTTCTTCTGCAATTTTATTTGTGAAAGTCACAATATGTATTATTTGATATATTTCGTAGCACACAACAAATAAATTGTTAAATAAATTAACTGTTGAAATTTCTAAGTTTATCTGTTAGAAATTTAATCTGTATTCCTCTGGTTTATTCTTCTACTTGTTAAATTTGAACAATTTATTTAAAACATATAAATAACAAAATAAACACAATACAATCTCAACATCTACAGATCATCAGCTGAAAGAAAACAAACACGCAAGTGACACCGTTATTTTTGGACAAATGTCCCCGGAAAAACCCAATGTGGGAAAACCGATGCAACTATTATGAGGGTTTATTATTATGCAGTATTTCCTTGAGTACAACTGGGTGCCAAACTGGCTCACCCGACAGAGAAAAACAACCGGCAGTAATACCTCTCTATTCGAAAACAGGTATTCAGAAAACCTGTCCCATGAAACCCTCTCCAACAACTCTAAAGCACTGCGTCAGCCCCCTGCTGTTCTGTGTTAGCCTCAGAACCCTCTGAGGCACTACACAGCCTCTGGGATCCTCTGTGTCACTCCTGTAGCCCTCTGCATGGATGACGTAGGCCCTTTGGCCTCTACGTTGTCTCTGTTGGGCTCTACGTGGCCTTCTCTGGCTGTTGTGTTTCGTTCTCTGCCTCTGCACTAGTCTCTCGGCACTATCTTTGCCTCTCTGTCCAGTACTCACCGCCCCTCGCTGCTGATCATTGATTTGACTTTGCTTAGCAACCCCGCTCTAGAAAATCGAATGACTGATCACTCTGGTGTGTTCTCCAACTGTCTCTCAAGCCTCCTCTTATACTTTTCCTATTGGTCCTTCAACAACCGAGATTAAATCTCTAATCAACTGCTAAGATTAGATTTGGCTTGATCCATGACTTTTGGAACCTTCTAACCCAGTTTTATATTAATACCCATTAATATTTTATTTTTCCCAAGTTTAGACTTAGGAACTCCATTAAAAATATTAATTATTTTAATATCTCCCAAATCGGTTAGAATCGGCCCAAACCATTTCTGGTTCTTGGAGATCTCATATGCTTTAGCCTCTCCACCAATTTTCATGGCTAGAGCACATCCGATGTTACACCAAATCAACATTAATAATTAGAAAAATAATTTCCTGTTGCTGTGATAGATGAAATTTTCACAAATTGATCTTGCAAATTTTGCTCGAATTCATGATGGCTTCATCTATAGCAATTTTGTTGAAGTCAATAGCCTACTGATTCTCAAAATGCAAAAATAACTGGTAGCAAGACTCGTTCAAATTGTGATTTATATAGTGGGCACTTTCAAGAGCGAGGATCATATTGGCATTGTGAAGGATGCTTGTGAAGCTTTCCATGTAGCCCTCTTTCACCTTTGTTCAACCCCTAGAAGGTCCCCAAGAGTTTCGTGAAGCACAATTTGTTTTCAGTATTCTTGTAATGCCCCCTATCTCATGAGCTAGAGCCAAGGTTTCTGCTTGCCTAGTTATCTCCTATAGGCTAGTGAGAAGGAGAATTTATCTAGGAGATCCATGGAAAATTTACCCAAATTTGATATTATTAAATAAAAAGGGTAAATAATAAAAAATAAAAAGGGGCAAAAGTCACATGGGAGGGAAAAAGTGACTTGTTTAATAAAATAATATTAAAAGAAGATCTAGAAGCTTGGAGAAGTCTTAATGAAAGATTATAAAACGAGGATGTAGCTCAATGGTTGATCATTCTATTCCATCATATCTTACTGTCATTGGTGAGAAGCTTAAGCGAGTTTCGATTTTGAGGGTTTTCAAGTGAAATCCTCACACTAGTTTCGGTGGATCTCTTGCTACCCTAGCTAGTCTTCCTCCTTCAGTGGACATTATTTGCCACCCTAGTTGGATTGTTTTTCCTTGTTTATTAGTGATGAGCTCGCTGCGATTGTTGTAGAAAAGCTTCAGAGTTTGGCTCAGTTTGTTTGCAGGGCTACAAAAATCTTCGAGGGCCGAGTTTGTTTTCCTTCAAGAGGCCGAGTACCTAAGAGTTGGAGGGTTGATTCCTAAAGCCATTACCAAGGCCGAGTTGCATAATTTGGAGGACGAATTCCTTGCCATATTCAAAATCAGATCCTTTCCATATCAAGAGGCTGAGTAGACTTGTTGAGGTCGAGTGATTCTGCTACACCAATTATGTAATGTTCCAAAATACGAAAAACAGTAATATGCAAGCAAATAGCAAATTTACACCACAATTTTTTTTAAAACAATTTAGTAAACACCTAGAACAATCAGAAATATGGAAGCAGCTGAGCCATTTTATTATAACTGGTGCAAGAGTACAAATATATGGAAGGAATACACCTAGACTTGCCTTTCTTGGCAAGTGGAGCAATGCCCAGATGAAGCAATGGTAACCCAGAAATTGTTCAACTGCTGCTCAGAGCTGCCCCAATAAATATGCACTGTATAGGCAAAGATATGGCTGAAAACCCCACCTCCAGTGCTCAGAAAATTTTGCAAATTTATTTCTGAGGTCCTTTTCAAAACCCAGAAAAACCTAGAAATGGTTTGGCTTGATTTTGACCTTCCAAAATCGACTCCCTTTTGACCTTCCAAAATCGACTCCCAAAAAGGCATTGCACAGTCTCCACCAATTCTGCACTGTTTGCTGCAAATATACGACTGAAAAACCCACCTACAATGCTCAGAAAATTCTGCAAATTTATATCTGGGGTCCTTGTCAAAAACCCAGGAAAACCCAGAAATGGTTTGCCCTGGTTTTGACCTTACAAAATTGACCCCCCAAAAGACCCTACAACCTCCAAATCTGTTGAAGCACACTGCCTGCCAATACACAAAAAAAATCCTCCCCAGACACTCTTGATATGTATCAATGAACTCCACCAATACTTCCCTTATTTCTCTTGGCAAGCAATGGCCCCAATGGATGAAACTCTATCTCTGATGTATGCCTAATTTCTGTCTTCTGCGTTGGCCAAAGAGTCTCCAAAATCATTCCTAAATATTGCTGCCACTTCCAGCCCTCAAACTCACCCAATAGCCAACAAATCTATTGAACTTTCTCCTAATTTCTCCCAGCAATAGCACTCTGGAAGATTGCTGCAATGGCCACACTAGATCCACTACTACGTCCTCCAGAAATACGCACTGCTGGGGCGAACTGAATTCAAATGCTGGACATCTCTCTACAAATCTCCTTCGGATGATAATGGATGAACCTCTCTAGGGTGGCACTTGAAGTCCCCCGAAGAAAGGGTGAGTCCCCCGCTTGGAAAACTCTTTCTAAACAACAAGTGACCCGACTAAACAACTCGAGCAACAAAATCAAATTTGATAAGCCAAGAATGCCAAATGAAGTGTGTTTCCTTCATTTTTTAACTTTTGTGGAGCCTTTCTTCTCGCCTTTTCTTCCCTCTCATGCATTTCGAATCATTGGCTTAGGGGGTGCGTATTTCTTATGTGGGTGGTCCCCACATATCATTAACAAAACAAAATAATATAAAATTTACTTGCCTCTAACTCCTAATTCTTCTATCAAAAATCAAATAGGTCTCGTCTTCACCAAAATTGGCCCCTAAAATGTAGAAATAAATACTGTTCCAAAATAATTTAGGAAGGGACATTACAATCCTCCCCGCCAAAAATTACTTGTCCTCAAGCAATGCCTAAACAAGTGCCCTCTTTGACTGTTGATCACCACTGTAACCACAAATAATACCGGGGTCCCAAATGTACCATTGAATCATCACCAATCTCAACATTGTCCCGACATGAAGCAATCCCTCAATACCAGGTTCCCAAGCCATCCTAATCAATGTGAAGCACACCTTGCTCCACTTGCTATCTAACTAGATACAAGTACCAGAAGCCCTCTACATATTAGCAATAAGTAGAGCATCATGATAATGTAGGACTCTGCCCAACTCCGCATGAAATTTCCCTACTGAGTAGTTCATCTCATGCACTACAAGAGTAAACTCCTGAAGATGCAATTCAATCTTGGTGGAACTGAATCCTCGTCTACCCGGGCCTCCCCTGATCTTCTCCTATTGATCACCCTGCCACACCGTTGAAGTTCCCCATAGCATCAACGAATCACTAAAACCAAGGAAGATCTAGATGACCCTCTCCTGTAGAAACTGTTGATTTCTGGTAGCATCATATGTGCTTTAAGTCTCAAAATTTGTAGGGAGGCTTAGACACATGCATTATCCAATACCCAGAAATAGTTTTGGGAAATTCCACCCGGAGACAAGTTTATTAAAATAATTAATTATTTTTAATGGGACCTTAAGTCTAAATTTAGGAAATTAAAATAATTAATGGGTATTAATCTAAACTGTGGATGAAACTTCTAGAAGAAGGCAGAGATCAAGTCAATATGATCCTAGCCATTGATTACAATCTAATCTGGACCGTTGATTGATCAGCGAGAGGATTATAAGAAGCTTGATGGGCACTTGGAGGATACACAGAGGGGAGATTAGAAGTTCGATTTTCTGAAGCAGAGCAGCTGCTGGAGAGATTTTTGATAGTGATCTTTCGCAAAGAGGGTCAGGGATAGTATCCGAAGGGAAATTTTTCCCAGTCAGAGAATACTCAGCAAAGAAGAGAGAAAGAGAGATCCAATAGAGGCAGCGCAAAGCCAGAGAGGCTAACATAGAGCCACACAAACGCAACACAAAAGCCTTGAGGGAGTCTGAAATTGCTGGAGGGTTCGATTTCTATCGCTGGAAGTCGGGGTGTGAGACCGGGAGAGCAGAAGTCAGAATCTTAGAGGGAAATTGATCAGTCGAGAAGAGTGACGTAGGTCCTAGACAGTTCGACGTTGCGCTGACGCAGACACTGTGCAGAGGCAACCAGGGGTTGTTCATTCATGGGCTGGATCAGCCAGGACTTCCAGTGATAGTGTGAGGTAATCTCACAAATCTCTTTGTCAGTGATATTCTTTGTAACTGGATTGTTAGGAAGGCATCCAGAGATTGTATTCAAAAATTACTACTGCATAATAATAACACCCTCAGAGCTGCTGCACTGATTTTCCCGCATTGGGTTTTTTTGGGGACATTTGTCCAAAAATAACTGTGTAGATGTGTTGTATTTCTTTCCTGTTTAGTTTCTTGTTTCCGCTTATAATCTAAGTGGTGTAGACTAGAATGTATTAGTTTCGATATTTACTGTAGGAAACAGTAAGTAACTTGATTAAAAAATTAACAAGTAGGAGAAACTTAATCAATTGTTGCAGTAGAAATTTGGGCATCCAAATTTTCACATGGTATCAGAGCAAGGTTAGTAGCGGCGTAGAGGCTTCAAAGGGTCAGCATAGAGACTAGCAGCAATCAGACTCCAGCAACGAGATGTATCATACTGAACACTTGTTCAATAATTTGGGACACTTTTCCGTTGTTGATGTAGTAACAACAGCAGTTGGAGAAGGTTGCAGTATAAATGCAGTTGGCAGTGGCAGTGCCAGCAACAACATGGATGCAGAATTGAGAGGGAGTTGCAGTACGGATGCAGTGTTGACAGTGGCAGGGTCAACAACAGTACAAATGCAACATTTGCGCAGTAGTTGGTGGACAGGATGTTAGACATCAGCAATGCAGAAGGAGATGTTACAGAATAGAGTGATGCTTTTGCAGCGTGCATTGCTAGAGCACGTTCCTTGCTAAGAGCGAGTGTTGATTTCTAGTAGCATCGAATGTGCTCTAAGTCTCAAAATTTACAGGTAGGCTTAGACACATGCATTCTCCAATACCCATAAATCATTTTGGGAAATTCTACCCGGAGACAATTTTATTAAAATAATTAATTATTTTTAATGAGACCCTAAGTCTAAACTTAGGAAATTAAAATAATTAATGGGTATTAATCTAAACTGTGGGTGACACTTCTAGAAGAAGGTGGAGATCAAGTTAATATGATCCTAGCCATTGATTAATCTGTGTCGTTGATTATAAGAAGAGGCTATATGGGCACTTGGAGAATACACAGAGGGTAGATCAGAAGTTTGATTTTTTGAAGTAGAGCAACTGCTGGAGAGATTTCCGATAGTGATCTTTTGCAGAGAGGGGCAGGGATAGTATCCGAAGTGAAAATTTTCCCGGTCGGAGAATACTCAGTAGAGAAGAGAGAGAGAGATCCAATAGAGGCAGCGCAAAGCCAGAGAGGCTGACACACAACCACGCAAAGGCAGCGTAGGCTGACGCAAGGGCAACGCAAAAGCCTTGAGAGAGTCTGAAATTGTTGGAGGGTTCAATTTTTGTAGCTGGAATCCAGGGTGTGAGACCGGGAGAGCAGATGTCAGAATCTCAGAGGCAAATCGATCAGTCGAGAAGAGTGACGTAGGTCCTAGATAGTGTGACACTAGGCTGACGTTGACACTATGCAGAGGCAGCTAGCGACTGTTCATTCAAGGGCTGGATAAGCCTGGACTTCCAGTGATAGTAGGAGGTAATTATTGATTTGTGGTAGCATCGGATGTGCTCTAGCCATGAAAATTGGTGGAGAGGCTAAAGCACATGAGACCTCTAAGACCTAAAAATGGTTTGGACAAATTTTACCCGGTTTGGGAGATATTAAAATAATTAATATTTTTAATGGAGTTCTTAAGTTTAAACTTAGGAAAAATAAAATATTAATGGGTATTAATATAAAACTGGGTTAGAAGGTTCCAAAAGTCATGGATCAAGCCAAATCTAATCTTAGCCGTTGAAGGACCAATGAGAAAAGTATAAGAAGAGGCTTCAGGGTCAGTTGGAGAACACACCAGAGTGATCAATCATTCGATTTGCTAGAGTGGGGTTGCTAAGCAAAGTCAAATTAGTGATCAGCAGCGAGGGGCAGTGAGTACTAGGTAGAGAGGCAGAGACAGTGCCAAGAGACCAACGCAGAAGCAGAGAGCAAGAGGCAGCAGCCAGTTCAGGCCACGCAGAGCCCAACAAAGACAACGCAGAGGCCAGAGGGATTGCGTCATCCACGCAGAGGCTGCAGGAGTGACGCAGAAGGTCCCAGAGGCTACGCAGTGTCTCAGAGGGCTGACGAAGAGAGGTTTGAGGTTGACAGAGAGGCTAGAAGGGCTAGCGCAGAGCTTCAGAGACGCTGGAGAGGCTTTCGTGGGACAGGTTTTCTGAATACCTGTTTCCGAATAGAGAGGTGGTCTCCGAATAGAGAGGTGTTGACCACTACGTGTCAACTACCCATAGCAGTACACCCCCTTTTCGCAAAAGGGATAGCGCTTGATCGACGTGTCCGTGCCATCCGACTATCATCATCATCCCGATCATGTTATGTTGTAAACCCAGTCTGCATGTGTAAATTGTAAATAATCTTAGCAGATCTGAGTCATGTATGTATTTGCCTAGGTAAACCTAATTTTCAAGTGATGATCTACGTTCCGAAAGGTTTTTTGTCTCACCGATCCATGATCGGTAGAGTTTTCCTTCAGCCTAACCCCAAAGCCGGAATGGATTTTGTCATTAGAATCTTAGGGGAATCTTAGTGTGCTTCGAGTCTATGTAAAAGTAATTTGGAAATAATTCTAACTATTTGGTTAGGTTATTACAAATTTGCTTGATCTGCTAGATTATATTTGTCGCAGAACTGGTTGGTCTATGAGGGTCTATGTCAAATGGGTTTTCTCCCTTGAGATGTAAAATTGTAAAAGTCATGATGTAAAGTGTCTTGAGGGTTAGAAAATGTTTTAATCCCCTCATAAGTCCTAGGTCCTAGGTGTTTTTTCCCAAAGGCTAAGTTCGAGGGTCCAGTAAAAATAATAAAAAATATAAATAATAAAAAAATTAAAAAATTAAAAAACTAAAAAAAAAAATTAAAATAATAATAAAATAATAATAAGTCAAAGTTTTGAGAAAATAAATGCAAAGTTTTAATTTTTTAATATATTAAAATGCATTTAAAATTTCAACGGATGAGATTAAAAGGAATTTTGATTCTCATCGACGGTCGAGATTAGTTTGACATGGATCACTCGAACTAGCCGTTGGGAAATTTTCCTTTAAATAGGGTGTCAGGGGTCATTTGAGATCCTTCGATCTTAGAGTCGTGCTAAAGAAAGCTCTCTTGCAGTCATTATTTTTTGTGCAATAAAGAAAGACTTTGGGGTTGAAATCTTGCTGGTGTTACTCTTCTGGAATTGCTGTAAGATGTTTTATTTTTTTGCATGAATTTATTTTCAGCCATTGATGATAGCTTGATGAAGAGTGATTTTAAACATAGGTATCTTGTTTAGTCACTAGGGTTTGAATGGTAGTTAAATCTTTGAATATGGTGGCAGGTATCTCCATTACATTTGGATTTTAGTATCGTTTTCTCTTTCTTCGTTAATGGTTGATTTAAGCTGTGCAGGAAATCCTTTTTTTTCGAGATTACCAAGTGTTCGAGGAGGTTTTTGGCTGAACCAGCCAACTCTCGGATTGCATTTTCTAAAGAGCCTAGCCAGTCTTGATCCCGAGCTTATCATTTGAATTTTCTTATGAATGCATGAAGGGTTTTTTGAAGCATCTCACATTAAATTCAAAATTCTAAAATTATTTCTGTGGCATACTGACAAATCTGGCTATTTAAGAGCCTGCAGTTTGTGAATATTGTAATTATTTAGCTAGGGTTTTAAGGTTTCATTATTATTTTGTTTCTGGGCATTTTGCTTCTATCATTGCAAGTACAGATTTTGAAAATTTTTCAGGGTTTCCATCAGGCAATCTGGAGCAGGAAGGATTTAAAATTTTGATTAAGTTTCTGGATTATGGGTCTATTACCTCCGGTTTAAGTTTCTCTGCTGCCCAAGATCGATTTTTTTTAGCCTGCTCCGTCAAAACGCAGCTTCATTTCACTGCGCTATTCCATTACGCCCCTCGCTGCCGCTGCGGCTATCTGCGTCCCTCTCATTCTGCTCACGCTGCTCTTTCTCTCACGTAGTTCCCTCCACCTGCATGTTATCCCCCTTCTTCCCACGTCCACTCTCCTTTCTATCCGTAGATCTCCCTCCAAACTTGCAGCTCCTTCCTCACATCGCATTGCTTCCTTTCCCTTTCACCGTCTAGTCCTCATGCTCAACCCGCAGCCATTCACGCATCCTTAGCTGTATCGCTGTTCGCTGCTCAACTTTGTTCAAACCTTCAACGCTTTCACCTGCTACATATATTATCCCTGCCAAAAATCTATTCATTTGTTGAAATCTTTCTGCGGACCCTTCGTCTTCCATCCACACTGTCCCATCTCGTCCTCCTGTGTGATGCTTTAACCCTCAATCTGCTGCTATCCATTGCTCTTTACGTAGCCACCGTCCAGTGAACCCTCAAATCCATAGCGTGCTGCTCATCTGTTGCCCACCTTCGAACACTCGAGTTCCTCTGCCTGACGTCGAGCATTCCTCATGTATTTCTTCATTTGCATCCCTGTATCAACAACAAGCAAAACAAATTTGATTTTTTTATGACGGATTAGGTGATACGTATGGTAAGTTTAGATGTTAGGAAGTTTAGATTTAAGTTTGATATATTTTATTTTGGTTATAGTTAGATTTTTTTTTAGATTTTATTTAAGCGTTGTATAGTTAGGAGTTAGATTAAATTTTGATTTTTCTTAGTTAGTCTTTAGTTTTAGTTTAGTCTAAAGTTTCATTTTAATTTCCATTTTATTTTGGTAAGAGAAATTTTAATTTTGAATTTGATTTAGATTTAGATTAGATTAATATTTAGGATTTTGAGTTATTTTGTTTAGTTTTTCATTTAATTAAATAATATAACAAAAACTAAAAATATAAATAAATCAAAAGAATAAAAAGGGTTTTGATTTTTTCTTTTTCATTTTCTTTCAGCTTAACATTTAATTTTTTAAGTTTTAGTTTAGTTTAGGACTTTGATTTTAGAATTAGATTTTAATAATTTTAAGTTTTATTTACTTTAGTTTTTTGCTTAGTTTAATTTTGTTTCATTTAAAAATATAAAAATATATAAAAATTAAATTTTTTTGAAAAGCTTAACTAAAAATTGAAAATTCATTTTTTGGTGTCTTTTGTGGTATCTATGTTCCACTTCTCTATAGTTAAATGCACTTAAAATTTTATTTAAAAGTTAGCTATATGAAAGTGGTAATTGGTTAGCATTTAAATTGTATGGTTGTTTAAAGCATTCGATCTTTAGAAATTTAATTGCTGGATCATTTTTAAAGCATTGCGAGTTTATTGAATAGCTTGTATTGCTTGGGATATTTGATGATATATGATTGTTTTACAAGGTTCATATTCCTGCAACATTTAATAAATAATCATTTAATCATTAACTCCATAAGGCACTGGTACGTTAATTTCTAAAAATCAATCAGATGCTAAATTGCCTTGTTGTGTCTCCCAACCCAACTAGTCCACAGTTGTTCTTCTTTTATCCCATAGGGTCTACCCCCCTTAGCCTCGGGAGACGGCTTAAACGGAGAGATCGGGGATCATGGTGACAGCCCCCGGTTTGAGCATTGTCGCACTGCCCAGACAATCTGTGCGACAACATTTTTTGGCGTCGTTGCCGGGGATATAGTTTTTTCTGTCCTTGGTTTATTCGACAATCATCTTTCATCTTTCTCATCTCTCATTTGAGTCGGCATGGTCAACATTTTTTGGCATCATTTGATCTTTTCATCGCCCTATCTTTCGTCATATGGTTTAATCGTACCTTTAGCACCTGGTTTTCTCAGTTCGTTTCTTGTTTGGGTGGCGACTCCATTTCTTTTATTTTTCTCAGACAAGAAGCTTCCCTCATATCTGCTTGTTTGTTGCTTTTTGGATCTTAGAATTAGATTCATTGTTCAAGTGGCGATTCCTCTTCCTTCATCTCTTGATTTTCTTGAGCAGAGATCTCTTTCTATCATCCATTTGGTCGTTCATTATTCATCATGGATTATTCGTTTACCCCATGTCATTTCACTGATGTTCTCCATGATGTTCCGGAAGTGGCCATTTCTAAATTACCTTTGTTCTCGGGTGGTAATTCAGTCGCTGTTAGAAAGCATCTAGGCAAGTTTACTCGTATAATGATCATATATTGTAGATCTCCTCAATATGATCATGAAGATGTCAAAATGCGTCTATTTGTCCTTTCTTTAGAGGGTGATGCTTTGAATTGGTTTAATAATTGTCCTAAAGATTCTTTCACTTCTTTACAAGACATTGTCAATGCTTTTAAAGATAAATATGGTTATCCAGATTGCTCGCCTTGTGTCCCTAAAATTGTGCAACAGAATGAAAGTAATCTTATGAAAGGTTCAGTTGTCGATGAAAGATTTCAAGACAATTCTTCATATCAGAATGTGCCATCCACCTGTACCATTGCAAACCAAATCCATGGTCGCAAAAAAGTAGAGACAAACTGTAAAATTAGTGTCGACAATGAAAAGGAAAATCAGAAGCAAATTATACAAGAACTAATGCGGCTGGTAAAAAATATGGAGATCAATCAAACTAATTACGCCAATGATGTGAGAACTTTATGCACCCACCTGGAAAAACGTAATAAGGAGATGGAGATCATGAAAATTAAACACTCTGATCACGTAGTTGACATGCAAAGTCAGCATGCTAAGGAAATTGACACCATGAAAGCTAATCATGACAGGGAAATTAATTTTATGCAAAGCAAGTTATCAGGCTTAGAGGAAAATATGACGATCATGGAATTCAATTATAAGAATTAGTTGGCTACCATGCAAGAAAATTATAAGAAAGAGATAAACTCTATGCAGCGTTGCTGGATGACCATAAAGGCAAAGGACAATAATGTAATAAAAGATATGGAAGCTAATCAGATATGTCTTCAGAATAAGTTACTAATCATGGAAGAAGACCATGCCAGGGAAATCAGTGCTATGAAGATTGAACACTCTAGCCAGATGGATGCCATTGCAATACAGGGACAGAAATTTCAACAACGGTCAGAGGATGAAAGAAACCAGGAAATATCGACAGATCAGAAGCCTCCTTATCTGTTGCAGCAAGCTCCATCTTATTATGAGGTCCTTTGTTCCATTGAAAAGTGGATAAATGAAGGTGACCTGGATAAAATGGAAATTAATAATCAGGTTGATGCTCACACGGCTAATCCACTAGTCATAGAGGATCAAGTTATAACTCATGGCACCTGTGAGATTGATCCATCATCCTTGACAGGGCAGATGCAAAAGGAAGAAAGACATGTCACGCATATCTTACATACTTCATCTGCAAGCTTTGAAGCAGAAAGTTCCACGTCATCAGTGATACAGCTTGCCACGAAGAAAACGCGCAAGGGAAAGAAAATGAGAAAAAGATTTGATGCATCAGACGGCTGTGAACAGCTTGATTTTCGGATAGGGAAAAGTCCTACCTATGCAGAATTGGACATGGCACATCCGACAAGCAGCCGACAGATTTGCCTGAAAGCAGGGAAATGCTCAATATACACTATATTGAACACATCCGATGCCATGGGGCATCCTCTATATTTCTAACCCTACTCCTTGTTTTTTCAGCATTTTCATTTCTGTTTTAGGATTAGATTTACTTTTCATTTTAATAGATAGTTAATAAGTGAAGAGCTTATATCTTTCCTGTGCTTAATGTTATATGATGATTTTTGGATGGACGCTACTTATGTTTTGGTGTGTGTTGCATGGATGCAGATTCTGGATTCTCACATTCCTACAATGCAGCGACGTGTCCCCAAGTAGAGCCAGATGTTTACCACTACGTGTCAACTACCCATAGCAGTACACCCCTTTTTTCACAAAAGAGATAGCGCTTGATTGATGTGTCCGTGCCATCCGACTATCATCATCATCCCGATCATGTTATGTTGTAAACTCAGTCTGCATGTGTAAATTGTAAATAATCTTAGCAGATCTTAGTCATGTATGTATTTGCCTAGGTAAACCTAATTTTCTAGTGATGATCTACATTCCGGAAGGTTTTTTGACTCACCGATCCATGATTGAGTTTTCCTTCAGCCTAACCCCAAAGCCGGAATGGATTTTGTCATTAGAATCTTAGAGGAATCCTAGTGTGCTTCGAGTCTATGTAAAAGTAATTTGGAAATAATTCTAACTATTTGGTTAGGTTATTACAAATTTGTTTGATCTGCTAGATTATATTTGTTGCAGAACTGGGTGGTCTATGAGGGTCTATGTCAAATGGGTTTTCCCCCTTGAGATGTAAAATTGTAAATGTCATGATGTAAAGAGTCTTGAGGGTTAGAAAATGTTTTAATCTCCTCATAAGTCCTAGGTCCTAGGTGTTTTTTCCCAAAGGCTAAGTTCGAGGGTCCAGTGAAAATAATAAAAAAAAATAATAATAAATAAATAAATAATTTAAAAAAAAAAAAAAAAAAAAATTAAAAATTAAAAAAATAATAAAATAATAATAAGTCAAAGTTTTGAGAAAATAAATGCAAAGTTTTAATTTTTTAATATATTAAAATGCATTTAAAATTTCGACGGATGAGATTAAAAGGAATTTTGATCCTCATCGACGGTCGAGATTAGTTTGACATGGATCACTCGAACTAGCCGTTGAGAAATTTTCCTTTAAATAGGTTGTTAGGGGTCATTTGAGATCATTCGATCTTAGAGTCATGTGCTAAAGAAAGCTCTCTTGTAGTCATTTTTTTTGTGCAATAAAGAAAGACTTTGGGGTTGAAATCTTGCTGGTGTTACTCTTTTGAATTGCTGTCAGATGTTTTATTTTTCTGCATGAATTTATTTTTAGCCATTGATGATAGCTTGATGAAGAGTGATTTTAAACACAAGTATCTTGTTTAGTCGCTAGGGTTTGAATGGTAGTTAAATCTCTGAATATGGTGGCAGGTATCTCTATTACATTTGGATTTTAGTATCGTTTTCTCCTTCTTCGTTAATGGTTGATTTAAGCTGTGCATGAAATCCTTTTTTTTTGAGATACCGGGCATTCAGGGAAGTTCTCGGCTGAACCAGCCAACTCCCGGATTGCATTTTCTAAAGAGCCCAACCAGTCTTGATCCCGAGATTATCATTTGAATTTTTCTTATGAATGCATGAAGGGTTTTCTAAAGCATCTCACATTAAATTCAAAATTCTGAAAATATTTCTGTGGCATACTGACAAATCTGGCTATCTAAGAGCCTGCAGTTTGTGAATATTGTAATTATTTAGCTAGGGTTTTAAGGTTTCATTATTATTTTGTTTTTGGGCATTTTGCTTCTATCATTGCAGGTACAGATTTTGAAAATTTTTCAGGGTTTCCATCAGGGAATCTGGAGCAGGAAGGATTTAAAATTTTGATTAAGTTTCTGGATTACGGGTTTGTTACCTCCGGTTTAAGTTTCTCTGTTGCCCAAGATCGGTTTTTTTTAGCCTGCTCCGTGAAAACGCAGCTTCATTTCACTGCGCTATTCCATTACGCCCCTCGCTGCCGCTGCGGCTATCTGCGTCCCTCTCTTTCTGCTCACGTTGCTCTTTCTCTCACATAGTTCCCTCCACTTGCGTGTTATCCCCCTTCTTCCCACGTACACTCTCCTTTCTGTCCGCAGATCTCCCTCCAAACTTGCAGCTCCTTCCTCACATCGCATTGTTGCCTTTCCCTTTCACCGTCTAGTCCTCATGCTCAACCCGCAGCCATTCACGCATCCTTAGCTGTATTGCTGTTCGCTGCTCAACTTTGTCCAAACCTTCAACACTTTCACCTGCTACGTATATCATCCCTGCCAAAAATCCATTCATTTGTTGAAATCTTTCTGCGGACCCTTCGTCTTCCATCCACGCTGTCCCATCTCATCCTCCTGCGTGATGCTCTAACCCTCAATCTGCTGCTATCCGTTGCTCTTCACGCAGCCGCCGTCCAGCAAACCCTCAAATCCATAGCGTGCTGCTCATCTGTTGCCCACCTTCGAACGCTCGAGCTCCTCTGCCTGACGTCGAGCATTCCTCACGTATTTCTTCATCTGCATACCTGTATTAGCAGCAAGCAAAACAAATTCGATTTTTTTATGACGGATTATGTGATACATATGGTAAGTTTAGATGTTAGCAAGTTTAGATTTAGGTTTGATATATTTTATTTTGGTTATAGTTAGATTTTTATTTAGATTTTATTTAAGCTTTGTATAGTTAGGAGTTAGATTAAATTTTGATTTTTCTTAGTTAGTCTTTAGTTTTAGTTTAGTCTAAAGTTTCATTTTAATTTCCATTTTATTTTGGTAAGAGAAATTTTAATTTTGAATTTGGTTTAGATTTAGATTAGATTAATATTTAGGATTTTGAGTTATTTTGTTTAGTTTTTCATTTAATTAAAGAATATAACAAAAAATAAAAAATATAAAAATATAAATAAATCAATAGAATAAAAAGGGTTTTGATTTTTTCTTTTTATTTTCTTTCAGCTTAACATTTAATTTTTTAAGTTTTAGTTTAGTTTAGGACTTTGATTTTAGAATTAGATTTTAATAATTTTAAGTTTTATTTACTTTATTTTTTTGCCTAAATTAATTTTGTTTCATTTAAAAATATATAAAAATTAAATTTTTTTGAAAATCTTAACTAAAAATTGAAAATTCACTTTTTGGTGTCTTTTGTGGTATCTATGTTCCACTTCTCTATAGTTAAATGCACTTAAAATTTTATTTTAAAGTTAGCTATATGAAAGTGGTAATTGGTTAGCATTTAAATTGTATGGTTGTTTAAAGCATTCGATCTTTAGAAATTTCATTGCTGGATCATTTTTAAAGCATTGTGAGTTTATTGAATAGCTTGTATTGCTTGGGATATTTGATGATAAATGATTGTTTTACAAGGTTCATATTTCTGCAACATTTAATAAATAATCATTTAATCATTAACTCCATAAGGCACCGGTACATTAATTTCTAAAAATCAATCAGGTGCTAAATTGCCTTGCTGCGTTTCCCAACCCAACTGGTCCATAGTTGGTCCTCCTTTATCCCATAGGGTCTACCGCCTTTAGCCTCGGGAGACGGCTTAAACGAAGAGATCAGGGATCAGGGTGACAACCCCCGGTCTGAGCGTTGTCGCGCTGCCCGGACAATCTGTGCGACAACAAGAGGTATTGCTGCTGTGTATTTTTTCTCTGTCGGGTGAGCCGGTTAGGCACCCAGTTGTACTTAAGGAAATACTGCATAATAATAAACCCTAGAAATAGTTGCACTTGTTTTCCCGCATTGGGATTTTCCCGGGCATTTGTCCAAAAATAATGGAGTCACTTGTGTGTTTGTTTTCTTTCAGTTGATGGTCTGTAGATGTTGTGACTGTATTGTGTTTATTTCGGTATTTAAATGTTTTAAATAATTTGTTTAGAATTTACAAGTAGAAGAAATAAACCAGCAGAATACAGATTAGTTTTCTAATGGATGGACTTAGAAAATTCAACATGGTATCAGAGCGTGGTTGCAGATCATAGGAAAGCTAAAGGCATCTGCTGAGCAGAGAATTTGCAGCAGATTCAGCTGTCCCGAGTGACAGAGCTGATCCTTGCAGAAAACGACAGAGAAAGGGTTGACGCAGAGGGATTGCGTCATCAATCCGGGCCTGAGAGAGGCTAGTGCAAAGGCTGAGGAGGGCAAAAAGAGGCTGACGCAGAGCCACGCAAAGGCCAGGAAGGCTGATGCAGTTGGCTGAGGGAGTTTTTTGCCGTTGCTGGGATTGCGTAGAGCCAAGATGCTCAATCCTTCAGTTGCTGGGGCGAACGAAGTTGTGGGCAGTTTGCGGGAGCGAAGCTGGTGGGGTATTGTGGTCAAAACAATATCTAACAGGGCAAAACCAAGGTAGAGGGAGTTGCTACCGAGGCGGATTTCTAGCCAAGGAATCCGGATTAGTGTTGCAGTTGCATAGATGGTCGGAGAGGGGCAACTTGACGGTTGGCAGAAGGATTTCTAAGAGGGAAATTGGGACTCAGAGGGGGTCTAGAAGAGAACTTCCAGACGGGAAGTAGAGAGACTTGAAGGAGTCGAACAGAGAACTTCTTGACAGGAAGTAGAGAGACTCAGCAAAAGTCGAACCGAGAACTTCTAGGCAGGAAGTAGAGAGACTTGAAGGAGTCGACAGAGAAGGGTAGAGAGATGACCGTGAATGGAATGAGGGATCAGGATAGGCTGGACGGAGCGTTCAACTTTATGGTCTGGAAGGCCAGGATCCTATTCATTCTTAACAGACATCGCGTCAAGGGCTTCGCCTTGAGAGTAATGGCTATCCCAGTTGACCTGCTAGCTAATGAAAGGTACGAGGAGGCAATGGCCAAGGGAAAATGCCTCATCCTTGATGGGGTCAAGGATCATGTGGTCCAACATATTGTCGAAAAGGAGAGGACAAAGGAAATGTGGGATACCTTGAAGACGTTGTACCAGCATACTTCCGTGCAGAGGAAGATGCTACTTGAGAATCAACTACGGTCATACCAGATGCAGAAGGGAGAGCAGATAGATCTCTTCCTTGGTCGGTTGAAGGAGATCCGGGACCAACTGACTTCCATAGGGGCCATGCCGGATCAGGAGTTGATGGTAAGAACCGCACTAAACGTAGTCTCCGAGGAGTGGAAGACATTTTTCTATAGCATATTGGGCAGGGCGAATCTTCCAGATTGGGAAGAATTGTGGGTGGCGCTTTGTCAAGAAGAGATCAGATGGCTGACCAAGACGGGAAGTAGCAGCAAAGGAGTTTGGATTAAGAAGGAAGAGGAAGAGGATGCAGCTCCGGCATCTGCGGGAAAGCAGGAGAAGAGGAAGAAGGACCTCTCCAAGGTCAAGTGCTTCCACTGTGGGAAACTGGGTCATTATGCGAACCAGTGTCCGAGGAAGAAGAATAGGGGAGAGGCGTCTGACTCTAAGGCAACACCAGTGAAGGTGGAGAAAGAAGTCGAGGAGGATGACGATTGTGCCATGAGTGTTCATGTACCACTAGAGAAGAAGTGGGGAGACATCTAGCTATAGTCAGGAAGACTACAAGCGATGAGGGGCAGGATCCTTGAGGTACCCAACCTCTTGGATTAAACCTTGCTACGGGAGCCTCGAAGAGGAGTAGCAGGACTGGCGGATGTCGGTAGAGATGGATGCGGGGAGACATCTAGCTATAGTCAGGAAGACTACAAGCGATGAGGGGTAGGATCCTTGAGGTACCCAACCTCTTGGATTAAACCTTGCTACGGGAGCCTCAAAGAGGAGTAGCAGGACTGGCGGATGTCGGTAGAGATGGATGCGGATGAAGTGGCAGAGAGTGCTATAGTTCAAGAGTCCTCGGGCAGCGCGAGGCTAGCAGGCTACAACAGTGCTAGGCACGGGAGTGTTGTGTCCCAAAACCCTAGAACATGTGCGAACTTCGAACCCTGTAATCTTGGACTTGTATGAACCAAATTTCTCGACCTGACCTTAGACTTGTGTGAACCAATCGATGAAGAAGAGAAGAAGAAGATGCTTGGTGATGTCCAAATGAGCTTGAGGTCACTTGTATTTATAGGCTTCCAAGGGTGTCCATTTTCCTATTAGGGCCAACCTAATCAAATGTGACATTGTGGGCTTCAATTGAAAAGTACACTTTCCCTTGTCCAAAGTCAGCGCTTCAATAGTCAAAATTGGCCCTCTCAAAAAGAGGAATCTAGTCCCATGGTTGGAATTTGTCACTAAGCTTCCAAATTAACATATTAGATGGTGTCCGACTATTGTATCTGGAAGGTCAGGATGGCTTTTCTGTTGGATGAGTTTGGTCTGAAGACGTATGCAGAAAGAGTTGTAGCCATATCGACAGAACCACATCAGCTAGAAAACTAAAGTAAGGAGATGGCCAAGGCAAAGCGGTTGATCCTTGATGGAGTTCAGGATCATATAGTCTCACACTTAGTGGCCAAGAATATGACCAAAAAAATGTGGGATGCTCTCGCAACACTATACCAGAATCCTTCCGAGAATCAGAAGTTGTTCCTGAAGGAGAAGCTGAGAACCACCTGGATGCAGAAGGGGGGAGTTTCTCCATACCTTACCAAGATTCAAGATATCTGGAATGAGCTTGTCGTAGTTGGAGAGATGCCAAAAGAAGCTAAACTTGTGCGTGTGGCCATTAATGGTTTCATCGAGGAGTGGGCTACTTTTGTCCAAGGCATCACTAGATGAGATCAACTACCTGGTTGGGATCGATTGTGGGCAGATTTCATGCAGGAGGAGATGCGACTTGCTCTAGTCAAGAGTAGTCTCGGTGGCAGCAGCAAAGGATCGAAGACTATGAAGGAGGAGGAGAACGTAGCCCTTGCATCAAAGGGAAAGGCAAAGAAAGGTCCCAGTCAGGGACAAGGCTCACCAGAAGGAGAAAAGAAGAAGAAGGATCTGTTGAAGATCAAGTGCTTCACGTGTGGTGAGTTCGGTCACTACAGTACTCAGTGTCCTAAAAGGAAGAAGAACAAGAAGGAGAAGTAGGAGCAGGCAATAACTTCGGCAAAGATTTGGAGGAAGACTTCACTTTGTATGCAGCTATACCTCCAGGAGGTGGGGAGACCTTGAGCTCTAGACTCTAGAGTTGCGCAGAGATGGGCAAGATCTTTCGAGGAGAGCATTAGACAGGTGTTTCCTCATGGATCAATACCCTTTCTACAGGAGCCCACAATGTTCTATATCAAGTGGATCAGTGTCAAATGGCACAGTCAGTTCTTGAGGGACAGTTGCAGTACTAGTTACAGTCAGACACTGAGGGGCGCATTGCAGTTGTAGCGTAGACAATAACTCAGTGGACAATACAAAGGCTAGTAGCAGTCAGAGTCTCAGGAGGCAACTATAAAGCCATTCTGTAGTTGATTCAGAGTTTAGTTCTCAGTTGCAGTAGTTGCATCAACAACATCATGAGATCAGTTGCAGTGTAGAGCATAGTTGGCAGCAGTACAGATAGTACAGTGTAGTGTCAGATGCAGTGCAGATGCAAGATTGGTTCAACTTAGAGTAGCAGATGAATCAGAGTTGCGCAGTAGTTGGTGGGCAGTGGTAGCTAGTCTCAGTTGTTAGACATCAGCAACATGTATGGGAGGAGATGTTATGAGACAAATGTAGAACACCTTCCTCGCTAAGAGTGTTGTGTTTTGTAGCATCAGATAAGTGTTCTAGTCTCGACTTTGGTCAGAGAAGCTTAGAAACACAAGAGCTCCAAAACCCAGAAAAAGTTTAAGGAGAAAACACCTAGAGATTGCTTAATTAAGTTAATTAATCAGTAATTAAATTTTCCCTAAGTCTAACTTAGGGAAAATGATTAATTAATAGGAATTATTTGAGAAAGGTGAGATTTCTCTAGAAACTCACATGGATCAGTGCAGAGATGATCTGAGCCATTGATGAGGATTTAATCATGGTCGTTGGTGAGCCAATGAGAGATTATAAGAGGAGGTCAATAGGGTTGGAGCTAAACATACTTGAAGTTGAGTTCCTTGGTAGAGATCGTGTTTCCCAGTTGGAGTGATTAAGAAGAGAGAAATTGAAGCCAAAGAGGGGACACAGAGACAGTGAGGGGTAGAGACAATGAGTCTGAAGGAAGTTTTCTAGTTTTGAAGATGCAGTGAGAGGAGGCCGAGTTTATTCTCCAGGAGGCTTCGCAGAGGTTGGTGCAAATCCTCATTGAGGCAGTTCGATTTCGCTGAGCAGGAGGTGGATTTAGTTGCCGGGAGCCGGAATATTTTTCTAGAGATTTGGAGGATCATTTCCAGAGCAACAATAGTCAGTCAGAGGCAGATTCATGGCAGATCTGGAGCAGTGCATGTGTGTCACTGTGCAAGGCTTGTGCAGAAGCTGCGCAGAGGGGTCCGAGTGGCCAGATTGAGCTAGAATTGCTTTTGGAGGAGGGTAAAATTCCCTCAGTAATTTTGCCAGTATTTCTCTCAAAGAGGATCGCTCTGCACAACATACACCTTTGTACAAAATTTCACATGTGCAACATACACCTTTGTACAAAATAAAGCTGATATCCCATTCTGTTCACATGTGCAACATACACCATTGTACAAAATAAAACTGAAATTGGATAAGATGAGGAAAGGTATAGAAACATTACGTTGGGAATAGTTCATGGACAAATTTTGGAACCAAAGAAATTTATAATAACTATAATTTATTTTTTCCCTTTTTTAATTTCTATGTATCAAATTTATATTGAGCATATAATGAATTACGTATCCCTTCATAGTGGATGATATAAAACACCCCACACACAAAGGAAAAATATATAATTTATTTTTTTGAAAATGAAAAGAATATATTTATATTGTTTGCATTTATCATTTCTTTATCATATCTGAATTCCAATTTGTCAAAAAATTGATGAAGTCATATCTGGATATATTAGGATCTGAATTTGAATCTTGATTTGGATCCATGTTCTGATAACTTAGAAGAAAGTTAGCATACATATATTGAACCTACCATGGTTTTAATAATAGCAAAGTGGCTTGTTAAATAGATGGAGGAACCTTTTAAACTTTCACAATTTACATAGTTACTATTATACATAGAGATAGTACCCCAATACTTTGATAGGAGTTGGAAACTTAAACAAACATTACACTAAACAATGAACACTCATGAGGTGTAGACTAGTTGGTTTGTGTGGGGTTTAGTCTCCATCATGTTTCAGGTTCAGATCTCATAGGAAAGGGTTGAGGGTAGGAGCCAATTTTAGAGGTTACACTATCCCAAGGGTTATTGTTACTTCATATATGAACTTTTTATTTTATGGTTAGATTAGGCAGAAAAAACCAAATTTATTTTCAATTAATGATGATTTTCATTTCTTAAATTTTTGAAAATCTATTTGTTTATCTAAATTGTTAAGGCCACTTTATGTTGTTGCTTACTAGAATTTGGAACATGCATATCTATACAAATCTCACCGATCAAACTTTCTCATTTATGAACAAGAAAATCATTTATTCCTTTCTATTATATGACAATGACTGTGTTTCGTGTAGAGATTTGTCTTATAACAACTTCTCAGGAAAAATTCCAACATGGTTTTTGGATCAGAATTTAAATGTGTAAGTAATATTGCCATAAATGGATTTTCATGGATTTTTCATGATACTACTTCAACATGAATTATATCAATATTAGAGTTTTTACATGATACTTTTAAGCATGGAGCTTGAATCATTTTCTTTTTAGTTATCTTTGGAGATTTAAATAATTATTAATAATAATATTTTTTTATAATAAATTTAATAGTTCCTCTTCTAATTTACAGGAACTTGGTTGGAAACTTTTTACAAGGAAATGGAACAAATCAAAGGTGCAGTTTTATGGAACCAATTCATCTTTATTTTAATCTATTATCATAAGAGTGTTTAATCAGGATGAATATGTCTATTGATAACATTATTATTTAATCGTATCTGGAACATATTTAGCTTCATACCGAGCCATGTTATGATAAAATTTCCTCTCTGATAGCAATTGTGTTTATTCAAATGAAAGGGTACATCAAGGAGTTGTCTTGTTGAACAAATCTTGAAATTATGATATAATTTACATAACTAAGGGAGCATGTAGGAAAAAAAAAACTCATGTAAACCGTAAAAAAACATTTGTATTTTAACAAGAAACACATTCATCACTTAGTCGATAGCAATAACAGATATACATAACATTAAACAATAAATAATCTCTTAGTAAACAAACCATGATTATAATTAATAGAACACTTGAAAGAGTTTTCACCAATTGGTCATAGGTGTCAGATGTTCCACCTAACCATAGACTCGGCGGCTCCAAACCTCTTCATAGCAGGTCATCCCAAGATGATGCTATAAATATAAAAGAGCGAGTGCCTAGGTTGGATGTACTCTCACACAAGTAGTCAATAATCTCCTATTGTCACAATTTACATGCCCCATAGCAATGATGTGCTATTGTTGATTTTTAAGGTGCAATTAAGATAAGCACAATTTTCTGTCGGATAATTGCTTCCAATGATACAAAAATATCTTTAGCACATTCTAGATCATTAAGCAATCATATTTTAGAAAATTTCAACCATAAATACAGTAGGGTAGTAGAGATTGCAGTAAAACAAAGACGCATAAGAGACAAAAAATTATCTTGAGAAAAACCCAACCTAGGGAAAAACCCAACAAATCTTTTCTTAGGATAAATTGTCAAATTCAATCAAATATATATATGAATTTTCCAGTGTTCCATGGGGACTCGCCCCCACCCCTAGGGGTCTAGCTTCCTAGCTCCCCCGTGCTCCGGGGACTTGGGGACGAGAAGGGGTCGTTTCCCCATGCTCCCAAAAAGCAGGGTACGCAAGGGGACGTGCCAGGGGGACGTTTCCTTGTGCTAAGGGGTCGTTTCCAAAAAGGGGGTCGTGGGGGGTCGAGGGGGTGGGGTCGAGGGGGGACGTGGGGGGCCGAGGGGCCCGATTTTTTTAAATAAACTTTTGTTGATAATTAAAATTTAACATTAGTTTTAATACTTTAAGGTTTCAATTTGTTTTCCTATAAATTTAATTCATTATTCGCCTTGGCCCTTCACTCCATTCGCAAGACGCTCCTAGTTCCTCTGCAACAGAGAGGAATTGGTCCACATATAGCTTCATCCACTCTGTCAAGAGGAATAAGCTTACCTCTAAAAGAGCGGAGAAGTTAGTTGCTGTGCATAGTGCCCTACGTCTCGAGCATAGGAAGACCCCTGAGTATTTGAAGGGACCAACAACACGATAGGATGTTGATCCAGAGGATGAAGCACAGGTAGATATGGAGGAGAGACTTGATGAGAGACAGATGGGGTTGGTTGGTGTGCCACTTAGCATGTTTGAGAATGCTAGTGATTCAGATTCATATGGTGATATGGTTGATCCTTATTTATTCATGCAGTAGCTAGATGTAGAGACTAGTAGGGCATTACCTTGAGGCTTGAGCAAAATTATGCTCGTTTATCTTTCGATATGTTGATGTTCTTATGTTATTCTGACTCTATAAAATTTTGACTCTTGATGTATCAGACTTGACTTTTATAATTTTATGTCAATATTCACTGTTCAGTATTCAATGTTCATAGTAGGAAGTGGAACATCAATATGGTTTAAACTTTAATCATAATGTATGATGTATGATTATAAATTAGAATTTTAAATTTATATGATATTAGATAATGATATTCATATCAATGATCATGCTTTGTAGCTTTTCAATTCAAACCCAATTGTCATAGTGGACTCAATTTATAAATTATATTTTATATTTATAAGCTTTTAAGACCTTGACATCCCCCCACGTTTCCTAAAAATTGGCGGGGAGCTTTTGCATAGGCCGCTCCCGCGTATCCTCGCTCCCTAGCACCCTCGTCCCAGAACCTTGGTGGAACATGAGAATTTTCCAATCAAATACAGTCAGATTGACCAAACCACTTTCAAGTCAAACTTGGTCAAAGGAGAGAGAATGTGTAATGTTCCCAAACAGGAATATAAGTGATATACAAAGCATGCAAACAATCCAACAATCAGAAAAACGAAATATACATTAAGCACCCATGGAAACACTGGAAATTGAGAACTGCTGAGCCATTTTATTACTTCTTCAAGAGCAGATACAATAGTAAAATAGGATGGTGCACCTGGGCTTGTCTCAATGGACAAGTATGACAAAACCCAAGTGAGAAAATGCTGAATTGAAGGCTGCTACAACTGCTGCACCAAACTGAACTACGCTGCCCCAGAAAATTGTTCTGTTTGCTGATTTCTAAGGGCTAGATTCACTAGTTCCCATGTTCAGAAAATTATGAGATTTCAGCTCCTTGCTCCTTGGCCTAAACCTAGAAAACCCACGAAGGAATTGGCCAAATGTTGACCTCGGAATTTTGGCCCAAATTCCCCTTAACTCCTCTAGCTGGTGGCTCAGTTGGGACCCCTGTTTGACCCCTTAGATCTGCCCAGAAAATTCTATAAAATTAGGAGTGTGATCCTTGCCCAAAACCCAGAAAGGAACTTGGCTGGTTTAGACTTCTGAAATTCGATCCCCTTGGAGCCCAGCTTCAGCTGCAATTGCAAAACTCGGCCTGTTGGAATCTGCCTGTAAATCCTCCTGGAAATGGACCCAAAGTGCTGCGCTGACCTCTGCCATCAATCCCCCAACTTCCCAGATGGGCTTCTAGCCTATGGCACCTGCTCCTTAGCTCCACGAAATTGTTAGAGTGGCTCTCTGCGCTATCCCCAAGCCTAGCAATTCGAACCGCTGAGATGCTAGCTCTACTGGCTCAGAATCTCACAAGAAAGGTTGGCCCTTTGCTGCTCTCCCAATCCTCTAACTCTCTGACAAATGCTTGATCACTGATATCTCTAAACTCCCCCTACGTATTCTCCAGCTAGCGAGAAATACACACTCCTTGTTGTGGCTGAATGGTAACGCTGTAACACACTTATGGAACTCCTAAAATACTTATGGAACTGCCTCTCTAGGGCGGGCATGGATGGTCCCTCGAAGTAGAGGTTGAATCTCTCACTTGAGAGATTTGTGGCTAAACAACCGGTTGACTAAGCTAAACAACCGAGCGAACAGTCAAGTAATTTTGATTGCAAGGTGTAAGCATGAATCCAAAATGAGAGCTTCTCCTTCCTTATAACTCCTTGGGCCTCCCTAGCCTCATGTGGGCCCCTCCATCCATGTATTCGACTTTCCATCCAAGCTATTCGAATGGGCCAATTCGAACTCCCATGTGGGTGGCCCCCACATTCCACTAACAACCAAATAAAGTCGAATTGCCTCGTAAGTCCCTAAGTTGAAAATGACGGGTTCTCTTCCTTAGCCAAAATTGTGCAAAATTGTGTTGCAGCACCCTGTTACAAATGTATTTGAGAAGGGACACGACAGAATGTAATATCCCCAATTTCCTAATTCATTTAGGAAAAATCACATTTTTGACAATTTTGATGTTTGGTGGCAATTTTAACATTTTTGACTTAGGAGGAAAAAGGGAGATCACATTGTTAGTGGGTCGTAGAGCCTGTGGCAACTCATATTGTATAGGCACCGCGACAATCACTCTGGGCAAGGGTTGTCACTGTGATCCCCACCCACTCTATTCTAGCTGTCTCCCAACAACAGGCTATGGGAGGTAGTCTCTATGGAATGAGGTGAAGGAAAACAAGTTGGAAACCAACTTGTTTGCGAGACACAGATGAATGGCCTAGATACTTGGTTAAATTTAGCAAGATTAATATTAGATTAGATTTTAAGTATCATACCAGTGTCTTAATGGAGTCACAATTCTTGCTTATGGTAATTTGAAACCAAGTGACAGGATGTACACCCGTTGCTTGAATGATTAACTATCCTATATGATGTGCAAGTTCTAGGATCTATGTGAGATGCAATAATTTTGGTTTATTTTAATTATATGCCTAGTCTAAGTATGGCCTTCCCTTAACTATTTTCAAGCTGGGCTCCAAGGTAGGTTGTGGGAAGGAGGCCAACAGAAAACAGGCTAGGGCCTGATTAACAATACCTTCTGTTGTGCTCCTATCACCCTTCTCACCTAGCTTGAGGGGCTTGGCAACTCTTCGGTGGTTAACACGGTGACCTTGTAGTCATTCTAAACACGGTTAAGCAAAAGATTTTTTTCCCTCCAGCGTAAACCCCAAAGCTAGGGTGAACTTTATTGTCAATATCTTAGGTGTGTCCTAGTGTTTTTAGTCGAGTCTGATGTAAAAGTGATTTGGGAATAATTTAAGCTAATTGGCTTAATTATTTTATTACAAATCACTTGGTTTACTAGATCATAGTGTCGTAGATGGGTTGTGGTCTTGAGGGTTTAAACCCAATGTGTATTCCCCCTTTGAGGGTTGTAAATGTAAAATCTTATGTATTAGAGGGTGGAAAAATAATTAAATCCCCTCATGTGTAAATTAATTAATTTTTTTGGCAAAATAAAACTAAATTCTAAGCCAAAAAATTAATTAATTAGAGTAAAATTAAATTGTCTTGGGAAAAAAATTCTCAAAGTTGAAAAATTCGTGGGTCCTGAAGGAATCAATTCTTAAAGGCCTCCACCTAGAGAATATTGTATATTTCAAGAAAATTTTGACCCTTGGACCTTGGTGATTAAGTCAGTCAAATTTTTGAGGAAATTATCTCAAAATAATTAATTTTGAGCTAATAAAAACAGAATTAAATGATAAATTCAAAAAATCCTCAAATATAAAAAATCAAGGGCCAAGATTAAAAGATCTTGAAGTGTTTATCAATGGCCAAGATTATTTTGACAAGGATCAAAGAAACTAGGTGTTATTTTTCCACTTGGAGGATAAATCTATAAATTAGAGAGTCATTTGAGTCTCTAGCATTTTGATCTCTGGCTAGAAAATTTTTGTTGAACCCACTTTGTAACTATTGTCCTGTTGGGAACTATTTTTTCAATCATAATAAAAACTTTGGGGTGCAATTCAAGGTGTTCTTGCTTATTGATTTGTGGAATGTGCTGACTAGGGGCATCTCTATGTTGTGTTGAATATTGGTAAGAATTTTTTTTTCATTAGATAGAGATAAAACCATACTATTGATAGTTTTGGGCTAATCTTAGGTTGTTTGATTCCCCATGTGATCTAACAAATTATTTTTGACATAAATTCATAGTGCTTGCAAGTACTTCATTCCTTGGTCTCCAAGTTCACAAACTTGGGCAAAAATCATTGTGACTTGGATTCTAAATATTTATATGTTGGATTAAATCTTCACTAAGACTATAGTATACATTGGGATTTATAAAGTATTTTTAGCCATTCTTCAAAGGAAAAATGTCATGTCCCTTTTCAAACACATTTGTAATAGGGTGCTGCTACATAATTTTGCACAATTTTGGCTAAGGAAGAGAACCCATCATTTTTGACTTAGGGACTTAGGAGGAAATTCGACTTAATTTGGTTGCTAGTCGAATGTGGGGGCCACCCACATGGGAATTCGAATTGGCCCATTCGAATAGCTTGGAGGGAAAGTCGAATAGGTGGATGGAGGGGTCCACATGAGGCAAGGGAAGCCCAAGGAGTTATAAGGAGGGATCAGCTCTCATTTTGGGATTCATTCATACATCTTGCAAACAAAATCACTTGACTGTACACTACTGTTTAGTTGAGTCAACTGTCTGTTTAGCCACGAATATCTCAAGCGAGAGATTCAACCTCTACTTCGGGGGACCATCCGTGCCCGCCTTAGAGAGGCAGTTCTACAAGGATTTTAGGGGTTCCGGGGCAGCAACATAGCACCACCAACCAACGGAGAGCAGGGAGTGCGTATTTCTAGGCATCCAGAGAATACGTAGAGGGAGATAGAGGCCAACTGAGATCATATTTTTTGTCGGGAAGTTAGAGAGTTGAGATAGAAGAAATAGACCAGCATTCTTGCTAAATTTTACAGCCAACAGAGCCAACATTCCAGCAGTGCGAATTGTTGGGCTAGGGGACAACGTAAAGGCCACTCAACAGTTTTTCGTGGAGCTTAGAAGCAGGTGTCTTAGGCCAAGAGCTCACCCGGGAAGTTAGGGATTGGATAGAAAGGGTCAGTCCAACACTTTAGGGGCATTTCCGGGAGGATTTACAGGCAGTTTCCAGCAGGTTAAGTTTTGCAGTTTTTGTTGAGGTTGGGCTCCAAGGGGGTCGAATTTCAAAAGTCTAAACCAGCCAAAATACTCCCTGGGTTTTTGACAAGGATCCCAAATATAAAGTTTCATAATTTTCTGAGCACTAGAGGTGGGGTTTTAAGCCATATCTTTGTAGCAGACAGTGTAGAATCACTGGGGATTGAATAGTGCCTTTGGGGGTCGATTTTGGGAAGTCCAAATCGGGCCAAACCATTTCTAGGTTTTTGTGGGTTTTGGCCAAGGAGTTTGTGGCTAAAGTTTCATCATTTTTTGAGCACCGTAGGAGTTTCTTGCAGTCCCTTTCTAGGTAGTAGTGAAGTTTTATGGGCAGCGCAAAGCATTAGAGGAGCAGTCATTTCCAACATTTGAGATCATTGTATTATCACCTGGGTTCTGTCACGCTTGCCATTGAGGCAAGCCCAGGTGCATTCCTCCATACTATTGTACTTGCTCCATTGATTAATAAAATGGCTCAGCTGGTTCTTAATTCCAGAGTTTTTATGAGCATTTGTTGATTGTTTAAAAATCTATGTGTTGTAAATCTTTTTTTGCTTTGCATATCACTATTTATTTAAGTTTGGAACATTATAGTGGTATCAGAGCATGATCTTGGCCCAGCTGTGAGAAATTAGCCAGAAGATCATGGAAGCTTTGAGTATGAGTGCATAGTGACGAATGAAACCAGAGACAAACCCATGGCTCAAGGGAAATCGAGTATGCAGAAACTCTGGGGTAGAATTCATTGGGACGATGAGAGGTTGGCCCAGTTGAGGAGGGTGACAGACCAAACCCATCCTCACCCTTACAACAAATACGTTAGAGGTGAGCATGCCGTGGGGGTGCAACCATCTACATTGTGTGGGGAAAGTCGACCAAATCAAGGCACCAGATCTCCTGAAAAGGAGCAGACAAGACAAAGACGGTTAGAGGGTGAGACCAGGGGGCGCTTTTGCTGGTGGAGACCTGGCTTTAGATATCAGGAGCATGAGGAGGAGGTTGAGCATGATGCTGAGAGCCCACAGGATGGTGAGGAACACGTCGATATACCCGGTGTGGCGCAGGAGTCACCTTTATTAGAGACCTCTTTGATAGCCCCAGTTGATACCCTGGTAGAGAGGCTAGAGCCTACTCGCATAGAGCCATTTGTTGAGGGGGTGCCATCCCTGTATGAGATGCCAACAATTGTTGAGGTATCTGGAGCCGTGACCGAGTTTACAGGTGATAGATGCCCACAACAGTTCCATCAGTTTCAGGCCGACCTTCTAGCATTAAAAAGGAAGGTCGCGTTAGTGCGAGAGACGATTCTGCAGCAGAACAAGGAGCTGGAGGGCATGAGAGCGGTTTGTGTCGAGTCCATGGCCAAATTGACTCACTTTGGAAAGTAGTTGGATTCCCTACTGGTGCAGCTAGAGTGCATGTTGGAGCATAAGAGCAGCGCTCTTCGGGAATACATAGACGGGGCTGGCAGCACTGTTAGGTTACCTTGGCCCATTGGACAGAGGGAGACAGAGCCACCTAGTCAAATTGTATGTATTGACCAGGATAGCGAGATGAGACGACCTGAGTTTCACAGGGTGTAACACCCACATGTTGGGGTTGTTGTATGTGCAGGAATTCGTGCATTCGATCCCTCTCTTGGGGTTCGTGGCAAGAGATTCTAAGTTGGTACCCGGTGAAGTGGACTATAGAGATGGTAGTGGACCCAGGTGGAGCTCAGCAGGAGTTTCCAGGCACTGGGGATGCTGGAAGCCCCGACTGGCATTGGGATCCGGGAGGGACTACCTATCATTTCACATGTATGCCGGTTGACTACAACTAGGATGGTGCAATTGACCTAGCAGTTGAAACTTGAGCATGCACATTTGCTAGGGGAGTCTTGGTCAGCACCAGTGGCCGACCAGTTTATGGACAAACTCTTTTGGCTTTCTTGGTATGGTATTTGTACACGGGACCACTGGGTGATCAGCATACTCTGGCAGGAGTTTGTCGAAGGAGGTGGCATGGACAGGCCACCAGACAGTGCCTTGCATGGAGCTGGGGGATTTTCACTTTTGTGCGGGGCATATAGGATGCAGAGGAGCAGAGCAGTGGTGGCATCACTGCTGACACATAGGGAGAGTCACTTCTCGGATCGCTCAGGGGGGATTTGGAGGGAAGATCCATTCATCGATGGGGATAATGATGCGATGGTGGAGGTTATGATACTGATTGGGTGTGGCCTGACACGTAGAGACATAGCTCTAGGCCATCATATCCAGGGATGTGTGGGAGAATCTAGCATTGAGTAGTGGTCTACAAGTGGGCATGGAGATGCATGGTGGTGTGCTGTAGTTTGTTGGATTGCGTTGCAGAGTGGGAGTGCCTCACATCGCAGTGAGTACATGCGGGGAGTGACAGGTGCAGTGACACAGGTAGGAAGCAGGACGATACAAGATGGCATAGCTGTAGCCGAGGGTATCCAACAGTGTATAGGGGTAGGCCATGGTGTACAGTGGCATGTCCAGGAGTACTAGGATGATCGGTGGTATGCAGAGGCGTATCGTACTGCATAACGAGGTCTTGGAGTGTTGCCACCAAGGACACCCATGGACAGAGATACTGGGCATACCTTTGGGTGTAGTTCACCAAGGATCGATGAGGACACAAATGAGTGATACTTGATGGTATCTGCGGGGACTCACACTCCTGACTCTCTTCTACGTCACTTATAGGAAGGGGCGATCTGGTTGTTGTCCTTTGACACTTTGGGCACAAGCAGCAGGGGACAGGGAGCTCACCCAAGATATTTGGATGATACTTGGTGCGATAGAGGGGAAACTTCTTAGCGGGGCCATCGAGTCGGTGCGCGAATTGACAGCCACAGGTCGAGGGATGAGGTGATCACCGACAGGGATGGCATATCATTCATCACTGATCCTATGCTTGGGGAGCTGGTCACAGGGGAGACATGTTGTACTTTTTACACAGGGCTTGTCTGGACCATGCATGAGCGGAGGATACCGTGTACGGCTGAGATAGTTGTCCAGTATGTATCCGGGTTCCCGACATTGTATCGACACATTCTCCAGGGGGCAGGTAGCCGAACCAGTGGCGATGGTTGGCAGGAGCAGGATGGATCTGCATACACTGAGTCGATTGCGCGTATCAGATACCCATCTATTGGTTGCATTTAGGGGGTAGCTATTTGGCACACGTGGTTTCCAGTGGTCATCAGTACTACACAGTGGCAGGCACTAGACAGTTTAACATGCCTTAGATTAGTTCATGATGTATGGAGCCTATATATGGGTGGCATGCAGGGACTAGAGATGAGGGCCAAAGGGATTCCATCAGTTGTCAGGGCTATGCCGCAACAGGTCTGCCTATGGGATGCAGGGATTCAATTGATCGATAGATCACTCGTGATGAGTGGAGTCGTGGCAGATAGTGATATAGTTCACTCTTGGGATGACACATGGGGTTCACAGAGGGTTTCATCATATGGGGAGGCAGACATTCTCTATTGCGGCACATGTTCAGAGTTAGATTTGGATGGGTAGGCCTTGGTGCCATGGAGATGCCCAGGCAGGATGTGTCTTGCCTCTTTCAATATTCCACCATCAAGTTCTAGGAGAGGAGGATACTGTCTGTGCATGATGGGGAGTATGACATAGTTAGAGTAGCGTAGTGTCACCATGGGGGCACCACTCTGGGACTAGCAAGGAATTGGGGCGTCATAGCTATTCACAACTCAATAACCTTTAGGGATGTGCCGACTACTGCAGGGGGAGATCATACAGATCTTCCATTGGGCTTTAGCAAGTCACTGATGGAGCAAGGGACTTCTGGTACTTGCAGCAGGCAAGATAGTGAGTAGAGCGAGGGGAGCTTCATGTTGGATAGGATGGCCTGGGATCTTGTATTGAAGGATTCTTTCATATCAGGACAGTGCTGAGGTCAAGGGAAATTCAGTGGCACATCTGGGACCCTGGCACATGTTGCAGTGACAGTGGGGAGCACATTTAGAGAGGATGCTCGTTCAAGCATTGTTTAAGGACAAGCGATTTTTGGAGCATTGGAAGAACTTGCTGGATGAGGATGCCACCTGGGAGGGTGAGCACATATTGGAGCACCCAGCTTTGAGGTTGCTTGAGGGCAAGCAACATTTGGGAGGGGAGGATTGTCATGTCCTGTCTCAAACACATTTGTAATAGGGTGCTGCTACACAATTTTGCACAATTTTGGCTAAGGAAGAGAACCCATCATTTTCGACTTAGGGACTTGTTGACGGTGCTAGACCTGCCAAGGGGATCTCCCTGGTAAGAAATCCCAATCAGACCTCAGACCGTTTGGTGTAGGAGTCCTAGCAGTGGGTCGATAGCAATGCCTTGACCGCGATTTCGTACAGAGGCAAGTAAGATAACTCTATTAGTAGCAAGGGTGTGACCGCTGCAGTGAATCAAGGAAGGCACATGAGAGGTTCTAACACATGGGTTGAGATGAGTGTGCCCCTTGGCAACCTGTAGCAGTACTCGGATGGAAAGGGAGCACACGAGTGAAGATGCATCACAAGATGGAAAGCAAGTCAGTTGGCAATCCAAAGTGATGTTTAAACCAATCAAAACATTTCAGAAAGATTCATACATGCTCATACAGAACAATCCATACATGTGTGCGTAAGAAAGCAAATACATATGTCATTTAGAGTAAACAAGACAGCTGGAATACAATACAACATATGCATGAAACGTGCTGGCTCTTATTATATAAAGAAGTGTAAGTTCCAGTCATACAATACATCCATGTACACCCGCTAACCCCAACAGTGGAACGTTACAGCCACATCCGCCTGCTCCTCCAAAGAGATGTACTAGCTTCGTGCAGTGGAGAAGCCAAGGCGCGTTACAACACTGTCCAAGCTCTCTCCAAGATAGTCTTATCGGAAGCTTGGCTGACCAAAGGCCTCTACAATGAGTTGTGAGGGACTATTTATAGCAAAGGGTGGGGTGACCCATGACATTCCCCTTTGTGACAATCAATGTTTTAAAATTCGGCCAAATCGAATCCGAAACAGCCGAGTTGATCCATTTCATTGCAAATTTTTGTGACTCGGTTGAAGAAATGGTACGGAAGGCCGAGTCATGGCTGACTCGGCCGAGTTATTGTATGACTCGACCGAGTCAGCCATGACTTGGCCAACTCGGTCGTTTCTGCAATAACTCGGCTGAGTCATTAACTGCGGCCTGTAACCCCAATTAAAATGTGATTTCTCATATTTTTTTTTAAATTTTTAAGTGTTTGCTGATTGGTGGGGACTCCAATGTGTTTTATGAATTAGTTAAATGCTATTTGGGGTCCATTTCCCCCTCCCAAACCCTATTTAACACATTCAAATGCTCTCATTCTCTCACAGCCATCTCATGCATTTGAGTGAGAACTTCATTGAGAGTTAGTAAGCAGTTCTTGAGTTTGTTTTTGGAGCAGCAGTGAGGAGTCTTGGGCAAGCATTGTAGCTGGAGTGAGGAGTTTCTTGGGCAGTCATTTGGAGCAACATTGAGTTGATTCTTGGAGCAAGCTTGAGGAGGCAGTTTGTGCCTGGAGGTATTTTTTTCGCCTCTACAAATCTGTTTTTGCTTATTCAATTTTAGGTGCATATCTAGAAAGCCTAGAGAGTGTTTTTTGTGAAAGAAATGAACATTAAATCTCTTCTTCTTCTTCTTTTTTTTTTTTTTTTGTTCAGATTGTTTGCTTTCATTCCCTAGTAAAAAAATGGCACCTAGAGCGAGAGATCTTGCTTGGGCATATGTTGAAATGGTTGATAGTCAAATGCAATGCAAGTTTTTCCATAAAAAAATTAAGGAAGGTCCTGGGGGCATTAATAGGCTGAAACAACACTTGACGGGGATTAGAGGCCAAATTACTCCATGTACCTCACCAGAAATTGTGGAGATTAGGAAGCAATTGTTGGCCAACTTTGAGAAATTTAAAGAAGATAAGGTTAGGCAAAGAGAAATAGAGGCTGAAATTGGGAGGAAGAGGGAGATACAAAAAATGATGGCTACCAACCCTAATTATGATTTTGAGGGTTCTTCCTCTATCCCTCAAACTGATGCATCCAACCCTTTCCGATATGTTCTTCCTTCTTTTGGTTCTATTCAAGATAAGGGAAAGGGTAGAATGAAAAAGGGTGATATGACTATCAAAAGTTATTTCACTCCCTCCTCTCCATTAGATGCAAATGGTCCTCAAGTTAGTAAAAGTCAAATGCAACCCACTTTAGATGATCATTGGAAGAAAGAATTGAGGGAGACTGCTTGTGAGTACATAGCTAGATGGTGGTATGATGTTGATATCCCCTTCAATGCTTCATGTTCACCATATTATGAGCCTATGTTTGATGCCATACATGCTGCTAGAAAAGGCTTCAAAGGCCCTACTATGCATGAGCTAAGGGGGTATCGTTTGCAGAAAGAAATTGAATCCATTAATGAGTATTTGAAAGATTTCAAGGACTCATGGGCAAGAATAGGATGTACCATCATGTCAGATGGATGGACTGATCAAAGAAACCGTACCATCATAAACTTTCTTGTCTTCTACCCACGGGGAACCATGTTTTTAGAATCAGTTGATGCATCTGATAAGGTAAAAGACGGGCAATTGTTGTTTTAGCTATTGGATCAGGTTGTTAAGGAGGTGGGGGTGGCTAATGTTGTTCAAGTCATCACAGATAATGTCTCTAACTATGTTCTTGCTGGTAAACTGTTAGAGGAAAAACACAAGACCATCTTTTGGACCCCATGTGCTGCACATTGCATAGACCTCATGCTTGAAGATATTGGAAAAATAGATTGGGTCAAAAACATTGTAGATCATGCCAAAAGCATAACAAAATTTATCTACAATCATTCATTGATTTTGAGCCTCATGAGGAAACACACCGGGGGCAAGGATATTATTAGGCATGCCATCACTAGATTTGCTACTCATTTTTTGACATTGCAATCTATGCTTTCCCAACATAGAAACTTGCAAAAGATGTTTTCCAATGATGAATGGAATCAAAGCAATTGGTCTAACAAACCGGAAGGCAAAGAATTGAAAAAAAAAGTCTATGAAGAAATTTTTTGGAGAAAGGCAGCAGAGATTCTGAAGCTTGCTGAGCCACTAGTTAAGGTGTTGCGGTTGGTGGATGGGGAAAGGTTGGCTATGGGCTTCATTTATGAGGCTATGGATCAAGCAAAGGAGCAAATAAAGAGGGCATACAAGGATAGAGTGGCAAAGTATGGGCCCATTTGGGAAATCATTGATGAAAGATGGAACAATCAACGCCATCGCCTTATACATGCAGCTGGGTATTTTTTGAACCCACGGTATCATTATAAAGCTAAGGAGTCAGGAGCTTTGAGGGGGGAGGTCAGAGATGGATTGATTGATTGCATTAATCGCATGATCCCATTGGAGTCTGATCAGCTGGAGATACACCAACAGGTCACAACCTTCAGCAATGCCTCGGGTACCTTTGGGAAGAACCTAGCAAAGATTGCAAGAGAAGCAGATGAGCTAGGTAAACAAAAATTTCAATTTTCAAATTCTTAATAGTTTTACTTTTTTTTTAAATTTTGTTAAATCGTTTATAATTTGAAAGTTGGATATAATTTGTAATTTTGTTGAGCTAACTCATTACACTCCTATGTTTTTTGCAGCACAATGGTGGGAGGCCTTTGGTGGCTATTGTCCTGAATTACAGAAGTTTGCAATTCGTATTTTGAGTCAAACTTGCAGTGCTACTGGGTGTGAGCGCAATTGGTCTGTCTTTGAGAGGATTCACACAAAGAAGAGAAACTGTTTGGATCAAAAACGGTTAAATGATCTAGTCTATGTCCAATACAACCTTCGGCTCAGACGAAACCAATTGCTGAACAAAAGACCTGATTCAGATCCAAATCTGTCCCAAGTGCAAATATTATATGCCCTATTTCTTGCCCCTTTTGCACATCCTTTGGTTGTTCTCTTTGAGGAATGGCGTGGACCCCCTTTGAGAAGGGTTTGTTATTTGTTGCTGTTGGTTTATTAAGGGAGTTTGTAAAAGTTTGATCCATGTTTTGGTTCAATGAGGACAAGAATATTTGTGCTAATGAAGTCACTGTTTTCTGAGTTTGTTGAATTTCTCAGTGAAAACAACATGCAATAAATTGAGTTTGTGACTTGGCTTAGCTGACAATGGTTGGAAAGCTCCTTAGTTGATTGGTTTGGACTTTAGACTTCTTTAAAGAAAAACAGTATGTATCAGCTTCCTCCTTCAATGATACATCTCCATCACAAGTCAACAGGCCAACGACTCATTCCTTTTTGTAGACTGTTTCTTTGTGGCTCTATACGCACAAGAGTGGGGCTAGTAGCTAACATGCCCAGCTAGTTAATGGTTATTGCGTGCCCAAGACTGACGGTGACCTCCAACAATGAGTCTCGTCCCACACTACGCTTGAAACTCAGCTTATAAATGTGTGCTTCATTGTATTCTTCTAATTTTGCATGAGCAACAATTGTACCCATTGTGTTCTCTTGTTAGCTACTCCAATATCCTACGCAATGACACATGAATCTCCGATCACTCGCGATTAATCACGAGTCAAACTCTGCTCTTCCCTCAAACGATCCGATTCAACTCTGGGCGAGTCAAACTTGCGTTGGCTGAGTTTGACTTGTGGTCAACCCGAGTTTGACTTGCGACTCACCAATTAATTTCGATTTAGGTGACTGATGTGATTTTCAATTGTCAACTCGACGAGCACGGATTTTAACTTTTAGGGATCCCGCATTTTTCGCTTTGTGGTTTAGTTACGTTAAAAATTAAACGTTGGTTTGTAACTTACTTCTCACTTCTCAGGCCCATAACTCATACATCAAGAAGGTAATAGAGTCGTAGTGTAATAGAGTCATAGTGTGCAGTGTGTTCCAGTGTAGCTTCAACGTGTGCTATGTCAAAGATTTCAGTGGCAAACCATTATTGTATCATTTCAGCAGCAATCAAGAGATTTTAGTTACTGCGTTTTTACTGATTCGTATGCAGTATTTTATAAACTTTCAGGAGATGCTTCTGGTTCATGTTGTCACTGGTAAGGAATTAGGACTTAGTACTTTGGATCATGTTTGGACTCATAACATATATGAGATACTTATTCATTCATGATATTTGGGACATCTATTGATATTATGCATTGTTTGGAGTCTGGACATGGCTTTGTTGAATATGAATGAACAATGTTTTTTTTAATTCAATATGTATATATCTTTATTTATTGAATTCACCGATTTTTTCCCGATTTTTCCCCGATCCGATTAAAACTCTTCGCTCTTTTGCCTCGCCGATTTATTGCCGATTCCGAGTCTGGTAACATTGATCCTACGTCTTCAATCAATTCACAATCTAACGTTTAGCATCACTGAGCATAACGTATCTGTTGCTGAACATAATCTAAGGGGTGATTTGCCTCCCTCGTTCACTTCAATACTGGTTTAAAGATGGTTGGGCATTCCACACTGTCTCCTTACGCTCATGATTATGGATCTAACGCCCAAATTGAAGCATAGTTCCGCTTAACTGCCTGTAGTAAATAGTTGTAGCCCCTCTGTGTGTGGATCCCACCTTGTGCCAACCCTCCACAGGCCATGACGTCACCTGTAGTTTATTTCTGGCCTCATGCAAGACCCCCAGAAATGGGTTATGATTTGTCTCTTCTTGTAATGGTCCCTCAGTTGTCTGTCTGTGTGTTCTCCACTTAAATGACCACCATGTTAAAGTCGTTCCCCTCCCGGTGGCAAACACCACCGATTATCACTAAGCCGAACCTAGTGGACCATTTGAGTCGCGTGAGTGCGTTTCTCAAGCAGCATGCAATTCAAACGATAATTATGCCGCCACAAATAACTCAGATAACTTTGATACACGCACAACATTCACACAGGGAGATTTAGATTCACCCACTGAAATCACCATTACAATATGATCAGATATGGAGAGACGGAAACAACTTCTCCCGACCAAGCACCAGGAATCCTAACTCTCATTTGCTTGACACGACAATGATCAATCTCTCACAGAGTGTAAAAATTGGCTGCGATCAACCCGAGTTCAATGATGACCCCCGGTTGAAGGATGTCAATTCCACGTTGCACTCACATGATTGTGGACGGTGCCCTCCGGAAATAATGATCACGTGGATCTTGTCTGTCGCTTCACCCAACCGAGACCAACTCGACGTGAAAGAACATGATCTGATCGGTCTTAGACAAATGTGGTTATGTGTTGACAATGTTTGACATGGGCTCTGTTGGCGAATAATTCGATCAACAATTAATTCTACCCTAGGCAGTCCTAGCGTGAGACTCAATCTGGAAATTTAACTCGACTCTCAGCTATTAATCACTCCCAGTGGGCTTTAAACAAGTGCTGAGTCGTCCCCTCAATACATGTGGCCCTCCAATGAAGCGGCTACAGGGAGTCTGGCTTGGCGTTTTTCCTCTCTAAAATTACGAATCTAGCTCACGATTTTGTACAAAATAAATTTGACCTTTAATCAATATTCGCTCACGGACTTTAAAGAATTCGACCAATTTGTTGAATTTTCATTATGCTTGCAACAATTTATCAAGGAATTTGTTGCCAACTTAAGTTAAAAAAATTTGATCAGTTGCACTTGCAAAATTATAAATTTAGATGCTCTAATTTGTCGAATGCCCTCAACAATTTGTCTAAGAATTTGTTGCTCATTTAATAAGAAAATTTGTTGAACCCTTTAATAAATTTTCTTTCTATTGCTAGAACCATGTTTTTTGAATTCTTTCGGTAAAACCCCCCAACAATAATCACTGCAATTGGAAACTGAAAAACCCACAGGCTGAACCAAGACCAATGCTCTGATACCATTGTAATGTCCCAAATGAGATATTTTTCTAAATTGCAAAAATGTATTCAACCCCAAAATTTCACCGTAAAATCAACATTTTATTAACATAAGATTACCATGTAAAATAAAACAAATAGAACACTACAACCCAATAAACATAATAAACAAAAAATTTCTCAACTTTTATTATAATGGGTAAACTGGGGTTACATGCACATACAATCAAAATAGCTGAGATGAAAAGCTGGCCTCCAAGATAATCTGTTGCACTGCTATGTTGCTCCTCCAAACTGAACTGAACTGCACTGCTGAGCTCTCCTATGAATTTTGGATGAATTCACCAAGGGGAGATGGGTACTCGCCCAATCTCACTGAATCACCCGAGGTTTCCGTCCTGGTGCTATCAATGAAGTAGAGAATCGGGTTCTCAACCTCTCATACAAGAAGCAATATCAAATCCAAGATGTCCTCTAATGGCCTTCTCCTCCTCTTTTATAAATCTGATGGACTCCTCTAGAACCTCCTATTTTATTATTATTTTAATCATGGAGCACTTTTCCCTCTTTTATTTCGATTAAAATATTCTTTTTAATGTGGGAAAAGGGTAAATTGGCCACCATGCCTCCTCAGGTCACTGAAAATCACGTCTAACTTTCCCGTCCTGCATATCTTCTCGTTCCAGTTCCAACGAGCTATTACACTAAGGTGTTCTGTCAAGTATTCCTCCCGAAATGCCACCTTAAGCATAATTAATTGATTCAGGCCCATTAATAACTCTTTTTTTTGGAAGTTGTCAGAATGCAACGGAACGAAAGGCAAACTGTGCAGATGATGGAATACACCAAGCGAATGCCATTGGACCTCATAAAAACTCCTCAAAACCCCTCCAAAAGCCTCTGGGCCTACTGAGGACGCCAACCTGTACCTGTGACCTGTCTGCCCCCAACTCTAAAAGTCCATCCTACCATGCCATAAGGAACATCAGAAGAAGGAACATTACAGATTCAAACCTTTGGAAAACCCACAAATTAGAGCAAATTTCCCAGCCTTTTCTTTGGTACGCACCATTGGAAAACTGCTGAAGGGAGCTCCCAAAATTCCCCAAAGGGCCTACCCAAAGTCATTGCAAATTTCTCCCTAAATCTCTCCCGAGTTCCTCCTGATTTCCTCCAGCTCCTTTCCACGACAAATTCTCCTTAATCTGACCCCTGTGTAGGCCTTGCCAGTGACCCTCTGCGCATGCCTAGAATGCACAATTACGCCCTTGAAATTCTTCCCCAAATCTGGCCTACAACTCCTACAATCCTCTAGCGAAATTCTAGGGGAGGATCTCCTCAAATTCCCAGAACTAGATCTGCCCTGTAGCTATCTCTCCCAATGAGTGCGAGTTTTTCTGCTGCACCCAATTTACTCACAAATGGGACAAATTTCCCCTGCAATTGTCTCCGGAACAGCTCTGCAATGATAGAGATGAACACCCCTAGAGTGGCACTCAAAGTCCACTGAATAAGGAGGTGAGATTCCCGCCCGGAAATCTCTATGCTAAGCAGCACCAGTTGACTTGCCTGAGCAGGACAAGCAAACTATGGTTCAGATCTGAAAATAGCCAAAAGTCCCAAAAATGGAGGTTTCCTCTCTAATTTATAATTTCTGCTTTTTCTCTTTCCTTGTGGGCTCCACAATTCAACCCCTTCTCTCCTTCTTCCCTCCAAATCGAAATTCTCCAAGGGAGTTTGAATTCTCTCTTCGAGTGTCCGTCACATCCCACTATGTAAATAATTTTCCCTTTGTGTGCTAATGTTTGAAGCCTCCCTTCATAAAATTTAATTTAATTGCCTTTTACCCACATTTCCTAAGTTTATGTCCAAAATTGTTCTCCACCCAGAACTGCAAAAATTGCAGAATTCACTGAGCTGATTTTTAATTAGAGAGAACATTACATTCCAACTACACCCAGGGAAGGCAAAACCAATATTTATGGACTTTGGAGTTATATTGGCATATCAAGTCTCTTATTGGTAAAACTCTATTGGACATAAATGATGACAAAAGGGAACTATCTCTTCAGTTGGATGACATATAGGCTGAGCATAAGGAAATGTCCCTATAACACAGGGATATGACCCTTTGGTTGGCTAGAATTGAGGCCATTCTGTCCAAAGGAAAAGGCCTTGCTTCTCCTGGTACCCCTGAAGTTCCTATAAATGTTTCCACCTCTACCTAAGTTGTGCTATGGTTTTCCTCTCTGATTGTGGTAGCTCTTCTTTCAGCTCTTTTATGTTTTCGGTTATTATAGCTTGTGGGCAGCACAACTGCAGTTTTTCTAGGATCAAAACTATGTATCACAATAGCAAATCAACAACTGAGCTATGGTCATTGCAAGTCTTTTGTTGCCTTTTGGACAAAGATATTGTTTTTCCATTGTTGGTCTTGTTTCCCTAGTAGCAAACTGTGGTGGAAAAAACTCTAATATAAATGTATATGATGTAATACCTCTTGATTTATCAATAAAATTTAAAACTTACCAATGGAGAAAAATAATAATAATAATATTGATAACACATTATTATTAGTCATAATAACTAAATGTAGTAAATTTAGAAACCATAAACCTATTAAAAATACTTCATTACAGTAGATTTAACTAACTACATTTCTTACCTTTCTTACTTGATATTTTTTGAAAGTAACACATTTAAATTTATTAATTTTTTATTTTTTTCTGTAGGGCATTGGCTTGCCTCCAAAGACACTTTCCATGCAACAAAGGAAATCCAAAAAGTAAGTGTATTTCTTGATATTTTTTTAATACTTGCTGTTCAAACTTCAAAGTACTAATGTATAGTTGTATCTTCTATTGTACTTCAATATAAAACATTATTTATTTGTGATATAACTTAAATCAACATCATCTGCTTGTTGATTTCATACTTTTTAATAGGAGTCCCATAATTGTCAATCATATTAAAAGGTCAAAATTAAGGGGGCCAAGTACACGAAAACATTATTATTTGTGTTAAACCAACACAATTTCCTTGTTGATTTAATACTTTTTAATTGTCAATCATATTAAAATGTCAAAATTAACGAACCCAAGTGTATACATAATTCCTGAAAATAGATCTTTGATATTATTTAAAAACTATATATTGAAATGTTTGAAGTTACATGATTTTGTACACAATGAATAAGCTAGTTTGTGTAACTTGAAAACCAATCCTTAATATATTTTTTTTTCAATTTACTAATAAACTAATTTGTACCAATCTAGATTCATCTTAATTCTAGATCTCTCAGCGCCGAGAGGGATCAAATCTATTTTTACTCTAAAAGAGTTTTGCATCTCAAGAGATTTCATCCCTTTTGGCGCTTGGTAGATCCAGAGTTAAAATGGATCTAGGCTGCTTTAATTTCCCCCTTTATATATGCTATATTCCACGTGAATACCATGGGTCAACACCATGAAGTTATTTTTATTTTAACATTATTTTTATTTTATTTTGATCAAGTAAAAATGTTTTCGCATAGAAACATTTTTATTTTTATTCTTATTTTATTTTCACAGGGTTATTTTTATTTTGTTATTTTTACCTTTATTTTAATTTTATTTTATTTTGACCGAGTTTATATATATATATATATATATATATATATATATATATTGTCCAGAGTGAAACCGGTAACAAGAACCATACAATCATAGCTGCCACTCGCAATCACGTCTTGCTGCTGCCTAGAAAGCCTCTGGGTCCGACATAATAGCCCGCAAATCATACCGGACAAGGTAAGACAAAGTTGCCCCTAATGGGCTCACCTACTGTGATGTTCGCACTTAGCAATTTTGCTAAGTAAACACATTTTTGCACAATTTTGGTATTTTGACATGTTGGACTTAGGAAAAGTGGGTTAGGAGGACCCCACTTTGCAATTTCGATTAAGGGAGGCCCAAACATAGGAAGAAAGGAGGCAAATCAAAATATTAGTGGGATGTGGAGACCACTCCAAGAGGGAATATACACCCCTTGGAGAAATTCACATTTGTGGAGAGAGAGGGAAGAAAGGGGGACGAATTATGGGGCCCACATGGAGAGGGGAGGAGCCCAAGTATAAATAGAAGGAGAATGCATCATTTTGGGACTTTTGCTAAATTGAGATTTGAACTTCTTGTATGCTTGAGTTGCTCAGCCAAGTCTACTCATGTTGTTGAGCACAAGAGGTTTCCGTGGGGAGATCTCAGCTCCATCTTTGGTGGACTTCGAGTGCCACCCTAGGGGAGTCACTTGCTACATTTTAGAGTTGGTCTAGGAGGTATTTCTGGGATATTCAAGGAGCACACACTTGTGGGAGAAATTGCTCCCGGCCATATCATCTTTTGGGTCTTCTAAGGAGCTATTGTCTTGGTATTTGCCATAGGTTTGGAGTGTTTTGCAGAGCTGGAGTTGAGGGAGCTTGGAGCAATATTTATCTACTTTTTGGTAGGGTGTAGAGGGTCTTTGGCTTGACCTGCACAAGGGGTGAGTGACTGGGTAATTTGTGGAGAGGAATTGTTGGGTATTGGGGGCTTGGTCGAGGAGATTTTTTAGTTGGATTGTTGTGGAGTTTCCGAGAGTTTGGGAGTTTGAGGGTGTTCACTCCTATAGTGCGCATTTCTGGCTGAAGGTGGGAGTGCACATTTTTGAGGGCTTCTGGGTCAGCCGGAACTAGCCTGATTCCTTGTTGGGTTTTGTTGAGCTGGTGGAGTAGAGCCTGTGGTTAATTTCTTGGAATTTTTGGAGCAGCCTGAAGGGATGAATCAACAGATCTTTCCTAGAAGCAACAACAAACTTTTTGGGTGGACATAGAGCTAATAGGAAAGTGACTTCCGACACTTGGGCACTTCCATTTCTCACCTAGGATCTTGTCTTGATTGTTGTAGCAAGCCCAGGTGCACCTATTCCATATATATTTGTACTCCTCTTGGTTCAGTAATAAAATGGCTCATCTTGGCCCAGTGTTTGGAGTAAATTGTTGTTGTTAATGGATAGATTGAATTTTGTGTTGAATGTTGTAGTTTTGCTTGATTATCACTGTTATCTCCTAGTAGGAATATTACAGTGGTATCAGAGCACCAGCCTTGGCACAACCGTGGGAGAAATCTTCTATGACCCCAAAAGACAAGAAAAACATTACCTACAGGAGGCATAGGTACAAAAGTAGAGAAAGGGAGTTGGAGATCACGCCTAATTATGAGGCCCCAAAGCAGGAATAAGAGAAGGCAAGCATGGTGGAACCAGTTAGCAAAGAAGAGGCAACCTTCAATAGCCTTTTGAAGGATTTGAATGATTTGGCCAAGGGATAGAAAGAAATGTTGGAGGAGATTAAGCAGCAGAATTAGGACAAGAGCGTCCATTGGGAGTTCATAGTAGGGGAAAGTTCCGATGCATCCCATCGATTCAACCATCATTCTCCCATGACCCACCCTCACGCTTTCTGTGGGCCAACTATGTTGATTTGGGGTAGCATCGGATATGCTCTAGCCATGAAAATTGGTGGAGAGGCTAAAGCACATGAGATCTCCAAGACTCCGAAATGGTTTGGACAGATTGTACCCAGTTTGGGAGGTATTAAAATAATTAATATTTTTAATGGAGTTCCTAAGTCTAAACTTAGGAAAAATAAAATATTAATGAGTATTAATATAAAACTGGGTTAGAAGGTTCCAAAAGTCGTGGATCAAGCCAAATCTAATCTTAGCCGTTGATTAGAGATTTAATCTCGGTTATTGAAGGACCAACGAGAAAAGTATAAGAAGAGGCTTGAGGGTCAGTTGGAGAATACACCAAAGTGATCAGTCTTTCATTTTGCCAAAAAGCGAGGTTGCTAAGTAAAGTTGAATTAGTGATCAATAGCGATGGACAGTGAGTACGAGGCAAAGAGGCAGAGACAGCACTGAGAGATCAGCACAAAAGCAGAGAGAGCGAGAGCAACAACCAGTTAAGGCCACGCAGAGCCCAGCAGAGACAACATAGAGGCCAGAGGGACTGCATCATCCACGCAGAGTTTGTTGGAGTGACGCAGAGGGTCCCAGAGGCTGCGCAGTGCCTTCAGAAGACTGACATAGAGGGTTCTGGGGCTGACGCAAGTCAGCAGGAGGCTGACACAAAGGCCAGAAGGGCCAGCACTGAGCTTCAGTTATGCCAGAGAGGGTTTCATTGGACAGGTTTTTTGAATACCTGTTTCCGAATATAGAGGTATTGCTATCGTGTATTTTCTATGTCGGGTGAGCCAATTAGGCACCCAATTGTACTCAGAAAGACTACATAATAATATAACCCTCTGAATAGCTACACCGGTTTTCCCGCCTTGGGTTTTTCTGAGGACATTTGTCCAAAAATAACGATGTCACTTGTGTGCTTGTCTTCTTTCAGTTGATGATCTGTAAATGTTGAGACTGTACTTGTGTTTATTTTCAGTATTTATATGGTTAAATAACTTGTTAAGTAATTAAACAAGTAGATGAAATAAACCAGATAGTGTAGGAAGAATTTCTAATGGGTTAGAATTAGAAATTCCAACATGGTATCAGGGCATGGTTGCAGATCACAGGAGAGTTGAAGGCATTAGCTGAGTAGAGAATTTGTAATAGAATCAGCTGTCCCGAGTGACAGTAGCTGATCCTTGCAGAAGCGACAGAGGAAGGGTTGATGCAGAGGGACCGTGTCATCAGTTTGGGCCAGAGAGAGGCCAGCGCAGAGGCTGAGGAGAGCAGAGAGAGGCTCACGCAGAGGCTAGGAGGCTGACACAGTTGGCTGAGGGTGTTGTTTTGCTGGTGCCAGGATTGCGCAGAGCTAAGAGGCTCAATCCTTCAGTTGCTGGGGGGAAGGAAGATGTGGGAAGTTTGCGAGAGCGAAGCTGGTGGGGCACTGTGGTTAGAACATTACCTAACAGGGCAAGACCAAGGTAGAGGGAGTTACTGCCGAGGCGGATTTCTAACCAAGGAATCCGGACCAGTGTTGCAGTTGCACAGACGATCAGAGAGGAGCAACTTGATAGTTGGCAAGGATTTCCAAGAGGGAAATCGGGACTCAAAGGGAGTCCAGAAGAGAACTTTTAGACGGGAAGTAGAGAGACTCAGTAGGAGTCGAACCGAGAACTTCCAGGAGGGAAGTAGAGAGACTCGGAGGAGTTGACAGAGAAGAGCAGAGAGATGGCAGTGAATGGGCTGAGAGATCAGGACAAGCTCGACGGAGCATCCAACTTTGTGGTCTGGAAGGCCAGGATCTTGTCCATTCTAGACAAATCATATCAAGGGCTTCGCCTTGATAGTGATGGCTATCCTAGTTGACTCGGTAGCTAATGAAAGGTACGAGGAGGCAATGGCTAAGGCAAAGTGTATCATCCTTGATGGGGTCAAGGATCATGTGGTCCCACATATTGCAGAGAAGGAAACCGCAAAGGAGATGTGGGACACTTTGAAGACATTGTACCAGCATACTTCCGTGCAGAGGAAGATGCTCCTGGACAATGTTGCACAAAGCGGGGACACTTTTTGGAAGCGGGGACGCGGAAGCGTCATTTTCCAAAAATCTAGGAAGCGAAGCATCTGCGGAAGCGTCTGCTATATATATATATATATATATTTGCATTTATACTCAAAACAAACATCCCAAATACCAAATTAGTTGTAGAAAACATGAAAACATGCATATTTTTGCATAAATCAAGATAGATATAACATCCATTGTACATTAATGATTAATTATTCGAGCATCAACCATCTAGAATCTAGATTCTTCTCCTCTTGTCTAGCCTTTGCCTCTACCTCGATTGTCTAGGGATATTAGTCAACATTGCCCAATTTTGATCAAACTACCTAGTTCAAGACTTAAAATATGGTAGAAAAAACTTAACATGCTTGATCGATGATTTTGACTTGATTGAAAGGTAATATTTTGCTAAGGGCATGCCACGTGACAAAGGAGTTCAACAATTAACACCACCAACACTAGGGTACATATAGGGCTTCGTGCTCTTGATTAAATGCTAATCACATACCTTCATACTTGATATAATCTAATGAAATGCCACAATCCCATTGATCCTAAATTCCTGAAAACTGTTAAGTCTGTTGAATTTTGAATAGGATATGAAATTCTATTTTCTCCATATGAAGTCCAATGAGGCTGGAGCCTGGAACCACTCTCAAACATCCTGAGTCATTTCATGGTAATGATAAAAATTTAAGTAAAAGGATGAAAATGAAAAATAAAGGAGAATGTCACTTTTACTTTAAGAATTTAACATTACCATGAGGGAGCATTTGCTATATTTATATTTTTTTATATTTTTTTTACCTTCATTCCTCACCCTAACCCAAGGTGGACCCACCCCCAACAAGCAAACTCACCTAAAATTAAAAAAAAAAAAAAATTGAAAAAAAAAAACGATTTTCTAAACGCTTTTCTGAAATCGTACGAAAGCGTACGGGAAGCATACGCTTCACCATCCAAAGCGCCACGCTTCGTACCGCTGAAGCACCGTACGAAGCACGATTTGGAGATTCGGAAGCGTGCTTCAGAGGAAAGCTTCCGAAATTTCCAAGAAGCGTCCCAAACAAGTGGAAGCGCGCTTCTGCCGAAGCTTCCTAGACGCTTCTGCACGGGACGCGCTTCCGGGCTTGGAACCAGGGGGGGGCGCTTCGTGCAACATTGCTCCTGGAGAATCAGCTAAGGTCATACCAGATGTAGAAGGGAGAGCAGATAGATATCTTCCTCGGTTGGTTGAAGGAGACCCATGATCAACTGTTTTCCATAGGGGCCACGCTGGATCAGGAGTTCATGGTAAGCACCGCACTCAACATAGTCTCTGAGGATTGGGAAACATTTGTCCAGAGCATACTAGGCAGGACGAGTCTTTTGGATTGGGAAGAACTGTGGGTGACTCTTTGTCAAGAAGAGATCAGATGGCTGACCAAGGTGGGAAGTAGCGGCAAAGGGGTCAGGATCAAAAAGCAAGAGGAAAAGGATGTGGCTCTAGCATCTACGGGAAAGCAGGAGAAGAGGAAGAAGAAGGACCTCTCCAAGGTCAAGTGCTTCCATTGTGGGGAACTGGGTCACTATGCGAATCAGTGTCCGAGGAAAAAGAGTAAGGGAGAGGCTTCTGACTCGAAGGCAGAGCCAGTGAGGGCGAGAAAAGAAGTCGAGGAGGATGACGATTGTGCCATGACTCATGAGTGCTCATGTGCCACTTGAGAAGAAGTGGGGAGACATCAAGCTGTAGTCAAGAGGACTACAAGCGATGAGGGGCAGGATCCTTGAGGTACCCAACCTCTTGGATTATACCTTGCTACAGGAGCCCCGAAGAGGAGTAGCAAGACTGGTGAATGTAGGTAGAGACAAATGCGGATGGAGCGACAGAGAGTGCTACAGTGCAGGAGTCCCTGGGCAGCGCGAGGTTAGCAGGCTGCAACAGTGCGAGAGACATAGGAGTGTTGCACCAGTGTAGGATGGCATAGAGAGGTGTGCAACGGTGCGAGATGCAGGGAGTTGTTGCAACAGCGTAGAGGTCAGTAGAGGGAGTACTTGTTAGCGGCAAAGAGGGTTTCAACATTGGGAGTGTTTCTAACTTGACAGGGATGTCAGAAGTTGTGTGGATCAGTTACTTGCTTCTCAATAACTAAGTTGTAGTGCAGTAAAAGTATGCAGTAGCACGATGCAACATGATGAAAGGGGGTTGCAGTGCAGATGCAGTGCTGGGAGGATGGACCAGCAGCAACACGGATGCAGAGGGAGTTGTCGTACAGATGCAACAGTGGCAGTGGCAGAGCCATGGGCAGCAGTACAGGATGCAGTAGTGCAGAGGATGTTGGGCGGAGAGGCCTAGCATCAGCATAGGTACTGGTGTCAGATAATCAGAGTGATGTTCGGTGAGGAGTATTACTAGAGCACAATCCTCGCTAAGAGGGAGTGTTGATTTGGGGTAGCATCAGATGTGCTCTAGCCATAATCCCTGTAGCCAACATCTTTTGAAGTTCCTTTTGTACCAATGGGGCCAGCTTATGATTTATTTATCGAAGGTTTTGCCCGAAAGGCTTGGCATTTTCATCTTTGAGAGGGATGGTGTGTTGGATTACATATTCCCTATAAGCCTTTAATTCATCCTATGTGAATGCCAACACATCCCTATATTCTTTCAACAGAGTTATCAATTGATTCCTTTCCTTCTATGATGTGCCTTTCCCAATTTTAACCATCTTGGGATTTTGATCTGTCCCAATGTTTACTTCTATATTGTCATTGGACTCAACCTTATTTTCAATTGCTTTTTCTGACCATCATGCCCGTTGAAAAGTTGTTCTAATGCTAGGAGTCCTCTAGGAATGGGGTTTATCCTAGCCTAATCATCATCTTGATATTCTTTCCCCTATTCGTTATAGCCAACTTGAAAATCAGAGAACTCATGCATGTTGTTTATAAATCTTATTATCTATTTTTCATCACTAAATACTTGCCAGTGATCCAAATTATCAGGTACTGATGGTCTAAATATGGCTTCCATTTTTATTTTTTATTTATCAAATCCTTTGTGAGTTGAAGTGTTGATGCTACTATGGCCAACTCATTTTCCTTATTGTTTTCTTCCCTACAGATGGTTGTTATATTCAAAGCATCAAAAGATTCCACTGTATCTTAAACAGCGTTCATATACCTCCTCGACCTCTCACATTTGTATGCAAATTGATTTTTAACTTGTAGAATTATTAGGATCAGAATCCCTTTTGATATTTAACAACTTGATTCCCTCATTCTTAGCTATCTCCAGACCCAACAAAAGTGCTTCATACTTTGCCACATGGTTTGTTCCTTCAAATTCTAGCATGTAAGAAAGCGAAAATTTTGCCCCGTAGGAGAAGTGAAAATTATCCCAGCACCCTTTCCAAATTTGGAGTGAGCTCCATCAAATTTCATAAACCAGATTTTTCAGCCTTTTCTTCTTTGACTTTGTCTTCTATAGGTGTTAAAGAGTTTGATAACACTGCATAACTTCCCAGTTCATTAGATTCATAAACTATCTCATTGTTCGACTCCTTGGGATTTTCAACATGGTACTTTCTCTCAAGCTCCCTATCAAGCTTGACCAAGTCGTTATCACTATTTGGGATGGTAGCATATCACAAGTCCATTTGGATACTACCCCCCAAGTCTACAGCCCATTTCTGAGATAGAAACATCCCCCATTTATCAGGGAAATCTGTCACCACAATATCCATAGTGATTGAAATATTTGGGTACGCTACCAAATGTACTTGGAGATCCTTAATCAACCCATATACTTCAATTTTCTTAAAATCCATGGCACAAATATTGTGGTAAGGTCTAGATATTCTTAAGTTTAACTGCTCAATGACCTTCTTCATCATCACATTGGAAGAAGCTCCTGAATCCAGCATGCAATTATGCAAAAGATAGCTATTAACTAACAAAGTGATGAAAGAGGGTTGATGTTTCTTATTTCCCATACCCCTATCCATACTTTGTAATATCATGGGAGCATCTTCACTCTTATCTTTTGGGGTCTTTATAGTATCTTTTTCTTGAGGGACTTAAATAGCCTTTAATAACTTGGATTTCTGAGATTGAACCTTGAGCAATTCTGCAATTGGAACCAAGACCTTTGCATTACTGATCAAACCTCCCAAATCAATATTCAAATCTGAGGTAGGAGTAAAAACCTTTGGAATACTTTGTTGCATCTTACCTTTGTCTTTATTATTCTTTATTTGATAAGTCACCCCTTTGTGCCTAACCATCTCAAGGATTTGATCAGGCGTATGCTTTTCACCAAAAAACCTAGTGACATTATCACAATCATCGAACATATCATTAACACTACAAGCATCAGACACATCATTAAGTTTCTGACTTGTTTCAGCAGTTTCCATCCAATTCTCCATGGAAAGAGTATGCTTTTTACTAGCCAAGTTTATTTGTTCACTGATATTTGCCATATCCCCTTCAACAATTCGAAAAGTTATGGGACAAGTAGACTCCTTATGGAAATCATTACAAGTTCAACAATAAGGAAGGGTTTGCTGATCCACCAAATTTGTAGATTCTAAAGAGTTAGGTGGCCTTTGATCTTGGGAAGGGCCCTTGTTTTTCCACTTATCATTAGGACTAGGATGGAAGTTATTCGCTTGTGACCTGGAATGTCCCAAATGAAGAAAATTTGGAACAAACCTTTCACATAAAATTTCTACTCATAAACAAAAGATTGCCATGTAAAATTTAACAACATAGAACATGCAAATAACGATGATGAGCAGAAGGAAATCTCAGCTTTATTATATTAACCAAAAATAGGAGTACATAGCAATGTGAAATAGCTGGAAATGGCTGAGAAACTCAAACAACTACTGCAAACTAGATCCGGCCTCAAAATGTGTCTGCTATAGCACTAGATCTGGCCTCTCAAAATGAAACTGCAAACAATAAGAGCTCTTGTGAATTCTGGATGAATTCACCAAGGGGAGATGGGTACTTTCCCAATCTCACTGAATCACCTAAGGGTTTCCGTCCTGGGGCTACTGCTGAAGTAGAGAACCACGTTCTTAAACCTCTCCACAAAGACAATACACAAATCCAAGATGTCTCCAAATGACCTTCTCCTCCCCTTTTATATATCTCATGGATAGATCTCCAAGCCTCTAGAAGCATCTTATTTTATCATTTTATTATTATTCTAGAAGCTCCTCCATTGACTTTATCAAATGACCCTTTAATTTTATTTTATTTCACTTAAGTCACTTTTGGCCCCTTTTCTCCAATTAATTATTTTTCCTTAATTAAATGACTAATTAAAATCATTTTTAACTAAGGAAAATGGCAAATCGCCCACCATACTCTCTTCGGCTACTGGAAGTCTCTTCTCAGCATCCCATCCTGTAGATCTTCTCGTTCTAGTTCGAATGAGCTATTACACTGAGGTGTTCCATTAATTAATCTCCCTGGAATGCCACCTCGAGCATAATTAATTAAGTTATGCCCGATAATAATGTTGATATTTGAAAGTTGTTAGAATGCGACAGAACGAAAGGAAAACTGTGCGGATGATGGAATATGCCAAGCGAATGCCATCAAATCCCATGAAAACTCCTCAAAACTCCATTGGGACCCCTGATGACATAAACCTGCTCCATTGACCTGACCATCCCATATCTTGGAAATCCACCCTAGTTGTTCTATGAAGAAGAATAAAAATGGGGACATGATAGTCCTCCTATCCCCAGATTGCTTGCCCTCGAGCAATCCAAATCTGTGGACCAATCTGGTGGCCCGACAGAACTGAGACCCAATGCCTGGATCCCATACGAACCACTAGCCCATGTCACGCCTCCAAGCTATCGAAACATGACTGGATCCTCCAATACCTGGATCCCATGTCCATCTCTGACTAAACCTGCTACTAGTAGATCGACCTAGATCGCAATGCCACCAAGAAGGAGCATCAATGCTCCATGGCTCTTGCTGTGCTATAGCTCCAACTGTGAATGTTGTCCCACCAATTGCGTACCAACTCATCACCTCTCTCCAATCCAACTCTTGGCATAAACCAAGGTCAATCTCATCATGCTGATGCTGTGCTGAAGTACTGATGAGTGGCCAGCCTACATTCTGCTGCCAACTGAAGCATGTAATATCACTCACCTCTAAGGGCTCCTGCAATATAATGCCTCTGACTAAAAAAGATACTCCATCAGCAGGTTACCAGCTCATGATCTCTCACCAATCCAATGCATGGACTCCTGTGCAAGGAACACATCTGCTATGCTGATACTGGTCCATGCTCAACTCATAATGCTCTACCTGGACAATCAAAACATGTCCAAGAAATCTCGCCTCTCTCCCTCTAATGGGAAAAGTGGGCAAACTGCACTGCAAGCCCTATCTATGAACTCCTGGAGAGGGCTACTGCCTAAATATGTTGTAGCTTTGCTAGCTTCCATTACATCTATTTGCACCTCATCAATGGGTAAACCCAAAGATGGATGCACTGCCATCTCCAACAGCTCCTGTCGTCTACTAGCCTCCTGCCAAACGACCTTGTCAATCTCCAACACCTCCTGCGGACAAGTTTCTGCAAATACTGCCTCCCTGGAGGCTGCCTGCACATCTGTCAGCTCCACTCTAATGGTTGGCCCCAAGAGTGTCTACTCATCCTACATCATCATGGGTTCAATATGAACCTCCAACTGGCTCTCCCAAAAAGGCTCATCATGCATACTGTGCGCCTTATCCTCCTCATGCTCCATCATATGCTTCTCATGCTGACTCATCACTGGTGACACACTATCCTGAATGTCTCCCACAGGGTCCACTGACTGCTCACCATACACACCCAAACATAAGTCTGGCCTGCTGTCAACAACTCCACATGACTCATGCTCCATAGTGGCATCATCGTATGAACCCATGGACTTGTCCAAAGAAGAGTCGTCACCCTAAAAGTCAGAAGGAATCTCCTCCTGCTCTACCTTTGTCATCTTCCTAGCATCACTTAAGCATGAGTGGTTAGGTCCCCAAGGTCCCTTATAGATAAAGCAAAGTCCCTTCCTCCTCATTTCATTCCTGCTGCATGAGCCCCCAATCCCGAGCTGCTCCTCCCTGGTCAACTGTCTCTTGAACAACCCAATGTTTTGCTCAACCAACCTCTTAGCTAGTTCATAAGCGACAAGTGAAACCCACTGTTTTCTCCTCCAAACAGACAACAATCGAGACTGTAACTCCCGGCAAATGGCATCACGGCCTCTTATACATGATGACAAGATGGACTGCATGTGTGCTATGACTGCGTCAGGGTGATGTTTCCTAATGTTGAAGAAGCATTGGAACATCTTCAGGATCAAACCATCACACTCTAGATCTAACAAGATTTCACATGTCCTAGTCATGGCCATAATTTTCAGAACTCGAAGCTTCTTCCCAAATGTAGGACTTACACTGTTGTCCAAGTCCTGAAAAGTCTCTACTATCAGCTTGAAAACTCTCCTCATAACTTCATCATTGAAAGGAGGTATAGGGGCGGTGAGTCTCATGATGTTAGTGAGACAAGATGCAACTGGAAGTCTAAGCCCTTCACAAGGTTCCTCCAAGAACTTCTGTTGTATGAGAGCAAGCATAGCTGGTTTTTGAGCCCAAATAAGTTTCTTCCCTTCTAACTAGCTCACTTTGGAAAGGAGGGCATCTAGTTCATCAAGTTTGAAGAGAACTTTCCATGTGACTCTCATGTGCTTCAAATCTGTCCCAAGAGCATAAATTTTGTGTCCTATTTCCTACCCCTTCTACACATCCTTTGGTTGTTCTCTCTGAAGAATGGCATAGACCTTCTTTGAGAAGGTTTTACTGACTTCTGTTGCTGGTTTATGAAGGGAGTTTATAAAGGTTTGATCCATGTTTTTGTTGGATAATGATAGATACATCAAGTTGTTTTGGCTGACAGACTTTTCTCAATTCACAACACAACCTTTAGCAATATTTACAAGGACAATAAGACACTTCACTAGCTACAACAAGCAACTCTAAATGGACAAACAATTCTGAATCATGTAATCAGCATTAATGGTATCAAGATTGACTCAACTATATATACTCTGTTTGTGACATCAGACAGACCCAAGGACACTCAAATAAGATTCAGCAGTACGCTCAGCATTCAACCATGACATTTCTATAATCTGACCAACATATCACGTCAAGGGCATATTGCCAGTAGCTACTCTTCATCAACAATATGACTATACAAGGCACATCAAAAACAATGTTACCCAACAATCTGCCAAACCCTCACTCAATCAACCAACACCAATATTGTTAATATGCTATACAAGCCAAAACATTGATTTTCTGAGAATTACTCTCTCTCTCTTGCAACATTAGACCTTAATAGAGTAATGATTCAATACAAGGAATTAAAGGAGAGAACCTAATTTAAAGACAACTGCCGATAGAAACGTTGACATCTAACAACTTGATTTAGAGATGCGATGCCCAGGTGGACGTTAGCATACTAAATTCCCATGCTTTTAAAAAATAGTAGCTTACTCTCCTTATTTGGGTTTGGAATGAGCTTGGTACTGCTTAGTGAGTGAAAGACGCCAACCTTGGCCCCACCAAGAGTACATGGTCTTCCTGCCCAGTTTAATCATGTTGAACTTCTGTCTCAGCCTTCTGATAATAACGCTGGCTTGAATGCTGAATTTCAGTGACGCGACTATAGAGAGGTCTCACTGGTACGCAACGCAACTCTCGCAGTCCTAAGAGAAAATGACGCTAGCTTTGATGCCTCACTCACATGTAACTTGCTTGGGTAATGACTGCGGCCCTCCAGATTCGAGCACCAAAACTTTGCTTCAATAGATTGCCTTATGCCCAGGTCAATATTCCCATACTCCAAGTGAACAACGCATTATGCTAATCAACCCCTTCGCTCTTAAGTACGGCCTTCATGCTGAGAATGACTCCACTCCATCAAGAAACTCTGTTAATTTCTAGTCAGTTCACCTAGCGGCCTGGGTTGTTCTAACAGCAAAACGTGGCACACTGATATCCATAGCAATATGAATGTTTGGCCAAATCAAATGTGGACTCCTTCAACTTCAAAAATGGCGGCTGCTGTAAATGAATTTATCGGTCCTTCTAGTGTCTCCTTGTGGCTTGCACCCTCTATACGAACATCCATATGCACACAATTGACTCCCAAAGTCGTAGCCAAGTCATGGTCCCTCCTTTGAATTGGAACCTGATCCTCCGATCAAGCCACAAACGCTTAACTTCTCCGAAAAATTAATACTTGTCCTGAATTCAATACTGATCAAGCCCGACGTAATTGGGGTGCGACTCCAGTCAACCTTTGATGGATTTTGGTCTTTGTGCTGTTGCCCAAAAAACTCGACTCCAAATGAATTCCACCGACAGTGGCGTGGAACACTAATCAATAATTTTACTTTGATCGATGGATCAACGACGATAGGTCCAGTTGATACTCAATTCGGCACAACACTGATCTATAGGCGCGCACGCAGCTCCACAGCGATTGTTACTGGGATCGATAAAATTTACTAGCCCAGTGTTCTCGCAATGGGCCAGATTGCTTTGCACAAATTTGGTATTATTCTTTGCTACAAGTGTATATAATTGTGTTCTCTGTTACACGATGGAAGTCCATAGTTCGAACTGTTCCTGAAAATGCGGCTTCCTTCCATTGCCTGATCAACCGAGCCATCTATATTTCCTTTGCTCCAGTGACAAATCCATGCACGTCGTTCGTCACACCACAAATAGCGTTTCACACGCACACCAACTTTCAATTCAATGCCACATGTGCTTGATCCGAACGTGAAGAATTTAGCTCCAGATGGCTTCGAATTTGTTTGTCTTGGGCAGCAGATCATACTCAAGCAGAAACACGGATTTAAATTCAGAATGGCGGCACAAGGGCGGTTTCACTGATTTTCTCAAAATAAATTTTCGGGCTCAACAGTCAGATTCCTATCACATTTGCGCTCGTCCCTTGCCATCGATGTAAATGAAATTTCGACCCAATGGTGATCACAACAAGAATTGGCACATAGAATGGCCTTCACTCTGTCATGAACAACGTTTGATCTTCACAATTGCCGCACACAAGCACCACGTATGCTTCAGATCTTGGGCATAGGCACAACAATATCAACTTTGACTCGGTGGCTTCCAAAGTATTTTCACGGCTCTCAAAAAAAGTTTTCACAGCCTTGCAATTTAACAAAGGGCCCTTTAAGCTTGGCCAAAATTTTGACTGACAACTTCTATCAACTCATCATTAAGTGAGAGACAAATTCGACAGAACTTCCCTAATTGAGCAAATCAGACTTTGTTACTAGAATCAATTTTGTCCCACAACAAGATTATGAATTTAGTTATTGGTCCCAATAAAACTTGGAATAATAATCTTCTTCACAAACTGAACTTGGCCAAAATTAGTAATTAAATCGGACTCTTGCAATAAACCCTAGGATCATAATAGCTGCGATTGAAACTATGAAACCTGCAGGCTGAGCCAAGAAATCGGCTCTGATACCACTGTAATGTCCCAAATGAAGAAAATTTGGAAAAAACCTGTTACATAAAATTTCTACTCATAAACAGAAGATTGCCGTGTAAAATTTAACAACATAGAACATGCAAATAACAATGATGAGCAGAAGAAAATGTTGATTTGGGTAGCATCGAATGTGCTCTAGCCATGAAAATTGGTGGAGAGGCTAAAGCACATGAGATCTCCAAGACCCATAAATGGTTTGCGCAGATTCTAACCGGTTTGGGAGATATTAAAATAATAATATTTTTAATGGAGTTCCTAAGTCTAAACTTAGGAAAAATAAAATATTAATGGGTATTAATATAAAACTGAGTTAGAAGGTTCCAAAAGTCATGGATCAAGCCAAATCTAATCTTAGCCGTTGATTAGAGATTTAATCTCGGTCGTTGATAGAACAACGAGAAAAGTATAAGAAGAGGCTTGAGGGTCAGTTGGAGAATACACCAGAGTGATCAGTCATTTGATTTTCTAGAGCGGAGTTTGCTAAGAGAAATCGAATCAATGATCAGTAGCAAGGGGCAGTGAATACATTGCAGAGAGGCAGAGTTGGTACCAAAGAGATAGCGCAGAGCCTAGAGAGGTTGACGCAGAGGCAGCTGGGAGCTGCACAGAGCCAGAAGAGGCCAGTGTGGGTGACACAGAGGATCTAAGTGTTGACGCAAAAGCTTCAGTAGCTGCGCAGAGGCTATCAAAGCTGACGCAGGGCCGAGACGCAGCACTGGGAGGATTTTCGTGGGGCAGATTGGGTGCTGGTGAGACGGATAGGGTGACGCAGTCCCTATCAGAGTGACGCGAGTAGTGGAAGCTGTAATTGTTGCTGTGAGATCATTCATCCGGTGATTAATCAGCCGGAATATCTGTCTCCAAGGAGAGGTACTACTGTCGAGGGCATTCTCTGTTGGGTGATCCATTTCTGGCACCCTAGTTGTATTCTGAAAACTGAATAATAATAAAACCCTCTGAATAGCCACACCAGTTTTCCTGCATTGGGTTTTCCCAAGGACATTGGTCCAAAAATAACGGTGTCACTTGTGTGCTTGTTTTCTTTCAGTTGATGATCTATAGACGTTGATACTATACTTGTGTTCATTTTCAGTATTTACATGGTAAATAACTTGTTAAGTAATTAAACAAGTAGGAAGAAATAAACCAGATAGTACAGGAAGAATTTCTAACGGGTTAAACTTAGAAATTCTAACACTGTATCAGAGCGTGGTTGCAGATCATAGGATAACTAAAGGCATCCGCTAGTAGAGCAGTAGCAGCAGATTCAGTTGTCCTGAGTGACAAAGCTGATCTGTGCAGAAGGCGACAGAGGAAGGAGTGACGCAAAGAGATTGCGTCATCAGTCTGGGCCAGAGAGAGGCCAGCACAGAGGCTGTGGGAGGCAGAATCATGTTCACGCAGAGCCACACAGAGGCTAGGAGGGCTGACACAGTTGGCAGAGGGAGCTGATTTGTCGATGCCGGGATTGCACAGAGCCAAGTGGCTCAATCCTTAAGTTGATGGGGCATAGGAGGCTGTGGGTAGTTTGCGAAGCGAAGCTGGTGAGGTACTGTGGTCAGAACAATACCTAACAGGGCAAGACCAAGGTGGAGGAAGTTGCTGCCGAGGCGGATTTCTAGCCAAAGAATCTTGATCAGTGTCAGACGATCGAAGTGGGGCAACTTGATGTTGGCAGAAGGATTCTCAGAAGGGAAATCGAGACTTAGAGGGAGTCGAACCAAGAACTTCCAGGAGGGAAGTTGAGAGACTCAGAGGAGTCAAAAGAAGAGCAGCATAATGGTCGTGAATGGATTGAGAGATCAAGATAGGTTGGACGGAGCATCCAACTTCATGGTCTAGAAGGCCAGGATCTTGTCCATTCTAGACAGATATCGCATCAAGGACTTCGCCTTGAAAACAATAGCGATCCCAGTTGACCCAGTTGAAAATGAGAAGTACGAGGCAATGGCTAGGGCAAAGTGCATCATGCTTGATGGGGTCAAGGATCATGTGGTGCCGCATATTGCCGAAAAGGATACGACAAATGAGATGTGGGAGGCCCTGAAGAAATTGTACCAGCATACTTCTGTGTAGAGGAAGATGTTACTTGAAAATCAGTTGCGGTCATACCAGATGCAGAAGGGAGAGCAGATAGATGTCTTCCTCGGTTGATTGAAGGAGTACCGTGACCAGCTAACTTCCATAGGGGCCATGATGGATCAGGAATTGATGGTGAGGACCGCATTGAACGTAGTGTCAGAGGATTGGGAGGTATCTGTCTAGAGCATATTGGGTAGGACGAGCCTTCTGGATTGGGAGGAACTGTGGGCGGCTCTTCGTCAAGAAGAGGTCAGACGGGTGACCAAGGCAGGGAATAGCTGCAAAGGGGTCAGAATCAAGAAGGAGGAAGAAGAGGATGCAGCTCTGGCATCTGTGAGGAAGCAGGAGAAGAGAAAGGACCTCTCCAAGGTCAAGTGCTTCCATTGTGGCGAACCGGGTCATTTTGTGAACTAGTGTCCTAGGAAGAAGAGTAAGGGAGAGGCTTTTGAGACCAAGGCAACGCCAGCGACGACGGAGAAAGAATTCTAGGAGGATGATGATTGTGCTATGAGTGCTCATGTGCCACTTGAGAAGAAGTGGGGAGACATCGAGGTGTAGTTAGATGGACTACAGGCGATGAGGGGAAAGATCCTTGAGGTACCCAACCACTTGGATTATGCCTTGCTACGGGAGCCCTGAAGAGGAGTAGCAGGACTGGCGGATGTAGGTAGAGACGGATGCAGATGGAGCGGCAGAGAGTGCTATAGTGCAGGAGTCCTCGGATAGCGCGTGGCTAGCAAGCTGCAATAGTGCGAGAGGCACTGAGTGTTGCAACGATGCAGGATGGCACAAAGAGGTGTGCAATGGTGCGACATGCAAGGAGTTATTGCAGTAGCGCAGAGGTCAGTAGAGGGAGCACTTGTTAGCGACAGAGGGAGCTTCAACATCGGGAGTGTTTCTAGCCTGACAAGGATGTCAGAGTTGGGTGGATCAGTTACTTACTTCTCAGTAACTGAGTTGCAGTACAATAGCATGATGCAGCATGATGAGAGGGGATGCAATGCAGATGCAGTGCTGGGAGGATGGACCAGCAGCAACACGGATGCAGAGGGAGCTGCTGTATGGATGCAGTAGTGGCAGTGGCAGGGCCATGGACAACAGTATAGGATGCAGCAGTGCAGAAGATGTTGGGCAGGGAGGCCTAGCATTAGTACAGGGACCGATGTTGGATAATCAGGGTGATACTCAGTGTGGAGTATTACTAGAGCACAGTCCTCGCTAAGAGGGAGTGTTGATTTGGGTAGCATCGTATGTGCTCTAGCCATGAAAATTGGTGGAGAGGCTAAAGCACATGAGATCTCCAAGACCCAGAAATGGTTTGGAAAAATTCTAACTAGTTTGGGAGATATTAAAATAATTAATATTTCTAATGGAGTTCCTAAGTCTAAACTTAGGAAAAATAAAATATTAATGGGTATTAATATAAAACTAGGTTAGAAGGTTCCAAAAGTCATGGATCAAGCCAAATCTAATCTTAGCTGTTAATTAGAGATTTAATCTCGGCCGTTGATGGACCAACGAGAAAAGTATAAGAAGTTGGAGAATACACTGGAGTGATCTGTCATTCGATTTTCTAGAGCGGGGTTTGCTAAGAGAAATTGAATTAGTGATCAACAACGAGGGGCAGTGAATACATTGCAGAGGCAGAGTTGGTACCAGAGAGAGTGTAGAGCCTGGAGAGGTTGACGCAGAGGTAGCTGGGTGCTACGCAGAGGCAGCTAGGAGTTGTGCAGAGCCAGAAGAGGCCAACGTGGGTGACACAGAAGCTTCAGTAGCAGCACAGAGGCTAGCAGAGCTGACATAGGGTTGAGAGGCAGCGCTGGGAGGATTTTCATGGGGTAGATTGGATGCTGGTGAGCCAGATAGGGTGACGCAGTCCCTATCAGAGTGATGCAAAGAGGTGGATGCTGCAATTGTTGCTATGGGATCGTTCATAACTTCATTCGATGATTAATCAGTTGGAATATCTGTCTCCGAGGAGAGGCACTACTGCCAAGGGAATTCTTTGTTGGGTGAGCCATTTCTGGCACCGTAGTTGTATTTTGAAAACTGCATAATAATAAAACCCTCTGAATAGCTGCACGGGTTTTTCCGAATTGGGTTTTTCCGGGGACATCGATTCTAAAATAACGGTGTCACTTGTGTGCTTGTTTTCTTTCAATTGATGATCTGTAGATGTTGATACTATACTTGTGTTCATTTTCAGTATTTACATGGTAAATAACTTGTTAAGTAATTAAACAAGTAGGAAGAAATAAACCAGATAGTATAGGAAGAATTTCCAATGGGTTAAACTTAGAAATTCCAACAGGAAATCTCAACTTTATTATATTAACCAGAAATAGGAGTACATAGCAAAGTGAAATAACTAGGCATGGCTGAGAAACTCAAACAACTACTGCAAACTAGATCTGGCCTCAAAATGTTTCTGCTACAACATTGGATCTGGCCTCCCAAAATGAAACTACAAACAATAAGAGCTCCTATGAATTCTGGATGAATTCACCAAGGGGAGATGGAAACTTGCCCAATCTCACTGAATCACTCAAGGGTTTCCGTCCCGGGGCTATTGCTGAAGTATAGAACCACGTTCTCAAACCTCTCCACAAAGACAATACACAAATCCAAGATGTCTCCAATTGACCTTTTGCTCCTCTTTTATAGATCTCATGGATAGATCTCCAAACCTTTAGAAGCATCTTATTTTATCATTTTATTATTATTCTAGAAGCTCCTCCATTGACTTTATTTAGTGACCCTTTCATTTTATTTTATTTCACTTAAGTCAATTTTGGACCATTTTCTCCAATTAATTATTTTTTCTTAATTAAATGACTAATTAAAGTCATTTTTAACTAAGGAAAATGGAAAATCACCCACCATACTTTCTTTAGCCATTGGCAGTCTCTTCTTAGTATCCCGTCTTGTAGATCTTCTCGTTCCGGTTCCAACGAGCTATTACACTGAGATGCTCCATTAATTAATCTCCCCGGAACGCCACCTCGAGCATAATTAATTAAGTTATGCCCAATAATAGTGTTGGTTTTTGTAAGTTGTTGGAATTTGACAGAACGAAAGGCAAACTGTGTGGATGATGGAATATGCCAAGCGAATGCCATCAAATCCCATAAAAACTCCTCAAAACTCCATCGAGACCCTTGATGACATAAACCTGCTCCACTGGCCTGCCAATCCCTTATCTTGGAAATCCACCTTGGTTGTACTATGAAGAAGAATAAAAATGGGGACATGACATGACCTTTCCTTGGCAATCAACCTATTTTGTATAGCATTCATTTGGCTTACATGGTTGATTTCTATGGTCTTTATTAACTTAGTCAATTCTTTAATGGGATCAATAGAGGCTTCCTTAATTTCCACTTTAATTATAGACTCTTGAGACCTTGAGGAAGCTCCTCTTGTAAAACCAAGGAGATTTGATTTCCCTGAAGCTTGCATGTTTTTCTCTATCTTCTCAGCCAATCTTTTTGCAATATTCAAGGTTCTCGGTTCCTTACCCCTTAGCTCATATGCTATGTCACCATTAAATGCATCAATATAGTATCTAAGAATGGAAGCATCGAGAGGCTTAATATCCTGATGAAGGATCTTAATTAAATCATTGAACCTTTTATTGAACTTTTCCATGGTCTCATTCTCATTCTTCTTAATCCCAATCAAGGAAGCCAATAAGTGATGATCCTCTTTCTTATTACCCCATCTACTATTGAAGGCATGAATGATCTTCTTAAGGTTTGAGAATGTGTTATCAATATGTTTTGTGAACCAATCCTAGGCATCCTCCTCCAAAGATAAAACAAAAAGCCTCATTTTTACATCTTCATAATTTGCATTGTTGCACCACTTGCTCACACAGAGGTTAAAGTTTCTAACATGTGTTTTTGCACCTATTTCATTATTACCCTAAAAAGAGGGAAATTTTTCTACAAATTTTTCAAGAATTGCATGAAGATAACTATTAATGTTAGAAAGATAAATGGGAGAAAATAAATCATCCATTTCAATCTGACAATTATTTACTTCAAAAAGTAAGTGGATATCAAGGATTGATTTGTTTCCAAGATTCTCAATAAGTCTACGAGAAGAGAGTTTGTTTAGACTCCTTAGATAAACCTTTTCAGGTTCAGGAATGAAACTAATCAAACTATTTGGATTTCATCTAGTATAATACCTTGAAGAGTTTTCAATAAATGGAGTCGCCAGGACACGAAGCAAGCTCTAATAACCAGAGTTACATCCATATAACATAGCAAAAAAAAGGAGAAAACACAAGTTGTATTTCGAGTCTAAAAAGATATATCCCCGACAACGATGCCAAGAAATGTTGCTGCCTAATCTGCACTTGGGTTAACATGGAGAAAATATTTAATCCACTTGGTGTGGCCTTGGGCACAAATCTCGATTGATTAGTTGTCACTCAAATCTCAACTCTTCCATCTAGGCTAACTCCTAGTGAAGCCAAGGGGGGTAGTCCCTAAGGAAATAACTAAGGCTCAACTAAGCTATAGCAAAATAAGAAATATTCTAGGAGTTAATTGAATAACACAAGAATACATTCAACCATCAACATGTAATATGAAAGATAGATGAGCAAATAATCACATTCAACATCAATATACAAGATGAACAAGATAGATAAGCAAATGATCAAATGACAAAAATGAAGGGCAATATAGACCAATGCCAAAAAGTAAATGCTTATGCTTGAAAGTGAAATTCCCAAAGAAAATAGCTTGTTGCTCAAAAGTAAATATGGCAAATGAAATATGAACTCAATGATGTAAAATTAAATGTTGTGGAGAATGTTCTTGGTAAATTTTATTAAGTTTGATTTCACTTGGATTTAGATATATTAGTGAAGTGAGATGACAGATATGTGGTGATTTGTATGAGTGCACGATTGAGATGTGTGATTGCGAGAAAAGTAAATCTAATCTAAGGTGTGTTTCCCCTTCTACCTTTATCCTTTGAATGGGTTTCAGAGGGTCGCAAGGAGATCCAACAGGAGGAAGCTAGCTTCATTGACTCCCCTGATTTCACAAGTCAACTAGTTGCAAGGAGATCCAACACTAGGAGAATCTTGCTCCTAGCCTGATTTCACAACTCAACCTTTACCTTCTCCCCAATCTCACAATAAATTATAAAATTGGTTTTCCAAACTAAGTCAACCAACAAGCTCTTTCTAGGTACTATGCAAAGATCAGGCTAGACTTGCGATGATGGAGAGCATAAGAGAGCTTGATGGGGTTCATTACTCTTTGCAAAATTAAAATCTAAACTAAGGCATAAAATAAAATCTAATTGATGAAATTGAAATCTACTCTAATGTTTTGCGGTGTTAAGTAAATTTTAGCCCAATGAAAGAAAACCATAAAAGATGACACACAACACAAGAGGGCCTCATTGGGTAGCAATGATGCCTAGGAGATCCTCATAGCTCCCAAGAGATTACAATGTGTTAAAATTGGCAACTAGGGCCAAATTCCACTTTGGACAACTCATCCGATGTAGATAATCATTGCATTGGATTCCTCTTTTCGAGAGGACCAAAATCGACCTAAAAATCACTAAATTTGGACAAGGAAAAATGTGTTTTTGAATTAAATCCCACACATATGCAAATTCTCAAGGTAGGCTACACCATCATGTAGGCTCATGAAGCCCAAGCGTCATGTCTCTTGATCCTCAACAATTTCTATAAATAAAGATGACCTCCAACCTTATTTGACATATTCTATGAGTGTCTTTCATAGCCATACATCAATCGGAGGTGAGTCACAGCTCTAGGAGGAAGGTCGAGGTTGGGAAGAGGATCATTTGAGGTATGTTTGTCTCTTTCAGGGGCCCGAGTAGGAGAAGAAGGCAACTGTTGTGGTTAAGGGTAATTCTGGGCGTTGTTTGAAGGTTGTTTTGAGTGGACAGGTCACTAAACCAGGAGCTCCATTCCTTAGCAAAAGGAGGAGCCACCAGTCTGATTTAGGGTTGGTATTAGCCCAGATCAGTAGTATATATAGTGCAGACCTTGCTTGGAGGTTGGCCGCAGCTGTTAGAGGTGTTTTGGAGCAGTGGAAGAGGGCTAAAGTGTTGGTGCTTAGCCCTAACCAGGTCACCGGAACCTATAGCAAAGAAGCAGACCAAGAACAGATGAGATTTAAGGTATGCTAATGCAAATTGTGTAGGAAGGAGAGTCGCAATTGTTAAGAGACCATAGGAACTGTTTTGAAGAGTTTGACAGTGGCTATTAGGATCCCTAAACAAGAAGTGTGAAAATTCCTAAACCTGGAATCACTACTGCAGCAAACTGATGTTACTTCTCCTACTTGTTAAACCATACAAGTTATTTATTGTGTTCTATGGTAAATATCGAAGTAAATACAACTGCAACATTCACTATTTAGAATATGTCGAAACAAGAAATTGAACAAGAACGAGATACGACCCAAGTGACAGTTATTTTTGGACAAATGTCCCTGGAAAAACACAATGCGACAAAACCGGTGCAACAGATCTGAGGGTTTTATTATTAAGCAGTACTAATTTCTGAATACAACTTTTGGATGCCTTCCCGACAATCTAGTTACAGAGAATATCACTGATAGAGAGATCTGTGAGATTACCTCACACTATCACTGGAAATCCGGCTGATCCAGCCCCTAAATGACTGCCCCTGGCTGCCTCTGCGCAGTGTCTCCGTTAGCCTAGTGTCAAACCCTCTGGGGACATCGTCACTCCTCCAACTGATTGATTTGCTGCCCAAGAGCTTTGATTTCTGCCTCCCAATCTCACATCCCGACTCCCAGCTTCTGAAATCGAACCCTCCAACAAATTTGCGGACTTCCTCTCGGCTTTTGCATTGCCTCTGTGTCAACCTACATTGCCTCTGCGTGGGCCTGCATAGCTCTGTGTGGGCCCCTCTAGCTCTACGCTGCTACTGGTTGTAATGTTCCAAACTTGGATAAACAATGATATGTAAAGCAAAAACAAATACAACACTAGAAATTTTAAAAATTCAACAAATACACAAAAATTCCAGAAGAAAGAACCAGTTGAGCCATTTTATTAATCCAATGGAGCAAGTACAATAGCGGGAAGAAGTGCACCTGGGCTTGCCTCAATGGTAAGCGTGACAAAACCTAGGTGATAAAACAATAATTTCAAACGCTGCTAATAACTGCTCCAATGATACTCTGCGCTGCATAGAAAACTACACTGCTAGTTAAAAAGGGACTGCTAGAAAGCCCACCTCTGGTGCTCAGAAAATGTTGCAAAATTAACCTTGAGCTCCCCACCAAAAACCCAGAAAAACCCAAAAAGAGTTTGGCCTATGCCAAGCCAAAGTCGAACTCACAAAATGGTGCAAATTCCCCAACTAACTAACAATTCGTCTTGTTATAAGAATTTTAATTTCAGGCCTGAATATTGTCCGGAAAATTCTAAAATTTTATCCATAGATTCCTCTCAGAAAACCTAGAAAAACCCAGAAATGGTTTGGTCGGATTTGACCTTCCAAAATCAACCTCCAATATGCCCCACGCCCTCCAAACTGCTCAAGAATACGACCTGCAAGGGACACCAACGAAATCCTCCTCCCAAACTCTAAAAATGAAGGAATCTCCTCCACAAATGCTTCCCTTAACTTCCCTGGCAAAGTTCAGCCTCAAAGACTGACACTCTAGAGTCTACCTCCCATGTGTGCACCAAGCGATGCCTCTGCGTTGGCTCAAGAAGTGCGAAAATCACACTGCAAAGAAGCACTCTCCTCCAGCTCCCAAACTCTCAAAGATGACAACAAATCTCTTAGGCCTCCTCTCCGGAAAATCTCCCAACCAAACTCCACGGCAAGCCACCACAAGCAAACTCGACCTCCTCTTCACTATGTCCTCCAGTAATACGCACCACCAGAAGATGAATGCAACTGCTGGAAATCACAACGAAATCCCTCCTCTGGAAGAATGAAGAAAAACCTTCCTAGGGTGGCACTCGAAGTCCCTCGAAGAAAGGGTGAGCTCTTCACTTGAAGAACTCGTGTTGAACAACAAGTGACTCGACTAAGCAGCTCGAGCAACCAAAGAGAAATCAATATACCAAAAGATGAATGAAATGAGGAGAACTGCCTTCCTTATATAGATTTCGTGGAGCACTTTTCCCTCCAATTTTACTTCCATCGTGGGTACTCACTTAACCACCTCCATGCAAACCGAACTAGGGAGTGCGTATTTCCCTAGTGTGGGTGGCCCCATTGTGTAATTTAACCACAACAAAATAACTTCTCCTAAGTCTAATCTCCTAATAAATATTGAATGGGCTTTTCCCGCAGATCCGGCATTTCCGGCTTTTCTGGCATTTCCGGCTTTTCCGGCAGTTCCGGCTTTTCCAGCAGTTTCGACTTTTCCAGTAGTTCCGGCTTCTCCGGCTGTTTCGGCTATTCCAACATTTCCGGCATTTCTAGCTTTTCCAACAGTTCCAGTTTTCCCGGCTTTTACGGCTTTTCCGACAGTTCCGGCTTTTCCGGCAGTGCCGGCTTTTCCGCCCCTTGGATCAGGGCAACGTTATTCCGTAGGATCTCTCTTCCTATTAAAACCCAAATACAAGTAGAGAGAGGAAGAGATCCCAAGTGTGTTGAAATGACTTGAAGGCCACCTCTATTTATACTAAAATGTTGAGCACATGTGGGGTTTATTTGGTCGCTGGCCGACCTTGACGAATTGTCTTATAACGCAAATAAATTCATAACTCCATGAATACTTATCAGAATCGGATGATCTTTAGATCAATCTTACACCTCTCGATGAGAGGGGTCTAAGAAAAATATCAACTGCCATAAATAAGATGACCCACATGGAGTTTGGCCCTAGTTGCCAATTTTAACAATGATCTATGCTCTTATTTATATAAATCAAAATGTTGACTTCTGTTGTATATGCACTATCTCTCTCTCTCTTTGCTAAACTATTGAAGAACATATAAGAAGAATTGATCAAGGGTTTCCCCATATTGCGGTTTGTCCCTGGCTAGCGCCACATCTTGTGTCTTTTTGTCTTGGCTTGTCTTCTGCGATCTATGTTTATGTTCTATTTGCAATTTACTTTAATGTTGATGTGATTGCTAGTCTGGAAAAGATATTGACCTAACTATGAAAATTGAAATAAATTGCTCTAAGCATAGAACTAACCTAAAATTAACATGGTATCAGAGGTGTGGTGAAAACAAAGCCCAAGCAAGAGTGAAAGAGAAATCACCGAAGACAATTGGGAAAGGACAAAAGGATCAATGGATTCCTCATCCCTCTTTAAATTCACCAAGAGTGAAGTCGAAGCAGAGAACATTATCAGAATGGCACAGCCGAAGCTTCCGATGACCTAAAGATCACTTCAATGGGAAGTCCGGATCTAAGGGTGGATGGAAAGGCAGATGCCTTGGGTGTAATAAGTTTGACCATTATGCGAAGGAGTGTCCGAGGTAGGGACACATCACTTGATGATGATAACAATCATTCCAGGGACATATTCAATGATCGGAGGAATGACGGGTAATGCAGGTCATCAAGGAAACAACCGACTCTTCAAAGAAAGCAAGGAACCCCAGGTATGAAGAATCAAATGTTGTTTCTGATAAGATAAAGAAGTGTTATCTTGTATTGGACCTCCCCTTCAGACTCTTTGGGAATCTGGCTTATTGATTTTAGTGCTTCAAAGCACTTCAATGGATAGGAAGGTGCTCTCTCTAATTTGGTAGAGATGGAAACAATCGTGGGATTATACTTGGAGTCGATGCCACCTATCCCGGAAAGGGTGTAGGGAATGTTACCCTTCAATTGAATGAGGGTAATTCGATTCACTTACAGAATCTCTTTTATGTACTTGATCGCAAGAAGAACTTGGTGTCCATTTCAACAATGGAAGTCAAAGGTTTCAAGGTGGCATTCATCGATGGAAAGGTACGTGTTTGAAAATGGAATTTTCAAAGATGCTTTTGAGTTCAGGGTTGGCAGTTTGTCTCAAGTTGAAGGATGGTCCGTTGGGGACCATGTCAGTTGTCACATCTCATCTATAGCACCGGAGGTCTACTTATTATGGGGCCCTACCCGATGTCAGTCAGATGGTGACAGGGATGCTTGAATTCGAAAGGAGCATGAAGGTACATGTCTGAGATGTACCAAAGGAAAATCTTACAAGGGACCATTCCCCTCACGTAGCAGGTCCACAGGTTTAGAACAACCCGAGGGGTTTGAGATTCATGATCGAGAATCTCATGTATGCAGGTGGAAGAAAGTCCTCTATGGCTTGAAGCAAAATAGCCCGGGCATAGTATGAGAGGATTGATAGATGTCTGATGAAGCTAAGATTCACTAGGAGTGAAGCCGATCCAACCCTTGCTTGAAGGTTGTGGATGATAGACCTCTCATACCGGCACCTTTTGAGGACGACCTCTTTCTGACAGGTGTAGACCCTCTCATTTGCAAAAGTAAGAGGGAGTTGGATTCCGAATTTGGAATGGTAAACTGCAAGCCCGTGACTACCTTGATTGAGGTTAACTTTCAGAGGTTATGTGGTAGTAATGTCGGACCAGATTTGAGAAATGCCTCTGAGTTTCATAAACTCATTCGCATTGATGTTCTCGGTGAACTTCCGTCCAGAGATATGTTTTGCAGTTAGCATGATGAACTCATATATGGTTGAGCCTCACTGGATTGGTGCCAAGAATCTTCTGAGATATCTTCGAGGCACAATCTCTCATGGATTGAGATACACTGCTGGAAATGTGAAGCTGCATGATTATTCGAATGTTGATTGGGAAGGCAGTGTGGAGGATCGCAAGAGCACTTTTGAGTGTTTGTTCTCTTTGGGTTCTGCTTCAATATCCTGGATGAGTAGGAAGCAGAAGACGGTTGCTTTGAGCACCGCTAAGACCGTATACATAGCTACGAGTATGATCTCGTGTGAAGCTGCCTGGTTGTGGAAGCTCTTTAGTGAGCTGTTTGTACACATAATGGATACCACCGTGATCTTCTGTGTCAATTGGGAGGGATTCGATTGTTGAGGAATCCCGTATTCTATGATTGCTCCAGCATATAGACATTAGATACTACCTTATCTGGGATATGGTACACCGATGAGTGAGGAGGCTCCATCACATTGAGACTAATGTACAGGTCGCAGACATTCTGTCGAAGCCCCGGGGAAAGGTCAAATTTGTGACTTTCCCAAGCGACTTGGAGTCGTTGAGAGACCCTCTTATGAGGGTCTTGCATGATGCATGCATTGAGCTCTAGGAGCTCTGGGGTACTTCTTGGAGCAACAAGCGACCATAGGGCGACTCACCCTCCCCTAATGGTGCGTTGTGTACAGGGTGAATGGTTCAACCTTCCCCTGTGATACCCCATGGCGACTTATGGATAGGATGAGTGGTTCTCCTATCGAGGCATCCTACCCATGCAGTCTAGGACTCATGGGAAGTACCTCTCATCTGGCCAATGAGTAAGGAAATGGGGTTAGGGACCATAGTAGTACTATCGATGGACGCATCATTGTATCTACCGCACTCCCTATGCTAGGATGACCTCCATTGATCTGGGATCAATGAAACTGATTTGGGATCAGTATGAGTGGTTTGAGACACTCTCTTGTGATATTGATGTGGGATCAATGAAATTGACTTCGGGTCAGTAAGAGTGACATAACTCACTCTCTTTTGGAACTGATCTGGGATTAGTAAGAGTGGTATGGCACACTTTCTTCATATGGAATTGACTTTGGGTCAGTAGAGAATGGTATGAGACATTCTCGATCAATTCTTATTCTTCATGGTTCAATAGAGCAGAGTAGAGCAGAGCAGTGCAGGACACTGATGGCAGAGATAGTGCAGTCGAACAGATGGATCAGCGAAAGGAGTTCTCCCTAGTTGAGAGGGAGTGTTAAAATTGACAACTAGGGCCAAGCTCCATGTGGGTCATCTTATTTATGGCAGCTGATATTTTTCTTGGATCCCTCTCATCGAGAGATGTAGGATTGATCTAAAGATCATCCGATTCCGATAAGGTCGGCCAACAACTAAATAACACCCACATGTGCTCAACGTTTTAGTATAAAAAGAGGTGACTTGATTCTCATTTCAATACACACTTCACTCTTGATTTCTCTCCACTTGTTTTGGGTTTTAGTGGAAGAGATATCAAGAAGTGGAAGCCCTAGACTTTGGAGGAAAGGAGGCTGCCCTAGCCGCAGCAAAGAAGACAGGCCAGTGAAGCTATGGAAGGGATATACGTTGACCTAAAGGAGCTCATAGAAGAATTTTAACGTAGCTATGGAGGAGGCCTTAACAAGCCCTAGCTGCAATCCTAAAGCAGACCTAACGTTGTCTTAAATCTGCCCTAACCGCAGGTCTGCCCAACCCTAACCGCAGGTCTGTTCAAGCCTTAGACGCAGGTCTATTGAGGTGTCTTGGGTGCAAGAAAGGGCAGCGTATGATGCTACAAGAAGAGGCCAAGGTAGCGAGGGAGTTAAGATCTGGTTGAAGGCTAACCGAGTTGATGTTAGAGGGCCGAGGGGTTGAGCTTGGAGGCCGAGTTGAAGAAGGGTGATCATAGGTTTGTTTGGGGCAGCAAAAAGGTAAGGGAAGCCTGTTTTGAGTGGGCTGTAGGTCACTGTGGTAGGCCGCAGGCCTAACCACTTCAAAACAGGGATAGCGTGGAAGTGTTTGAGGGCTCAAACATGCCCAGAACAGCAACGTGCTAGAGGAGGAGTTTCATGAGGGTGTGCCGCAGTTTTCCTGAGGATTGTTCAAGGATTATGTGAGGAGTTTAGGGCTGCCCTAGTGCCCTAACCAGAACAACCACGAACAACAGTATACAAGCATATTTGGAGCAGCGTTTGTATGGTGTGCTGGCAGCTAGATACATGGGACAACAAGGTCACTTGGTGGAGAAAGCAATAGGACAACAATCAATGACATGGTGCAACAAGGCTACAATGGGACAACAACTATAGCATAGTGATGCAAACTCATTAGGACAGTGGCAAGGTAAAACATGCCAAATGGGACAGCTAGGTAATGGTGTTTGTTGGAGAAGAGAAAATGGGACAGTAATATGCCAAACATGGAATGGCAATATCACTAACAGTCGGACAACAGTATGCCACATGGGACAACAGTGGCTAGCATGGTGCAGCTATGGCACATGGGACAATTGTGGCAGCACGGTGCAACAATGACACATGGGACAGCAGTGGAAGCATAAGGTGCAACAGTATGATGTGTGCAACATGGTTATGAGGTCCAGCGTAGTGATGATGAGTGCAATATGGTGCAGGACGGTGAGGTGCAACGTGATGATGAGGAGCAACACAATGATAGGTGCAGCATGGTGATGGAGTCACCTGGGAGAATCAGTTGAAGCAGCTTGTCTTCAACTAAGTTCAACTACCTCATGTATCATCTACTTAAAGATGATCTATGCTCTTATTTAGATAAGTCAAAATGTTGACTTCTGTTGTATATGTACTATCTCTCTCTCTCTCTACTTAACTATTGAAGAACATATAAGAAGAATTGATCAAGGGTTTCCCCACATTGGGATTTGTCCCTGGCTAGTGCCACATCTTGTGTCCTGTTGTCTTCTGCAATCTATGTTTATGTTCTATCTGCAATTTACTTTAATGTTGATGTGATTGCTAATCTGGAAAAGATATTGAGCTAACTATGAAAATTGAAATAAATTGCTTTATGCATAGAACATACCTAAAATTAACACTCTCCCTATTCTGCGCTGCTATTACTCTCCCTGCTCTACTCTGCGGCTACTCTCCCTGTTGCTGGAACTCAACCCTCTAGCTGCTATTTTCCTGCGGCTGTAACTCGACCTCCTTGTTGTTACTTTGCCTTCTTCTGGAACTCGACTACAGCTGTTGTAACTTGTCTCCCTACTGTTGGAACTCGACTATAGCTGTTGTAACTCATCTCCCTGCTGCTGCTACAAACTGAGATGAAGAAGAACTCCCTCCTAGGGTTGGCACTCGAAGTCCACCAAAGGAAGGGTTGAGATCTCCGCTCGGAGACACTCGTGTGGTAAACAAAATAGTAACTCAGCTAAGCAGCGTGAGCAACTAAGATTGAGTTCAATATGTCAAAAGATAAGGTATCCAAATGAGGAGAGTTGCCTTCTTTATATAGCTTTCATGGAGCACTTTTCCCTCCATTTTCCCTCCATCGTGGGTCCTTCACCTAACTATTGATTTCTCCTCCATCCAAATCGAACTAGGGATTGCGTATTCGCCTAGTATGGATGGCCCCCACATATACTTAACCACATCGAAATAATTTCTACTAAGTCTAACCTCGTAATAAAATCGAATGGGTCCCCATCACCTCCAAAATTGGCCCCAAAATGTAGAAATCAATATTGCTCCAAAGTAATTTAGGAAGGGACATGACATGGGCACTTCATAATGGCATGCCCTTTCGTAGTGGGCTTTGGCATGTGCTAGTGTCTCCAAGCCCCAAAGGGAGTTAGCTAGGTACCTTATTAGGTGGTTTCAGCGCTTAGAGGGGATAGTATATCCAATGTACACCCTTCTAATGGGGGTGGCAAGTGACAAATAAGTGAGATAGAATAGGGAATGAGAGGGGCAGCCCTGGGCCACATAATGGAGTATAGGGGTAGCTAAATAAGGGGAAGCCCATACCTGGGTATATAATGTATAGGAGGGAGTAGTCGTGGTACATGAGGTTCCCCAACCTTGATTTTTCCACCCTTCTTTATATGCCTTTTGCCTTTTATGAATTTTCTTTAATTAACTGCTTGGGGTTCAAAGGACAAGAGCATGATGTGTATAATATAGCAGTGATTACCCCTTTTGATGTAGGGCGGTTCATTGCCCTCTAGGGGTTGAGACAATCACCGGTTCCTGAATGATAAGGAGGCTCATCTAGAGCCTATGGAACCAGGGTGATGGCCATGGATGGGGTAGATCTCATGCATTGGCTTTTGCCCATGTGCTAATTATTTTTGTCTCGGCCATCTTTTGCATTTTGTGGTACAATTTCCTTCTTTTTTAGTTGCTTCAACCTCCGGGGCATCATTCTAGGCCTGACCCAAGGTGGGGGCAAGGGGATGGGGAGGCTAGCCCTATGTGGACCCAAAATGGAAATGTGGACCCATGTGGGAGAAATGATGAATTGGCGTATAGTAAGTGGAAAGGGAGTAATATGTGCGGGTAGAGGAGCGAGACCACGCAACCAAAGTCAGGGGTTCCCAGGTAGTACCACCTTTAGAACCCAATGGTCAATAAAGGAGATCCCACCGGACTAAGATCCAAGGGTAACAACCAAAAGAGATCAAGGAGACGAGTACAAACTAAGCCCACTCTTTCCACCAAATCCCCCCATCAATCCATACCTAGAAGTATCCATGTTAAGTAAACCCAATACTCAATTACCAAATGACAAGACATACCTTTAGATTCGGGAGGCCCACCTTCAAACATACGATCATTACAGGTGGGTGAGGGATCACATGGTTGGCTCAGGTGGCAAAGAAATGACACAACGAGCTAGTAGGAGGCATCAAGGGGTTGCAACAGCCTGCCGGCTGAGGCTCGTCATCGAGAAAAAATTCTTCTGGGAATATCACCCACCAAGTGGCGGGTAACATCTGGCTCCAACTGGGACGTGATCCCTCAAAGAAGTGGACGAGGTTGCTTGAAACAGAGGTCACGAGAACTCCAACAATCTCTTGGTCACCGTAGCCCTGATATTTGCACATGTCAAAGATCAAAGCCACGGGGCAACATGCTTTTCACGGTGTCTTATGATCACCCATGCTTAATGTTAGCCCTTAAACCAACAAGAAATAAAATACGCAATTTTTATTTTTTAAATGCAAATTAATCTATCATGAGAAACATCATATGCAGTTAGTTCTAATGCAAAAATCATCATGCAATGTATCCTACCCTAACATGCATATGATAATGCTAATGCTAAGTGTAATCATAAAGTCAATGCAGCCAACATATCATCGTATCAATATACATATATCTGCCAGTATGATTACTCATGAAACAAAACCCAAAGTGAATGTGGACATAATCACATGGGGGTGAAATGGGTGGGAGGTGGGAAAACATGATCTCCATTCGAGGTAAAAGGAAGCCCTAGGAGAAGGAGAATAGGTCAATCCAAAAGTGCGGGGTTTCCCTTTAAGTACACAATGGTGGAATAAAAGATCACTCTCAAGAACTCCCTATCACAATCATTGCTTACAATCTTATGCTTTGTAGATGCCACAAGGTCGTGATGAGGGGGGAACGAAGGGTGAGGGAAAGGAGGAGTGCAACAAATAGGTTGCTCACGATGATGGTCACATTGGAGAGGGGAGGTTGTGGGGTGATCATAATCTTGAGGGTGTGTCAAAGGAGATAAAGTATATTCAATGAGGGGTTCTTCCTTGACATCATACTCAGAAGGGGGAAAGGGCTCATGGTCACTTGGGATCATTTGAAAAGGGGCAAGGGAATCACTCGTGGAAGATTTGAAGTGATGAACAAGAGGATAAGGAAAAGGGGAGGGTGAAGTATTATATTCAATGAGTTTTTCCTCCTCAAAATCATCCTTTTCATGTAAGGGAAAATAATGATCCTTCTTCTCAAGGGTATCGATGGATATGTCATCATAAATAATGCCTGAGAGAAAGGGGAGACCACTCTCAACCTCATCTTCCTTGTCGGTGTCATAAATGGGAGCACAATCAAATTGAGGACCAACAATTTCCCATTTCCCTTTTTCAATGTGGAAGTAATCTTCAATGTCATCTTCCAAGGGGCTAATGGGATCACCTTCCTCAAGGTTCTCAAAAGGATATTCATCAAGAGTAATATCCTTGAGAAAGGTAAGGTTAGTCTCAACTTCACTTTCCATGGATTCATCCTTCCCAACATATGTGTTCTCCAAATCATCCTTTTCATCTTGTGGACCCAAGGAGGACTCATCTTCCCATTCATTACTTAGATTCTTAGGGTCTTGATGATTCTCGATGAAGGCTTCCTCTTGAATGCTCAATGCGGGGCATACTTGAAAATGTGTAAGAAAACCATCAACGAACTCCTCAATAGATGAGATGCTCCTAGGTTCGTGATTTTGCAACCATGAGTTATGACCATAGAGGGAACTAAAGAATAACAACATAAGGACATCCTAGCGGACCGCTTTCTCCTTTCAAGTATGTGCATTAAATTTTTCCACATGGTCAATTGCGGAGCTTAGGTCACCATCAAACACAGGCATCCCACATAGCATCCTTCCCGCAACATGATTAGGATGTCCAGGGATGCTAGCAATGTCCAAAGCGAGAAATTTATGAAAGAATGACAGCCTATTTGAGGTATATATGAAACATATGTAGGAGTCGCCAGGGTGAAATTAAAGATGCCTAGAAAAATGCTTGCTTCACCCTACAAGCATCGACCTTAAAGTTCAATGAAGAACTAGGGCTTCGTTCTTCCATTGGAGTTGACAATAATGTTATGTCGATATGTTGTATGAGGAACAAAACACATGTCTCGTCCCCAGCAATGGCTAGGTCAAGGGCAACGGTGGAGGCTTAGCCCACTGTCACCATAGGTAAGTCTCCTTGCTCTTTACGGACTTTCACCGATGGGAGGAATCCCGGTAGTGTAGGGATCACTTTGTAAAGTAGATGTCAATGGATAGGTGAGAAGTGACCCTGAAAACCCTTTCCCAAGAATGGAATGAAAAATGGAATATGCTTGCTCTTTAAGCAAGGGACTTGGTCCACCAAGGATAAGGGGTGGGGATTGGAGGGTTGAGGGAGAAAGAATAGACTTATAAAGGAGTTTCTCGATCCCTATAATCCTTGGAAACGTGGACTCCCAAATGGTCTTTAACAAATAGTCTTTATTGAGATGTGGGACCACATGGGGCCAAGTGGACCCAACCCAGGTTCGGGGATGGAATGTAACGAAGGTGAGGGGAAAAGACCAAACAAGAATATTCACTTTAAAGGGTTGAATTGATCCTATTAGTGTCTAGCCTTGGGGATGCCTAGGAAAGATTCGTTCCTAGAGCTACGGCTTGGGATTCTCAGAGATTCCACCATTAGAATGGCCTCAAATTTGGAGGATAGGGAGGGGACCTACCAGCGCAGTAGCCTAGAGGAGAACAAATTTTTTCCTTGGCCAATTGCCGGGAAATTGATGCCCTAGATGACCCAATGGGGCTAGACACTGGAAAAAGGGGAGAAATGGTAAAAAGAAGGTTAATATGCTCACCCTTTTATGGAACCAGTGCCTAATTCACTTGGGGATATGGAGTCAAGGATGGTAATGAGTAAGAACTTGGATTCTTGATCAAGGAGGCCTAGAAAATCAACTTCATCCACTGTAGATAGTAAGAAACAAAAAGCGACTTTCAAGCATTTATACTTTAAAGTAAATGATGCAAGCTTCTCAAGATAAAAAATCTCTGGGACATTTCATTCATATAACATTGGCCCATACATTTAATAACTAAAACATTGCTCAATTCCACATTACAATAATGCAACTAGCCCTAATTTTAGCATTATGCAGCAACAAGAATAACAACGATAAAAAATACTTACAACGTTATAGATAAAATAAGATAAGATAATTTTATTAATGTCCAACCAACAATTCGTCTACATAACAAAGCTCCAAGATAAGAAAAATAGCCCAAATCCATACATCAAAATTCATCCATCTCCAAAAATATCCTCCAAGGAAAAAGTGCGAAAATTCTCTAAGACTAGAGAGATCCCAAGTCAAGTGATGATACAAATGAATGTATCTAACATCAATATATAGCCTCCTAATGAGTTCGAATTAGCCTATGGGCCCCTAAAGATAAAATAATGTGCAAATAATAACTCCTAATGGTGACAAGCCCACCATACTAGCTCATAATGTAAAAACAAGTCTCACAAGGGGCCAAATAATAATGTATGCATGTTGTAGGGCCCTCTAAAGGCTCAATAACATCCTGAAGTTCCATATTGAGGAATAAATTCCTCGGAATATGATGGACAAGGGGGTGGCCCCTTGTTCTCCAAGTAGTAGACCTGTGGTGCTCTCAGGTGTTTTGAGGGCACATCAATGACCCCATGGGTCTCCATATGGATCAAAGATGCCTGTAGATCCTCTACAATAGTCCAAGTGGTGCAGTGAACGCTGCCATGACATCGTACAAGTGCTGGGGCATCTGTCAGGAGTGTGGGGCTCCTGTGGGGGCTTGCTACGCATAGTGTACCAATCATGTCACCATCGTCCAAAAGTGGATCGCTAGTAGCCTCTAAACATCCATGAAGGTTTGTGGAGTGTTGTATGTTGTTGTGGAGGTCCATGGCTCTCTATGCACACCCTCCATATGCCAATGTGGACCTTTAGGGGTCAGGATCCCATATAGGGAAGCCAAACCTAAATGAAAACCACCTGCAATCCTGCATAAGATCCAATGCGTCCCCTAGGCTTCTATTACAATCAGTCATTAGAATAATCAGAAAAAAGAGCTTACAAACCATGGATAACAAAGTGGGCACTTCATAATGGCATGCCCTTCTGTAGTGGTCTTTGGCATGTGCTAGTGTCTCCAAGCCTCAACGGGGGTTAGCCAGGTACCTTATTAGGTGGTTTCAGCCCTTAGAGGGGATTGTATATCCAAGGTACATCCTTTTAATTGGGGTGGAAAGTGACAAATAAGTGAGATGGAAGAGGGAGTGAGAGGGGCAGCCCTGGGCCACATTATGGGGCATAGGGGTAGCTAAATAAGGGGAAGCCCATACCTAGGTATATAATGTATAGGAGGGAGCAGTCGTGGTACATGAGGTGCCCCGACCTTGATTTTTTCACCCTTCTTTATATGCCTTTTGCTTTTTATGAATTTTCTTTAATTAATTGCTCAGGATTCAAAGAACAAGAGCATGATGTGTATAATATAGTAGTGATTATCCCTTTTGAGGTAGGGCAGTTCATTTCCCTCTAGGGGTTGGGACAATCATGGGTTCCTGAATGATAAGGAGGCTCATCTAGGGCCTATGGAACTAAGGTGATGGTCGTGGATTGGGTAGAGCTCATGCGTTGGCTTTTGCCCACATGCTAATTATTTTTGTCACAGCCATCTTTTGCATTTTGTGGTACAATTTCTTGTTAAATGTGGCCAATTATTCTTTTCTTTCTTTTTTAGTTGCTTCAACCTTAGGGGCATCATTCTAGGCTTCGCCTAAGGTGGGGGCAAGGGGATGGGGAGGCTAGCCCTATGTGGGCCCGGAATGGAAATGTAGACCTAGGTGGGAGAAATGATGAATGGGGGTATAGTGAGTGGAAAGGGAATAATATGTGCTAGTAGAGGAGTGGGACCATGCACCCAAAGTCAGGGTTTCCCACGTAGTACCACCTTTAGAACCCAATGGTCAATAAAGGAGATCCCACGGAACTAAGATCCAAGGGTAACAACCAAAAGAGACCAAGGAAACAAGAGTACAAACTAAGCCCACTCTTTCCGCCAAATCCCCCCATCAATCCATATCCAAAAGTATCCATGTTAAGTAAACCCAATACTCAATTACCAAATGTCAAGACATACCTTTAGATTCGAGAGGCCCACCTTCAAACATATGATCAATACAGGTGGGTGAGGGACCACATGGCTGGCTCAGGTGGCAAATGAATGGCACAACGAGCTAGTAGGAGGCATCAAGGGGCTGCTGGCTGCCGGCTGAGGTTCATCATGGAAGAAAATGTCTCCTGGGGATATCACCCACAAAGTGGTGGGCAACACACTCAAGATGTAGATCCCCATGATGTTGGTCCCTTTGACCATGGCACTTAGCCATGAAGTCTTCTCCCCTCCATACCATCATTATTATTCACTAACACCTATCAATTGAAGGGTGGACTGAGGAAATGTTACTTCCCTTGGGGGCTGGAAACACCTAATAGGGTTGTCCTTTTAACTTTATCCACTCTTACTTATGGAGGAAACACCATTGCCAGCTCAAGGCCCTGATTTTGGAAGGGAATCCTTATTTGAAATGTTAAATAGACCATTACATTCAAGCTTATTTCACTTTGATGCAATAATGATTATTGTCGTTGATGACTGGTTGTTTTCATTAGACTTTATGTTGTGATTGTCAGGTGGTTTAGTAGCCCATGACCTAGGCACCTTACCCATAGGTACCCAAGCCCTAGAGAAGTATATTGGCACCAACAGGTGAAGCATTGAGAGCCTTGGGCCTCCAAACAAAAGTAGCACATCACATGACTCTAGGCACCTCCCGCACCCAAAACATTTTGCCACATTGTGTGAAAATTCTATTGCACTTAATCTGGTTATTATTCTCCTATTTTTAAAAGATTATTTTCGCAACAAATTAATTTCCTGCAAATATCGAATAAAATACAACTACAAATTTCACCAAATAATAAATCACAGGAACTGAGAAAACATCACACATAAAAATGGACACAAATATTTTTCAACAAATTGTCCTTGTTGTCGCTCAGGGAGGCGGTTGTCACTTTGATCCTCGACCTCTCCGTTCTAGTTGTCTCCCAATAGCAGGCTATGGTGGGTAGTCCCCATGGAAATGTGAAGATTAAGGACAGGTTTGCAACCAACGAGACTGAGAGACATGATTGAGGGACCTTGCTACTTGGTTAATTTTAGCAAGACTTAAGGATTAGATTTGATTTGAATATGAGACCAGTGCCTTATGGAGTCAACTTCTTGCTTATTACCAATTATATGCCAAGTAACCAGATGGACAATCGTTGCTTGGATGCTTCGCTAACTTATATGCTATGCAAATCCTAAGACCTAGATGTGATGCAAGAATCTTGGTTACTTTTAGTTATATGTCTATTCTAAGTATGACCTTCCTCTTAACTGTTTTGGAACCAGTCTTTAGAGTAGGTTGTGGGATGGAATCCAACAAGAAGCAAGCAAAGGCTTGATTAACGATACCTCCCCTTGTGTTCCAACCACCCGATGTCTCCAGCGCTGCAAAGACTGTGGCTCTAACGACTGCAAGGTCACCATGTTAACCACTAGAAAGGTGTTGAATCCATCAAGTTAAATCGAGAAAGGGTGGCCCTAGATATCTATCAACCAAGATTATGCTTGGAGGTACATTATTAATGCAATTAGTCTTAGAATGCTTGTGCAAGGTGTATGAGTGAGCTCTTACTTTAAGATTGCTTTTAAGTACCTTAGTTATGATTAGCTTTTATGACAAAAGTACTTAACAATAAATGGAAAAAATAATCTTAACACCAAGAATGCACCAAATTATCAAGTGCCAACCTCCACAATAGATTTCTTCAACACAAGTGCTTAAGATAAAATTATTTTCCACAAGATGCTTAACCAATGTAAATGATAGCAATTTAGAGCACTTATCCACTTCAATGATTAAATAACTTGAGACAATCAAAGTCAATGCCAGTGATGATCTTATGCCAAAATTAAGAGATGCTTGCTTAGATTAGAAACACGGGCACTTAAATATCAATACCAATGTGTACTTACCACTCATAAATGGATATCATTAAAACAGGAATGATCATGTGAGAGTACCAATTTGCCAATTAGATTGCCACTTGAGAGCAAGATACTTCAATGTCAATTGAATGTCAATGCCCAAAGTAACTTAAACCATTCAACAAAATCAGAAGATTAGAGCTTAGATGTGCAAATGCTTTATGAGTGAATCTAGTGCAAAGTTAATGATTTTTAGAGCTTGCACAAGACAAGCAAACGTTAGATTCCAATGTTTAGAAACCTTCTTCACAATAGCATGTAAAACAATGAGAGCACTTTATATAACATGTATTCCAATTAAATGAGCAATTATTAACCCTTTACGACATCAGTAAGATTATGTATGACAGCAGTAGATAATTTATGAAAATAGTGAGCTACTAGTATTTCTAAATGCCAAACCAAACATGCCAATTAAAAATATGAGTGAATTAGCCTTCTCAAGATGCAATTTTCAGTGTTATATCAGATCTGGTCACACTTATGACAGTCAATAAGAAATCTGAAATTTGTTTAAACAAAGCTAGCCCAACTCATTCAATTGATCCCTTAAGATGTTAAGCAAGTTATGAGTTGATTTCATGCCAATTTAGAGTATGTTTTATCACTGTTATGAGAGAGATAACACTGTTGTAGCAAAACAGTGAGAAGAACAAGGGTTTGGAAGTCAAACCAGAGGCCCAAGGCCTTAAAGATCACTTGCCCAAGTTACCAAAAAAAATTTCCAATGACTTAGTACCTGAAAACACAAAATTTGAGCCAAAATATCCCTACAAAACCCACCAATATTCAGTCCAGAAATCAAATTTACCCACAAATATGGAAATATGGCAAAGGAAGGAAGGAGAGAGGCCAAAGAGAGGGACTAAGGCCAAAAATTGGCCAAAGGGAAGGAACCAGCTAGGGTTAAGAGGCCTTAGAGGCCTGCGGCACAAGGGAAGGAGCCCTAAGAGGCTCACGGTAGGCCCAAGGAGGCTGCCACTGGGCTTGAGGGAGGGCCGAGAGGCCCTTAAGGGCTGCAGCCTAGGGTTTTTAGGCCCTTTAGGGCTGCAACAAGCCTAGAAAGGGAGGCTGAGAGGCTAAAGGAAAGGAGGAAGGCTGAACAGAGGGGAGACGGAGGACTGGAAGGAGGTCCGAGGGGAGGAGGAGGCCCTCTAGAGCCTGCAGCAAGGTCACAAGGGGAGGTTGAGGGCCTTAGGTGTTACGGTCAGCCCTACAATGGCTCAAAAACACTCACAAGGAAAGCTTGAAGGCAGGCCGAGGCCTCTACAAGTTTGCGGCTAGGCCTTGGAGGCTAATGAAGGCTGACGCTGAGGCAAGGAGGGTTAGACGACAATCTTGGAGGAGGACGCTACCCCTAGAGGCCTTAAAAATTTTGAAACCCTCGCCCAAAATTCGAATTTTCTTCAGATCTTCAATTTTATTGCAAAATTCTTTAGTTGTTGAGCTTGCAAAAATTGTAGATGCTAAATCTTACCTTCAAGGGCCTAGATCTAGCTCTAATCCAACAATTTTCCTTTGATTTCACCGGCACAAATAAATTTACAACAACCCAAAATCCCAATATATACAAAAATTCAAAATCTCAAAACACCAGAAAACCCCACCTATAAAACAAGGGTTAGAAAATAAAATAATTTACAAAATTATTACACAAAATATATTTACAAAATATACAAGTGTACCATGGCTAAAAGGATTTTTGAGAGTAAAATTTTTGTAGATTTTGATAATGGCTAGATGTATTTCGAAAAATAAATGCCAAACCACAACCTTAGCGAAGTTAGACAGTCATATAAAATATTCAGAATCCAAACATAGTCAGTCTGTGCCCACAATTTGTGAATTTGGAGCCCAAGGATTGGGGAACTTGCAAACACTATATATATTTCTCAAGAATAAACCATTAGAACATACAATGAATCAGATCACCTAAGATAAGCCCAAAATTTATCAGTAGAATGTTCTTATCATCTACAATGAAATAACGATTCAATAAAATTTTAAAGTACAATATAGGAATGTCCGTACCCACCACATACCACAAATCAACAAAGCGAAGACATCATGAACTGCACCCCAAAGTTTTTTATTATGATTATAAAAAATGTTCCTAGCAAGACAGTTGCTTTACATAAATTTTTACAAAGTTACATTAGCCAAAAATCCATTTTCTTAAGACATAAATGACCTCTAATTTATAGATAAATCCTCTAAGTGGAAAATAATGGCTATTTGGTTTGATCTCCATCCAAATAATCTCGGTCGTCGATAGATCTTTGATAAACTTTTAATCTTTGCCATCAAAAATACTTATTTTTGAGGAATTTTCGAATTTCTCATTAAGCCCATTTTTTATTAGCTGAAAACAATTATTTCGAACTAATTTCCTCAAAAAATTGACTTTGACTTTACCACCAAAGCCCAAAGGTCTATTTTTTCTTGAAATTTCCAATATTCCCTTGGTGGGGGACCTCCAAAAATTAATTTATTCAAGACCCACGAAATTTTCCACTTGGAGAATTTAATTTCTCTATTATTTTAATTTGACTCTAATTAATTAATTTTCTGGGTTAGGATTAATTTTATTTTTGTCATGAAAATTAATTAATTGACACTTAAGGGGATTAATTATTTTTCCACCCTCAAATATTTTAGTCATGATATCCAAGTATGAGAGACCATGCACTAAAATATTTTTTACATAAGATTTTACAAAATTCAACCCTCAAAAGTATAATACCCGTTTGTTATACACCCTCAAATAACTTACCCAATTCTGCGACACAATATGATTTAGTAGACCAAGTGACTTGTAATAAAATAATTTAGCGAAATAGATTAAATTATTCCCAAATCACTTTTACAGAAGACTCGACTAAAACACTAGGACTCACCTAAGACTTTTACGATAAATTCCACCCTAGCTTTGGGGTGAGGCTGGAGGGGAAAACTCTGTCAATCATCCGTGTTTAGAAACATAGATGAATCAGTGAGACGAAAAACCTCCTAGAATGAAATTCGTCACCAAAATAATAGGCTTACCTAGGTTGTTACATACATACACGGTCTTAGTAGCATCATTTACACTACAAATTTTGCAGAATGGGTTTACAATGACTTAAAAAGCTGATAATTCTAATCCTTGAAAAAAAATTACAATTGCTTCCTTGGAATTTTGAAAAAATGTAACAGTCCCTAAAAAATCCCCAATGTGGGGAAAACTAGTTTTGCAAATGAGGGTTTTATTAATCTTTAGTGAATCTGTAATTGAAATAATACATAAAATACTTGTCGTAAACTGAAAAATGTGAAAATTCCTAAACCGGAATCCGTACTGCAGTAATTGATAATATTTCTCCTACTTGTTAGATTTACATGAACAAGTCATTTGCAGTTTCTTACGGCAAACATTGAAATACATACACTGCAGCCTACACCATTTAAAGAATATGCCGAAATAAGAAGCTGAACAAGAGAAAGATACAACACAAATGACATAGTTATTTTGGGCAAACGTCCCCAAAAAAACCCAATGCGGGAAAACCAGTGCAGTAGATCTGAGGGTTTTTATTATTAAACAAAAGTTATTTCTGAATACAATCTCTGGATGCCTCGCTGGCAATCTAATACAAAGAATATCACTCAGCAGAAGAAATTAGTGAGATTACCTCACTCGACATTGCAAGTCCCGATTGATCCGGTAGCTGAATCAACGAATCCCCGACTACCTCTGCACTGCCCCTACACAGTTACTGTGTGGACCTGTGTCAGCCTCTAGGCACTATGCCACCTCTTTGCTAGATCAATTTGCTCTTAGGAACTGACTCCAGCCTTCCCGACTCAAAACGTCAACCTCCTCAGCGAATTTCGAACCTCTGTGTGGAAGGCTTTTGTGTTGCTCTGCATGGGCCCTGCGTGAGCTCTTCCTGGTTCTGCGTCACCCTCTTTGGGCACTGCGCTGCCTCCTCTATGTCTCTCTGCCTCTCTGTTGAGTATTCTTGGCTCCAGAGAAGATCCTCCAACCAAAACTCTCTCTACCCCTATCTGTGTGCTCACTATGAAATCACTGTGCTGCTTCTAGCTTCAACAATTCAATCTGACTGATCAACTTTGTGTGTGTTTTCCAAATGACCATCAAGCCTTCTCTTATTATCCTCTCGTTGATCAATCAATGACCTAGATTAGATTCTAATCAATGGCTAGGATCATATTGACTTGATCTTCCCCTTCTTCTAGAAATTTCACCCACAGTTTAGATTAATACCCATTAATTATTTTAATTTCCTCAGTTTAGACTTAGGGTCCCATTAAAAATAATTAATTATTTTAATAAAACTGTCTCCGAGTGGAATTTCCCAAAACGCTTTCTAGGTTCTTTGGAATACTTGTGCCCAAGCCTCCCTGCAAAATTTGAGACTTAGAGCACATCCGATGCTACCAGAAAACAACACTCCCTCTTAGCGAGGAATGTGCTCTAGCAATGCCTCCCACTGAAGCATCACCCTGACTTCGTAACATCGTCCTCTGTGTTGTTGATGTCTAACATGTTGTCCACCAACTATTATGCTTTTGCTGCAACTATACTACTGTTGACACTGCCACTATCAACACTGCATCGGTAGTACAACTTCCTCTAAATTTCCGCATTCCTGCTGCTGCTGGCACTGCAACTGCCAACTACTCCTGCACTGCAAATTACTGCTGCTACTGCATCAACAATGGAAAAACATCCCAAATTACTGAACAAGTATTCAACGTAGATGCATCTCGATGCTGAAGATCTGATTGCTGCTAGTCCCACACTATCCCCCTAAAGCCACTGTGTTGCTGCTACTACTGCACTGCTGCAATTTTGCACTACACTGCTCAGACTTAGCGTTCTAGCCACTGCATCTGTCACTTCAACACTGCTCTGCACCATCTGACGCTTAGTCCATCCTGCTACCACTAATCTGAGCTCCCTGTCATGTCCCCATTTTTATTCTTCTGCATAGTACAACCAAGGTGGATTTCTAGGGCAGGGGATGGCCAAGTTAGTGGAGCAAGTTTATGTCATCAAAGGTCTCGATGGAGTTTTGAGGAGTTTCTTGGGGATTTGATCGCATTTGCTTGGCATATTTCGTCATCTGCGCGGTTTTCCTTCCGTTCCGTCGCATTCCGACAACTTTCAAAAATCAGCGTTATTATTGAGCATAACTTAATTAATTATGCTTGAGGTGGCATTCCAGGGAGATTAATTGATGGAACATCTTAGTGTAATAGCTTGTTGGAACCGAAACGAGAAGATCTATAGGATGGGATGGTTAGATATGAGTTTCAGTGACTTGAGAAGACGTGGTGGCCAATTTACCCTTTTCCCGCATTAAAAAGAATATTTTAATTGAAATAAAAGAGGGAAAAGTGCTCCATGATTAAAATAATAATGGAATAGAAGGTTCTAGAGGAGTCCATCAAATCTATAAAAGAGGAGTAGGAGACCATTGGAGGACATCTGGGATTTGAGATTTCTTCTTGTGGAGAGGTTTGAGAACATGGTTCTCTACTTCAGCAGTAGCCCCAGGACAGAAACCCTCAGGTGATTTAGTGAGAGTAGGTGAACACCCATTTCTTCCCTTGGTGGATCCATTCAGGGTTCACAGGTTGCAGTGTATTGTTTTTCAATTTGTTTTGGGTGGCCCATTGTGGCATTATTGCAGATCTATTGAGGCCAGCTATCTCAGCTATTTTTCTAGCATGTAAAACCCCAGTTCTTATATTATAAAAAAGCTGAGGTTGTTTCTACTTATTGTATTATCAAATTGCATGCATTTTATATGTTATATTTTACATGGCAATCTTCTGTTTATGAGTAGAAATTTTATGTGAAGGGGTTGTTCCAAATTTTCTTCGTTTGGAACATTACACTCTTATAGCAAGGTATTGATTCGAGAGGTGGACTCCTCAAGGATCCTGCCCATCTATAGCTCTTTTGAACTACAACTCCAAATCATCCCACCTCCCTCCTGGAGGTATCTCGACTGTCATGGCGAACTCCTCCTCCTTGATCTTTGCGGGTGCAGCCTTCGGATCGTGCTTCTCATCTTTTTCCTTCTTCCTGAGAGGACATTGTGTTGCGTAGTGACCCATTTCACCACACCTAAAGCATTTGATCTTCGAGACATCCTTCTTCCGCCTCCGCTGCTCCTGCTACCCCTTGGATGCAAGGGCTGCATTTTCTTCCTCCTCCTTAGGCTTCAACCCACTGCTGCTGCTTCCGTCAAGCTTGCACTTGACTAGATCTCTCCTCAGCTCTTCCTGCTTGAGAGCTGCCCACATACTATCCCAGTCTGGCAAAGCTGCCCTGCCCAGGATGCTTTGGACAAAGACTTGCCACTCTTCTGAGACTGAGTTTAGGGCCAGTCTCACCATCTCGGAACCTTGAGGTGTAGACCCCACAGCTGCTAACTCGTCCCGGGTCTCCTGAAGCTTTGTGAGGAATGAACCCCTTATGCATTTGCGCAGATCTCAGTTTCTGCTCTATATACATCTTCCGCTGCTCAGAAGATCCTTGATACAGCGTCGACAATGCATCACACATCTCCTTAGCAATGTTTCTACCAATGATGTAATAGACTATATGATCCTTCACTCCATCGATGATCTTTCTTTTTGTGTTCGCCATTTCTCCCTTGTACTTCTTGATTTGATCTGGATCTGTGGGCTCACCTACCACGCCGTCGACGTAGACTTTGAGAAAATGCTCATCCAGAAGGCATGACATCCTTGCCTTTCAGATTACATAGTTGGATGCCCCATCCAACCTATCATGATCTCTCAGTCCATTGGTTGCCATCACTGCCATGAAAATGTCGAACTGCTTCTTACTGTTTTTGCTTAGTCAATAAGAAAGCGGACCTCTTGGCGGGAAGTCTACTGAGGAAAATTTTCGTTAAAATTGGCAACTAGGGCCAAACTCCATGTGGGTCATCTTATTAATGGCAGCTGATATTTTTCTTAGATCCCTCTCATTGAGAGGTGTAGTATTGATTTAAAGATCATCCGATTCCAATAAGTATTCATGTAGATATGAATTTATTTGTGTTTTGGGACAATTCGTCAAGGTCGGCTAGCAACCAAATAAACCCCTCATGTGCTCCACGTTTTAGTATAAATAAAGGTGCCTTGAATCATTTGAGAACACAACTCTCATGATCTCCCTCTCTCCACTTGTTTTGGGTTTGTCTTCTCTCAAGAAAGACGCAATGGAGAGGGTCATCTAAAAGAGCCCTAGACGCAGTCATCTAGGAGAGCCCTAGCTGCAGTATTGGAGGAGATCTTGCCGCAGATCTAGGAAGCCCTAGCCGCTGCGCAGTAAGGAGAGCCCTAATCCGCAGCATGGAAGGATCAAGACAACGTGGAGACAAGTCTGTTTGGAGGCCAAGAAACAACGTAGAAGAGGACTGTTTGCAGGGTTGATTTGCAAATTGTCTTAGGGTTGTTTGAGGGCTATCAAGACAAATCCGAGTCGTTGTTCAAGGGCCGAGTTGCTAGGTAGTGAAGGCCAAAGAGCTAGAGGGACAAAACGCTGAAGAAGGTGGTGTGTTTGGGCATGCGTAGGGACTGTCTCATGATAGTGCTAGGCCGCAAGCCTTAGCACACAGAAAGAGCCGCGCAGAGGTTTGTTAAGGTGGACTAGCCTCTCACAAGGCAGCGTGGACAAAGAGGGGGCTTCCCTAGGAATGTTGCAACCCTTTGAGGGTTGGTTTGTGGACTGTCATAAGGGTTTAGGGCTGCAGCACGTGCCCTAACCAGGGCTGTCACAAACGCAGAGGCAAACATCAGTTCAACAGTGTTATGGAGGGGTGTTGGAACCTAGTTTAGGATCAATACTATAGTTGGTTGTTGTCCTGAAAGGTCACCTAGCTACTGCTGTTTAGGTGATAGCAGGGCCATGTTTGGGTATGATATGCTGGACATATTATGGGACAACATAGTACAACATAGTGGAGGCAGTATGTACAACAGCATGTATAGGTACAACTGTTGCATAGTGGAGACAGTATGTACAGTAGCATGTATAGGCACAATTGTTGCATAGTGGAGGCAGTATGTACAGCAGCATGTATAGGCACAATTGTTGCATAGTGGAGGCAGTATGTACAGCAGCATGTATGGGTACAACTGTAATGATTACAGGCAGTATGTACAACAGCATGTATGGGTACAATTGTGAGTGGTGCAGCATTGTGCACCGTGATGGGTACAACCATGACTGGTTGCATTTCCGTGACAAGAGCGGCTCAGTGAATGGGTGCAGCATGATGACGAGATGCAGTACGATGGAGAATTAGTTGAAGCAGCTTGTCTTCCACTGATCTCATGTATCATCTTCTTAGAGATGATCTATGCTCTTATCTAGATAAGTCAAAGTGTTGACTTCTGTTGTAAATGTACTATCTCTCTTTCTCTCTCTCCCCCTCTCTCTATGCTGAACTATTGAAGAACATATAAGAAGAATTGATCAAGGGTTTCCCCACATTGGGGTTTGTCCCTAGATAGTGCCACATCTTGTGTCCTCTTGTCTTGGCTTGTCTTCTGCGATTTATATTTATGTTCTATTTGCAGTTTACTTTAATGCCAATGTGATTGCTAATATGGAAAAATTGAGCTAACTATGAAAATTGAAATAAATTGCTCTAAGCATAGAACATACCTAAAATTAACAAATTCCCTCACTGTGCTTCTCCTCTCTCTTCTGACGATTTTCTGCCCAACAAACTGCCCGTAGAAAAACTGTGTCCCACCAGCTCTTTCCTCACGCTGAGGTTGCTGCGCTGCTCCCTCTAGCATGGCAAGATTTCGATCTAGAAGCCCTTCCTCTCCGTTGACTCACTCAGAGAGAGACTTTCCTCGAAAATTCAGCCCTCCTGGCCTGAACTGCGCAATCCCTTTGGAGATTCGAACTGCTGCCTCCTGCAGCTATTCGATCTCCTTCTCTTCTTAGCACTTGGTTCTCTGGCACTACTCTTCTTGTTTCACTCGCATTGCTCTGATACCATGTGAAAATTTATAAACCGGAATCCCTATTGCAGCAACTGATGATATTTCTCCTACTTGTTAGATTTACATGAACAAGTTATTTGCAATTTCCTACGACAAACATTGAAATACATACACTGCAGCCTACAACATTTAAATAATATGTCGAAACAAGAAACTGAACAAGAGAAAGATACAACACAAATGACACAATTATTTTAGGACAAACATCCACGGAAAAACCCAATGTGGGAAAACCGATGCAATAGATCTGAGGGTTTTTATTATTAAGCAGAAGTTATTTTTTAATACAATCTCTGAATGCCACAAACGTCCACGGAAACACCCAATGTGGGAAAACTGGTGCAGTAGATCTTAGGGTTTTTATTATTAAGCAGAAGTTATTTCTAAATACAATCTTTGGATGCCTTGCTGGCAGTCCAGTACAGAGAATATCACTTGACAGAAGAAATTAGTGAGATTACCTCACTCTATAGTGCAAGTCTCGGCTGATCCGACAGTTGAATCAATGAATCCCTGACTACTTCTGCGTAGCCCCTGCGCAGTTACAGCGTGGGCCCGCGTCAGCCTCTAAGGCACTGCGTCACCTTTTTGTTGGATCAATTTTCTCTTAGGAGCTCCAGCCCTCCCGGCTCAGAACGTCAACCTCAGCAAATTTTGGACCTCTGCGTGGAAGGCTTCTGCGTTGCTCTATATGGGCACTGCGTGAGCCCTTCCTGGCTCTGCGTCACCCTCTTTGAGCACTGCGTTGCCTCCTCTGCGTGTCTCTCTGCCTCTTTACTAAGTATTGTTGGCTCCGAAGAAGATCCTCCAACCAAAACTCTCTTTGCCCCTCTGTGTGATCACTACGAAATCACTGTGTTGCCTCTAGCTTCAGCAATTTGATCTGACTGATCAACTCTCTGTGTGTTTTCCAAATGACCATCAAGCTTTCTCTTATAATCCTCTCATTGATCAATCAACGACCCATATTAGATTCTAATCAATGGCTAGGATCATATTGACTTGATCTTCGCCTTCTTCTAGAAGTTTCACCCACGGTTTAGTTTAATACCCATTAATTATTTTAATTTCCTAAGTTTAGAGTTAGGATCCCATTAAAAATAATTAATTATTTTAATAAAACCGTCTCTGGGTGGAATTTCCCAAAACGCTTTCTAGGTTCTTTGGAATACATGTGCCCAAGCCTCCCTGTGAAATTTGAGACTTAGAGTACATATGATGCTACCTCTTGAGTATTCTTGGCTCCGAAAAAGATCCTTCAGCGAAAACTCTCATTGCCTCTCTCTGCGTGATCACTATGAAATCATTGCGATGCCTCTAGCTTCAGCAATTCGATATGACTGATCAACTCTCTGTGTATTTTCTAAATGACCCTCAAGCCTCCTCAAATAATCTTCCCGTTGACATTCAATGGTCCAGATTAGAAGCTAATCAATAGCTAAGATCATTTATGCTTGATCCTCGTCTTCTTCTAGAAGTTACACCCACAATTAGATTAACACACATTAATTATTTTAATTTCCTAAGTTTAGACTTAGGGTCCCATTAAAAATAATTAATTATTTTAATAAAACTATCTCTGGGTGGAATTTCCCAAAAAGCTTTCTGGGTTCTTTGGAATACATGTGCCCAAGCCTCCCTGCAAGATTTGAGACTTAGAGCACATCCGATGCTACCAGAAATCCACAGCAAAGCGCCAGCAAATTATTTCCTTCACTTCTGCAAGCAACTTCGACCTCCTGGAAGCTATTCGGCCTGCTTGTACGGCCCTGAATTGATCCACAAGTGCGGCATCAAGAATCCACTGGAAACTTACACTCTCTGACAGAATAATTCGTCCTCTACTGGAAAATCAATCTCTCCGGGAAACTCGACTTCTCCTCTATAAATCAATCACTTTGGAAAATTTGTTCTCCCCTGCAACAAGTCGGCCTCTCTCTGTCAATTCACACCACTTAAAGAAACCCGACCTTTGCAGAATAATTCGATTTCCCTCTGCCACTAAGAAACTAGAAATCTTTGTGAAAAAATTCTATCCACAAATCAATCTCGATCATTGTTGAACCCTTTGTTGGTGTCTTCCCATGTTATCACTGCGCCCTTGCTCACTCGAATTTTGTCTCCAAGAGCCCCATTGATTTCATTTTATAATCTCTCGTTGATGAATCAACAAGCACGCTCTAATCACAATCAATGGCTAAGATCATCTTGACCCCATCCAATTACTTTTATAAAAGTCACTAGAGAGAAATCAACTTGTCTCAATTAATATTGATTAATTAACCATTTTCCCTAAGTTAGACTTAGGAAAATAATTAAAATTGTTTAATAAATCTAATTAAGACATTTTTCTCTTTATAAAATAAACTAGGCTTGGAGATAATTATTATACTTGTGTTCCTAGCGTCATTAACACCACTTGAGATTAGAATACCTATCCGAGCTACACAAACTAACACTCCTTCTTAGCTAGGATGGTGTTTTGCACAACACCCAACTTATCTTTGAAGAAAATGAATCTCACATTTCCCAAGGCCTTTGTTAGAATATTTGCTACATGCTCAATCTTATAAATTCAGTGTGATCCAACCATTGCCCTATCTGTCAGTCTAGGCACCACCTCTCACACATCGTTTTGCATGATCGAGGTGTACTCCTCAACCATAGCATCCCGCCACACCTGCTGTTGTGTGACCTCTTGATAGTTGGAAGGCTTGCTATCCACAACCTTACTCATTAATGCCATGTAGCCAGTGTACCTATTTGGTTTTCTCCGCTTTCTCTTGCCTGTCCTAGGAGTCCCCACAAACTCCTAAGTATCCCTGACTGTCTATTGAACATCTCAGTTCCTTCTGCCAACTATAGAGTGTGGAATTTACACTTCCACGTCCTCTGGATACATCTCTTGAATCTATTGCATCTGCTGGTCCATACTCTGCAAACTTTGAGGAACTCCTAGACTTGAACCTGTGCTTGTATTATTAACTATACTCGTATTGTCCTATCCCTAAATTTGCTGTTCTACCCTTGGAGCTTCTCTTGGCTTCTCATGCCGATCAATTGCTACTGGCAAATCTCTGGACCTCCGATATGCCTTGTCCTCCATAAAGCAAACATCTCTCCTAACAATAATCCTCTTGGTCCCTGGAATGAATATCTGATATGCCTTAGAAGTCTCATTGTACCCAAAAAAGTACTCCTCTGCAGTCTAATCCAACTTCATGTTGAAAAATGTAACTGGGTTCAGTCTTCATAATTATGATTGCACTTGTATCAATATGTATTTCATGTAAAAACAAAAAGAAGAAAAAGAAATTATTATTATTATTATTATTATTATTTTCCAATCAAAGCATGTTCTTCATGCTTTTAGGGTTTATTGAGTCAATAAAAAAATTTGTCATGAGTCAAAGTCCCATTTGGACTATTTGTAACAAAAAGAAAAAGTTTATTTCGAGTCAAAAGAGTCAATTTTGTCACCACAAGACCAAGTCGTCCCTCCAGATGGACAAGTCGGCCAACCCATAAGATGTGTCTCTTCATATGTAATGACCCGCCTACAATTACAAACAGAGTGTGAATATTAGCATACATACGGGACATCCATATGATAGCTACATATGCATGAACCACATGTATTGCACTACTATACCCACTGGCTAATATTAAAAATTTTGATTATCAAAATAAGTTCTTGAACTCACCAGGATATAATAAATATACCGATTGGGGCATTTATATGTGTACCACCTTTATATATATATATATATATATATATATATATATATATAATCTTTTAAATAAAATATATATATCTATATATAAAATAAGATAATGGAATATATAAATTAAAATTTAACTAATTTAGAATTTATTAATTTAAATAAAAGAAATTAATTAAAGGTTTACATAAAGTGATTTATTTAAATATATGAACCAAAACAATTTAATTAAATTACAAACTAAAAGTTAATAAAATACTGCCAAGCCCTAAAAGTGATTCATTTAAATTAAAATAAATAGGACTGCCTCCATCTAAAAGAAAGAAGGGCCGAGAAGATAGTAGGAGAATGACAAGCAAAGGGAAGTAAGGAAGCGGTGGAGGAAGGAGGCGGACAACAAGGAGTTTAAGAGACGGTGAAATTAAACATATAAGGCAGTGAAGAAGGCCATAACAATGGGGAGGAATTTTGGGAAATTGACAGAGAGACAGTAGGAAATTCTCACAGTGTTACTGATAGAAGGCATTCTGAGCTCAATTGTTCTTGAAGTTTTGGGCACGGGGGCCAAAGTACCTCAAATTTGAAGTACTTTGGAGTTGGATACTGAAGTTGTGCTCAGTTTGGCATGGAGGTTTTGGTTGTTTTGGTAACGAAGTGGGAGCAAATCAGAAGAATCTTCAACCATAGAAACCCCAGGTAGGTACTCAACATCAAATTGATAAATTATGATATTCTGAATGGTTATACCCTGTCAAAAATTTTAAATTTAAGGCTTGTTACCACTCAAACTAGTAGGGGACCTAAAACAAGTTCCTAAGAGAGCAATTGCTAGGTTAAGGGAAACGGTGGAGGCTTAGCCCATTATCACCACAGCTAAGTCTCCCTGCTCTTTACGGACTTTCACTAATGGGAGGAGTCTCGGTAGTGTAGGGATCACTTGTAAAGTATATGTCAATGGATAGGTGAAAAGCTCTGTTACACCAGACCGCTCTCGGGAGGTGGGAAACCTATTCCAATGGTTCCCGCGCTCTCGGGAGCTTTGGAACTGTATGGGAATGTTCCCGTATCAGCGGGAGCTACAATGGGAGCTGGGGAAAGTTTCGGGAGCTTTGAAGACTATTTTTTTTTAGTTTCAGCGTTCCCTGGGGTTGGGGAATACAAAGCTTGTAGAGAAATATGTTGAACTGCCCACAAAACATGAGCCTATGTTGAAACCTTCGCAGGAAGAAAGGCCAAAGACATCCTTAACACCGATATCCTTAATTGAGAAACTAGAGCAATCCCTTGATGGGTTAAGGAAGCATGTGGCACCTCGATGTAAGTGCGATATTTGGGATGTCATGCTAATGAGTATTTCTTTTGGTATTTATGTATATATATTGCAGATGATTGTGTGTGCATATTGTATGTGGCAGTCAATGCTTAAACATTGGAGTTGCTTTACTTTTTCTCTTAAGAATAACTAGAGAAACATAGGAAAAATTGTTCCTTTGTATTTTTAAGCCAGATTGTTTCAAAGACTAGTCATGTGTGAGAGAACTAATAATGAACTTGACATTTTAATAATTTATATATATAGAAGGGAGAGACTCAGGGAGAGAGACACCAGAGAATATATTTATATATAAGAGAGATTATATATTTAAATTGATTTTAATATTTTAATATTTTGATTATATATTAATTTTGATTATTATATAATTAAAAAAACTTATATATTTTATATTTTTTTATTATATAATATTACCGCTCCCGATTAGCCATTTCCTGTAAATTTTGGGGAAACCTCTAGTCGTTCCCGACACCCGTACCCAAGTTCCCAACATTCCCATGTTCCAGGAACTCATGCAACATAGGTGGAAAGTGACCCTATAAACACTTTTCCAAGGATGCAGTGAAGAATGGAACTTGCTTGCTCTTTAAGCAAGGGACTCGGTCCTCCAGGGGTAAGGGATGAGGATGGGAGGGTTGAGGGAGAAGGAATAGGCTTATAGACAAGGTTCTCAATCCCTATAATCCTTGGGAAACTTGGATTCCCAAATGGTCCTTGACAAATAATCTTTATTGAGAAGTGGGACCACACAGGGCCAAGTGGACCCAGCCCAGGCTCGAGGATGGAATCTAGCAACCAATGATGTTCCTATCCTGGACAAGGTGAAAGGAAAGGACCAAACAAGAATATTTACTTCAAAACGTTGAATTGATCCTGTTGAGGTCTAGCCTTGGGGATGCCTAGGCAAAATTTGATCCTAGAGCTAGGGCTTGGGATTCCCGGAGATTCCATTGTTAGAATTGCCTCAAATTTGGAGGAGAGGGAGGGGACCCACCAACGCAGTAGCCTATAGGAGATCGAAGTTTTTTCTTTGGTCAATTCCTGGGAAATTGATGCCCTAGGTGAACTAATGGGGCTAAACCAATGTTGCACGAAGCGGGGATGAAACCGGGACGTTTTTTGGAAGCGAGGACGCAGAAGCGTCATTTTCCAAAAATCTAGGAAGCAAAGCATCTGCAGAAGCGTCTGCTATATATATATTTATATTTTTTGCATCTATACTCAAAACAAACATCCCAAATACCAAATTAGTTGTAGAAGACATGAAAACATGCATATTTTTGCATAAATCAAGATAGATATAGCATCCATTGTACATTAATGATTAATTATTCGAGCATCAACCATTTAGATGCATCAACCATCTAAAATCTAGATTCTTCTCCTCTTGTCTAGCCTTTGCCTCTACCTCGATTGTCTAGGGATATTAGTCAACATTGCCCAATTTTGATCAAACTACCTAATTCAAGACTTAAAATATGGTAGAAAAAACTTAACATGCTTGATCGATGATTTTGACTTGATTGAAAGGTAATTTTTTGCTAAGGGCGTGACAAAGGAGTTCAACAATTAACACCACCAACACTAGGGTACATATAGGGTTTGGTGCTCTTGATTAAATACTAATTGCATACCTTCATATTTGATATAATCTAATGAAATGCCACAATCCCATTGATCCTGAATACCTGAAAACTGTTAAGTCTGTTGAATTTCTATTTTCTTATAAAGTCCAATGAAGCTAGAACCACTCTCAAACATCCCCAATCATTTCATGGCAATGTTAAAAATTTAAGTAAAAGGATGAAAATGAAAAATAAAGGAGAATGTCACTTTTACTTTAAGAATTTAACATTACCATGAGGGAGCATCTGCTATATTTATATTTTTTTAATATTTTTTTGCCTTCATTCCTCACCCTAACCCAAGGTGGACCCACCCCCAACAAGCAAACTCACCAAAAAAAAAAAAAAACGATTTTCTTAGGCTGCGCGGCGCTCTTTCCGGAAGCGTGTACGGAACCGTACGATTTGCCCTCCGAAGTGTCGCGCTTCGTACGGCCGAAGCGTCGTACGAAGCGCGCTTTGAAGATTCGGAAGCGCCCTTCGAAGGGACGTTTTCGGAATTTCCAGGAAGCGTCCAAAACAGGCGGAACCGCGCTTCCAAATTTTGGAGTAGCGCTTCCGGGGATGCTTCCTGTACGAATCCGTACGGGACGCGCTTCGGGCCTTAGATCCGGGGGGTGAGGGACGTTTCCTGCAACATTGGGCTAGACCTAGGGAAAAAGGGGAAAAAGACAAAAAGTGGGTTAAAATGATCACCCTTTTTGAGGGACTAGTGCCTAATTCACTTGGGAATATGGAGTCAAGGATGATGACGAGTAAGAACTTGGTTTCTTAATCAAGGAGGCCCAGAAAGTCAGCTTCATCCAACGTTAAGAGAAAGAAAAGAAAAGTGACCTTCAACCATTTATACTTCAAAGAAAATGATGCAAGCTTATCAAGACAAATAATCTCTAGGACATTTCATTCATATAACATTGGCCCACACACTAAATCAGCGAAAACATGCTTAATTCCACATTTCAATTATGCAACAATTAGCCCTAATTTTAGCAATATGTAACAACAAGAATAACAACATCAAAATTTACTTACAATGTTATAGAATATATCCAACCAGCATTTCGTTTGCAAGACAAAGCTCCAAGACAAGAAAAATAGCCCAAATCCATATGTCAAAATTCATCCATCTCCCAAAAATATCCTCCAAGGAAAAAAATGTGAAGTTCTCTATGATTAGAGAGATCCCAAGTCAAGTGATGATCCAAATGAATGTATCTAACATCAATATATAGCCTCCTAAGGAGTTTGAATTAGCCTATGGGCCTACATTAACCCCTAATGATAAAATAATGTGCAAATAAAGCCCACCAAACTAGCTCAAGTGTAAAAATGAGCCTTACAAGGGACCAAATAATAGTATGTACATGTCGTGGGGCCCTCCAAAGGCCTGATAATGTCCTGAAGTGCCATACTAAGAAATAAATTTCCCAGTATATGATGGACAAGGGGGTGGCCCCTTGTTCTCCAAGTAGTAGACTTGTGGTGCTCCCAGTGGGTCTGAGGGCACATAAATGACCCCATAGGTCTCCATATGAATCAGAGATGCCTGTAGATCCTCTGCAAGGGTCCAAGTGGTGGAATGAATGCTGCCATGACATCGTACATGTCTTGGAACCCCTGCCAAAAGTGTGGGGCTCCTGTGGGAGCCTGTTGGGAATAATGTACCAAGCATATCACCATCATTCCAAAAGTGGATCGCTAGTAGTCTCTGAGCATCGATGAAGATCTATGGAGTGTTATTTGTCGTTGTGGAGGCCAATGGCTCTCTATGCACACTATATATGTGCCAATGTAGACCTTTGGGGGTTAGGATCCCATATAGGGAGACCAAACCCAAATGGAAACCATCTATAATCCTGCATAAGATCTAATGCGTCCCTTACGCTTCTAGTACAACCAGTCATTAAAATAATCGAGTAAAAGAGTTTACAAATCATGGATAACAAAGTGGGCACTTCATAATGGCATGGTGGCATGTGCTAGTGTCTCCAAGCTTCAAAGGGGGTTAACCAAGTACCTTATTAGGTGGTTTCAGTGCTTACAGGGGATAGTATGTCCATGGTACATCTCTCTAATGAGGGTTCCGAGTGATAAATAAGTGGAATGGAGTAGGGAATGAGAGGGGCAATCCTGGGCCACATATTGGGGCATAGGGGTAGCTAGATAAGGGGAAGCCCACACCTGGGTATGTAATGTGTAGGAGGGAGTAATCGTGGTACATGAGGTGCCTCGGCCTTGATTTTCCCACCCTTATGTATATGCATTTTTCCTTTTATGATTTTTTTTTAATTAACTGCTCGGAGCTCAAAGGACAAGGGCATGACGTGTAAGAGATAGCAATGATTACCCCTTTAGGTAGGGCAGTTCATTACCCTCCAGGGATTGGGACAATCACGGGTTCCTGAATGATAAAGGAGACTCATCTAGGGCCTATGGAACCAGAGTGATGACCATGAATTGGGGTAGAGCTCATTTATTGGCTTTTGCCCATGTGCTAATTATTTTGTTCCGGCCATCTTTTGCATTTTGTGGTACAATTTCTTGTTAAATGTGGCAATTATGCTTTTTTCTTTTTCTTTTAGTTGCTTCAACCTCTGGGGCATCATTCCAGGCCTGACCCAAGGTGGGGGCAAGGGGATAGGGATGCTGGCCCTATGTGGACCCAGGTGGGAGAAATGATGAATGGGGTATAGTGAGTGGGAAGGGAATAATATATATAGATAAAAGAGTGGGACTACTCACCCAAATTCGAGGTTTCCCAAGTAGTACCACCCTGAACCAAATGGTCAATAAAGGAGATCCCACGGGACTAAGATCCAAAGGTAACATCCAAAAGAGATAAAGGGGACAAGAGCACAAACTAAGCCCACCCTTTCCGCCAAATCCCCCCATCAATCCATACCTAGAAATATCCATGATAAGTAAACCCAATACTCAATTACCAAATGGCAAGACATACCTTTAGATTTTGGAGGCCCACCTTAAAACATATGATCAATACAGGTGGGTGAGGGACCACATGGTTGGCTCAGGTGGCAGAGAAATGGCACAACGAGCTAGTAGGAGGTTGCAAGGGGCTGCTGGCTGTCGGCTGAGGTTCATCATGGAGAAAAATTTCTCTTGGGGATATCACCCACAAAGTGGTGGGTAACATCTGGCTCTAACTGGGATGTGATCTCTCAAAGAAGTGTACGACGAGGTCATGAGAACTCCAACAATCTCTTGGTCACCATAGACTTGTTATCTGCACATGTCAAAGATCAAAGCCACGGGGCAACATGCTTTTCATGGTGTCTTATGATCACCCATGCTTAATGTTAGCCCATAAACCAACAAGAAATAAAATATGCAATTTTTTTTTAACCTAAATGCAATCTAATCTGTCATGAGGAACATCATATGCGGTTAATGCAAAAATCGGCATGCAATGTATCCTACCCTAACATGTATATGATGAAGCTATTATTAAGTGTAATCATAAAGCCAGTGCAACCAACATATCATCAAGTCAATATAAATATGCTTGCTTCTATGATTACTCATGCAAAAAATCCCAAAGCGGATGCAAACCCAAGCACATGGAGGATGTTGCAAGCGGGAGGTAGGAAAATAAGATGCCCACAAATGGATGATTATGTTAGAAGAGGTAAGAAAAGGATGTAATCTAGTCCATGAGATCTTCTCTTGCAACCAAAATATAGAGATCTCGACAACCAAGCTCATAACCTTTTGATGAATGGCAACCTCTGCCATATCACTTCCACCATTGTCCTTATTATTTACATCATGGCTTATGGCTTTCATTGGGTTATGATTAGTGCGAAAGGGAGGCCAACAAGATGGAAAAACACAAGTAGGTTGCACATGATGATTACACTAGAGAGGGGAGACTATGGAGTGATCAAATCCCTGAGGGTGTGTCCAAGGAAAAAAAATATAATTGATGAAGGGCTCTTCCTTAACACTATACTCGAGCAAGGGAAAGGGCTCATAGTTACTTGACATCATATGATGAGGGGTGAGGGAATCACTTGATGAAGACTCAAGATGATGACCAATAAGAAAAAGGGAGAAAGAAATATTGCATTCAACAGGTTGCGCTTTCCCAAAATCATAATCTAAAGGCTCAAGTGATTTGAACATAGAATCATACTTAGGAGAAGTGGGAGCCTTATCAATTTCCTTAGTATCAAAGATCGAGTCTCTCCTAAAAGGAAAATTGATCACTTCCAATTGCCCCTCTTTATACAAAGGAAAATGAAGATTCCCCTTCCCAAGGGTATCAATGGGTATGTCATCATAAATAATGCCCGAGGGGAAGGGAAGACCAATCTCATCCTCATCCTCCTTGTCGATGTCGTAAATGGGAGCACAATCAAATTGAGGACCAACAATTTCCCATTTCTCCTTTTCAATGCGAAAATAATCTTCAATGTCATCTTTCAAAGGGATAATAGGATCATCTCTCTCAAGGTTTTCAATCGAGAATTCTGTGAAAATTCCTAGATCTAACAATCTCAAGAATCCTACTGCAACCAGCTGAATTTACTTGACCTAGATTGTAAATTACATTATAAGCTTATTTCATATTTCTTTTTGAAACATTGAAGTAAATTACTGAAGCAGCCTACACCAATTAAATATGATTTTGAAACATAGAAACTGAGCAAGGAAAATAGAAACACATAGGACACCGTTATTTTTGGACAATATGTCCCCAGAAAAACCCAATGTGGGAAAACCAGTGCAACAACTCTGAGGGTTTTATTATTATGCAGGAGAAATTTTGAGTACAATTCTAGGATGCTCAACTAGCAATCCGATACAGAGAGAATACTGAACAAAAGACTGGTGCAATGATCGCACCTGGTCATTGGAGAATCAGTGACTGATCCTGCTGCTCTGGAGGCTCTATGTCACCCTCTATGTGGCCTCTGCACAGAACTGCATCACTCTGGGCAGTTTCTGCGTCACCCATCCTGGGTATTACGCTGCCTCTCCTCTGGATCCATAGTCTTGTACTCAAATTTACTACCGCATAATATTAAAAACCTCAGCTGTTACACCGGTTTCCCAAGTTGGGTTTTTCCGAGGACTTAGTCCAAAAATAATTGTGTATTTGTGTGTGTGTGCATCTATTCTTCTAGCTTTTTTTATTTCTTCCACGGTATTTATTTTGTGAAGGTTGCAGTGTATTTAATTCGATACTTTCCGTAGCACACAAGTAGTAAATTGTTTAATTGAATTAACAACTGGAAGAATTAACACTCGTTGTTGCAATAGGATTCGGGGTTAGTCGAATTTTCACTTGGTATCGGAGCACAAGTTGAAGCCGAAGAGCTCAGTTGTAGGCTGGACGAAGGAGCTTCGAAGCACTACGTAAGCAGCTATTCGAAACCCGAGTGGTTGTGCGGTCCCTTTGGCCAGGAGGGTCAACTTTTGAGGAAAAGTTTATTTCTTTGAGAGAGTCGGTAGAGAATAATTTTTCTAGATCAAAGATTACCATAGGCAGAGGGAGAAGCAATATTTTCCTTGCAAAGCAGATCTTCAGCTAGGACGCAGTTATTTTGCAGCAATTTGCCAATGCAGAATAGCATTAGGAGGAAGGAAGAGCACATACTAAGGGAATTCTTTCCTCAGGGAACTTCTAGTCCAAAAGTTTGATTTTTCACTGCAGAGTAGCAGTAGTTGTGAGTAGATTCGCCCACTCCAACAGGGAGTGCGTAGAGCCAGTCAGCAGCTGCGTAGAGGAGAAGAGGAGGAGTTCGAATTTTTGCAGAAAGGGCATCAGCAAGGCTAAAAGATCATGATCGGTTGGACGGAGCCTACAATGACGTGATCTGGAAGGCAAGAATTTCATGTCTTCTAGATGAATATGATCTCAAAGCCTACATCAATAACGTGGTAGCTATACCGATGGATGCAGATCAGATGAAGACCTACAAGAAGGATATGGCGAAAGCAAAGAGGCTGATTCTCGATGGGGTTCGAGATCATGTGGTGTCTCACATAGCTAGCAAAAATAATGCCAGGGAAATGTGGGAAGCTCTTGCTACACTATACCAGGGATCTTTCGAGCAGTGGAAGATATATCTTGAGGAGAAGCTGAGATGTACAAGGATGCAGAAAGGGGAGCGCATAGACCCCTTCCTCACTAGGATTTGGGATGTCCAAGACCAGCCGTCTGCAGTAGGGTCAGTGCCCCAGCCTACAGAATTGGTACGGTTAGCTATAAACAGCTTTTCTGAAGACTGGCAGGTCTTCATCCAGAGTATTTTGGGTAGAGTCAAGTTGCCAGAGTGGGATCAAATGTGGACTGATCGACAACAGGAGGAGATGAGGCGAGATTTGGTGAAGAGCACCATTAGTGGTAGCAGTGGGACGAAGCAAGTGAAAGAAGTGGAGAATGCGGCTCTCACATCAAAGGGGCAACAGGAGCAACACAGGAGGAAGGACCTTTCCAAGGTCAAATGCTTCAGAGGTGGTGAGCTTGGCAACTACAACCCTCAATGTCCTCTCAGAAAGAAGTACAAAGAGGAGAACCAGGATCAGTAGGCTACATCCACGGAGATTGACAGGTTGTTCTCCAAATTGGAGGAAGAGTTTGCCATGATCATCGATATACCTCTAGGAGTGAGGTGGGGTGATTTGGTTTTGTAGCCCCAGAGAGCTATAGGATGGGCAGGATTCTTGAAGAGGTCCACCTCTTGAATCAGAACCTTGCTACGGGAGCCCACAGTATTTCAGTCGCAAGATGGATCAGTGGCAAATGGTGCAATCATATGCCAAAGTGACAGATGCAGTGGCTAGTAGCGATCAGATACTGGGTAGTGCAGTGCAAGTGGCACAGAGTAGAGTCAGCAGTAGCACAGAGGCTTCAGTGACAGTGCAGAGACTAGTAGCAGTTAGAGATTCGGGTGACAGATGCATCATACTGATCATAGTTGATTCAGTGTTTTGGATGCTTTTTAGTTGCAGTTGTTGCAGTTGCAGTAGCAACGGATGAAGAGGGAGTTGCAGTGTTGGCAATAGTTCAGCTGGGTTAGCAGCAACACAAATGCAGTGTATATCAAAGTCGTGCAGTAGCAATTGGGCAGCAGCAGCCAGGCATCAACAGCGTGACAAGAGGTGGTGCAGAGACAAGGTGTTGCTTCCATGGGTTGCAGCGCTAGAACACATTCCTCGCTAAGAGGGAGCGTTAGTTTTTGTAGCATCAGATATGTTCTAGCCACGAAATTTGGTGGAGAGGCTAGAATACGTGTATTCTCCAAAACCCAGATATCGTTTTCGGAAATTCCACTTGGAGACGACTTAATTAAAATAATTAATTAGTTTTTAAGATTTCCTAAGTCTAAACTTAGGAAATACGATTAATTAAAGGATATTAATTAAGTCATGGTGAGAATCTTCTAGAAAAAGACTTGGATTGAGTTCTAGTTAATCTTAGCCATCAATTAAGTTTTAATCATGGTCGTTGATGTGTCAACGAGAGATTATAAGAAGAAACTCGATGGGGCTTGGAAAAAACACACCAGCAGTTTGATTTCACTGGCAGATCGATTTCCTGAGTAGCAGCGCTGAGTTGTCGGAGAGAGAGCTAGTGAGCTCAAAGCAGTGAGGGAAGGGTATGAATAGTAAGGTCGGAGGAAGTTTTCTAGTTCCGGTGAGTGCACTGCAGAGAGGCAGTAAGTGCCACAAAGAGGCAGCGCAGTGCTTCAGAGGGGTATTTTGTTGGGGAGAAGCAATGATTTAGGAGTATCCATCTTCCAAACAACAGCAAATCAAATAGCGAAAGGGAACGCAGTTCCGACTTGTGAGGATGCAGTACTGCGTAGACTAACGCAATCACTGCACAGAGGCAGCAAAGAGCAACTCAACTTGAGCCAAGGTCAATGTTTGATCTCCTGTGGGAGTGAGATTTTTCTCACTAGATTTATTGTCAGTCATTTCTCTGTATGGATTGCTAGATTTGAGCATCCATAGTCTTGTACTCAGATTTACTACTGCATAATATTAAAACCCTCAGCTGCTGCACCGGTTTTCCAAGTTGGGTTTTTCCGGGGACTTAGTCTGAAAATAACTATGTATTTGTGTGTGTGTGCATCTATTCTTCCATCTTTTTTTATTTCTTCCGCAGTATTTATTTTGTGAAGGTTGCAGTGTATTTAATTCGATATTTGTCGTAGCACACAGCAAGTAAATTGTTTAATCGAATTAACAATTAGAAGAATTAACATCAGTTGCTGCAATAGGATTTGGGGTTAGCCGAATTTTCACAAATTTTCTGAATGTGGTCACCCTAGCATGCATATTATAGCAGGAATTTATAGATGAATGCCAAAGTACTAGAAGCAAGGTTAAACAATATTAGCGATCATTCGAAACTTGAAAGTCCACTAGTAAATTTATGATGACATTGTTCAAGTCCTAATTGATCATTTAGTAAAGTTAATTTTATGATGACAATTTGCAAGTCCTAATTGATCATTAAGGAGGAAAATAAACTATAAAATAACATTCCAAAGTTCCTAAGAATAACTTTTGAGAATCTAAAGAACTTGAGGTCAAATAGTTTGTGCAACCATAAACAACTCATGTAATAAAATTTAGCTTGTCAAAAACGTCACAAATAAAAATGAAATAACTTCAAAGCCCTTAACTTGGAGACTAGAAATAAAATATAAAACCCTTGTCCCCATTCTCGTAATAGAACATGTCAAACTATTTGTAAGCTTCAAAGTAAATTTGTTGTGAACTGAACCTCAGCATAACCAATTACAAGTTGAACCTTCTGAAAGTCTGGGGCAATGGAACCCAACCTAAAATAATGCAAAACAGTTTGTACTTTGGTTTAGATAATATCTTTTTCAATGTTTCCAGGTTTAAACCTTCAAAATTACTAGACTAATTTATGCATAAGTACCAAAGTGCCAGTTTTAAAGAAAATTTTGGACACTCTATGGCTGGACACAATTATCTATCTATCTATATAATGTTAAAAGTATTATACTAATTCTGCGTCATATCCATGGAATGTTCAGTTAATTATCAAAATCCTACATAATCTGCAAAAATGGATTTCCCAGCACGTACATGGTTTACTGATCGCCATTTCACAAATATTACTAAAGTCTAGGTTATCTGATATTATTATGTGCTTCCTAGCTGCTTCAAATCCATTGTCCTTTTATTGGAATATCCATGCCTTGGTATCTTCGTTACTCCAGCACAGACAAATAACTAAGGATGATGAAGTACTCACTAAACCACATCAGTATGCATACTTGGGGTATATATGTGGTTACGTATAAATAACAAATAGGAAAGAATAATATCCATGTGATCATTTCAATTTGCAAAGTCAACGAGATAATGCTCCAGTATGCAAAATAGTATATGTTGCAGTTGATACAATTCATTCATAATGTTGTCAAACCAGGATTGAGATTATTCACCATTGATCTGTTGTTGAGTGTTATCTTGTACTTATATCACCTCAATTTTTTAAAGGAAACTATCTTGTCGTGTTTGTACTTGCTTGTCAGGTTCTTCTTTGGCCATCAATTGTGGAGGTCCACAGCTGATTGATTCTTCAACACAAGTCCTTTTTGTGGGGGACAATGAAACACTAGATGCTGCATCATTCTACATGAATTTCGAAGAGAATTGGGGAGTTAGTACAACAGGAACTTTTTTGAGTTCATCAGATTCAAGTAACGCAAATACTAATCCATATTATATGATTGAAGATGGATCAACTCAAGAACCAACAATATATACGGCAGCACGTCTGTCTCCCTCATCTCTGAGATACTATGGCCTTGGTCTTGAGAATGGACCATACATGGTAGAGCTCCATTTTAAGGAAATCCAGATTCCAAATACACGGTCATGGCGAAGTCTTGGATTGCGCATTTTTGATGCCTATCTACAGGTATTACTCTATAATGACATAACTATAGGAACCAACTTGAGGGGCACAGAAAATCCTTGTTCTATATCATATCTTATTTGCTAGGAAACATGATATCATGGTGCATTTGCAAGGACTGTAAATTCACATCACAGGTTTCAGAAATGTTGATATTAGCAAATCTTTTAGTCCAGGTCATTTATGGCACCTTGGCTGGTAAAATCCCTTTAAAATTAAAACATCATTTGGTCCAGGACATTGGTGTATGATGTTTGTATGTAGCTAGAAGGAATTGAGATCGAACATCCCAAGATTATGATCATTTCAGAATGAAGCATGTATACAATTCTTTGAGCAGGGAAAGACAAGGCACACCACAAGGATAACATCACTTAGGAGTCAAAGTGCATGGTCTTTACCAACAATTTAGCAAATAATGCATATCCAAGATTTAGATTCCAGATGGAGCTCAGGAAAAAAAGGATGCTATGGCTGAAATAATAATGAATTTAGCGGTGTACCATTTTTCCAGTTTTTCTTATTTATAAGAAAGCCAAGTAGGAGTTAAGCTGCCCGTTTTTATCCCAAATTAGAAGAACCTTGACAGACTTTAGAACATGTACCTGCTTTAATGTTTCATTCTCTTTTTCATGCTCCAACATATTTTCACTTGTGCGCTGTGCTTAATGTAGGGAGTTCAAGTGTTAAAGGATTTTAATATCAAGGAAGTGGCTGGATCATCAAATGGGCCAGTTGTTCAAAATTATACGGTAAATGTTACCGAGAACTTTCTTGAGGTACATCTTTTTTCGGCTGGCAAGGGAACCTGTTGCATACCATCATACCAGACACATGGACCTTTAATCTCGGCAATTAGGGTCACTCCTCGTAAGCAAAATTCTATACTATTGCCCATTTATATACTTTTGGACTTCATTACATCTGCTATATAGATTATTAAATTCTTTTATTTGTCAGATTGAATCATTTCAGTGTTGATTTTAACAGCCTAAAACATTCACACATACAAATAGACATGAAAAATAAGAAGCAAGAAACACAGAGAGCAATAAACCTCAGAAGGGGAAATTCATTAAATTGTGCCATCCCCATATGTTACATGTAGTGTACATCATCTCGCCTCTTATATAGCTATAGGCAATCATAAGAGTTCAGTTAAACTCAATTATTCCATTTTAACTAACCACATAACCATACATCCCTACAATTGATCTCTAACTAACTTGATTTAAGGAATCACAAGTAGGAGTTACTCCAACATTTAGAAACTGTTTCTCATATTCATTGATAATGGTCGACTTGGAATCACTTTTTCTCACCTTCTGAATTGTCATTGCAGGATTTAAGCCAACTATTGTAAACAAAAGTTCCAACAAAAACAGTAGAACCAAAATTGTTGAGATTGTTCTTGGAGTAGTACTAACTGGTTTAGGCATTGTTCTATGCTCATCCTTCGTGATTTTAAAAAGAAGAAAAAGAATGAAGCAAGAAGCATTGACAGCTGGTTACAGTGAAGGTGATCGTATATTTTTCTAGAAGTGGGACTTGTCTCCATGCATTTTTATGGATATGAATATCACTCAAGACATTGATGAATGTATTACCATGACATAGATCTTACCATTGTATTTAATTTGTATTACCAGATTTAAGGAATATGGCTGTAAGACCATATACTTTCAGTTTAACAGAAATGCGAATTGCTACAAAAGATTTTGATGATGAAAATAAAATAGGAGAGGGCGGGTTCGGTACAGTTTATAAGGTACATTTAAATGGATCCTTCGGTTATAATTCCAGTTATATTGTATCAACTTCATTCTTGATAGTAGGCATCCATAAAATATCAAAATTTCAAATGCTTACTTTGCAATCTATTATTCTCTATTTTAGGGTGTGTTGTCAGATGGAAGACCCGTGGCAGTAAAGAAGCTGTCGTCCAGGTCCAATCAAGGAAAACAAGAATTTCTTAATGAGGTGGCTACAATATCTGCTGTACAGCACCGAAGCCTTGTGAGATTGTACGGTTGTTGTGTCGAGAAAGAAGAGCGCCTCTTGGTCTACGAATATTTGGAAAACAACAGTCTGGGTCGAGCTTTATTTGGTACAGCGTTACAGTTTCTTTGCTGAATGCTAGCTCAAAGAATGGTTTGTCTTTCTTATATTGAATATAAATTAAATGTCAATAAATTTTACTTATGATTTTTTCCTTTTCATTTTTGGTTTCAAACCTCAGGTCCTGTTGAGTGTAGGCTCCAGCTTGATTGGCCTATCCGGTTTAACATTTGCCTTGAAGTTGCACGCGGACTGGCATATCTTCATGAAGAATCTAGAATTAGAATTGTGCATCGAGACATCAAACCTAATAACATCCTTCTAGACGAACATCTAAATCCAAAAATTTCTGATTTTGGGTTGGCCAGACTATATGACGCTGAAAAATCTCACATTAGCACCAGAGTGGCGGGAACAATGTATGATAATATCCTTTCTATTCATTTATAGATATTTTTTTCTGATGTCTGTTTCACTGATTTGTATATGTTTCAATGTATAAAAAAATTTCATGATCTAAATACAAAATGTTGAATCAGCATCGGTCATTGTTAATGCGGGACTTGAAATAACATGAGAAAGGATATTATGTGGCTAACATTGCTTAATTTACTCCACATGTTTTACAAGAAGATTTATAAATTTCCAGTCAATTTGGAGTTATATAATGAAAATGGATGACATTTGACTTAAATGAACACCAATATCGGTCTCATGGATGCATAACAAGAAATCAATTTTGTTTTTTTCAGTGGGTACCTAGCTCCAGAGTATGCTTTGCGTGGTCGCCTTTCGGAGAAAGTGGACATTTTCAGCTTTGGAGTAGTTGCTCTTGAAGTTGTTAGCAACAGAAGTCATGAAGACAGGAGCTTGCCAGATGACATGGTCTATCTTCTGGATTGGGTACCAAATTCTTGTGAAATCTCAAACATAAAGGATTTGCTTGCACTTATTTTATGAAAGAAATCTGTGAAAATATTTGAACATGAACCAAAGACACTGCAGATTTCGGCAAGAATCCTCTCTGCAATATTTCCCTCAAAAGCTATGTCTAATATCTGTCATTGTCATTGAACTGCAGACTTGGCATCTGTACAAGGAAAACAGACTACTAGATTTGGTGGACACCGAAATGATTTCGAGCTGCTCTGAAGAAGAAGCTTTGAGGGTTATTCAAGTGGCTCTTTTGTGTACACAAGCATCTCCCTCACAACGGCCTTCCATGTCTCAATTGGTTTCCATGCTATCAGGTGTTATAGAAATTCATCCTCCACTGTCTCGGCCTGGATATATCACCGATTGGCAGTTGTCTGAAGAGAATGCCGGGAATCCATCAACCAAGAACAATGGCATTTCATGGAGCTGGGACATGAGCTTGACCATGGAGAGGTCACAATAGCAAAAGAACATGATGTGAGAGCAGAGAAATCCTCCTGCTTCTTATGGTTCACTTTATAGTTACGGGTATATAAGGAACAACAGACTAGTATGAGTTGAACATTGTGAGGTGGGAGCTATATTGCTCCGCCAAATCTGTCTAACGAAGTTTAATATAACTTCCATACCATGCTTTGAAAGTACACTATCTTAGGAAATTCAATAGAAATTGGTTTGCACTGTATCATCAACTGGTGGAAGACTTTGAGGTTAATACATTTCCGGCCAGGACCAAAATACAATAATGTTATTTTATTTTAAAAACAATAATAAATATTTATGTTGTACATTAGTTACTATTAGGTAATTCTGAAAATTATAATTATTTTCAAAATTATGTTGTATTTGGTGTCATGTATTTATATGTATAATTATTCATGAGGTGTAGCTTAGGGTTTAGTCCCCAAGTCACAAGTTCAAATCTCATGGGGAGGGGTTGAGGATGGAAGTTACTTTGGGGAATTAAACTTCCCAAGGGGCATGTGACCTAGCCTTGGACAATCTTGGTGATAAGCATCCTATTGCGGATAAATCAGTCTTCTTCCATCCAATAAAAGTGCTAGCCCCACCCTAGGTTTAGCATAGTCACAAATATATATATATATATATATATATATAATTTAAACAGGTCTCTTAGTTAAAAATGTGTTTCTTCTTAAGCCAGCGACATGGAATATCTTTTAACATTGATTAGATCTCTAGATTGTGATATGTTGGAATTTCTAATTCTATTCCGTTAGAAATTCTTCCTGCACTATCTAGTTTATTTTACCTACTTGTTTAATTACTTGACAAGTTATTTAACCATATAAATACTGAAAATAAACACAAGTACAGTCTCAACATCTACAGATCATCAACTGAAAGAAAACAAGCACATAAGTGACACCATTATTTTTGGACAAATGTCCTCGGAAAAACCCAATGCGGGAAAACCAGTGCAGCTATTCAGACGGTTATATTATTATGTAGTCTATCTGAGTACAACTGGGTACCTAATCAGCTCACCCGACAAAGAAAAATACACGGCAGCAATACCTCTATATTCAGAAACAGATATTCAGAAAACCTGTCCCACGAAACCATCTCTGGCACAACTGAAGCTCAGCGCTGGCCCTTTTGGCCTCTGCATCAACCTCTTGCTGACCTGCATCAACCCCAAGACCCTCTACGTCAGCCCTCTGAGGCACTGCGCAGCCTCTAGGACCCTCTGCGTCACTCTAGCAGCCTCTGCGTGGATGACGCAGTCCCTTTGGCCTGTGTGTTGTCTCTGCTGGGCTCTACGTAGCCTGGACTGGCTACTGCTCTCGCTCTCTCTACTTCTACGCTGGTCTTTCAGTATTGTCTCTGCCTCTTTGCCTCGTACTCACTGCCCCTCGCTGCTGATCATTGATTCAACTTTGCTTAGCAACCTCGCTCTAGCAAAATGAATGAATGATCGCTCTGGTGAATTCTCCAATTGACCCTCAAGCCTCCTCTTATACTTTTCTCGTTGGTCCATCAACAACCGAGATTAAATCTCTAATCAATGGCTAAGATTAGATTTGGCTTGATCCATGACTTTTGGAACCTTCTAACCCAGTTTTATATTAATACCCGTTAATATTTTATTTTTCCTAAGTTTAGACTTAGGAACTCCATTAAAAATATTAATTATTTTAATATCTCCCAAACCGGGTACAATCTGTCCAAACCATTTCTAGGTCTTGGAGATCTTATGTGATTTAGCCTCTCCACCAATTTTCATGGCTAGAGCACATTTGATGCTACTCCAAATCAACACTCCCTCTTAGCGAGGACTGTGCTCTAGTAATACTCCTCACTGAGCATTACTCTGATTATCCGGCACCGGTCCCTGTGCTGATGCTAGGCCTCCTCGCCCAACATCCTCTGCACTGTTGCATCCTGTATTGTTGCCCATGGCCCTACCACTGCCACTGCTGCATCCGTACGACAGCTCCCTCTGCATCCGTGCTGCTGCTGGTCCATCCTCCCAACACTGCATCTGCACTGCATCCCCTCTCATCATGTTGCATACTGCTACTGCACTGCAACTCAGTCACTGAGAAGTAAGTAACTAATCCACCCAACTTCTAACATCCTTGTCAGGCTAGAAACACTCCCGATGTTGAAGCTCCCTCTATCGCTAACAAGTGCTCCCTCTACTAGCCTCTACACTGCATCAATAACTCCATGCATCTTGCACCGTTGCACACCTCTCTGTGTCATCCTGCACTAGTGTAACACTCTCGTGCCTCTCACATTATTGCAACTTGCTAGCCTTGCACTACCCGAGGACTCCTGCACTGTAGCACTCTCTGCTGCTTCATCTGCATCCCTCTCTACCTACATCCGTCAGTCCTGATACTCCTCTTCAGGGCTCCCGTAGCAAGGTATAATCCAAGAGGTTGGGTACCTCAAGGATCCTGCCCCTCATCGCTTGTAGTCCTCCTGACTACAGCTCGATGTCTCCCCACTTCTTCTCAAGTGGCACATGAGCACTCATGGCACAATCATCATCCTCCTCGGCTTCTTTCTCCGCCCTCACTAGTGCTGCCTTCGAGTCAGAAGCCTCTCCCTTACTCTTCTTCCTTGGACACTGGTTCGCATAGTGACCTAGTTCCCCACAATGGAAGCACTTGACCTTGGAGAGGTCCTTATTCTTCCTCTTCTCCTGCTTCCTGCATATGCTAGAGCTACATCCTATTCCTCTTCCTTCTTGATCTTGACCCCTTTGCTGCTACTCCCCGCCTTGGTCAGTCGTCTGATCTCTTCTTGACGAAGAGCCGCCACAGGTCTTCCCAATTCGGAAGACTCGTCCTACCTAGTATGCTCTGGAAAAATGTCTCCCACTCCTCAGAGACTGCGTTAAGTGTGGTCCTTACCATCAACTCTTGATCCGGCGTGGCCCCTATGGAAGTTAGCTAGTCATGGATCTCCTTCAATCGACCGAGGAAGACATCTATCTGCTCTCCCTTCTGCATCTAGCATGACCTTAGCTGATTTTTCAGGAGCATCTTCTTCTGCACGAAAGTATGCTGGTACAATGTCTTCAAAGTGTACCACATCTCCTTTATCGTTTCCTTCTCGGCAATATGTGGGACCACATGATCCTTGACCCCATCAAGGATAATACACTTTGCCTTAACCATTGCCTCCTCGTACCTTTCATTAGCTACCGGGTCAACTGGGATAGCCATCACTCTCAAGGCAAAGCCCTTGATACGATGTTTGTCTAGAATGGACAAGATCCTAGCCTCCCAAACCACAAAGTTGGATGCTCCGTCAAGCCTGTCTTGATCTCTCAGCCCATTCACGGCCATCTCGCTGCTCTTTTGTCGACTCCTCCTAGTCTCTTTACTTCTCGCCTGGAAGTTCTCGGTTCGACTCCAGCTGAGTCTCTCTACTTCCCGTTTGGAAGTTCTCAGTTCGACTTCTTCGAGTCTTTCTACTTCCCTTCTGGAAGTTCTCTTCTGACTCCCTTTGTGTCCCGATTTCCCTCCTGGAAATCTTTCTGCCAACTGTCAAGTTGCTCCTCTCCGATCATTTGTGCAACTGCAACACTGATCCAGATTCGTTGGCTAGAAATCTGTCTCGGAAGCAACACCCTCTACCTTGGTCTTGCCCTTTTAGGTACTATTCTAACCACAGTACCCACCAGCTTCGTTCCTGCAAACTGCCCATAGCTTCCTTCACCCCAGCAACTGAAGGATTGAGCCTCTTGGCTCTGCGCAATCCCGACACCAGCAAAACAGCTCCCTCAGCCAACTGCGTCAACCCTCCTGGCCTCTGCGTGAGCCTCTCACCGCCCTCCTCAGCCTCTGCACTAACCTCTCTCTGGCCAGACTGATGACGTAGTCCCTCTGCATCAACCCTTCCTCTTTCGCTTCTGCAAGGATCCGCTGCTGTCACTTGGGACAATTGATTCTGCTGCAAATGCTCTGCTCAGGTGATGCCTTCAGTTCTCCTGCGATCTGCAACCATGCTCTAATACCATGTTGGAATTTCTAATTCTAACCTATTAGAAATTCTTCCTGCACTATCTGGTTTATTTTACCTACTGTTTAATTATTTGACAAGTTATTTAACCGTATAAATACTGAAAATAAACACTAGTACAGTCTCAACATCTACAGATCATCAACTGAAAGAAAACAAGCACACAAGTGACACCGTTATTTTTTTACAATTGTCCCCAGAAAAACCCAATGCGGGAAAACCGATGCAGCTATTCAAAGGGTTATATTATTATGTAGTCTATCTGAGTACAACTGGGTGCCTAATCGGCTCACCCGACAAAGAAAAATACATGGCAGCAATACATCTATATTCGAAAACAGGTATTTAGAAAACTTGTCCCACGAAACCCTCTCCTACACAATTAAAGCTCCGCGCTAGCCCTTCTGGTCTCTGCGTCAGCCTCCTGCTGACTTTCGTCAGCCCCAAGACCCTCTGTGTCGGCCCCGGGACCCTCTACATCAGCCCTCTGAGGCACTGCGTAGCCTCTGGGACCCTCTATGTCACTCCAGCAGCCTCTGCATGGATGACGCAATCCCTCTAGCCTCTGCGTTGTATCTGCTGGGCTCTGCATAGCCTGGATTGGCTACTGCTCTCGCTCTCTCTGCTTCTGCGCTGGTCTCTCAGTATTGTCTCTTCCTCTTTGCCTCATACTCACTGCCCCTCGCTGCTGATCACTGATTCAACTTTTCTTCGCAACCGCACTCTAGCAAAATGAATGACTGATCACTTTGGTGTATTCTCCAACTGACCCTCAAGCCTCCTCATATACTTTTCTCGTTGGTTCATCAACGACCGAGATTATAACTCTAATCAACGGCTAAGATTAGATTTGGCTTGATCCATGACTTTTGGAACCTTCTAAGCCTGTTTTATATTAAAACCCATTAATATTTTATTTTTCTTAAATTTAGACTTAGGAACTCCATTAAAAACATTAATTATTTTAATATCTCCCAAACCGGGTACAATCTGTCCAAACCATTTCTGGGTCTTGGAGATCTCATGTGCTTTAGCCTCTCCACCAATTTTCATGGCTAGAGCACATCCGATGCTACCCCAAATCAACATGATACTGTTTCTTATTTCACGTTGATGTAAAGGTTCCATACTGTGGCCAAGTGCCAAGCACTTTGATCCTGGTGAATATTACTGAGGAACATTCCAGGCCCCCATCAATAACTGAGTCATTCTAGCTGACATCAAGCTCCACAGCACATCGGAGATCCAAAAGAAGATACACATGCAATAAGGGAGGTAGACTTCAATGTATTTCTAACACAAATATTTTCTTGAGCGACATAGACATAGATGTTTCTCGTATTGTTGAAGAAATTCCTCATATCACTAGCAATATTCCTTCCCATGTGTATCACTTCAAAAGTAATTTGTCCAGTAATAAAGCGAGGTATATCATACAATAAATCACTTATTAGACAATATAAAGAGGTGTATCGCTCAGATTGCCACTTATTCAGTGATACAATGATGAGTATCACTTAGGACATATCATTTCGTTGGGACAGAGATAGGTATCACTCAAAATACAACTTTCTGAGTGATACAAAGTTGAACTTGATATTTAAAAACATGAGTCGCTCAAAATCATTGCCAAGATTAGTCAAAGACAAAGTGTGATGCAAAATGAACTTGAATAGGCATGAGAGACTTTCACTTCGTTGTTTCTTTAAACCCTCTAGCATTCTAATGAGTGTGCCCTATTCCCAAAACCACCAATTATAACATTACCATGCCCAATATGATTTCCACATTAAAATTCAGGACTGCATTCATTAGTTAGATAGGTGAGGCTCTTTGAATACCTGGGAGTGTAATCAATTTTCAATTGCTTGAGGAATTTACCCCTAGGCGAGGGAAGGATCTAAATTTATTTCATTCCCTATTTGAATCTCTGCCAAGTCAATTAAAGGGATAAACAAATGAAATAATATATTTCTAAACTTGGTGCTCAAGCTTTAGATAAACACGGCTTGTAGCAAGACTCATTTTCGAGGTCTGAAAAATAATACAAGCCCTGTGACATGTGTTTTGCCATGATTTCCCATTTGAAGATCATGCAACAAGCCATCCTCAATATCATAACAATATTTTGATTCCCTGAAATTTTGATGCAAAAGTATGAAAGGTAGGTAGCCTCATTACTGATAGAAAGTTGCCATTGCCCCAATTTCACTGAGAATCAAGACCAGGCTAGGTTCTAGACATTGTCTACATAAAGTCTAAAGGTCTTTAGAGTCCACTTTATACATACTATTTTGGCCAAGAAAAAGAATTTTAAATGTACAAGCCTTAAACCTTGTGATTGTTAAATGTGAGAATTTTTTAATCTAACACATCAGAAACCCCTACTGCAATTTCTGGTTTACTATCTCCTACTTGTTCTTTACATTAACAAGTTATTTAATTGCATAAACATCGAAGTAAACACAAATGCAACTTCACAGATATACAGATCGTGCACTGAAGTAAACAGAAACAATAACACAAGGGACACCGTTATTTTTGGACAATTTCCCCGCAAAAACCCAACTCAGGAAAACCGTTGCAGCATATATGAGGGTTTTTATTATTAAGAAGATTTCTGAATACAACTAGGGTGCCAAAAATGGCTCACCCAACAGAGATTGTCCTCGGCAATAGTACCTTTATCCAGAGACAAATATTCCTGCAAATCAATAACCAAATGATCAATCCCATAGTGACTCTAGTTGTTCCTTGTGTTGGACAGCGAACGCTGCTCCATGCATTGCCCTGGAACTACGTCACTCTTCAAGAACTGCGTCACCCTCTCCCGACTGATCTACTCTCAGTCTGCCCCACAGAATCTCCCCAGCACTGCCTCTGAATCCCTCTGCGTCAGCGTCTACGGCCCATTGCGTCCTCTACGCTGGCTCCTTCACCCTCTGTGTTAGCCCTCCTTGGGTCTGCGCTCTCTCTCCCAGCACTTCACTGCCTCTCTACTATGTATTCTTCAGCCTTGGATGAAAATCCCTTGTTGAACTGCCCCTCGCTGCAACTAATCACTAACTCGATTTCCTCAGCAAACCTCGCCCCAGAAAATCGAATTCTTGATCTCTCTTGGTGTGTCTCCAACTGACCCTCAAGCATCCTCTTATACTTTTCCTGTTGACGGTTCAATGGTCGAGATTAAGTCCCTCATCAACGGCTAAGATTAGATCTGGCTTGACCCTCGTCACTTAGAACTTTCTCACCCATTTTATATTAATACATATTAATATTTTTATTTTCTTAAGTTTAGACTTAGGAACCCATTAAAAATATGAATTATTTTAATATCTCTTCATTCAGGTGGAATTTCTCCAAACGATTTCCGAGTCTTGGAGATCTCATGTGCCTTAGCCTCTCTACCAATTTTCATGGCTAGAGCACATCCAATGCTAGCAAAAGTCAACACTCCCTCTTAGTGAGGAATGTGCTCTAGCAATGCTTCACCATAGAAGCATCACACTGATCCTCCGCATCGGTCCTTTGTGCTGATGCTAGGCCTGTTGTGCCACATCCACTGCACTGTTTCTTCTTGTACTGCTGCCCATGACACTGCCACTGCCACTGCCACAACTACATTTGTACTGCAGCTCTCTCTCAACATGTTGCATCATGCTGCCCATAGCACTGCCTCTACTAACTGCTACACTACAACTCAGTTATCGAGAAGTAAATAACTGACTTCACCCAAACACTGACATCCCGGTCAGTTTGGAAGCCTCATGATGCTGAAGCTACCTCTGTTGCTATCCTGTGCTCCCTCTGCTACCACTGTGTTGCTGTAAACACCTCTGTGCCTCTCACATTGCTGCAACCTCCACTGTGCTGCTATAAACTTCTGCACTCTAGTACTGCCATGCTGCTTCATTACACCTTGCTCCACCCGACACCTGCCATCATGCTACTGTCGTTGAGGGCTCTCGTAGCCGAATGTGATCCAAGATTTTGGCACCTCAAGGATCCTACCCTTCTTTTGTAGTCCTCTCGACTACAGCTCAATGTCTCCCCACCTCTTCTCTAGAGGCGCATGAGCACTCATGGCACAATCGTCATCAGTCTCAACATCCTTCTCCGCCTTTGCTAGAGTAGCCTTTGAGTCGGAAGCTTCTCCCTTGCCTTTCTTCCTGGGGCACTGAGAGGCATAATGTCCTAGCTCCCCATAGTTGAAGCACTTGACCTTGGAGATATCTTTCTTCTTCCTCTTCTGAACCCCCAGCTGTCCCGCAGATGCTAGAGCTGCATCCTCCTACTATTTCTTGATTCGAACTCCCTTACCGCTACTCCCTGCCTTGCCCACATCTCTTCCCAATTGGGGAGAGTCGTTGTAAAGTCCCAAACGAAGGAAATTTGGAACAAACCCTTAAAATCAAATTATCTAGCACTTTACAGGAAATTGCCATGGAAACCCATACACCAGAAATTTGATTGAAACCATAAACCCTCAAATTGCATTAAATCTCGTTAAAAATCAAAACATGAGGAACAATGAGAAATGCAGCAACCAAAATCCAGCTTTATTATATATAGATAGATGCCAATACAATAGTTGGGAATGACCCTCCGGTCTCCAAACTGATACAAAAAAACAATCACTACACCTGTGGATTTTGAATGAACCCACCAAGGGGGGATGGGTGCTCGCCCAATCTCTCTAAATCACCTGAGGGTTTTCGTCCTGGGGCTACCAAGGGAGTAGAGAACCACGTTCTCAACTTCTCATACAAAAACCAATATCAACTCCAAGATGTCCCAAATGATCTTCTCCTCCTCTTTTTATAGATCTGATGGATAGGTCTCCAAGCCTCTAAAAGCGTCTTATTTTATTATTTTATTGTGTTATTATTATTCTAGAAGCTCCTCCATTGACTTTATCTTAAGTGACCCCTTTTATTTTATTTTATTTTACTTAAGTCACTTTTGGCCCATTTCCTCTAATTAATTATTTTTCCTTAATTAAGTGACTATTTAAAGTCATTTTTAACTAAGGAAAATGGTAAATCACCCACCATACTCTCTTTGGCCACTGGAAGTCTCTTCTCAGCATCCCATCCTGTAGATCTTCTCGTTTCGTTGCCAACGAGCTATTACACTGAGGTGTTCCATCAATTAATCTCCCTGGAATGCCACCTCGAGAATAATTAATTAAGTTATGTCCAATAATAATGTTGATTTCTGTAAGTTGTCGGAATGCGATGGAATGAAAGGAAAACTGTGTGGATGATGGAATATGCCAAGTGAATGCCATCAAATCCCATAAAAACTCCTCAAAATTCCATCAGGACCCCTGATGACATAAACCTGTTCCACTGACTTAGCCATCTTCTACCTTGGAAATCCACCTTGGCTGTACTATGGAGAAAAATAAAAATGGGGACATCACAATCCTCCCGCCCCAAGATTGCTTGCCCTCAAGCAATCCAAATCTGTGGACCAATCTGGTGGCCCAACGTAACTGAGACCCAATGTCCAGATCCCATACGAACCATTGGGTGATCCCCTGCTCCTGTGTCAAACCATCATGAACGGACCCCTCAATGCCCGAATCCCAGACCAATCTCTGACTGAACTTGTCATCAACAAATCCTCTTGGATCCAAATGCCACCAAGAACAAGTATCAAGGCTCCAAAGCTCTTGTTGTGCTATAACTCCAACTGTGAATGTTGTTCCATCCACTGCGTACCAACTCATCACCTCTCTCCAATCCAACCCTTGGCATAAACCAAGGTCATTCTCATCATACTGATGCTGCGTTGAAATACTGATGAGTGGCCAGCCTACATCCTGCTGCCAACTGAAGCATGTGATATCCCTCACCTCTGAGGGCTCCTGCAATACAATGCTCCTGACTAAAAATGATACTTCATCAAAAGGATACCAGCTCATGATCTCTCGCCAATCCAATGCATGGACTCCAGTGTAAGGAACAAGTCTACTATGCTGATGTTGGTTCATGCTCAACTGATGATGCTCTATCTGGTCAATCAACCAGATCTGTCTAAGGAAACCCGCCCCTTGCTCTATAATAGGAAAAAGTGGGCAAGTTGTGCTACAAGCCCTGTCTATGTACTCCCAGAGAGGGATACTCCCTAAAAGTCCCGCAGCTCTGCCAGCTGCCTGTGCATCTACCCGCACCTCATCAGTGGGTCGGCCCAAAGATGGATGCATCACCATCTCCAATAGCTCTTGTTGTCTATTGGCCTCCTGCAAAACTACCTTGTCAATCTCCAACACCTCCTGAGGACAAGTGTCAGTGAATACTGTCACCCTTCCAGTTGTCTGCACATCTACCTATTCCCCATCGATGGATGGCCCCAAGAATGGCTGCTCATCTTGCTCCATCATGGGCTCAACATGAACCTTCTACTGGCTCCCAAAAAGGCTCATCATGCATACTGTGTGCCTCATCCTCCTCAGCTGACTCATGCTCCATCATATGCGGCTCATGCTAACTCATCACTGGTGACACACTATCTTGAATGTCCCTCCTAGGACCCACAGACTGCTCATCATATGAATCTGGCCTGATGTCAATGACTCGCCATGACTCATGCTCCTCTATGTGCTCTCTATGTTGAATCATCAACCGCTCATCTGCTCCCTGATCTCTTTCCCACATGGGAACAATCAGCGGCTCCTTGTCCTCCTCTACCACACATGGATGCATATTTGGGCTACTATCATCAACTCAATGTGACTGCTCGTGTTCCTCTAAGGTATCATCGTATGAACCCATGGACTCGTCCAACGAAGAGTCCTCATCCTGACAGACATAAAGAATATCTCCCTGCTCTATCGTTGTCATCTCCTCAATGTCACTCAAGCATGAGTGGTCAGGTCCCCAAGGTCCCTTGCAGATAAAGCAAAGTCCCTTCCTCCTCATCTCATTCCTGTTGTATGATCCCCAATCCTAAGCTGCTCCTATCTGGTCAACTGCATCCTGAACAACCCAATGTTCTGCTCAACCAACCTCTCCGCTAGCTCATAAGCAGCAGGTGAGACCAACTACTCTCTCCTCCAAACAGACAACAATCGAGACGGCAACTCTCGACAAATGGCATCACAGCCTCTCATACACGAGGACAAGATGGACTGCATGTGTGCTATGACTCTATCGAGATGATGTTTCCTAATGCTGAAGAAGCATTGGAACATCTGTAGGATCAAATCGTCACAATCCAAATCAAACAGGATCTCATAAGTCCTAGTCATGGCCATAACTTTTAGAATATCAAGCTTCTTCCCAAAGGTAGAGCCTGCGTTGTTGTCCAAGTCTCGGAAGGTTTCTATCAGCAATCTGAAAAGTTTCCTCATAATATCATCATTGTAAGGAGCTATAGGTGCACTCAGTTTCATGATGTGACTGAGACAAGATACAAATGAAAGCCTAACCACTTCACAAGGTTCCTCCATGAACTTGGGTTGTATGAGAGTAAGCATAGCTGGTCTTCGAGCCCCAATTAATTTCTTCCCTTCTAACTGACTCACTTTCGAAAGGAGGCCACAAGTTCATCAAGTTTGAAGAGGACCTTCCATGTGACCCTCATGTGTTTCAAATCTGTTCCAAGGGCAAAAATCTTGTGTCCTATTTCGTACCCCTTCTGCACATCCTTTGACTGTTCTCTCTGAAGAATGGAATGGAGCTTTTTTTAGAAGGGTTTGCTATTTGTTGCTGCTGGTTTATTAAGGGAGTTTACAAAGGCTTTAGCCATGTTTTAGTCCAATGAAGTCAAGTGCATCTCACACAGCCTGGACTGATAGCTCAATAGAAGTACCCAATAGTAGCTAACTCAATACCTAGACCTTACATTAAATTTCATAGCACCAATCATACATTCGAAATTAAACAAGCAGCCATAACATTACTTCAGATATACAACACAGTGATATAAATGAAGGTTGTTACAGAGAGAACCTGATAAATTTTGTTCAGAGATGTCCAACACTATAGTCTGCACAAACTGGGCCTCTCCTTCGATTCAAGAAAGCCTAAAGACTGCTACAAAATCAACCTCTGGAAATTTTGGAAATGACAGATTCAAAGACAAGATTTTGGCTTGAGAATCCTCCAAATATGGCACTTGGATATACTGGTGGCCCCGTCAATTCAAACTTTGTAGAATACTTCTTCTGCTACAGCCAATATCCTCTCAGTTTCCGATTTATGCTCCCTTCTTTGACTCAGCTTCCCGGTGTAGTAGCTCTGCCTCGTGGTGTGTAGCTCAACAAACAGTTCATGGAATGACAATCCTCTTCAAGATGAGAGCAACAATATTTATATATATATATATATTTCTCTCTTCCCAAATGCACAAGTATGCCCAGAAAACCACACATAGGAACAACAGCTCATTTTCTAATAGAAATCAGTCCAACAATGAGTTTTGGCATCAATCTATGAACCAGACTTCATATTTCTTGTATAGCAGCCACAATAATTAGCATCTCGTCCTAAATTTTGGGGAAAGAATGACACCTCCAATACCCAACACGTAACCCAGTGATTTCACTAGGATATTTGTCACTGATAGACACTTTTCAGTATTCTCACAGTTGTTGAGCCACACGTCCCTCTTTTAATCACTGACACACTAAAATTTTTGGCTCGTTTGGGCAGATTTAAATGTTGGTCTTTTTATGAGTCACTGCCAGATTTAAAAACATTCCACTCCCAGAAAATTTCGACCCCTCATTCCTTCAAACTCGATCTTTGAAAATGTTGTGGTTATTCATCTCTGCCAACTTCTGATCATGAACCCTTCTTTGGTTATTTTGTATACAACATATGCCACACACGTCATGGGCAAGCACACTATACCGCACACATATCACTATTGTAGCTTTTTCATTCGATGATGATGGGTTCCTTGCTTTGAATAGCGTATTCCTCCACCCAGGTACAAACACGCTAGATTACCATGAAACTGCAGACCTGGCCAATATGTAACTTCCGCCCAGAAATTGTCTCACGCTCAAAGATAGAGACTTGGCCTGTTAGTTTGACAACGAATTAGTAATTTTGGGTAAAATGTAACTAGTCAGTTTTATACCGAAATGTTAGTTATGTAACTGAGGTCGGTGATATAAAACTAGTGAATGCTCGTGAAATGTAAGTGTGGAGAATCATTGTTGAATTAATAAATTCCAATCCCTTGCCCCGTGGATGTTTCCTTGACACCTTGTCGAGGTTTTACCATGTAAATCCTATGTCTATTTGTGTGTTCAGTTTTCAATCAGTTATGTTGTTTTCTTGGTCAATATATAACTGAATGTGTGTAATTCTTTCTTATTTTTCCTCTATTTCACCAACAAGTGGTATCAGAGAGTGAGGTTGAAGAGCCAGTGGCTACGTGTGAAGACCAGAGCGCTGTGTAAAATCCTGTCAGAAGGCTGAGGAGCAGACTAGAACCTGCGGCCTGTTCCAGAACTGTCGAACTGCCTGCGTGAAAATTGCAGGGGAGGAATCTGCTGCCGGAATCTGCCTGCGTGAGAGGCTGTGTGAGGACCTGCGTGAGGCACAAAGCCTGCCTGAAGATCCAAGACCGGAATCTGCCTGCGTGAGGCCAGTTTCTCTTTTTTTAAATCAGAAGCTGCGTGAGAGCCTGCGTGAGGCCAGTTATCTGCCTGTGTGAGGAGGCCTGCGTGAAAACCAGAATGCCACTTCCCTCTGCGTGCTGGAGCAGAGATAGCCGGAATTGTGGTGCTGTTACGTACCAGAGATTGAGGAATTCTGTGCTGGTCAAAGCTGCGTGAAAGACCAGGTATCATTTTTTTCTTTCAGCCATTGTTAAATAAATTCTGGGTTGTTAAAGGGTTTTCTTTGAATCGAGGAAAAAAAAAAAAAAATTCCTTGAAAAATATTCAGCAAATTTTTTGTAGGGTTTTAAGTCAAATTGTGGAAATTTTTCAAGAAAATTGAAGTAGGGAGAGTTAAAACTTAGAAATCCTTTGTTGGCATTGGAAATTTTTTTTGTTGGAAGGAGACAATTGAAATATTTTTTTTAAAACCCTAGACTAAAGATTGAAAATCTTAGAAAATGGCCAAGATGTCGAATGCAAAATTAGAGGTGGAGAAATTCACCGGAAAGAGCAATTTTGCTCTTTGGAAACTGAAGGTTAGGGATCTGCTTGTGCAACAAGGGTTGCACAAGGCATTGGATGGGGCAACTAAGAAACCTGCGACCATGACTACTTCAGACTTGGAGGACTTGAATGCCCGAGCTCTCAGTACCATCCGGTTATGCCTAGCGGATGAAGTTCTCTTCAATATTGTTGAAGAGACTACAGCTTTAGGATTGTGGGAAAAACTTGAAAACCTCTATATGACAAAGTCATTAACCAACAGAATTTATCTGAAAAGACAGTTATACAGTCTTCGAATGAAAGAAGGTTCAAACGTTGCAGAACATTTGAATGTTTTTAATACACTAATATGTCAATTAACAGATATGGAAGTTAAAATACAGGAAGAAGATAAAGCCATAACAAGCCATAACCTGCTGTGTTCTCTGCCTGAATCGTGGGATCACTTCGTAACTTCAATCAGCTTGAGCACTGTTGATTCTTTGAAGTTTGAATAGTCGTGGGAGCTCTCCTGTCTGAAGAAGTACGAAGGAAATCCAGCATTGAAACAGTTGCATCAGAAGCCATGGTAGCTAGAAGACGCTCAAAGGAAAGAGGAGAAAAACCAAGGGGTCTTCCAGATCGAAATCGAAGGGAAAGAAGTGTAAGGCAAAATGTTGGAACTGCAATAAAATTGGACACTTGAAGAAGGACTGTTGGAAACGAAAGGAATCCGAAAACCCGAAGAAGGAAGCGAATCAGGTCGATTCAGGTATGATAGACGAAGTTTTATCTGCTGAAGAATTATGTATGATAGATGAAACTTCACTTGAATGTAATGTCTCACAGGGTTTAGATAGCTAGTTGTTAGACTCTGGTGCTTCGCATCACATGTGCCCACATAGAAATTGGTTTACTTCGTATAAAAATGTAAACAGTAGTTCTGTGTTTATGGGTAACATGTGTCATGTCAGACTGTTGGGATGGGAGATATCAGGATTAAGATGTATGATAACACAGTTAGAACATTAACTAGTGTTAGACATGTACCTGATTTGAAGAAAAATTTGATTTCTTTGGGAGTGTTGGATTCAGATGGTTATAAGTTTACAGGTCAGGATGGCGTATTGAAAGTCTTTAAAGGAGCCCTGTGGTTATGAAGGCAGAAAAGGTCGGAAATCTTTATAGGTTAAAAGGAAGTACTCAGGTCAGTGAAGCAGCGGTTGCGTCAGAAAAGGAAGAAGCAGGTACTCGTCTATGGCATCAGCGATTGGGTCATATGAGCGAGAAAGGTCTTCAGATACTGATGAAACGTAAATCTCTTCCCAGTCTGAAATTCTTGAAGTTAGATTTCTGTAAACATTGTGTGTATGGAAAACAGTGTAAACAGAGATTTAAAGTTGGAAATCATAATAGTAAAGATGTTTTAGACTATATTCATTCTGATCTGTGGGGGTCATCCCCTGTTGTGTCATATGGAGGTGCACTGTATTTTTTAACGTTTATTGATGATTACTCCCGTAAAGATTGGGTCTATATGCTAAAAAGGAAAGCTGATGTATTAAATGTCTTTAAACAATTTAAAGTAATGGTAGAGAAAAGAACAGGCAAATCTATTAAATGTTTAAGAACTGACAATGGTGGTGAGTTCACTTCAGTTGAATTTGAACAATACTGTAAGGATGAGGGAATTATTAGACACAAAACTGTTGTTTATACTCCTCAGCAAAATGGTGTCGCTGAGCGTATGAATCAGACTCTTATGGAAAGAGCCAGAAGCATGATCAGCAATGCTAACTTGAAAAAGGAGTTGTGGGCAGAAGCAGTATCTACTGCTTGTTATTTAGTTAACAGATCACCTTCAGTAGCAACTGATTGTAAAATTCCTGAAGAAGTTTGGATAGGTCAGTCTTGTGACTATTCACATTTGAGGATATTTGGCTGTGATGCTTATTCTCTTATTCCGAAAAATCAGCGTTCAAAATTAGATCCAAAGTCAAAATGTTATGTCTTTGTTGGGTATGACTATGCAGTGAAAGGATATAGGTTGTGGGATCCTACATTGCGGAAGATAGTCATTAGTAGAGATGTAACATTTGATGAATCCTCTCTTTTAAAATCAAATGTTGAAAGAATTGAACAGGAACAGGTATCGCCAAATCAACAAGTTCAGTTGGAGGCTAGACCTTTCGGTGACAGTCGAAAGGAAGGAGAGACTTCTGGAGAAAAAGGTGTTGAAGACACAAAGGAAGCCGTTGAAGCTTCTGAACCAGTGCAAGTTTCTGAACCAGTTCAGCAACCAGTCGCTCTAAGAAGGTCTACAAGGGAAAGGAAAACTCCCAAAAGGTATGAAGATTCTACTTCATCTTTTGCTTTGATTACTAAAGATGGGGAACCTTCTTGTTATCAGGAAGCAGTAGATGATACAGATAGCGAAAAATGGAAAACAGCGATGGAAGAAGAAATGGACTCCTTAGCCAAGAACAATACCTGGGATCTTGTAGAGCTTCCCAAAGGGAGAAGTGTTGTTGGATGCAAATGGGTCTTCAAGCTGAAACAGAAAGTTGATGGAAGTATCAAAAGGTATAAGGCGAGACTGATAGCAAAAGGATATTCTCAGGTTGAAGGTATAGACTTTCATGAGATTTTTTCTCCAGTTGTAAAACTTGTTTCTATTCGTACTGTGTTGGCACTAACTGCGTTACTTAATCTTGAGTTAGAACAGTTAGATATTAAAGCAGCATTTCTACATGGTGATTTGAACGAAGAGATATATATGGAACAACCAGAAGGTTTTGTATGAGGTCGCAACAGAAGATTAGTTTGCAAGCTCAGGAAATCATTGTATGGTCTGAGGCAGTCTCCCAGACAATGGTACAAGAAGTTTGATTCCTTCACGGTGAGCCAAAACTTTATAAGAAGTGAGTATGATCATTGTGTATACTTCAAAAGTTTCAATGGCATATTCATTATCTTAGCTTTGTATGTTGACGATATGCTTATTGCAAGCAAAAGCATGGAAGAGATCAATAGGTTAAAGGCTCAACTCTCTAGGATGTTTGATATGAAGGATCTTGGAGCGACAAAACATATCTTGGGCATGGAGATACACAGAGACAGGAAAAATGGTAAGCTTTGGTTATCACAGCAGAAGTATGTGGAGAAAGTACTTGAAAAGTTCTCTATGAACAATGTGAAACCTGTTAATGTTCCACTAGCTTCCCATTTTAAGCTTTCTTCAGTTTTGAGTCCTAGAGCTGATGAAGAAAAGTAGTATATGTCTCATGTACCATATGCAAATGCTGTAGGCAACTTAATGTATGCGATGGTATCTACAAGACCTGACATTTCACATGCAGTTGGAGTTGTCAGTAGGTTCATGGCAAATCCAGGTAAAGAACATTGGCAAGCAGTGAAATGGGTGCTTCGATATCTAAGAGGCACAAGTGACCATTGCATCGTCTTTAATGGTAGTGAAGGATCAGTCTGCGGATATGTAGATGCTGATTATGCAGGTGATTTGGACAAAAGAAGATCTACTACAGGTTATGTCTTTACTCTTGCAGGTGGAGCAATTAGTTGGATGTCAAAGCTTCAAGAAATAGTTGCGTTGTCCACTACCGAAGCCGAATATATAGCTGCTTCAGATGCCAGTAAAGAAGCAATCTGGTTAAAGGGTCTGCTCGATGAAATTGGGCGAATGCAGGAGAAAGTGAATGTACTTTGTGACAGTCAAAGTGCTATTCACTTGGCTACAAACCCTCCTATCATAGCAGAACCAAGCACATTGATGTAAGGTATCATTTTCTGAGACATGTGATCGATGGCGGAAAAGTAGCTCTTCAAAAGGTCCATACACGAGAGAATTGTGCAGACATATTCACAAAGCCAGTTATAGTAGAGAAGCTGCGGTGGTGTTTAGCTTCTCTTGGCTTGCAGAAAAGATGATGAATGGGCATGGGCAAGGGATTAGGAAAATTGTTGTCAAGGTGGAGTTTGTTAGTTTGACAACGAATTAGTAATTTTGGGTAAAATATAACTAGTCAGTTTTATACCGAAATGTTAGTTATGTAACGGAGGTCGGTGATATAAAACTAGTGAATGCCCATGAAATGTAAGTGTGGAGAATCATTGTTGAATTAATAAATTCCAATCCCTTGCCCCATAGATGTTTCCTTGACACCCTGCCGAGGTTTTACCACGTAAATCCTGTGTCTATTTGTGTGTTCAATTTTCAATTAGTTATGTTGTTTTCTTGGTCAATATATAACTGAATGTGTGTAATTCTTTCCTATTTTTCCTCTATTTCACCAACATCGCCTAACATGGTGAAATTGGACGGTTCCGATCTAGATGATCCAGTGCTTACAACAATCACGATGCATGCACCCCGGTAGTGGGTCGATTCCCCCAACGAATGGATCACGCCCCTACTTCGAATTTGTCCAAAAACTTTAAAAACATCAGAGTCGTTCTCCAACAAAGAAATATGACCAAATTTTATTGATCCGATCCTGCAACCAAGAATCCACATCCCATATTTATTATGTTGCTGACTTCGTCAATCTTCCATACACAGTGACAACAAAGGTCCTGCGTCGATCACCTGGAATGGTGGCTCTTCAGTAGGTGAATTATATGTGCCCCAACTGCGGCCTTCCTCCACCCAGTTTCTAACGATGCACCAGCGGTTCAGTTTTTGACCAAAACTGCCTCCATCGAGCAACAGGTGCTTGCCCTCGATGTTGTTTTCAGAATGTGGTCCCGTCCGAAAATCTCAATCAGATCAACGTGAAGAAAAGGGGGCACTGTCATAATCTTTCATTTGAAACGACAACTTGGTGAATTACAGCGCTGCCCGCAACTTGCGCTAACTTGGCCTTCACTTGTTTGCATACATAGTCGATTTTAACCTCACTCGATTAGTACGTCGAGAACTTGGTTAGGGACAGGATGTTCAATCGCTTGGCTTGGAGTTCATCCTTGGCCATTAATCGCACTCCTCAACAACAGTCCTGAATTACACGCCCACACCTGCGCAATAAGTCAACAATATACCTTGGTACACTGCGTCAATATATGTTGCATGTATCGCCTAGCCCCTGTATATAAATTACCACATTTGCAGGTCTGGGTGCCTCCATTTAATAAGTACCATGGACAGGAATTGGTCACCTTACGAAACATTAACAATTTGGCCAATAAAATATTTGGCCTCCAAATCTTTGCCTCGATTTCATGAAAGAAATTTCTTCTGCAAAATGACTCTGGCAAGATAAAAGAAATATTAAAACCCTTGAATTAATCTACAATTGAAAACTAAAAACACGCAGGCTGAGTCAAGCTCAATGCTCTGATACCACTGTATTGTCCCAAACAAAGGAAATTCGGAACAAACCCTTCAAATCAAATTGTCTAGCACTTAACAGAAAATTTCCAATGTTAACCCAAACACTAGAAATTTCACTGAAACCATAAACCCACAAATTGCATTAAACTCATTAAAAATCACAACATGAGGAATGCAGCAACCAAAATACAACTTTATTATATATATATAGATGCCAATTCAATAGCTAGGAATGATCCTTCGGTCTCCAAATTGATACAGAAAAACAATCACTACACGTGGACTCGGAATGAACCCACCAAGGGGAGATGGATGCTCGCCCAATCTCTCTAAGTCACCCCAGGGTTTTCATCCTGGGGCTATTAAGAGAATAGAGAACCACGTTCTCAACCTCTCATACAAGAAACAACATCAACTCCAAGATGTCCCAAATGATCTTCTCCTCCTCTTTTTATAGATCTGATGGATAGGTCTCCAAGCCTCTAGAAGCATCTTATTTTATTATTTTATTATGTTATTATTATTCTAGAAGCTCCTCCATTGACTTTATCTTAAGTGACCCCTTTTATTTTATTTTATTTTACTTAAGTCACTTTTGGCCCATTTCCTCTAATTAATTATTTTTCCTTAATTAAATGACTATTTAAAGTCATTTTTAACTAAGGAAAATGGTAAATCACCCACCATACTCTCTTTGGCCAATGGAAGTCTCTTCTCAGCATCCCATCCTGTAGATCTTCTCGTTCTGGTTCTAATGAGCTATTACACTGAGGTGTTCCATCAATTAATCTCCCTAGAATGCCACCTCGAGCATAATTAATTAAGTTATGCCCAATAATAATGTTGATTTCTGAAAGTTGTCGGAATGCGATGGAATGAAAGGAAAACTGTGTGGATGCTGGAATATGTCAAGCGAATGCCATCAAATCCCATAAAAACTCCTCAAAATTTCATCAAGACCCCTTATGACATAAACTTGCTCCACTGAATTGACCATCTCCCACCCTGGAAATCCACCCTGGCTGTACTCTAGAGAAAAATAAAAATGGGGACATCACAGTCGCTCTACCCAAAATTCTTTGGACAAACGTCTCCCAGTCCTCGGAGACTGCATTCAGAGCAGTCCTGACCATAAACTCTGGATCCAATGTAGACCCCACGGAAGTAAGCTGGTCGCGAATTCCTTGCAACCTGAGAAGGAATGAATCTATCTCCTCTCCTTTCTGCATCTAATATGACCTCAGCTGATTCTCTAATAACATCTTCCACTGCACAGAAGAGCCCTGGTATAAGGTGGTCAGTGTCTGCCACATCTCCCTTGTTGTGTTCTTCTCAGCAATATGTGGTATGACATGATCCTTGACCCCATCTAGAATCATGCATTTCGCCTTCGCCTCAGCCTCCTCATATTTCTCATTTGCATTATGGTCAACTAGGACAGCTATGGTTTTCAAGGCATAGTCCTTGATGCGATTTCTATCCAGGATTGCCAGGGTCCTAGCCTTCCAGATGACAAAATTGGAAGCTCCGTCCAATCTGCCTTGATCCCTCAATCCATTCAATGTCATCTCTTCTCTTCTTCTCTAGACACCCTTTGAGTCTTGATTTCCCTTTCAGAAATCCTTTGGCCAACTATCGAATCACTCCTCTCCAATCCTCCTTGCCACTGCAACCCAGATGTAGATTTCTTAGCTAGAAATCTATCGAGGTAGTGCTTCCCTCTACCTTGGTTCAGTGTCCTTAGACATTGTTCTGCACTCACAAAAACAACGTCCCACCGGCTTCCACAAATCAAAATTTGCTCAACTCCCTTAGCCTCGACAATTGAAGAATATGAGCCCTTCTGGGTCTACGCAATCACAGTGAGAATTGGATCAGCTCCTCCTGGCCACTGCATCAATCCTCTTCCTCTCCCAGCTTTGAATGCTGGCGCAGGCACTGCGTGAGCCTCTACATCACACACTTTGCATTGCGTCACTCCTCTCGCCTCTTCAGCTCTGGAACAACGCTGTCTCTTGGGATAGCTGTCTCTCTGCTACAAATTCTTAGATTTTCTTGGCTAGTTTCTTCAGTCTCCTATGATCTGCAATCGCTCTGATACCATGTGAGAATTTCTGAATCTAACACATCAGAAACCCCTACTACAATTTCCGGTTTACTATTTCCTACTTGTCCTTGACATTAACAAGTTATTTAATTGCATAAACATCGAAGTAAACACAAATGCAGCCTTCACAGATATACAGATCATGCACTGAAGTAAACGGAAACAATAACAACAAGGGACACCGTTATTTTTGGACAATCGTCCCCATAAAAACCCAATGCGGGAAAATCGGTGCAGCATATATGAGGGTTTTATTATTAAGCAGTTTTTGAATACAACTAGGTTGCCAAAAATGGCTCACCCAACAGAGAATGTCCTCGGCAGTAGTACCTCTATTCGAAGACAGATATTCCGGCAAATCATCAACCAGATGATCAATCCCACAGTGACTCTGGTTGTTCCTTGTGTTGGATAGCAAAAGTTGCTCCACGCACTGCTCTGGAATTGCATCTCTTCAGGAACTACGTCACCCTCTCCAAGTTGATCTACTCTCAGTTTGCCACATAGAATCTCCCCAGTGTTGCCTCTGAAGCCCTCTGCGTCCTCTGCATCAGCCTCTACAGCCCACTGCGTCCTCTGCGTTGGCTCCTTCAGCCTCTGTGTCAGCCCTCCTTGGGCCTGCATTGTCTCTCCCAGCACTTCACTGCCTCTCTGCTATGTATTCTTTAGCCTTGGATGAAAATCCCTTGGTGAACTGCCCCTCGCTGCAACTGATCACTAACTTGATTTCCTCAGCAAGCGCCGCCCCAGAAAATCGAATTCTTGATCTCTCTTGGTGTGTCTCCAACTGACCCTCAAACCTCCTCTTATACTTTTTATGTTGACGATTCAATGGCCGAGATTAAGTCCCTAATCAATGGCTAAGATTACATCTGGCTTGATCGTCGTCATTTAAAACTTTCTCACCCATTTTATATTAATACACATTAATATTTTTATTTTCCTAAGTTTATACTTAGAAACCCATTAAAAATATTAATTATTTTAATATCTCTTCATCTGGGTGGAATTTCTCCAAACGATTTATGGGTCTTGGAGATCTCATGTGCCTTAGCCTCTATACCAATTTTCATGGCTAAAGCACATCCAATGCTACCAAAAATCAACATTAAAATCCCTAAGATTCCACTTTCCATGGACTATTTTCGCCAAAGAAAATAATTTTAAATGTACAAGCCTTAAATCTTGTGGTTATTAAAGTCTCTATTATGCATACTTAGTTCATTTGGAATATACAATTTACACCTTGTTGGCCTGTAGCTAGGCCAAATTGAAATATTCCATAATCACCACACCCACACACAAATGGTCAGAAACTTTTGAATCCCAATAGTCATAAAGGAGGATCTTATTGTTGATTCCCCAAGCTTACAAGGGTCAACATACCACTATGAATCATGGCCTATTTTCTACGATTCAGGGCTACACAAAGATAATTAAATCGTTTGCGAATATGCATGCTAGGGTTGAAAAATGTCTTCGAGCATAATGACTTGATGGAATGCTTCACCAACACCTACTCCATTATAATTTATAATTCATAATTTGATGGACTATATGAGACCCAAAACTAGGTCAAAAGAATACTCAATGGTCATTACTCTTCTATATAGTTTTATCATCGTCCAAGCAAGAATGGTGGACCAAGATTTTCATAATGTACTTAACCCTCCCTTCTTGCTTGAAAACACTCGCCTGTGCTATGAGGCCATTCATGATATGTACATTTTCTCCATGAGAACAGACCTTGATGCCATCAACCATGTCTATAGAGGCCTTTATGCCACTCTTGTCATAGCTTGTGACCTAAGGAAACAAGGTTGAGACATAGTTAGACATAAAAGCTTTTGAGAACTATTACACTAGGTAGGTGAGAATCTATGCCCACCCTATATGCTCCTGACTTCACGATGGATTAAGGGCCTTCAAGCCTCCAACAAGACTTGGTAGCATGGTCTCTACAAGGTAGAGGCCAGTGCCTCCCCTATTCCATCCAAATCCATAATGTAAAACAACCAGAAGTTAGGATTAACTGTAAAATTAGGCTTGTGAAGGAGTAATGGAAGTCGTTGGGTGAGCCCGACGGAGGGTAATTTAACACTTCCACATTTACTCAAGAGTCCACACTGATTTCCCAGACCACTATAATTTAAGGAACATAAATGCTCCGAGGAGAATTTTAAATCTTGTCATTAGATGTTTTATGAAGACTAAGACTTGCCTATTCTTCTTATAAAAATTAAGATTTACATTCGTGAAGCTTGTCATCAAGGTTAAGTCTCCAGATTCAATTGACATCTTTAAACACATTTCCCATCAGCACATTTTACTTATCCATGGCACAAAATTATTATTACATATGCATGCACAGTAGGTAACAACAATTCAAAAGTAATATTAGATGCATTACATTTGATTCACACCATTTTGAACACAAATGAGGAGACTTATCTGAAATCAATTTCTAGCAACTGAAGAAGGGTGATCTCTTTTCCACCCAATCATAGGCTCAATTGTGCTTTCTCTTGTCTATAGCTAGCCACTCCCTAGAGAGGCCATGATACAACCAGGAAAATAGTTTCTCAAGGAAATGTATGAGTATGAAGGCCACTCTAATTTACAAACAATGAAATAGCAAAATATTTTCTACTACTAAGCCTAGGACTTCTGTAAATTCTACAAATTCCTTCCCAATTGGTTACAACAGCACACATGAGCCCCCTTCACTGCCTGTGTAGTCCCTCCACACCATCCCTTGGTTACAATAGCACACAGGAGCCCCTTCACTGCCTGTATAGTCCCACCACACCATCCCCTCTTAGTGGCTACTTCCTTGCCCAGCCAACATCAAAACTCACAACCCTCTTTGCCTAGGTCAGGTTTAGGATTTTCTGTTGAATTTCAGTGGTCAAATTCAGGGTTTAGTAGGCCCAACTTCCTAGTAATTCACCCAACTTGAATTTAGCTACCTTGGGCGTGACTTTTAGTAGCCTAAATGAGTTCTATTTGCAAGACCGTGGATACTTGAAAACTAACTCCTTTCCTTTACAAGAATTCATCATCCATTGGAGGCTAATATTTGGGACATCGAGAGACACCTAACATCTTCAATATTGAGAGTATTCTTGTTGTACTTACATAATTTTCAGATTTTGATTTTCAATAAGGAAATCTAGTGCTTGAAAAGCCTCATGTGTTGTAAATATTCCTCTTGAAATTTTACTTGAGACCTTTTGGAATGTTTCTTATCCTTGTAACATCTAATAAAAACTTAGTTTTTCTTGTAGGAGCTTGAGTTTTCACCCAAGACATCATTTTCTCTTTATTTACAAAGAGAAATATGTGGGTGGATGGATCTTGCACTTGTTTTCTTAGTTTTCATTGGTATGCGTTAAGAATTAACACAATCTAACCATCACAACCTAATTTTCTGAATTTCATTTTGCTGCTATTTTATGTTTTGCATTTCAAGTGTTTGTTTTAAGTACAACTTGGGATTTCACTTTGGAGTATTTTATTTTATTTTATGCAAAGAATTCCATTTCATGTGGCAAAGTTTGATTTAGTTAATTTGACAATTTGTTTCATATTGACCTCATTATAGACTCATTGGTTACATGCTCATTTACTTTTTTAAAGTTATTCGCTGATTTTGCAAGCGTATCATACATTGAAAGCTTCATTTCATTTCATTTCTTTAGTTGGTTATTGATATATCATTTGCCAAAGAATTTACATTGAACAACTTACAATCGTGTGTGCTTATGACGCTTATGTTATTGTATCTTGCACTATTTTGAGCAATTATCCAAAGTTATCTTGTTGAGCAAATTTTCATTTACTTGAAGCATTTCCCTTTTTTTGCAAAGCATTAGTAATCTCACTTTCATACCATATCAAACATTTTAACATAATTGCATTTTAACTCGATTTACCTCCAAGCATAAAAGTTTGGTTGATAGAAATCATAGGGAAAAGTCTTTCTTAGAAAATTCTTCCAACTGGTACGAAGCAAAGTAAACAGTGTGTGAATTTGCAGTTATGAAGGTGGTTTGTCCCCTTGTAGAAACATAGGCACATGCTAACTCGTAAGACTGAGGGGAAGGGTACCATTAACGACACCATCGTGTCCTCAACCCTTATTTCTTACAGTCACCCCAATTTTTACCCTTTGATAAGAGTTCAAGAGGAAAATCTCACCTAGTTTAAGCATTTAGACTAAAATTATCTAAGATAATTGCATTCAATCTTAGTTTAAATGCATTTCATGCTAACGCATTTTACTATTTTACTTGCAAATTATTCATATGCTTGTCATTGATGAAAATGTTTTATTATCTTATTTAGACAAGTATCATTTTGTTCATTTTTTGCAAGTAAAGTTTAACTTGTTTTCTTTGCAAGTCATTTCTATATTCCTTCCTTGCATGCTTTAGATTTGTGAATGATTACATATTTCGAATGCATTTCTTGAAATTTATATCTTGCATGTATCTTGCTAACATTTTTTGTTTGATTTGACAGAGTTACTTGTGTTTTAATTTGAAACACTTAATTTTCTTGAATAAGTATTATTCATTTTTAGGCAATATTGAAGGCACTGGTTTTATATATATGTTCATATTTAATTAATGTGTTGATGGTTATTAAAGTTCATTTTATTTCATATTGCTCATTACATTTTCTCACAATCTCAAGTAATCCAATTGAACATCTCCTAGAAACCTTACACCTTTTTTTTAACTTTAGTTTTCCATTTAGGGACCACCCCCCTTAGCTTTCCTAGGAGAGAGCTTAATCAGAGAGAATTGGGAATAGATGATAGCCCCATCTCTTAGTTTTTCCACCAACCACACCTTGTGGGATTAAGGGATTTTCTCACTTACTTTTAGGTGTTTGTGACAGGCAGCAACAACAGGTAGCATAGCTTATTGTCATGTGCCAAATGAGAAGTGCACCAAGTTGGACCAGACTGCAAAGAAGGGGTGGTATAGCGAGACGTCTAAGGCATATAGGATCTACATTCCTAGCAGTAGGAAGATTATCGTGAGAAGGGATGTAAATCTTATGGAGGACAAAGCCTTCAAGAAATCTCGCGAGATGCCAACAAGTGATCAGAGTGAGCCAACGGAAGCTTCATTAGTCCAACAACAATGGAAGCCACAGGGACAGCTGCAAGGACAGTTATAGATATCTACTATAGTTAACAGTGCGAGCATGACCTTATGTAATATTCCTAATTAGCCATGGCTAATTGGAATATTCGATTTTGCTCAATTTTTCCTTCTATAGTTATTTATAAATAAAAAGGTGAGAAAAGGGGGACATAACTCCCTTTTAGAATAAAAGTCACTTCCTAGTAGCACAACGTTGTGACTTAAAGGAGAGCCAAGGGGGCCAAAGGGGGACGCAGAGATGGAGCCCACGTAGACACTTGGAGGGACTGCATAGAAGAGAAGAAACATGTCGCAAGAAAGGAATTATGTTGGAGGAGGTGGGCCTTAGGATTGAGAGAGGCAAAGGCTATAAAGGAGAGAGAAGCCTTCTCATTTTGATCATCTGATTATGTGCATTTGAGCTAGTCACTTCGACTCAGAGCACGCTGGCTGTTTAGCTAGTCTGCAGCACTGTTTAATGCATCGAGTGTCTCCGTTTGGAGATCTCACCCTTAGCCCCAGGGGACTTCGAGTGCCTGCTCGGGCAAGGTATTTCCATCAGTATTTTTGCAATAGTTTCAGTAGCATTTTGGCAGGAGGATTGAGCATCTTGGATGACTGCGTAGCACTGAGAGGAATGACGAAGTTCTTTCTGGCAGGAGTTTTGGATTGGGGTTTTGCAGCAGGATTTGTGCTGGGTGATTGAGCAGGGGACCAGCCCTTGCATATTGGAGGATTTTTGGCAGAGTTTCAGGCAAAGTTCTGGAGGGGTTTCTTTAGTGGCAGCGCAGAACATTGAGGGACTACGCAGATCCCCAAGGGGGTGATTTTCGGAGGTCAGCCATTTCAGAAAAGCTTTCTGGGTTTTTCTGGGTTTCTTGAATAGAGTCTGATTCCAGAGTTTCAGCCTTTTCTAAGGAGGAGAACAGCCCCAAATCCTCATTTGATTTTCAGCAACAACAGCAGCACGACAGTTTTCCAGCAGCTGGGACACAGTTCAGAGAGAAGCCATTCCTTTGCTATTCTGAGTGTATTTCTTCACTTGCCTTGTGCAAGTTGAGGTGCCATCTTCCTGATCACCTCCTGTACTCATTCTTCTACTCAATATAATAAAATGGCTTAGCATTTCTCGCTGCATTTCTTGAGTATCTGTTTATATTTCACATATACATTATTGTTGTTGCACTATTGTTATTATATCTCTGTGATTTTCTCGGCTACTATACCACTTGTACATTTTTCTAGTTGAGATTTTGCTGGGATTTGAGGAATATTCGGGTTAGGGATATTACAGTGGTATCAGAGCATAGATCTGGCTCAACTTGTGGAGCTAGCAGTCTATGACACCGAGGGAGAAACCCTACATCTGTTACAGAGGTAGGAAATACAAAGGCATTGAGCATAGGTTGGAGAACACCTACGGAGAGGGAGACTGTGTTTGGGTGGAGGACGCAAAACAGGAGGAGCCTGTGGTGGATGTAGAGCAGAAGGATCAGATGGCAGACAAGGACGGGAAGAGATTTGTGGATATGCTCCTCAAATCAACGCAGGATCTGTCGAGGCAGATTGAGTTGATGGGGCAGAGATTCACGGCAGTAGAGGCTAGACAGCGTGAAAGCCCACGAGTTTTCCAGGTTGGTGAAGGATCAGGTGCATCCCACCATTTGCCAGAGCAGTGTGATACTACGCAGCAGGTGGCCTCACACGTCCCTACACGCTCTACCATGCCCACTTTCTTAAGAGTAGACACAGGGGCCGTAGCCCAGCAGGAGGCAGAGCCCGATCATATGGGCGATTATTTTGCAAAGTACTAGGCCTATGGGCAGGAGTTCAGGGAAGCCCTCTCATTCAGAGACTTTGTTCAGCTCCAGCAGGACAGTAAACCCCACGACCATCACCGAGGATACCAGCATTATCATGATGGTGACACCCACCGTGCAGCGAGTAGATTTCACTTGCCTACGTTTGATGGTTCATCAAATAGTTCGGCAAAGTCTTGGGTGGAGAAGTTGGACATTTACTTCCAACTTAACCAGATATCAGAGGCAGAGGCCATCAAAGTGGCGACGTTACATTTGGATGGTGAGGCCCAGGATTGGTGGTTCCATGGGATGGTTACACTCGGACACTCCACAGTGACAACATATGCCGAGTTCACCAGGAGACTAATAGAGAGGTTTGACCGGAGGGATCCCGAGCAGCACTTTGTTGAGTTGACGAGGCTCAAACAGACCGGGAGTCCAGAGACTTACATTCCAGATTTCTTGAGGGTTTCAGTGATGGTGCAAGATCTATCCACGGCACGGAGGATCTACATGTACGTTGAGGGGTTAGCAAAGCCACATTGGGATTTAGTCCGATCCACTAGACCGGCCACACTCCGGGATGCTATTAGCAGGACCCGGGATTTACAGGATGTCCTACTGAGGACCCGAACACCATACCCCCAGAGACAGACTTTCCAATCTAAGGGGGAGGATGTGAGGATTCTACCTCCAAAGGGGAATCCAAGACGAGCACAGATTGACGACAATATCAGGAGGGAGCTGAAAAAGAAGCGGTTGTGCTTTACCTATCAGGAGCCGTGGGCACCGAGGCATAGATGTGCTGCTGGCAAAGCACATTTTATTGAGGTCTTCTTCGAGAGCAGCGGGGAAGCGAATGAAGAGGATGATGTGGAGGCAGGAGACAGTCATGTCGTGCAGGGTCCTTTGCCACCGCCACCGCCAACAGCGGGTGGTACAGCTTTTGCACCTACCGGAGGGGCCCTTGTAGCATTGCAAGAAGTTCCCAAGTATTTGACACTACGCGTACGGGGGACAGTACGTGGTCAGCGAGTATCAGTTTTGGTTGACAGTGGAGCAACCCACAACTTCATCGATGCACAGATGGTTGCGTGGAAAGGTATACAGACAGAGAGCTTCGATGGGTTTTCAGTTTTGGTCCCAGGAGATCAGACCATGGTGTGTGTTCGTTATGTTCCAGAGCTATCAGTGACGATGGGCACCTACACATTGACTGACCACTTTTTCATGGTCGATATTCCGGACACCAACATGATACTAGGATCAGTGGCTCATCACTCTAGGGAAGGTCACGACAGATTGGAAGACCCTAGAAATGGAGTGGGATGACAAGAAAACAGGGAGGCATGAGAAGATACGAGGGCAACACACGCATCCGTCTCAGATTGTTTCGGCTCATCGGATGGAGGCAGTGTTCCAAAAGGGAGACATAGAGTGGGCAGTGGAGCTGCATGCATCAGAGGCAGGGACTACAGGGCAGACGGTACATGCAGAGATACAGTCCATCCTTGACCAGTATGCCATAATGTTTGGGGAGATTCCGCCAGGACATCCACCAAACTGGGGGTTTGGGCACACCATTGAGTTTAAGCAGGGTATACAGGCAATGATTACTACCCCCTATAGGCATCCCAAGGCCTATCGAGATGAGATTGAGCGGGCCATTCAGGATTTGCTGGCTCTTGGGTACATTCGGCTGAGCACGAGTCCTTTTGCTTCTTCTATGGTGTTGGTGAAGAAGAAGGACAGCACATTGAGGATGTGCATTGACTACAGGGCCCTGAACAAGAAGACACTGAAGAACAGGTACCCCATACCCAGGATCGACAAGTTGATGGATGAGTTGAGAGGAGCACGGTTCTTCTCAAAGATTGATTCGAGATCCGGGTACCATCAGATTCGCGTGAGGGAGCAGGATATTCCCGAGACCGCCTTCGGGTGTCACTATGGGCACTTTGAGTTTTCGGTGATGCCCTTCGGGCTAACCAACGCCCCGGCTACATTCCAGTCCTGTATGAATCACATCTTCCGCAGTCACTTGAGGAAGTTTGTGCTGGTATTCTTTGACCATATCCTCATTTACAGCAGGACTTGGGAGGAACATCTCCAACACATTGAGACGGTGTTGTGCATCTTGCAGGAGCAGCAATTCTATGCCAAACTCTCAAAGTGTGAGTTTGGGTTGACGGAGATGTTGTACTTGGGACACATTATAGGGGTGGACGGAGTGAGAGTCCACGAGGAGAAGATCAGGGCCATCAGAGAATGGCCGGAGCCGAGGAACGTGACAAAACTTCGAGGATTCATTGGTATTTGCACCTACTACCGGAAGTTCGTCAAGAGTTTCTCACAACTTGTTGCACCCCTGACGGATTTGACAAGGAAGGGGGCATTCAGTTGGACAGATACAGCGCAGCGAGCCTTTGATAGGCTCAAGGAGGTTATGAGCAGCTGCCCAGTGCTTGCATTGCTGGATTTTACGCAGCCATTTGTTTTGGAGTGTGATGCATCGGGAGAGGGGATCGGCGCAGTGTTGATGCAGGGAGGTCACCCTATAGCCTTTGAGAGCCGGAAGCTCCTTCCGCACGAGAGGTTGTATTTTATATACGACAAGGAGATGCTGGTCATCATGCATGCATTGGCCAAGTACCGGCAGTATTTGGTGGGTAACAAGTTCAGGGTGAGGACTGATCACAACAGCCTCAAGTTCTTTTTGGAGTAGAAGCAGCTACAGGAGAGGCAGCAGAAGTGGATCAATAAGATCCAAGCATATGACTTTGACATTGAGTATGTCAAGGGTAAAAACAACGTGGTAGCACATGCCCTTTCACATAGACCAGCCACGTTGTCTCTTATGAGCTTGGATGCAGACTGGAGGGCTCGACTCTTAGTAGAGTACTCCAATGACAGGTTTGCATGTGAGGTTCTGGATGGGCAGGTGGCAGATGACAGGGACAGGGTGGTCGATGAGATCATTTATTACAGGGACCGGATCTTCTTGATTGAGGGGTCTCAGCTCAAGAAGAAGATACTACAGGCATCACATGATTCACCATTGGCAGGCCATCAGGGGTTTACCAAAACCTACAGGGCCATCAGAGAGGTTCTCATGGAAGGGCCTCAAGGAGGACATACTCTAGCAATATCCGAGAGTGCGATTTTTGCCAGAGAAACAAGGGGGAGATGAGCCATCCTGCAGGATTATTGCAGCGTCTTCCCATTCCGGAAGGGAAATGGGAGAGTATTTCGATGGACTTCATCACAAGGTTGCCCATGGTATAGGGCAAGGATTATATCTTTGTCGTCGTTGATCGACTGACAAAGTACGCACATTTTTTTGCCATATCCGCACACTATACAGCAGCACAGGTGGCTGAGCTATTCTTAAAAGAGATCTTTAGGCTACATGGTCTTCCTAAGACCATCGTCAGTGACGGGACAGCAATTTCATGGGCGGGTTTTGGCAAGAGCTTTTCCGGTTGGTGGGGACGGAGTTAACACCGAGTACCAGTTATCACCCACAGACGGACGAGCAGACAGAGATAGTTAACAAGTGGCTGGAGGGATACTTGCGTAACTATGTCAGTGAGCAGCAGCGAACATGGCTAAAGTGGCTACATCTAGGGGAGTATTGCTACAACACTACACATCACATGTCCATTGGTATGTCACCATTCTATGCCTTATATGGGTATCATCCTTTATCTTTCGCTGACGTGATGTTTGGTGATAGCAAGGCTTCTAGAGCCAAGATTTGGATCCAAGAGAGTCAAGATATCCTCCGAGCTCTCAAGGATAACATGGCTACAGCGCAGAACCAGCAGAAGTTGTATGTCGACAGGGGTCGGGTGGAGAGATAGTTTGAGGTAGGGGACATGGTCTACCTACGATTACAGCCATACTGACAATCGTCACTGAAACAGAAGGGGGCTGAGAAGCTTAAGCCCCGCTTTTATGGGCCATACAGGGTGATACGCAAGATTGGGCAGGTTGCATATGAATTGGAGCTGCCCCAAGGCAACAAGATTCATAACATTTTTCATGTATCATGCCTGAAGAAGGCATTGGGGCAGCAGGTGACAGTAACAGATGAGCTACCACCCATGGATGATGAGGGGCATTTGGTGTTGCAACCAGAGGCTATTATTGATACCAGGGAGAGGCAGCTGTGGAACAGGACGATTCGGGAATTCTTGGTGGGGTGGAAGAATTTGCCGGATGAGGATGCCACTTGGGAGAATGAGAAAATCTTGCAGCATCCATCACTTCAGTTGGTTGAGGAAAAGCAACATTTTGCCGGGGGAGACTGTAATATTCCTAATTAGCCATGGCTAATTGGAATATTCGATTTTGCTCAATTTTGCCTGTATAGTTATTTATAAATAAAAAGGTGAGAAAAGGGGGACATAACTCACTTTTAGAATAAAAGTCACTTCCTAGTAGCACAACATTGTGACTTAAAGGGGAGCCAAGGGGGCCAAAGGGGGACGCAAAGATGGAGCCCACGCAGACACTTGGAGGGACTACGCAGAAGGGAAGAAACACGTGGCAAGAAAGGAATTACGTTGGAGGAGGTGGGCCTTGGGATTGAAAGAGGCAAAGGCTATAAAGGAGAGAGAAGCCTCCTCATTTTGATCATCCGATTATGTGCATTTGAGCTAGTCACTTCGACTCAGAGCACGTTGGCTATTTAGCTAGTCTGCAGCACTATCTAGTGTATCGGGTGTCTCCGTTCGGAGATCTCACCCTTAGCCCCAGGGGACTTCGAGTGCCTGCTCGAGCAAGGTATTTCCATCAGTATTTTTGCAGTAGTTTCAGCAACATTTTGGCAGGAGGATTGAGCATCTTGGATGACTGCGCAGCACTGAGAGGGATGACGCAGTTCTTTCTAGCAGGAGTTTTGGATTGGGGTTTTGCAGGAGGATTTGTGTTGGGTGATTGAGCAGGGGACCAGCCCTTGCATATTGGAGGATTTTTGCAGAGTTTCAGGCAGAGTTCTAGAGGGGTTTCTTTAGTGGCAGCGCAGAGCATTGAGGGACTGCGCAGATCCCCAAGGGGGTGATTTTCGGAGGTCGGCCATTTCAGAAAAGCTTTCTGGGTTTTTCTGGGTTTCTTGAGTAGAGTCTGATTCCAGAGTTTCAGCCTTTTCCGAGGAGGGGAACAACCCCAAATCCTCATTTTATTTTCAGCAGCAGCAGCACGGCAGTTTTCCAGCAGTTGGGACGCAGTTCAGAGAGAAGCCATTCCTTTGCTATTCTGAGTGTATTTCTTCACTTGCCTTGTGCAAGTTGAGGTGCCATCTTCCTGATCACCTCCTATACTCATTCTTCTACTCAGTATAATAAAATGGCTTAGCATTTCTCGCTGCATTTCTTGAGTATCTATTTATATTTCATATATACATTATTGTTGTTGCACTACTGTTATTATATCTCTGTGATTTTCTCGACTATTATACTACTTGTACGTTTTTCTGATTGAGATTTTGTTGGGGTTTGAGGAATATTCCGGGTTAGGGATATTACACCTTAGGTGTAGGAGATATTGTGAGTTCGCAGCAAAGGGAGAAGCAGGGGCAAGATGAGGAGCTAGTAGATCCTCCCACCACTAGTGGTCGAACCATGTAATGTCCCAAATGAAGAAAATTTGGAACAAACCCATCACACAAAATTATCATGCACTTAACAGAAGATTGCCATGTAAAAACCCAAATACCAGAAATTTGATAGAAACAATAAACCCACAAATTGCACAAAAATCTCATTAAGGGATCACAACATGAAGAACAATGAGAAATGCAACAACAAAATCCAACGTTATTATATAGAAATAGATGCCAATACAATAGTTGGGAATGACCCTCCAAGATAATAATGCTAATGTCGACCTCCAAACTGAAACAGGAAATCAATCACTACACTTGTGAATTCTGAATGAATCCACCAAGGGGAGATGGGTGCTCGCCCAATCTCACTGAATCACCCAATCTCACTGAATCACCCAAGGGTTTCCGTCCTGGGGCTACCAATGGAGTAGAGAACCAGGTTCTCAACCTCTCATACAAGAAACAATACTCAAATCCAAGATGTGCCCTAATGACCTTCTCCTCCTCTTTGATAGATCTCATCGATATATCTCCAAGTCTCTAGAAGCATCTTATTTTATTATTTTATTATTATTATAGAAGCTCCTCCATTAACTTTATCAAGTGACTTTTTGGCTCTTTTTCTCTAACTAATTATTTTTCCTAAATTAAATGACTAATTAAAGTCATTTTTAACTAAGAAAAATGGAAAATCACCCACCATACTCTCTTCGGCCGCTGGAAGTCTCTTCTCATCATCCCATCCTGTAAAATCTTTTCGTTCCGGTTCCAACGAGCTATTATACTGAGGTGTTCCTTCAATTAATCTCCCCGGAATGCCACCTCGAGCATAATTAATTCAGTTATGCCCAATAATAATGCTGATTTTTTAAAGTTGTCAGAATGCAACAGAACGAAAGAAAAACTGTGCGTATGATGGAATATGCCAAGTGAATGCCATCAAATCCCATAAAAACTCCTCAAAACTCCATCGGAGCCCCTGATGACATAACCCTGCTCCACTGAACTAGCCATCCCCTGCCTTAGAAATCCACTCTAGCTGTACTATGAAGAAGAATAAAAATGGGGACATGACAATCCTCCCGCCCCAAGATTTCTTGCCCTCAAGCAATCCAAATTTGTAGACCAATCTGGTGGCCTGACGCAACTGAGACCCAATACCCGGATCCCATACGAACCATTGGGTGATGCTCTGCTCCTGTGTCAACCCATCATGACCGGACCCCTCAATGCCTGGATCCCAGACTAATCTCTGACTGAACTTGATCAACAAATCCTCCTGGATCCACCAAAAAAAAATATCAAGGCTCCATGGCTCCTGCTCTGCTATAACTCCAACCATGAATGTTGCTCCATCCATTGCGTACCAACTCATCACCTCTCTCCAATCCAACTCTTGGCATAAACCAAGGTCAATCTCATCATGTTGATGTTGTGCTGAGATACTGATGAATGCCCAGCCTACATCCTGTTGCCAACTGAAGCATGTAATATCCCTCGCCTCTAAGGGCTCCTGCAATACAATGCCACTAACTAAAAATGATACTCCATCAGTAGGGTACCAGCTCATGATCTCTTGCCAATCCAATGCATGGACTCATGTGCAAGGAATACATCTGCTATGTTGATACTGGTCCATGCTCAACTCTTGATGCTCTACCTGGACAATCAATTCATGTCCAAGAAATCCTGCCTCTCTCCCTCTAATGGATAAAAGTGGGAAAACTGTGTTGCAAGCCCTGTCTATGAACTCTTGGAGAGGGTTGCTGCCTTAATATGTTGCAGATTTGCTAGCTGCCACTACATATGTTTGCACCTCATCAATGGGTAGACCCAAAGATGGATGCACTACCACCTCCAACAACTCCTACCATCTACTAACCTCCTGCAAGACAACCCTGTCAATCTCCAGCATCTCCTGAGGACAAGTGTCTACAAATACTACCTCCCTGGAGGCTACCTCCACATCTGTCTACTCCACTCCATGGCTGGCTCCAAGGGTGTCTGCTCATCCTCCATCATGGGCTCAACATGACCCACTAGCTGACTCTCCAAAAATGGCCCATTCTGCACATTGTGTGTATCATCTGACTCATGCTCTTCTATGTGCTCTCTATGCTGAATCATTAGTCACTCATCTGCTCCATGATCTCCTTCCCTCATGGAAACAATCGGCTGCTCCTCGTACTCCTCTACCACACATGGATGCATATCTGGGCTACTGCCATCATCTCGTGCTCATCAAAGGCATCATCGTATGAACCTATGGACTCATCCAACAAAGAGTCCTCATCTTGATAGACATAAAAAATATATCCTTGCTCTATCATTGTCATCTCTTGTGTGTCACTCAAACATGAGTGGTCAAGTCCCCAAGGTCCTTCGCAGATGAAGCAAGGTCCCTTCCTCCTCAGCTCATTCTTGCTGCAAGATCCACCACACCTGAGTAACTCTTCCCTGATCAACTGTCTCCTGAACAACCCAGTGTTCTACTCAACTAACCTTTCGGCTAGCTCATAAGCAGCAGGTGAGATGAGCTTCTCTCTCCTCCAGACAGACAACAATCGAGACTGCAACTCCCAACAAATGGCATCACGACCTCTCATACATGATGATAAGATGGACTGCATGTATGTTATGACTCTGTCAAGTGATGTTTCCTAATGTTGAAGAAGCATTGGAACATTTGCAGGATCAAACCATCACACTCAAGATCAAACATGATTTCATAAGTCCTAGTCATGGCCATAACTCCTAAAATCTCAAGCTTCTTCCCAAAAGTAGACCCTGCATTGTTGTCCAAGTCTCAGAAAGTTTCTATCATCAATCTGAAAACTCTCTTCATAACATCATCATTGTAACGAGCTGTAGGTGCGTTAGTCTCATGATGCTACCAGACAAGATGAAACTGGAAGTCTAACCCCTTCACAAGGTTCTTTCAAGAACTTGGGTTGTATGAGAGCAAGCATAGCTGGTCTTAGAACCCAAATTAGTTTCTTTCTTTTAGCTGGCTCATTTTGGAAATGAGTGCATCTAGTTCATCAAGTTTGAAGAGAACTTTCCATGTGACCTTCATGTGCTTCAAATATGTCCCAAGCACAGATTTTTGTTCAATCTCCAACTTTTTCTGCAGATGTCTTAGTTGTTCTTTTTGAAGAATAGCATAGAACCCTTTGGAGAAAGGTTTGTGGTTTTGTTTTTCCACTGTCTGCTTTGAAGTGGTACTGCTGCTAGAAGGTTTGAATTGTTATTGACCAAGCCTTTTGAGGATGCCCTTGAGGTTTCCTAGGGACTTTCCAAAGTCCATCTTAGAATGCCACTGTAAGATTCCCTTGCAGAATAGCTTAGGAATTCACTGAGCTTTCTGAGTGTGTTCGAGGTAGTTTTGGGGAGAATCAATTTATTAAGTGCTCAACAAATACCCACAGACTTGAAATTAACTTGCACTAATTCATATCTGACTCAAAAATTGACATATTGTTGATGTTTGACAATATGGAAATAGCACCAACATAAACAGTATTTTCTTCAATTTGAAATATGAATAAACAATGAGCAGATGAGAGCGATTAAAACCTAGTATATCTATACACAGCAAGATGTTCTTCAACAGCCTCCAGATTTCAGCAAAAATATTTCGTGGATTGCTTCTCTGTTGATGTCCTCTATCTGCTGCAACAATTGTGTTGACATATATGTCAAGCGAACAATGGATAACTTTAGAAAATTGATCTCTGTTGAGTCTGCTCCAAACTCAGTCAATTCGTCTTAGCACAATAATATCTTCACTTGGAAATTGTTCCAAATGATCCTTGAGTTTTCTGAGTTTTAGTGAATTTCTCCAGTGAGAAATTTTGTCAAACACCTTGAGAGCGTGCTTATGTAGGTCTAGTTTTGTGGGTTTAGTTTTAAAGCAGTCAATAGCACAGGAATGCAATTAGATCTCTGCCAGCAATAGAAATAATATCATTCACTGGATTGGTGTAGGAATATATTTAAGGCGAAATTATATTGGCAAATACGCTCCCACCTTAAAAAGGACTTAAACTATAAATACCAGCAAACAGAAGCACCAATAAATCGCTGCAAGAGCCTATGGCCACTACAGAATACCTCCAGCTATTCAAGATAGCGTCCGCACATTGACAAAAATAATCTTACCCGGTCTAAAGATAAGTGATGATCAACAACCTTTGTGCACAGTGGAGAGTCGTGACCTCTTTCCTGCATAGATTTATACGTATATTTGAGATAAATCTAGAGCTAAAAGACGTGTATTCTCAACCCAGAATGTAGTGTGTAGATGTGGAGTTAAGTGGGGCAGTACGCAGCTCAACAAGTGGGCGGCTTCCACGCACAATAGAGCAAGGACACATGATCAACATATAAACGGCCAGCGCTGAAGATCGTTCTCAGCTGGAACAAAACTTGTGTAAATCAATCCTGGGTATTTGTGACTTCGACATTTCTAGAGGAAATCTTCAGACATCGAACCCTCCTTAATAGCTGCAATTTATTCATGCAATTCGACACTGGGGATTCGACTGATCAATTCGGCCTTCAACGAATAACTCATGAACTTGATAAACGGTCCTTAATGTAGCTCTGTTTAATCTGGATTTTGGGCTCGGTATCAAGACAAAATGTACATGCTCATGCTCAGAATCAAAGAAGTTCCTTCAGCACCTGCTCAGAAGAGGCAGCACGAATCATTACAAACTAATTAATTTGATGCGTGAAATATTTGGCCTGTCCACCTTAGCAACTTGATAAAAGGATTGATGGTCACGCCTTTGTCTTGAGCCTTAGAATACAAATTCGGTCTTGGAACCTTGCACAAGTAAGTAGCTCCAGAATTTATATTTCAAGCTTGCGTTCGTCCCTCCTGCGTGAGTATAAACAAGCTCAGCCTTAGAAGATGGCCCTCCAAGTCGAGCAAATCGACCTCTATGGCTCAAAAATTTCACTGAGAACAGGCAATTAAAATCGGCCTCTAAAAATTTTTTGCTACATGGATGACGACTTAGATCTGGCAATTTTAGTAAATGCGTCTCAGCAAGATTTGGGTTTCAACCATCATCCGAGCCACCCTACACATACGTAATCTTCCACGTCACCTTTCCAGAAATGGAAAACGCATAACTATATGAAAATAAGGCAGATGAATTAGCACAGACACTTTATGGAATCCATTGTTCAACAATTGCGAATGATGATGTCAATCCGCACCAATACACAACTCCCTAGAAAATTTTCCACTAGCAAATAAAATCCTCGAGTCGCTTTTCCAGTCTGCAATTTGTGCACTCTCGCTTTCAATAATCACTTTGTTTATATGCAATAAAATCCTCGAGTCGCTTTTCCAATAGCAATGTGACTCTCTAATAATACCTAGGTCTTTGGTAATCTGACACTCGGCCCTAATGTAATTTGTCGTCCCAAAAAAAAATTCAAATGTTTCTAGACTACAAATAATTCCTTGGCCACAATGATATTTGGTGCCTTTCTCGTCCCTCTTCCAATGATTTCACGACTCCTTTTAAAGTGATATGCAATTTTGGCCAACACTAAACCTTGCCTTTCTACTTCCGTAGTGCAAATTATTTTCTAGAATTGGCTATCATAAGAAAATTTGTAAAGGGGTTAATATTCAGAAACAAATTTCGCGCACACCACTAGATTAGGAGTTGATAATCCTGGTTATAATCTGCAATTGAAAACTGAAACCTGCAGGCTAAGCCAAGACCAAGGCTCTAATAGCATAATGTTCCAAATGAAGAAAATTTGGAACAAACCCTTCACACAAAATTATCATGCACTTAATAGAAGATTGCCATGTAAAAACCCAAATACTATAAATTTGACAGAAATAATAAACCCACAAATTGCATGAAAATCTGATTAAGGGATCACAACATAAACAATGAGAAATGCAGCAACAAAATCCAGTTTTATTATATATAAATAGATTCCAATACAATAGTTGGGAATGGCCCTCCAAGATAATAATGCTAATATCGGCCTCCAAACTCAAACAGGAAATCAATCACTACACCTGTGGATTTTGAATGAATCCACCAAGGGGAGATGGGTGCTCGACCAATCTCGCCAAATCACCTTAGGGTTTCCGTCCTGGGGCTACCAATGGAGTAGAGAAGCAAGTTCTCAACCTTTCATACAAGAAACAATACTCAAATCCAAAATGTCCCCTAATGACCTTCTCCTCCTCTTTTATAGATCTCATGGATAGATCTCCAAGCCTCTAGAAGCATCTTATTTTATTATTTTATTATTATTCTAGAAGCTCCTCCATTGACTTTATCAAGTGACCTTTTAATTTTATTTTATTTCACTTAAGTCACTTTTGGCCCTTTTTCTCCAATTAATTATTTTTCCTTAATTAAATGACTAATTAAAATCATTTTTAACTAAGGAAAATGGAAAATCGCCCACCATACTCTCTTCGGCCATTGGAAGTCTCTTCTCATCATCCCATCTTGTAGATCTTCTCGTTTTGATTCCAACGAGTTATTATACTGAGGCGTTTCATCAATTAATCTCCTCGGAATGCCACCTCGAACATAATTAATTAAGTTATGCCCAATAATAATGCTGATTTTTCAATTTTTTTGGAATGCGACATAACGAAAGGCAAATTGTGCAGATGATGGAATATGCCAAGCGAATGCCATCAAATCCCATAAAAACTCCTCAAAACTCCATTGGGACCCCTGATGACATAAACCTACTCCACTGACCTGGTCATCCCCTGTCGTGGAAATCCACCCTAGTTGTACTATGAAAAAAGAATAAAAATGGGAACATGACAAACCAACATGGAAGTTCGTCAAACATTGAGAGATGCAGAGGAGTTCGTTGGAGCACCTAGGAAGAACAAGAGAGAACACAAACAACCAGACATGTACCAATCATTGGTGGCACACGTTGTTGAACTTTCCATCTATCAGGAGGTTGCACAACATCAGGTGTGGGTAGGTGTCATGGCAGAAGAGTATAGTTCTATCATGATGAATGATGTTTGGGAGGTAGTGTCGAGGCCCGAGGGTAGGTCAGTTGTAGGCTCTCGATGGATCTATAAGATCAAGTATGTTGTAGATGACATGGAAAACTACAAGGCTAGGTTTGTGGCAAAGGGGTATGCAAAGAAGGAAGGTATAGACTATGAGGAGATCTTCGCCCCAGTTGCTAGATATACTTCTATCTAGTTGGTTGTATCTCTAGCAGCACATATAAGATAGCAGATTCACCAGATGGACATCAAGACAACTTTCTTGAATGGGGTGATAGAGGAGGAGGTATATATAGAACAATCAAAAGGCTTCGAAACACATGAGAGGGGCACACATGTGTGCAAACTGAAAAAACCTCTATACAAACTCAAGCAGGCTTGAAGGGCATGGTATGGTTGGATTGACAACTACTTGCAACAGACGGGATTTGTCAAGAGCGATGTAGATCCTAACCTTTACTATTTGATGGTAGAAGATGAGCCACTCATTCTAGTGTTGTATGTGGATGACCTCTTCATAACAAGGTCATCAGGGCTCATAGAGGACTGTAAAAGGATCCTTGAAGTAGAGTTTGACATGAAGGATTTGGGGTTGATGCATAGGCTTGGAGGTACGGCAGAAGAACAAGGAGGTCTTCCTTGGTCAAGGGAGATATGCTACAAAGCTCTTGAAGAGATTCAGGATGCAAGACTGTAGACCTATGTCTACACCAATGATTACCAACTAGAGGAAGATAAATGCAGCAAAGGACGAGGACATTGACCCCACCTTGTATTGACATCTTATCGGTTCCCTCATGTATCTGGTCAACACTAGGCCAAATATTTGCTTCATGGTCAACGCTCTCAGTTACTTTATGGTGGGACTGAAGCGAGTGCATTGGATAGCAATGAGGCACAATCTGAGGCATTTGCGTGACACAGTTGAGTATGGATTGAAGTATACTCAAGGTGATGGTAAGAGCAAATCAAGGTGTTGCTTAAGCGTTGGATCAAGGGTGGTTTCTTAGTGCAACAGGAAGCAGAAGTCTATGGCACTGAGCTTCGCAAAACTAGAGTACATGGAAGCTGGCATGGCCACATGCGAAGCTATATGGATTCGGAAGCTGCTACTAAGCTTATTCAGTCAGAGGTTGGAGGCAACCAATATCTACTGCAATAATCTGAGTTGCATCAGGTTCTTTGAAAATCCAGTGTTTCATGATAGGTTGAAACACATAGATATCTTATATCACTTCATAAGAGATTGTGTACAGCATGGAGCAGCCCAGCTACAACATGGTTCCATAGAAAAGCAGGTTGCACATATACTCACAAAATCTCTAGGGAGAGCTAAGTTTGTATATTTCAGAGAACAAATGGGTATAATGGAGAACCCTTTTTAGTAGTAGATGGATCAATGTTTGGCATAATCACATATTGAGGGATAGTTGCAGTCAGTTGTTGAGGGGCACAGAGAAGCTGCAACGCAAACAGCTACTCAGTAGACAATGCAGAGGCTAGTTGCAGTCAAAGACTTAAGAGACAGTTGCAGCTCAGGGACATAGTTGCAGAGTTTTTGCTTTTAGTTGTAGTAGTTGCAGCAGTAGCAGTAGCATGAGATCAGTGATAGCGCAGAGCAATGTTGGCAGCAGTGTAAGGAAGCACATAGCAGTGTTGGCAACAACTTAGATGTAGGGTGATTAAGCTACAAAGTGGCATATGAATTAGAGTATGTGCAGTGGTTGGTGGACAGTGGAAAATTGTCACAGTTGTCATACATTAGCAGCGTGAGGGAAGATATTATGGGAGACAACACCTTCCTCTCTAAGAGGGAGTATTATTTTTTGTAGCATCAGACAGGTGTTCTTGTCTTGGCTTTGGTCAAAGAGGCTAAGACAGACAAGATATCCAAAACCCATAAAATGTTTTTGGAGAAAACACCCAGAGACAACTCAATTAAATTAATTGATCGATAAGTAAACATTGCCAAAGTCTAACTTAGGGAAATCGATTAATGAAAGGGAATTAATTGAGAAAAGTGAGAATGCTCTAGAAGCTCACATGGATTGAGTTTGAGATGATCTTAGTCATTGGTGAGGATCTAATCATGGTCATTGGTTCACCAAAAAGAGATTATATAAGCAAGATGATGGGATGAAGATATATACACTAATAAAGCGACTTCCTTGGCAGATCGAGCTACCCAATTGCAGAGATTGAGCAAGGGAGCGAAGTTCGAGCCATAAGGGACTCAACAGTAGCAGTAGAGATTTCGGTGGATGTTTCCAATGTCGTAAGAGTCAGCCAGAGGAGGTCGAGTTATTCCACATGAGGCTACGCAGGGACCTGTGCAAAGCCTTAAGAAGGCAGTTCAATTCAGCCAAAGCGAAGGTTAATTCAGGTGCCAGAGACCGGGATACTTTTCCAGAGGGCCGGAGAATCACTTCCAGAGGCAGTAGTAGGTAGGACGTCTTGATCAGAGGTGGATCCGGGGAGTGCATGTGAGGGACTGTGCAACATCTACGTAGAAGCATGTGCAAGGGTCTTAAATAGCCATTTTGAGTGGTCATATTGTTGTTGGATTGCTTGTGAAGGGAAAAATTCCCTCAATATTTTGGCTTGCAATTTCTTTGGAGAGGATTGCCAGTTTGGCATCCAGATTTGTACTTAGAATTTTTGATGTTGGAGAATAATAATAAAACACTCATCTACTGCACCAGTTTTCCCATATTGGGTTTTTTTGGGGACATTTGTTCAAAAATAAAGGTGTCAATTTTGTTGTGTATATGTGCTCTATTTTCTCAGTTCCTGTATTTTATTTTCCCGCGGTATTTTAGGGTGAAGAAATTGCAGTGTGATTTATTCGTTATTTTGTCATAACAAAATAAATTGTATAATTAATCACTTAGAAGAATAAATTCCAGTTGTTGCATTTCAAGGAATTTTCACACCCAGTAAGTTGTACCACCTCCCTCTGCCTTCTAGACCCACTCACTCTACCTCTGGGAAATAGATCCGGCCACTGGCGACAGAAACATGGTCTCTCCGGCAACTCACACTGGGAAAATTGGCTACTCATACTAGCTAATTAAACCTACTTCTCTGCAAATAATTTGATCCCCTTCTTCCCTCTGGAAACTAGAAATCATTGTGGAAATTTTCTCCAGAAAATTTCCTCCCAAATCTCTATTGAATACCTCACTATTGGTGTCTCCCTAGCTTGGAGAAAATTTCCTCCTAAATCTCTGTTGAATACCTCGTTGTTGGTGTTTCCCTAGCTTCAACTGTGCCCTTGTTGAATCACAGCAACTGGGTAAGTAGAACTGCTCAACTCTCTTGATGTGTTCTCCAAACCCCATCAACCCTGCTCTTATAATATTCTTTCGGGCAACCAACAGCCATGATCACATCTCAATCGATGCCTAGGATCATATTGACTCCATCAATTAACTTTTCCAAAAGTCTCTAGAGTAAAATTGACCTCCCTCAATTAATCTAATTTAATTAACCATTTTTCCTAAGTTTGACTTAGGGAAATATTTAATTATGGTTAATTAATTAATTGAGGTGTCTTTAAGGCTTTTCTCGTGAAACTTTTTCTGGGTTTTGGAGATCCTGTGTTCCTTAGCCTCTTACACACTATAGAGATTAGAAACATTGTACACTACTACCTCAAAAATTCACTCCCTCTTAGTGAGGAAGGTGTTCTCCACTACTCCCATATACTCCTTGAAGTAGGCAAACTTTTCCCTACCCAAGGCCTTCGTGAGTATATTAGCCACCTGCTAATATGTGGGAACATGTTGTAGTTGAAATGATATGTGCTTCCACTGCAGCAGTTTGATCTCACACTGTTAATGCCTCTACGCTACATCTGCAATGCTTCTATCACCGCAACTGTGAGTATTGACCTTTACTATGTCACTGCAACTAGCCTTGCACCTGTCTCCCAAGTATCTGATTGTGCATTGAAACTACCTCTGCAACTATCTAACAAGCTTTTCACTACACGTTACTGACTGAACTCATGTAACAACCATATCACAATTGTTTTACAAACCTCCTGCTACTAAATACTTGGGCTCCCGTGTTGTTTTTCCACAATATTAAAGTCTAGGATAGAATCTTAAATCATTTATGTTACCAATCCAAGTATCAAAACAAGACTACTTTGCACAGGGGAATAATATACAACATTAAATCTACTAATGCACAAAATACACACAATTATTTATAATTTTATACAACAACCCAACTTTGTTATATCAACAAACTGATAATACAACAATCTAGGGCAATGTTGCATTAAACGACCCCCTCCCCCTGCAAGGATCCAAACCGGGAACCGCGCCCGTATGGATCCGGGGGGATCTGCAGTTCGGAATTCCAGAACCGCAGATCGGGCCGACATAGACAGTTCCTGGAAATTAAGAACTTTTCCAGCCTAATCCGCGGTTCTGGATTTTCGAATCGGGGATCCAACATTGGATCCGCAGTGAATCGGGAACGGATCCCGAGTGGATCCAAATGGATATGGACGATTCCACAGGGTTCTAAATTTATTTATTTATTTTTTCTTTAACTTAAGTTGGGTTGGGGCTTCTCGGACACTCCCAAGGTGCTCCCTTGATGCTTCCTAGATGCTCCCTCATGGGAATTTTAAATTCTTTCATTTTCATCCTTTTACTTAAATTTTTAGCATTACCATGAAATGACTCAGGATGTTTGAGAGTGGTTCCAGCCTCATTAGATTTCATATGGAGAAAATAGAATTTCATATCCTATTCAAAATTCAACGAACTTAACTGCTCAAATTCGAGGGCGCAATTTTAACTAATAAAAACCCTCAAAAAACACCAAATCAACGGTGAAATGAAAAAAAAAAACTATCAAATTAAAGAGAAAGGAATGATCTTATACTTGGAGAAAACAACTCGTGAAATGGTCCACTGGTCTGATCACAATCTATTGCTGAAGTTTTGGGTGAAAATGCACTTTCAAAGATCTCCCAATGGTAAAAACACAAATGGTAAAGAAATTTTTACTTTTTGAACTTTTATAAGCAAAATAGGCCTATTAAAATAATATTTTTTGCCTTTAGCTTCTAAAAATTCAATTCTTTTTTCTTTAACTATTTTTTGAGCAATTATGATGATTTTTGAGTTTGAATGTGTAGTTTATAGGTTTAATTACGAAAATAGATCATTTTGGTGATGCGTAAACTTTTATCACTTTTTCGGGCTCTTAAAAGTTATGAAAAAGTGAAATATTGGAGTCATATTTAAGCTCTTTTCCAACTCTCAAAATGTGAAACGATTGTCGAGTATGCTTGTTTGTTTAGAACTAGTTAAAGAAAACGAAAAACATCTGTTTGATATAAGTTTAGCCCTTTTACAGATTATGTGGACTATTTACAAAAAAGGTATACTTTGACTAATCATGGTCAAAAGAGTTCTCTCCTACATTATTTTACCCTTTTCCAAGCTTGAGAGACTAAATTTATGAAAAATGACATTTCGGAGTTTACTTATGTTTTTCTTCTTACTCCTTAAAAATGAAAAACACTGAGCTTTACTTTCTTCAGGATTGTTAAAATTTTACGTTGAAAGAATTGAATGAGTGTTCTTTTTTTGTCTTTTTTAAACTCTTTAAATATTAAAATGACATCATCAAGTTGCTCCTCGGCTAGACTCGTAAAATATAAATAGTACATGACTCGTCAATCATAATGAGATTGAATCGCTCCTTAGGGTTCATTAAAAATACTCTGAAGGACTCATTCAAAGGATGAGCTTATAGGACAAGCACATGTTATCATCCTCAAGTTTGCATAAAAATAAAGAGGTACTTGCCAGTAATGGTGGGGGAAATTTGGAAAGAAACATTTGTTTTTATATTGTAGGAACGCAACATGTCGCTATTGAACATGACACTCTGTCACCTTTGTGTCTAGGATGGGAAATCCATTTTTCTCTCAGTTGATCATACCTCATTGAAAGTCTTCAGTTTGGGTTTGGGTCTTATTTTTAGTCAAATGCTACCAGGTCGAAATGTCGTGCCGCCGATATGTTCAAGAGAAGTCCAACCTCAGTCAAAATTACCTTGCAATTCACCACCCTCAATCGCGTAGGCCATCCCTAAGTCAGTCCTGGATCACTCCAAATTTGTTCTTCAAAACTTGACATGAGTTTTGTGTCGTAAGCCCTCCTGCGATGGATCGCTTCCTATCGACTTCAGCTCATTATCTAGGAAGTTGATCTAGAAACCTCCTTTAGTACCTTGGAGTCTGCATGCCTTAATGGCAGATTCCTCGCCTTTGATGATAAGTTCTCATCATTGACCTCCGATCGAATGATTCTATTTGTTCGACTTCAAGACAGTTAATCACACTTCGTAGATTGTATTAAGGTACCTTTAGAACCATTGTCATTCTTGGTGGTCTCTCTCGCACCTGTTAATGGTTCACATCATTGACTAGTAATCAGGTGGTTTCTACCATGTTCGACTTCAAGGCATCCACTCGCATGGTTAGATTCGTACTATGGATCGATAGAAATAAAGACCAAGACCCTAAATCTAGTTTCATTCATCCAGGGTGCGTGGAGTTTTAAATATTCATGATTCTAAAGATGGATCCATATTTAATGGTTGTGTCCATACTATGTCTATTATTGACGTGGATCTTTGTATATTTCCATATTTTTGCTCTGAGTATGGAAATGCCTACCTCAATGATGATTATATGAAGATATTGTATTGTAACCCTTGATTGTTTGTTTCAAGTCTCCAACCATGGTCTCTAATCCAAACTTTGGCATGATAAAGTGCTTCACTCCTCAAACATCTTTTCTGACTTTGCACTTTAAGGGGCAATCTGTTACACATCATTTTGTCACCATTAGGAAAACGACCGTCAATCCGGATCTTTCATTATTCAATGAAGTGTTCTAAGCATTCCCCTGCAATGTTGGAAGGAAAACAATCCTAAAGACAACAAGAATCCTGGATTACATTTCTCAAGAAACCTACTTTTAAGCATTTGCATGGTTTCCTAGCCAATATCTACACAACCGCAATTTTGACCATTGTGGTCTGCACAATATGTGCTCTATATTCCACTAAAAACTGCGCAAATCACTTAACAAGAGTAAAAAATAAAAATTGATTTCCAGAAGCCTTGTTGGAGGAATATTTCCCAACTGAAAGCCTCGAGCCTTTACGTGCTTGGGCCTCATCCCTTTGTTCAGGGAGAAAACTTCCTCTCTTTGTGGAATCCTAATCCCTCTTTTTGAGGATCTTATCCCTTGAGAAAAATATCTCAAAATTCCTCCTCTTGGCCTATAAATTCAACACATACCAGAGGGATAAGGGCATCTGAATGTAAACTTATGTTATTGGAATAGGGCTGGAAAGCTTGTCACCTAAGGGGAGGATTGGAGACTACTAGGAGGAGGCTTACATCATCAATACAAGGTTGTATTGCTTCTTCTTGTTCAAAGATTAATACAATCAATTGTTTCTTTCCTAATTTCACTTGTTTTAATTCCCTTTGCAAAGTTCATTGATATTTTGCATAATTTATAACTGAATATTGGTTTAATCCTATGATATGTGCAATATTGCAATTTTCATTTGCTTTATGTTCCATATTTGTCGATGCTATGCTTTTATGCCTTGTTTGTTTTTGTTTATGAAAATCTTCCTTTGAAGCAACGAGGAAAGGCTTTTGAGAGCATTAGAAGGACTTCCACAGCCATTCCATAGAAAGGTTTGAGGCTCTTGCATATCTCATACTTCATACTTCAGTTGTAAATTAAGGAAAGGTAGCAGTCACTTGTTTTGTTTGTTACTAGATCTCTTTGGAATCTAGGGAGATCACTCTTGTCCGCTAGAGCGATTGTCTGCCATAACAATAGGGGCCCACAATATTCAGTAGTAGGAGGATCACTGTCAGTTGATGTAGTCATATTCTGGAGTGATAGTTGCAGACTAGTTACAGTCAGGTGTCAAGGAGTGCAGGGCAGTGTTGACAATAGAGCAGGAGGCTCAGTAGCAATGCAGATTCCTCAATAATAGTGTAAATGCTAGTAGCAGTCAGATGCTAAGGAGACAGTTGCAACACAAAGACATAGATGATTCAGTGTTTTGGATGCTTCTCAGTTTCATTGGTTGCAATAGAAGCAATAACAGTTGAGAGGGAGTTGTAGTGTAGATGCAGATTTTGTAGCAATATAGCAGTGTCAGTATCAGCACAAATGTGACATTAGAGTTGCGCAGTGGTTGGTGGATAGTGGCAGGCAATGATAGTGGCAAGACATGAACAGCGTGTATGGAGGATGATGTAGAGATAGGGTGTTGTAGCAATACGACACTAGAACATCTTCCTCGCTAAGAGGGAGTATTAGTTTTTGTAGCATTGGATGGTGTTATAGTCTCGACAACTATCAGAGAGGCTAAGAAACACTAGGACTCCAGAACCCAAAAAAGGTTTCAGGAAAATCCACTTAGAAATTCCTTAATTAAGTTAATTAATTAGTAATTAAATTTTTCCTAAGTCTAACTTAGTGAAAATGATTAATTAACAACAATTAATTGAGGAAGGTGAGATTTCTCTAGAAACTCACACGGATCGACAAGGAAATAATCTCATCCATTGATTAAGTGTTAATCTTGGTCGTTGGAGTCCCATCTGGATATTATAATAAGATTCAATGGGTAGATAGAAGAACACACTTGAGATCAATTTCCTTGGGCAATTCGACTTTCCAAATAGCAACAACATTATACTATAAGAATTCGAACTAGAGAGGGGATGCAAAGATAGAGAGGGGCAATGACAGTGAGCCTAAACGAATTTTTCCAGTTTCGAAGAGTCAAAAATAGGAGGCTAAGAATATTCTCCAGGAGGTTGTGCTCAAGTGAGTAGTTCGATTTAGCTGAAGGGGAGGACATCTTTAGTTCTAAAGTCTAGGACCAAGAATATTTTCTAGAGGGTCAAAGAAGCATTTTCCCAGTCAGCATAGGCAAGAAAGCTAGTTGGTATCTGATTCAGGAAGAGCGTTTGGCAGGCTGCACAGACGTGACGCAAAACTTGTGCAGGCTAGTTTGGACAACTAACTTTTCAAAGGTCAGACAATGTCGAGATTACTGAAAGAGAGGGTAAAATCCCTTAGTATATTTTTTCCAGTGTTTCTCTTGGGTAGATTCATCAGTTTGTTGACATTTATTGTAATCAGAATTTCTCACTACTGCTTTATAATAAAAACCCTCAACTACTACATTGGTTTTCCTGCATTGGGTTTTTTCGAGGACTTTTGTCCAAAAATTATCCAAAAACAACATAATTGGCTATTTGCTCAATTTCTTCAAATATTAACTAAGGTTGTTTCTAAGTGAATAAAGTAATAAAAATTGATTTTTATGTGCCTTAAACTTAAAAACTTGAAATCTGAAATCAACCATGAGCAGTTGTTGGGCGCAGGATCCCCCAAGGGGAGTTTTGGGGCTTAAAGCCCAGATTTTGGTCAAAAGATGTAAATCCGATTTAAATACTCTGCATTTTGTAGGCACAGAGCGCGAAGTTCATACATGAGTCATAGGCTTGTCCGCCCACTTTTTTTAATGTAATGTCAGCTTTAGAGATCTACCTATGGTTCGCGGACCATGGGATTGTATAAATAGAGCGAGGCTCTAAGTTGTAAAAGAAGTAGAGAATGAAGGATGGAGAATTGAGTCTTGTCTGAAGTGTAGAGTTGAGTCTTTGGGTCATAGAGTAGGAGAAGGCTCTGCAACTGAGTGTGCAGAGGCCTAGTAGTCCACAGCCGAGTGTGCGGACCCCTGCAGCTGAGTGCACAGGGTGAGTCGAGTCGGTAACCATTGAAGCATTAATAAAGAGAAGTTTCACATTAATTGTGTGTATCTATTTTCTGTTTTTATGCTTTGAGTATATTGGGTATGAATTGCATTTTCACTATTTAAATGGTGTGCGAACTTATATGATTGTGTTGATTAAATAAATGTTTGATAAGTATCTGTTTATGAAAAGATAAATAACAATTGCAAGAAGATAAGCAAGATCTGTGGTGTAACTTGGGGAAATAGCTTAGATTGCTGCCATAAACAACGCAAAAGCACCTAAGCCCCTGGTGAGGTCTGCCGAAGGCGGTTATAACAGATCGCGAAAGTACCGTAGGTAAGGATAGTGCATGAAGTGACCTGCGCGAAGGTATTCACAGTTGGACTAAATCGACCCCTCAGACATCTCGAGGGTGCAGAAACTTGGTTCCAGCATCCCCCCATACTGCTTTGGGTGAGACTTCAGTCCACGCTCCACGGACAGATGCCGAAAGGACCAGTAGTGTAGGGATTTGTTTGACTAATTAACTTCGAACCTGGGTCAGGGCCCCTCAAGCCAACAAATGGTTCCGTTGTCTTGACTAGAATTTGCATAGAGATGTCTGATGTCGTATCATTGGAATCCAACTAAGAAGGAAATTGAAGCTTGGTTGGATAGGAGAATTTACGAGTTCGCGGCACAGGAGAACAGGAACCCGCGACTGACAAAAGAAGAGTGGTTAGACTGCTACCTATACAAAGATCTACGAAATCTTCTTCGCATCTTTTCCTATTGAGTTGTATGAGTGGATCGCGAAGCTAGCAGATAGCCAGGGAAGGTGGAAACTCAACAATCCTATTGTGTGGACCCTAGAGTTAGTGTGAAGGTTGGAAGCATCGAAGGATAAGATCGTGTGCACCGTTGATCACTAGCTCGATTGAATTATAGGAGGATTCATTACTGAGTTCGCAGTTGACACCTCAGTTAGCTACAACGAAGCAGAGTGACGCTTTCTCAAAGGACCGTGAGGTAAGTACGTAAAGTCTCTGAATACTTGGATTAAAATGCTATTGTGTGAAAAGAGGGTTATGCAATTACCTTGATGTTCGGAGCTACACGAAGCAAAAAAACCTATAGAAACGAAGGAAGTAAGGGACCAGAGAATAACCCTTTGATTTCACCTCCGCGAGGGGACGAGGAAGATCTCGCGAAGGTCTCGCTGCGAAGTGCGATCCATCTGATAAGGAAAAGGATTCAGCAAATACCACCCCCACCCACACCACCACCAGCTTCACCGCCTTCACCTCCATCTTCACCCGTACCACCTCCACCACCACCGCGAGTCAATATGGAAAGCATGATAAAGTTGTCTGTGTTCAAGGGAGTGGGAAATGAGGATCCAGACCAATTTTGGTTCGTCATAAGAGCCGTATGGGAAGCGCAGGGAGTTACAGATGACAATATAAAAAAAGCGACACTAGTTAGCGCCCTGCAGGACTGCGCGCTGACCTAGTATATTAAGCACTCCAATGATAATCCAAATGCGGGAATCGCGGATATCCAAGCAGCGCTAAATAGATAATTTAGCAGGCTGAAGTCTGAAGCACAGTCGATCATTGGATTCAGAGAAATCATGATGCTACCAGACAAGACTCCTTGTGAGTTGGATCAGAGGTTCAATTGTACGATTCGCGAAGCTAATATGAATCTGACGGATGGACAACATCGCAAATGGTTTGTAGCATCGCTAACACCACATTTAAGGAGTGCATTATCGCAGCAGATGTTAACGACTCAGGCAAAGGCCTTAGAGATCGCGATGAGACTGCATGAGACCCTGATGCAGGATCCTAACTTGGGAGTTCAGCAGATCCATGCATAGTTGAAAAACTTATGCCTTGAGATGCAGAGTTTGAAACAGGACGGAACAGCTAAACCAGAAGTGCGCGAAGAGGTTGTGGTGCGTAACATGCAAGGGTCAGGGTCATGATAAGGACCACTACCCGGTGTTCGCGAATTACCTCATGGGAGGAGGATTGATGCCGTTAAGGCCGGAAGCACAAGCAAGACCTAGTGCAGCACCTACTTTGTGGTGCGCAATTTGTCAAATCGGTAGAAAGCATGCTACGGACAACTGCCATTTGTTAAAGAAGTGCACGCAAAACTCGCAACAGTGGTTTTGTAACTTTTGTAGGTCGGTGGGACACGATGAGTGCACTTGTAGGAGTTATGAGTTGATGATGGATAGAACTCCCACCTACAGAGTTCAGGCCGAATCGCGGCCCCTAGACCCGAATGCAGGAGTGGTGCGAACAGGATTTCAGGGGCGCAGATGAGGCCGAGGTGGAGGAGGACCTGGAAGAGGTCGCGAACAGCTGATATGCTACAATTGCGGATGGCCGGGACATTATGTCTGCGTTATACGAACCTAACGCGTCTATCATATCTGTATTGTACCTTGTTTGATCATGAGACGGAAGATTGTCCTACGCTGATAGCTTGGATACACGACAAGGGAGCGCTACCACCTCCCCCGACTCAGAACTTGCAGATGATGAGGTCTGAGCCATGCAAGGAAGATCCAAATGTGAACATTGTGCTCCGAAGTGGAATCGCGATGGGAGATGACAAAGGTAAACAACCTGAAGATAGTATTTGGGTTCGCAAAGCTCCGGCGAAAGAACCGGAGTTTGATTTGGAGTGCACTCGGGAAACCTTCATGGAAGCTAAGAAGAGCTTCACTGGTGCCTCCATTTCAAGAAGTAATGCCTCCACTTCAAGAAGCAAGGATAAACCGGAGTTGGAGATGGACCCATCTATGATCACAATGTTCTTGGAAACATGCATGAAGCTATTGCGCGACAGTAAGGCTGTAAAAGGATTGCAGGAACTCATTAACAGATGTGCTCGGGCTGCGCCAGGAGAACCGCGCGTAGTCTGGAACATTGAAAAGCATACGCCGAGGACTGGAAGAGAAATGAGGTTAATTGCGCAAATTAGAGAATATGAGATAGACCAAGTAATTCTGGATTTAGGATCGGATTTGAACGTTCTACGGAAGCAAACATGGGATCACATGGGGAGACCTACACTGCAATGGTATCCTATTCAGCTGCAAATGGCGAACCAGCAGAAGATAGTACCTATGGGGAGATTGCAGGGAATTACTATGGATATTAAGGGAGCGAGCGCGCTAGCAGACTTTGAAGTAATAGAGATTGTTGATGAGAGAAATCCATACCCCACGCTCTTAAAAATTCATTGGGCCACTGACATGAACAGGGTGATTAATCTGAAGAAGCGCAAGATGATTTTTGAGAAGAAGTCTCTGCGCGTAGTTATACCCTTGGACCCTGCTGAAGGATCGCGCTATACAGAGACGGTGTGCGACTATGAAAGCGATGATGATTTGGACTGCATTTATAAGATAACAACGCGAAACCAGGACTAGGTGAATCCCACTGCAGATGGCCGACTTGCATGGGAGCGCGAGAGCTCTTGTACTTCGGATTCAGATGAGGAGATGGAGCGATGGCAGAACCGGTTACATGAGGTGACTACACTGAACTGTAATATGATGACAAGATCATTGCGCTGCGTATTAACGGAAGTGAGGGATCTGCCTACTTATGATGGGTTAAGTGAGGTAGATACTTTCCTAGATAAGTTTGAAAGGCAGGTGCCGAAAAAGCAACGCTTCCAGGCTTTGAATTGGGTATTGCATGCTACGCCCGCGAGGTGGTGGGGTACGCACAAAACGAGCTTTGATGACTGGCGCAAATGTAGAAGGATGATGCACATGCATTTTGGGAAGCCTGAGATGTGACTAACAAACAAATATGATGGATGGGAGGATCCGCATGCACACTTGGCCAAGTGGACGAAGGTCTATGGAAAAAAGCCACAACTTGAGTGGATGCACCTGTTATGTCATACCCTAGATGTTATACCCATGAATTGGTATATAGAGACGGAGCTCCAACATGGGACAGGTGAATGGGATATCCTGTGCGAAGGGTTCATGCTGACCTTCAGTTTTGAGGATGGATGGGGGGACAGTATTGATGAAGAGTTACAAGAGATAAAAGCAGCCATCTTTAGGATACCGCAGGAGCCTTTAGCCCTGAGTCAACCTAAATGGGCTACTCAGTTGAGTTGCACGCTAGAATGTTATAATGTAACTACTGAAGAGGTGTTTCCGGGAAAACTAGTGTCTTTTCGATCTGCTAGTCCCACTAAGATTGGCAACTATCTTAGAAACAAACAATCAAAGCAATTTGCAATTTCCTCTATGTATGATAGATAAGAGAGAAGCAAAGGGACTAACCTGGATCTTCCGCTTGACTCCTTGCTTGATTTCTCTTTCCCTTGATAGAGATTGCAACTCCTCTCCTACTTGTCCCGCTTAGAGAATACCTGTAGAATCAAAGTAACAAAACACTATCAAGGCATCTCGATCTATGATATCATAAACAATGCAGAATCAGAAATACATTGAACATACAATGACATTCACAAATAACAAGATTCACAAGTACACAATTGTATGGAGGAAAACTCAAAGAACTTTATTAAAATAGAAGGGAGAATTACAACCCAGCTGTCTGATCCAGCATCAAAGCCCTCTTCAACTCATGAAAAGAAAGATCACACAACAATACAATGCCTCTTTCTCAAAGACAAACTATCAGCGCTTCCTTACAAATTACAAAATTCTAGCCTCTAGATCTCTCAGATGAGGGATCCATTTATAGATGTTTGCAAAGGTGTGAGTCATCTCTGGGTTTTTGATTAGTGTCATTCCACTTGTATTTCTTGGTTCCACTTGGAGATTTCTTGGATCTCTTACTCATCCCTGGGCGAATTCAGAGAGGCAAGTGTCATAGAGGAAGTTTCTAGAAGATTCCATGAGCGTCCACTTAGCAAACTGTCTCAGACATTTGTCCGTTCTCGCTTATCGCACCCCACAGAAGGCTTCTTCAGTATGCATCACACCTGGCTAGTGTAGGAGTCAGTATGCATCGCACCCTAACCATGGAGCAGTCAGTATGGTCCTGTTTTGGCCAGTTCTGAGTGGTTTTTCAGGTGGAACTTCTAGGGAATGATGTAATCATTTGACCATGATCCTTTAGGGTATGAAACAACACTTTTAGGGGTTAAAGAGCCCTTGGTTTATGGACATATAAGTTTGGGGTTGCGGTGCCCAAATATGTCTACAACAGTTTCCCCCTAAAGCATAAAGTCGTAAATCTTTTGATGTTGGGTGAAATGCTTTATCATGAGGATCCAAGGTATTCGAACTGGAAGATGACCTGTATAAGATACAAAACAATACATCATCATCATATTATTTTCATGATGTAGCTGAGGCGGGCATTCCCATGCTCAGCTTTATAAATTCATTTTCATGTAAATAGGACAGATAATCGTCTGCAGTTGCACACTGATGATTCTTTATATGTAGAGTCATCATACCTTAGCTTGGATGATCATCTTTGCAACTTCTGTGTACATTTTATGTCTTTATATGCCTGAATACATCGCAGCCCGGATGGATGAAACTATATCCAGGGTCTTCAAACTTGTTCAATCTTCGCCCGATGTACAAGTCGATCCATGTGAAAAGATGTTCTGAAGTCGAACATAGAAGGACATCGCCTGATTACCAGCCAATAATGTAAGCTGTTAATAGGCGCGAGAGGAATAACTGATAATGATAATGATCCTCAAGGTACTACAGTACAATTCACATGGTGTGAATATATGATCCGATGTCGAACACCACGTAAAATCTTTCGGTCGAAGTCCATTGATGTAAACCTGTCGCCGGAAGTGAGAAACTTTCCATTGAGGCATGCAAGCTTCAAAGTACTGAAAGGGTTGTTTCTAAGTCAACTTCTTGGATAATGAGCTGAGGTGGACAAGAAGTGACCCGTCGTAGGAGGGCCTTAATGTATCCCACATCTACAACACGAAACGTAGCAAATGATTTTCTGGAGGTAAAAACAATTTGATGATACAAGGTTCAGGAATGGCGGTCATGAAAAATGGAGGGTGAAGGTATTGCAGCGGATGAGGCATTAACTGGATGGTGAATTCTCTGAATGACTTCTCTTGAACATATCGGCGACACTGAGATGGATTGGTAGCGTTAACCCCAAAATTGGATGGTATGGAGGATTAATGGTGAAATGACCGGTGAACGGAATAACCCAACCCGAGTCAATCAGGGTGATGTAGTGAAAGTGTCATGTTCAAGAGTGACCTGCTATCAATAAAGTTCTTCAAGTTTTCTTCCCTTTTTTCCCCGGTCATTGCTGACCAGTGCCTCTTTATTTTTGTCAAGCTTGAGGAGGATAACATATGCTTGTTCTATAATTTGCCCTTCAGGCAAACTTGCCGCTATGTTTTAGCGAGCCTAGTGATAGTGAAACTCGTTCTTGTCTGGGTGGACAAGTTTGTCGCTATTATTTTAACGAGTTTAACGACAATGATAACTCAGTCATGTTTAGATAGTTTGAAAAGGGACGAAAAGGAAACTCCCGCTATCCTTTTTCGTAGCATAATCCCTTAAGTCCTAAAAAGGATAAAATAATACGAAATGGATGATTTTTTGATAACTTTAGCAAGCCGAAAAGACAAGCGCTCGATCTTTTTTGTGGGATAATCCCTCAGGTCTGAAAAAATTAAAATATACCAGAGGGATGGCGCTTCCAATCACTTTAGCGAGCTGGAGAGGCCAATTGCTCGACAATCTTTTCATATTTAGCGAGTCTGAAAAGTGTTTAAAATGGACTCTTTTTTTGAGGAACGAGTGGCGTTTAGGGTAGCGATCTAGTTCCGGGTAATCTTGGAACTTCTCAAAACATGGTGATGTGAAGAGGTTGGCTAACAGGACCACTCATCGCAGCTGTTCCTCAAAAGGGTAAACAATCAAGTGGAAGCGTTTGATCGGCCAAAAGGATGGAGGTGATGGCAGAACACAACCAAGGCTCAAAAGGCTGATAGCATGGCAATCACAGAGGTCGTTTACTGAAGGCGGGTTTATTTTTTAATGAGCTTAAACCTTGTGTTAACATATGCTTAGTGGTAGGTTTATTTTTTAACGAGTTTGAACCTTGCAGAAACATTGCTCATTTTTAGTTTTTCTTTTCATGTAAGCTAGAAACGATAAAATTAAAAAGCTAAAAAGCTAGAAAAACTAGAAAGCTAAGGAACTACTGAGGTTAGGTAGGATGGTTTCATCAGTAGCTGGACAAAACACTTCCTTTGCTTTGTCTACAGCGCAGACAAAAGTGAATGGTGTGTCAGACCAATCACCTAACCTAAGAAGTAAAGACTAAACAGCTAAAAGCTAAAAAGCTAAAAAGCTAAAAAGGCTAGAAAATGAAATTGAAAAAAATTGCATGCCCCCAGCATGAAGAAAAGGAGAGTCTCTTAGTAACCATATGAAAATCGCTATGGTTAAGTAGGATGGTTTTAGTCCACGGTCAAAACACTTCCTGGGCTTCATCCACATAGTGGACAACGGTGAATGGTGTGGGTCGGCACTTCCAATCACATAACCTACAAGGAAACTTATCTTTTCAGCTGGGTTCGTCTCAAAATAGACAAGGGTGCATGCCCCCTAAGCTTCGTTACATTCACTAGATTACTCCCAACAACCAAGTGGATGGAATGAAGGTTGAAGAGACATTCTCGATGCAAAAGGACCATTTAGGGATGATGATCAACTTGGAGCTATGCTTGAACGGGGGAATGAAAGCTGGTCAACAATGACAATTTTGCCTTCATGTGGAAAACACATCATTCGAAAGAGTGTTGAAACAATAGCTTCCATGTTATAAACATCGTCACTTCCAAGGAGTAGATTGTAATCTAACAGTCCTTGGACTACCATCACGTTCAAGTGAACGGTTTTCCTTCTCAAAGTTATGGGTAATTTAAGAAGGATCCCTAACAGTCAACTGGTTCCTTTGTTGAAGCCTGACAAATTGTGTATGACAGGCATAAGTGATGGCGAACCATGCGCTTTCCAAGAGGTTGAGGAAAGGATACTCACTGATGCCCCTTCATCTATGATAGTGCCAGACATGATCATTTTGTAAACTTATACTATGATTCAGAATGGTAGATTAGAAGGAAGGCGGGATCTTGGTAGTTGATTCCAATCAAAGGAAGTGACTAGACTACTTGGAGGGGTTATCGAATAAACGGTTGAATGAACCCCTTGGACTGGGGAATTTTCCTCCTGTTGTAAAGGAACGGGCAGACCCCCAAGTTCATTAGACTCTGTATTAACAAAAAGAATTTGAATGTGTCATTCTCATTCTCTTTGGAAATTGTATCATCCGAAGGTGGACCTTCTGAAGGCAAGATTGGGTCGATTGCCATCTCGACCTGCTGACTTTGGTCCGATATGGACTCCGAAGGTTCACTCTCAATGATAGGCATTCGACCGATGATTGAGTTATGTCAGTCAGATTTTCAACTAGTAAAGGACTTGAGGTGAGTTTCTTGTATCCAGGTGGAAGTCGCTGCGGTGAAGCAGAATGGCTATGCAAGATTCTCTTGGCCTCATCCAAAAAAGGACAACGGGGAAGGTGATGGTCTCCTTCACATAATCAAAATGGAATTTTGACCTTTCCTTTCTGTCCAGGAACTTCATTTTCACTAGTTGATGGTGTGTTGTCAACATGATTGCCAGAGGTTGATGACACCAGATGGTGCGAACGGGGAGACCATTCTCTCAAGATCCGTGGAATGCAAGGACAATCTCGATGAAAATGGTTTCCTTTGCAAATTAGACAAGGATATTTAGGAGATTTAGTGTGTGGATTTTCACCAGATGATTCATGGTTGCCCCCTTGTTTAACTGACTTCTTTTTCTTCTTCTCCTTCCCTTTCTTCTGCTTCTCAGCCACTTGGTTATTAGTATCACTATTTTCACCAAGTGAAGAGGAAGAAGGGGAGGGAGAAACAAACGAAGTAGAAGGTGAAGGGTCAACTTCAGTATCAAATGGTTGCTAATTCGATTACTGAGGAATTACAGTATTTTGAACGACAGAGGTTGAGAATAGCCATACCGGCAGACCAATTGTGATTCCTGGAAGGGACAATGTGGCCATATACGGAGCACCAATATTTCCCAAAGAAGAAAATGGACTAGGATTCCCCTCAAGAGGGGTTCCTTGATTGGTGGACTCCATTCTCTCAACCTAAGATCAATGAAGGAACAGGGATGTTATTCCAAATTAAATAAATTTTAATGACGCTTTGACACAACTTTGCTTTTTCAATTTTTAAGAGTCAAGAAAAAGCTAATGATGACTCTAGTCCCCTTCGATTTTTAATGAGCCTAAAGTGACAAGTGCTCAGATGGACATTTTCTTTTAAGGAATCGAAAAGGAATGAAAGTGATTGCTCTGGAAATCTAGACAAAGGGATTACCAAACCAATCGCAAAACTGCAATATACACCTTGGTGATAAATTAAAGAGAAACTACCAAGGACTTATGTACGACAATCAATCTTCCCAAATGTTGTGTTCAGTGCATTGTGATCAATAGGGCGGCAGACACGGCTTCCTCTGGATCAAGGATATGAGCCTATTGTGGTCTCCCAATATATACTCGACGGTGCGGAGAGCACAAGTCTGTGCTAGTACTTGTCGTATCAAAGAGGAGGAATCACCCAACCTTCGATGAAAACGATAGTTACTAGATTTTACGACGCCGGAACACGTCTCTAGCCTAGACATCTAGATGTGTTGCGTTAGGTTCCAAAGTGTTGTTAAGTTCATTGAAATTTATTTTAGAGTTGATCTTGCTTAGAAGTTTGCCTTTCAAGGTTCACCACGTGATGTAGATGTAAAATTCCTAAATATGCGATCTAAAATGATAAACAGTCGTTGTTTACCTTTTAGCAATGAAAATCCTAGCTACTAAGGAAAGAAGATTACAATTCTTTCAAACTGAGAGCAAAGAGCACACACTAAATGCACTTTTCCTAAATCATTCTTCGCACACAATCTAAATGCAAATGCAAATGCATGTATTTGTTTTTCGTTCCCTTTAATGTGAAGAATGCCAAAAAAGGAAAACTGAGTATAGATCTGAAATATTTTTCTTCAAAGCGACATTTCGACAATTTTCTTTTCAAAATGAAAGGAATACTTAAACAACACTTTTCAATTTCGAATAGAAGATGTTTTTGACACTTCGAATATCAATAAATCAAATCAAATACATGGCAAAAAGTTCAATCGACTATCTAGAGAAAGAACACTTTACGACAATTCTCTTTTTTGAAACAAAACGACTGTTACGACAAATTTTGCACCAAAATGACAGTTCGATTTAAGCTATTTTTTGACAAAGGATCATAAATGATGGACAAATACATAAAAACATTTACTAATCCTGGTTAATGGAGGTTTATTTATGTAAAGAAAGGAGGCTTCAGCAATGAGATACTGTTCATAAGCAGCAAAACAATTAAACAGAGTTGAAAACAAGGATAAAAAACCCAAATTTCAAGGAGAGAAATAGGATTACTCAGTCATCGCACCTGTGCTTCACAGAAACAGGGATGCATCTCACCTGCTACACTCGGGAGGTGCGATGCATACTGGCTTCCAGTGATAGACAGTGCGATGGGCCAGGGAGTGAAACTAAGGTGGGTTTTTGCTCAAATTTGCAGCTGAGTTCAGTGATTTAAGCTGAGCTATGATGGACAGTAAAAATAAAAGTACAGAGGAATGATCTTGGGAGGTTACTGAGCTACCACAAGGGCGTTTAGAATGCTTGTAAGTCAGATGTTCAGTTCATAAACTAAACCAAAGATTGACTGAAGCAACATTCATCTACTATGCACTTGCAGAGCAAGAGCAGTTCAAAGGCTATCTGGCTAACTTTAGGCTCCGTCTATAATTTATAAAGCAAACAACAATAATAAACAAAAAAATTATTCGCTCCCTAGCAGAGTTGCCATTTTGTTTCCAATAAAACTAGTGTCTTTTCGATCTGCTAGTCCCACTAAGATTGCAGCTATCTTAGAAACAAACAATTAAAGCAATTTGTGATTTCCTCTATGTATGATAGATAAGAGAGAAGCAAAGGGACCAACCTGGATCTTCCGCTTGACTCCTTGCTTGATTTCTCTCTCCCTTAATAGAGCTTGCAACTCCTCTCCTACTTGTCCTGCTTAGACAATACCTGTAGAAACAAAGTAACAAAACACTATCAAAGCATCTCGATCTATGATATCATAAACAATGCAGTATCAGAAATACATTAACATACAATGGCATTCACAAATAACAAGATTCACAAGTACACAATTGTATGGAGGAAAACTCAAAGAACTTTATTAAAATAGAAGGGAGAATTACAACCCAGTTGTCTGATCTAGCATCATCCTCCCAACATCAAAGCCCTCTTCACCTCATGGAAAGCAAGATCACCGAACAATACAATGCCTCTTTTTCAAAGACAAACTATTAGCACGTCCTTACAAATTACAAAATTCTAGCCTCTAGATCTCTCAAATGAGGGATCCATTTATAGATGCTTGCAAAGGTGTGATTCATCTCTGGGTTTTTTATTAGTGTCATTCCACTTGTAGTTCTTGGTTCCACTTGGAGATTTCTTGGATCTCTTACTCATACTTGGGAAAATTCAGAGAGGCAAGTGTCATAGAGGAAGTTTCTAGAAGATTCCATGAGCATCCACTTAGCAAACTGTCTCAGACATTTGTCCATTCTCACTCATCACACCCCATAGAAGGCTTCTTCAGTATGCATTGCACCTGGCTAGTGTAGGAGTCAGTATGCATCGCACCCTGACCATGGAGCAGTCAGTATGGTCCTGTTTTGACAAGTTCTGAGTGGTTTTTTAGGTGGAACTTCTGGGGAATGATGTAATCAGTTGACCATGATCCTTTAGGGTATGAAACAACACTTTTAGGGGTTAAAGAGCCCTTGGTTTATTGACATATAAGATTGGGGTTGCGGTGCCCAAATATGTCTATAACAAGAGGAGGATCAGGATCCAAGGAATCTTAACATTCCAGAGACAGAAGGCCATCGCGAGGTTCAAGGACCACAGATTGAGAACCCTAACATAACCACGCTGGTAAAAACAAAGCAGGTGAACATTGGTACCGAGGCCGAACCTAAGTTTACAAAGCTCGGCGACTGCTGGGACAACGCGACGATGGATAAGGTCGCTGAGTTACTCCGTGACTACTAGGACTTATTCCCGACCAAATTTACAGAGTTAAAGGGAATCATCGGATATTTAGGAATGATGAGGATCATGTTAAAGCCCGATGTGAAGCCAGTTAAGTAGAGGCCTTACCGCTTAAATCTGAAATACAAGGAGAAGGTCCACGTAGAACTAGAAAAAATGCTCGCAGCAAGAATCATTGAGCCGGTGGAAGAATCCGACTGGGTAAGTCCAATGGTGGTGCAAGAAAAGAAGTAGAAGGACGAGATAAGAATATGCGTGGATCTCAGAAAATTGAATGACACTTTTGTGCATGATCCATTCCCAACTCCGTTCATAGATGAGGTGTTGGACAATGTTGGTGGGCATGAAGCATATTCTTTCACTGATGGGTTCTCAGGGTACCACTAGATCAAAATCCTGCTAGAGGATAGGAGCAAGACAACCTTCGCGATTGAGTGGAGTTGGTTTCAATACACTGTCATGCCATTTGGGTTGAAGAACGCGCTGGCCATATTTTTGTGCGTGGTTGTTGCAACATTCAAGAAATATATTCATAAGTTCTTGGAGGTTTATTTTGATGATTGGACTATATTTGAGTTGGTTAAGCACCATGTAGCGAGCTTACGCTTGATGCTGGATACTTGCCAAAGATACCAAATCGCGCTTAACCTCACGAAATGTGTGTTCCTTGTTCCTTTTGGGAACCTATTAGGACATGTGGTTTGCAGACAGGGACTGATGGTAGATCCCGCGAAGATTACGGTGATTCTAAATTTGGAAGCGCCGCGAAGTGTGAAACAGTTGCGCACTACGCTGGGACATACAGGGTACTACAGAAAGTTTATCAAAAGTTATGCCCAAATCACCACGCCAATGGAGAAACTGTTGAAGAAGGATGTTACATTCTGCTGGAACGATGACTACAAGAAAAGCCTGGATATATTGAAGGAAAAGATGGTCACTGCACCGATTCTTGTCTTCCCAAACTGGGACAAAGAGTTTCATGTCCATGTTGATGCATCGTGTATAGCGTTGGGAGTGGTACTAACACAGGATGGTGGAGAGGGCTTGGATCACCCTATCGCATTCACGAGTCGCAGATTGTCTAAAGCAGAAAAGAATTATTCCACCACTGAACGCGAGGGACTGGCTATGGTGTATGTGCTCCAGAAGTATCGACACTACTTGTTGGGAGGTCACTTTAAGATGTATACAGATCATTCTGCGCTGAAGTACTTGGTCAATAAGCCTGTGTTGGGGGGCGTATATGCAGATGGCTTTTATTGTTCCAAGAATATGACTTTGAAGTTGTTGTGAAACCTGGACGATTGAATGCGGGACCAAATCACCTGTCGCGCATTGAGACAGGAGAGGAACCTACTAGTCTAGAGGAAGGATTACCCGACGTGTAGCTCTTTGCTATGCACATAGCAGATGGACATTTTGAAGATATAATTCACTTTCTCACGACTGGAACTGTGCCGAAAGGATACTCTGTCTAGCAGAAGAAGGAACTAGTGGTGCGCGCAACAGATTTCTCTATCATTGCGGGGCACCTATATAAGATGGGGAATGATGAGATATTGTGAAGGTATGTACCTGAATTTGAATGAAGCAATATCCTCGTGGACGCTCATGGGGGTGTTGCGGGAGGACATTATGCAGGAAGAGCAACCGTGTAGAAGATTCTCCGCGCAGGGTTGTGGTGGCCGACCCTTCATCAGGATTCAAAAGCACATTGCAAGGCTTGTGATGTATGTCAAAGAATAGGTAAACCATCGCAGAGGGATGAGATGCCTTTGAATCCGCAAATGATGTTGCAGCCCTTTGAAAAGTGGGTGATCGACTTCGTAGGACCTATCAAACCTCAAGGAAAAACAAGCGGGATATATATTATCACTGCGACAGAGTACCTGACTCGTTGGGTAGAAGCGCAACTGGTAAAAGATTGCATAGCCGCGACGACTGAAAAGTTTCTATTTGAACATGTATTGACACGATTTGGATGTCTGAAGATATTGATGAGCGATCGTGGTACACATTTCTTGAACGAGACGACTAGCACGCTGACAGAAGAATTTCAGGTGTATCATCAAAAAAGCACACCGTATCACCCACAAGCTAACGGGACAGTAGAAGCGTTTAACAAAGTACTGGAGACTGCGCTAACCAAGGTATGTGATGCACAACGAAGTGATTGGGGACCTGCGCATACCCGCAATATTATGGGCTTATAGGACAACATGCAAGACACTGATGGGACAAACACCTTTCTGGCTGATTTATGGAGTGGAAGTTGTAATGTCGATGGAATACATTGTGCCTAGTTTGCACATAGCAGCGCTCACAGGTATGACAGGCCGCAAAGCCCTAGAGGAGAGGCTCACACAGTTGGAGGAACTCGAGGAAGAACGATTTTTGGTTGGCTTTCACCAACAGGTACAAAAGCAGCGTGAAAAGGCTTGGCACGATCGACATATTAAGTTGTGCACCTTCAAGGTGAACGATTTGGTGTTATTGTATGATAGTAAGTTTGATAAATTCTTGGGAAAACTCAGAATGCATTGGTTGGGACCGTATGTTATTAAGGAGGTCACAGACGAAGGCACAGTGCAGTTGGTAAAGTTAAATGGAGAACCTTTTCCAGGAAAAGTGAATGGTAGTCGGTTGAAGCCATACACGGGTGGCCCAGCTATCTGACTAGTTGACAAAAGCATAGTCTTCGCGCTCCAAGTAGCTGAAAGGAGGCGCAAGACTATAAACAGGTGCAAGGTAGCAGTTCAGCTACAAAAATCTCTAAACAACACGTTTAGGAAGTACAACGGGTAGTTGCTCAGTGCGTTGCCAATCTTGCAGCGGTCCAGGCAGAGTTGGGTGGTCTTTGCGCGAAGATCTCTGCACCAACAGAGTGACTCAAGGGCAAGTCACGATGTTTATGTTGGGGGCCTATTGGTCGCGGGATCCCCTAAGGGAAGTTTTGGGGCTTAAAGCCCATATTTTGGTCAAAAGATGTAAATCCAATGTAAAGACTCCGCATTTTGTGGGTGCAGAGCGCAAAGTTCGTAGTCTAAAGTGTAGAGTCAAGTCTTTGGGTCATAGAGTAAGAGAAGGCTCTGCAGCTGAGTGCACAGAGGCCTAGTAGTCCGCAGCTGAGTGCACAGACCCCTGCAGCTGAGTGTGCAGGGTGAGTCGAGTCGGTAACCATTGAACCATTAATAAAGATAAGTTTTGCATTAATTTTGTGTATCTATTTTCTGGTTTTATGCTTTGAGTATATTGGGTATGAATTGCATTTTCATTGTTTATATGGTGCACAAACTTATATGATTGTGTTGATTAAGTAAATGTGAGATAAGTATCTATTTATGCAAAGATAACTAAAAATTGCAAGGAGATAAGCAAGATCCACAGTGTAACTTGGGGAAATAGCTTATATTGCTGCTATAAGTAGCACGAAAGCACCCTATCCCCCAGTGAGGGCTGCGAAGGCGGTTATAACAGATTGAGAAGGTATCGCAGGTTAGGATAGTGCGCGAAGTGACTTGCGTGAAGGTATTCACAGTTGGACTAAATCGACCCCTCATACATCTCGAGGGTGTGGAAACTTGGTTCCAACATTCCCCCATACTGCTTCGGGTGAGACTTCAGTCCGCGTTCCGCAGGCTGATGCCGAAAGGGCCAGTAGTGTAGGGATTTGTTTGTCTAATTAACTCTGAAACTGGGTCAAACCCCCTCAAGCCAACAACAGCAGAAATAAGAAGCAAACACAACAAATTTGATGACGGAGTTTGTCCCTCCTCGACTGCATCTCTGGGTCTGCTTCCAATGGGCATCCGATGTATTGAAAATTCTCATAAAGTCTCTTTACATCAAAATTCACCATTATGGAATTTGCTCATAGGCTTCAATGGCTACTGTCAACTGAAAGATTTCGGCCTCAACTTTCCAATGCAACTTTCAGATTACAAAAAGGCCCAATATTGGCCGAGATATGCCTCAAAAGGCATTTACAAGCACTGTTCAAAACAATTATAGAGTCACTCCTTCTATCCCCCTTAGCCTAAGTTGCATGAAACACCGAGACGTTTCGGAGTTTCCGAAATGGGTACGTTTAGAAACGTCACCTCCTAAAAATGGAAACGTTGGTCGAAACGTCAGCGGAAACATCATATATGTATTTTTAAAAATATATATATAAAGAAATAAGTGAATAACACATTATCTTGCCAGAAAAAAGGGAATAAGACCCATATATGATAATTTAAAAGGAAAAGAAGTCTATATTAACTCTAATATATGATTACATGATGGTCGAGTTTCGGCCAAGTTTCAGAGTTTCGGGTATGGGTACGGCCAGAAACGCCGGGTTCTTTGAAGTTTCGTGCAACATAGCCCTTAGCCTATGGCGCATTGGTAAAATCTTTTATAACTCCACGGGAAGGTCCTGGGGTCAAACCGCGGGCCTCCCAAGATTTGTTTACAACAATATGTATTAACATAGCATTTGATTGTTGGTTTATTAACATACCGCACCATATATATCAAACACTTGGCATATAGTTGTAACAAAGGTTTTAACATAGCATATATACCAACTCCGCACCAAACCATGGCATATAGTTATATCCATAGTCCGACGGTGATATCCATACTCCCAGTTTGGCATGTAACATATACTAACAATGGTATATGGTTTATATATTATGGTTGTCGCGCCAAGTTTGGAATGACGGTTGTCTTGTTTGGAGCGTTGCTAAAACATTCCGAGGGTTTGGCGGGCTTGTTGGATATGGCGGGCTCCGCCAACCCTTTCCCCACCATATCATTGCAACCAAACTTTAAATATATGCTCCGACGGTTGTGTTATAAATGCAAGCCCATGGCTTGCCAGTTAAGGTTTTCGGCCGACCACCGAAGGTTGTGGGTTCGACCCACAAGAATCTCACTTGGTAGTTGGAACCATGGGTTCGACATGCGGGTTCAACCTACTACCATGTGCCCTGCTCACCTGCTGCCACTTGTCCTTCTCTGGCGCTGCCACTTGGCCTACTCTAGCCCATTTTTTTTGCATGTTTGAACAACACTTCAGGATTCATTTTCTCCCTCATATCGAGGCCATTTTGAAAACTGAATATACCACTGGAATCAACGCGACGATCTCTTCAACTTGGCGTTAGTTTCATGAGCATATGATACTATTGAATTTTTAGCATTCTGAGGATATTCTTGGATCATTCCTCTCCACTTGAAGCTTTTGGACCACCAAAAGTTTGGTCTTAAGCAGATATGAGGTGAGGGTACTATTCCCTCACACTTCCGATCTCCATCCACCTTGCCTTGCTTGGATTCATGCCTTTGAGTCCCACTCAAAGATACTCTGCATCTCCTCGCCTAAAAGTGTGGACCTTCCTATCCAAGATGGTATCTTCCTATAATTCAATCATACATTCAAGTGCAAAATCATATATTGTTGGAATTTTAGCATTTTCCTCTTGATCCATGATCATTTGAGGTTCATAAAACTTCAATTTACCAACATTTACAACTGAACATATATGCATGTATGGCGGAAAATTCAACCGGAATGCATTGTGCCCAATCTTTTCAACAATTCTAAAAGGACCATACCTTATAGGTTTCAACTTTTTACCTTCACCTTTCATCCTTTCTTTGTTGATGTATAACCATACTTGATCACCAACCTAGAAGTGATGATCCACCCGATGCTTGTCATGACGCATTTTGTACTTGGCTTGACTTTTCTCCAATTGATCCTGCACTGCTTCATGAATCTTTTGGATTCTTTGAATGAACTTAGCAATTGTTTCATTCATCCGAGGCCAATAGAAAAACCTTTTTAATTGTGCCACTGTCTTACCTACACCAAAATGCCCTGAAACATGAGAAGAATGTGCTTCCCTGATCACATGCACTCTTTCTCCCTATGGTATGCACAACTTTCCAAGATGCTACAATAACCTGTAATGAACATGATAATTCACTTCTCCACCCGAGCACCATGAGATAGTGATTCATAAACATCTTTGAAATCAGTATCTTCTACATAATGTTCTATATAGCTTTCATGTGCTAAAGAACTACTTTGCAGAATAAGTGAAGCATTCAAAGAAGGGCTTGATAACATATCAACTACTTTATTGGTGGTACCTTTCTTATATTTGATTACTAAATGAAATTGAAGCAAAAACTCCATCCATATGTAATGTCGAAACTGTTGCAACTTAGTTTGTGATTGAAGGTATTGAAGTGGTTGATGATCTATATGAATCACTGTTTTTTTCCCATTAAATAATGTTTCCATTTTTTTAACACTTTCCAGTCATGCATACAATTCTTTATCATAAGTTGGGTAGTTAGCAACTGCTTTAGAAAATGTTTCTGAATGAAAACAAATAGGCTTTCCTTTTTGTAATAATATTGCACCCATTTCATACCCACTAGCATCAGTTTCTATTTCAAATGGTTGTTGAAGGTTTGGTAAAGCCAAGATTGGAGTTGTAACAATTTTCTGCTTTAAAGTATCAAATGCTTTTTGTTGTTTTCCTCCCCACTGAAAGGAGACTTTAGAACTTGTTAAAGCATGAAGTCATGATGCAATAAAAGAGAAATGGTAAATAAACTTCCTCTAGTGCTGAACTGCACCCAAGAAAATTCTAACTTCCGTCACATTTTGAGGTCTTGGCCACTTAATAATTACATCAATTTTAGTTGGATCTATTTTTAGTTGACCTCCTCCAACTATGTAACCAAGATATACTAAGGAAGTTTTTCCAAATTCACATTTAGAGAGTTTGAGATACAGTTTCTCTTTTTGCAACACATCAAAAACTTGTTTAACATGCTTTACGTGTTCTTCCCAACTTGAACTAAAAATAAGAATATCATCCAAATAGACTATGACAAACTTATCAATAAAAGGACGAAAAACATCATTCATCACTCTCATTAAAGTTGTTGGAGCATTGCATAACCCAAATGGCATAACTAACCATTCATAAAGCCCCTGTCTAGTCTTAAATGCAATTTTTCATAACTGATTCTCTGCAATACGAATATGATGATAACCACTTCTTAAATTCAGTTTTGTAAAGTAAACAACATTCTTTAACTGATCAAGCAAATCATCGATTCTAGGAAGAGGATACCTGTTCTTAATGGTGATTTTATTTAAGGCTCTAAAATCAACAAATTCTCCAAGTTTCATCTTTCTTTGGGAATAATATGATTGGTGATCCATATGGAGAAGAACTAGGTCAAATAAAGCCTTTATCAACCAATTACTGAATTTGTTTCTTAATCTCTTCATTCTCTATGACTGACATATGATACATACCATTGTTCGAGAGAGGGGCATCATATTGAAGTTGAACCTCATGTTGTATTTCTCGTTTTGGAGGTAACTTTTTGGTTCTTTAAACAATTCTTTATAAGAATCTACTATTTCAACCAATTTGTCCTTAAACTAAGAATCATACCCTTGAAAAGCATCATACTTATCTTTAGGTTGTTCTTTAACAATCATGAGAATATACCTTTTACTTGAATTTATTAGCCTTTTCATTTGACTAACATTGATTAAATCCAAGTTTGTCTTAATTTTGTGTGCCCTGACAATGTATTGAATTCCATCTTTCAAGAGATGATACTTATTCTCCTTTCTATGAAATATGGCATCTCTAACATAAAGATACGAACTACCCAACACACCTCCACATATATCCAAAGGAATCACATCTAATTCAACTTCATCAACAAAATTAGTTGTAATTGCAAACCTTAATCGACACTGTTTTGTGACTTGCATCTGAGTATTTTCTTTCAACCATCCTAAAGGGTATGGTTTTGGATGATTTTTAGTTTCCAATCCCAATTTCCTTACTAGTTCCTCATAAATTAGATTTGATTGTGATCCACTATCGAATAATGTGTCTAGCTTAGTGTGCTTGGATATTATCCTTATGTGAAACAATTCAACTATCTTATTTTCTTCAATCATATTATTAGTTTTTGAAGAAGATGCAGAACAAGTAGAACTAGAGCTAGTTCCAAAAGGATTACCTGTCGACCCATAGTGGTAATCTTCTTTTCATCACCGGAGTCAAATCCCAAATCTTGTTAGACTGCAACATTAGCTTTCATTTCACCTTCTTCTTAAGGAACTTATTTGGTTTTAGTTCAAGATGAAGCTTCCAACATTTGGAGTCATCATGTCCAACCCTCTGACAATGAGTACAAGTAAGCCTTTCTCCTTCCTTCTTAGCTATTGTCGATTTCTTCCCTTTCAACTTACTCTTTCCCTTGCCTTCTTTAGAATCTTTGTTCTCTACATGCTTGAATGGTTTATTTGAAAACTTTGACTGAAAAGGTCTGCCACTTGGTTCAATATGAATGGCATGTACACACACTTCATCAAAGTCAGTTGGATTACACATAAGCAATGTATGTTGCAAATAAGAATGCAAACTTTCAATCTACTACAACAAAGTTTCCCGTGTGTCTAATGGAACATTAAGTGTTAATTTATTTTTCCTGAATTCCTATGTAAACTCTTGCACACTCTGTCCTTTACCTTGCCTTAAATGCTGCCAATCCATTACAACCTATTGCATATATCCTAAAGGATAGAATTGCTTTGTAAGAGCTTTAACAAACTTAGACCATGAAGAGATAATTTTACCCTTTTGCTTCAAATCTGATTGGGCTTTACTTTCCCACCAAATCAATGTTGTTCCTCCCATTCTAAGTGTATCTACCTGAATTTTTGTAGATTCATCAGCAACATTTTGAATTCTACAATACACCTCAATTTTCTTTATCCAGTTATCTAACATTTCAAGATTCATTTCACTGTCATATATTGGCAACTCAAATTTAACATCAAGCTTCAAAAAAGGAGATTTCTTTTGCTTCTTTTGTGAGTCTGAATCTGAACTTGAATGATAAGAATAAAGAAGAAGAAGATGAAGATGGAGAATTACCATCAACTTTTTCCTTGCCCTTTTTATCTTTCGTGCCTTTAGAAGATGAAGTTGAATCTCACTTCTTCTTATCTTCATAAAGCTCTGCAATCATCCTTTGTATATTAAGGAACATTTGTTGATATTGCTCCTATCCAATGACCTTTGTTTCAGGAGCTTCTCCTTCATTTGGCTCTCCCATCTTCAACTTTTGAGAGACTTTCATCTTTCCAATCTCTGGATTTATCTTCTCAAGTTTCCCTTCTCCACGTCGCAACCTGGATCTAGTCAACATTCATATTGGCAAATATCCTGCTTATACATGATCGACCCGCTCTGATACTGAAATATGATCCAAAAACAGTAGAATTGACTATTTGCTCAATTTCTTCAAATATTAACTAAGGTTGATTTTAAGTGAATAAAGTAAGGAAAATTGGTTTTTATGTGCCTTAAACTTAAAAAATTGAAATCTGAAATCAACCATGAGCAGAAAAAATAAGAAGCAAACACATCAAATTTGATGATGAAGTTCGTCCCTCCTAGACTACATCTCCGGGTCCGCTTCCAATGGGTGTCTGATGTATTGAAAATTCTCATAAAGTCTCTTTACATCAAAATTCACCATTCTAGAATCTACTCACAGGCTTCAATGGCTACTGTCAGCTAAAAGGTCTCTGCCTCAACTTTCCAACGCAACTTTCAGATTACAAAAAGGCCCAATATTGGCCGAGATATGCCTCAAAAGGCATTTACAGACACTGTTCAAAACAATTATAGAGTCACTCCTTCTATCTCCCTTAAACGATGGTGAATTGGTAAAATCTTTTATAACTCCACGAGAAGGTCTCGGGGTCAAACCCATGGGCCTCTCGGGATTTGTTTACAACAATATGTATTAACATAGTATTTGACTACTAGTTTATTAACATATCGTGCCATATATATCAAACGCTTGACATATAGTTGTAACAAAGGTTTTAACATAGCATATATACCAACTTCGCGCCAAACCGTGGCATATAGTTATAACCATAGTCAGACAGTGATATCCATACTCCTTGTGTGGCATGTAACATATATTAACAATGGCATATGGTCTATTTATTATGGTTGTCGCCCCAAGTTTGGAACGATGGTTGGCTTGTTTGGATCATTGCTAAAACATTCCGAGGGTTTGGCGGGCCTATCGGATATGGCGCGCTCCACCAACCCTTTCCCTGCCATATCACTGCAACCAAACTTTAAATACATGCTCTGACGGTTGTGTTATAAATGCAAGTCCATGGCTTGCCAATTAAGGTTTTGGGCTGACCACCAGAGGTCGTGGGTTCGACCCACGAGAATCTCGCTTGGTAGTTGGAACCATGGGTTCGACCTGCTGCCACGTGCCTTGCTCACCTGCTGCCACTTGTCTTGCTTTGGCGCTACCACTTGGCCTGCTCTGGCCCATTTTTTTTATTTGTTTGGACAACACTTCAGAACACATTTTCTCACTCATACGGAGGCCATTTTGAGAACCGAATATACCATCGAAATCAATGCGACGAGCTCTTTGACTTGGTGTTGGTTTCATGAGCATATGAGACTGTGGAATTTTGAGCATTTTGAGGGTCCTCCTAGATAAAAAAATAACGATGTTATATTTTTGTGTATGTGTGCCAGTATTTTATCAGCTTCTAGTTTATCTTCTGCAGAATTTATTTTGGTGAAAATTGCAGTTGTGAATTATTCGTTGTTTGCCATAGCAAATAAATTGTTAATTAATTTATAGTTAGAAGAATAATTTCTAATTGCTACCATAGTTGAAAATTTTCACATTTTAGAGATATACTCTATGGAATTTATGTTTTGTAAATGATCCTGAAATTGTTTCAAATAGGTCAGCTTGGTATTTTTGTTATAACTTTTTTTCTAGGACATTTTAGACTGTGAAACCTTTAGGGATCATAGGAGACATAGAACTATTTTAGTAAGAATTTCATAACTATATTTGAAGAATTGGATACGTGGCAAACTATATAAGCTTACTCATTGGAAGAGAACTAAAATTAGCAATTTTTTGAAAAGTTAGCATAACTTTCAGTTGACACATCAAATTTTGGTCCAAGTTATGGAATCGCAGAGAAGACATAACAGAGTATTATGGACCAAAGTTTCAGATTCAGAAGGGCTAAAATATCAAAGATATATCAAGAACAATGTCATCCATATAGATATCCTCCAAATTAAGGTTTTAAAAGTCAGGTTTTAAAGTTATGTAACTTACAAGTAACATAACTTTTGATTAGAAGATTCATTTTCTTTGGGTGACTAAAAATCCTAATAAACAAGAGCCTATTGTTATTATTTTCTCACATGGCTCCAAAGAAATATCCCAAACCTACTACACCAATTAAACCTCTTGAATGCTCATCCATGACTTATTAATAAAGTGAAGACTTAGAATTTGGTTTCTCCCAATTAGGAAAGAAAGTTAATGAAATGGATGGTCATATGTTGAAAAAGGTAGATTTATTAGGTTTTCAAGAAAACCTTAAAATAGAAATGATGGTTGAAATGGAAAAGAATAAGGAAGGAATGGAGAGGAAGAATGAAAAGAAGGAAGAAATGATAGATAAATTGGAAAAGAAGATGAATGAGAATAAGGAAGAAATACAAAAATCCATAAAAGAATTACAAACCATTCTATTAAATGATCTTCCTAAAAAGGATATAGAGATCCAAGGAAATCATGAAAATAAGGAGAAGCATGGTGTTGAGACTCAATCACATATTGGGAGTATTTTAACAAAAATGGAGAGCACAAATATTGAATCACATAACCATAATAATGAATTTTCAATCCAAGATCCACATCATTAGGACTTTAAGTCAGCGCCAAGGAACTACTACATTCCAAAGATCGATACGAAGAAATTTGATTGTAATGATCCTATAACATGGATATTGTATATGGAATAATACTTTATTATACATAAAGTTGCAACCTTACAAAGGTAAATATTACATCCATGATTTTAGAACAAGATTAGCATGCATGGTATCAATGGTTTTGTGAAAGGAAAAAATATTTTTTTATATATTGGGTCATTTTTCACAAAGGAAATGATATAAAACTATGGGAATATTAAGAGCAATATGTTCTTTAGTAAATTGATAAATATTTGACAAAAAGGTCTAGTTACAAAGCACATTCAACAATTCCAAAAGTTAAGTCTCATGGTAAAGAACATTTCAAAGGATAATTTGTTAGACCTATTTATGAAAACTTTAAAGGAAATTATCCAACATGAGATGCATATCTTTGAACCTAAATATCTAGAGCATGCTTTCAGTCTGAAAGGAAAGTTGAAAGTAAAAATATGGCCGCTAGAAAATTGGTCACTAGTAATTGTACAGAAAATCATGCTCCTCCTAAACTGACTAGGTGAACTCCTCAACAAATGGATGAAATAAGAGTAAAGGGACTATGTTTCAATTGCGACAAGAAGTATAGTAAGGGGCATAAATGTAGTGAAAATAAATTATTTTGCATCAACTGTAAAGATGAATAAGATAAAGAAGTAGAACTGTCACAAGATCCAAAGCTAGAAGAGACCTCCTGAACAATATCTTTCCATGCGATGGTCGGCATCAGTACTCCAACAACCCTCAAGATAGAAGGATATATCAAAACGAAAAAGGTAATAATATTGATTGATTAGGGTAGTACCCATAAATTCATCAATTACAAATTGGAAAAACATCTTAATTGCTTTATGTATCCAACACCATAATTTCAAGTAATGATAAGAGATGAATGTACCATAAATTGTTCAAGGATGTGACATAGTATTAAGCTGAATATGGGGGAGTATTTGTTGGATAGTACCATAATTTCAATCCCTTTGGGCAATGTTGATGTTGTATTAGGGGTCCAATGGTTACAATCACTGGGAACAATGGCCCTTACTTTTCAAGATATTTTCATGAGATTTTCCTTGAAAGGAAAGGAAATTGAGCTTAGAGGTGTCCAAAGGAAACCCATTTAAGTGATAAGCTCTAATAGCATGGAAAATTCAATAAAAAAGGAACACCAAGGTATAATCGTACAATTATGTTCGTTATATGTTCAAACATCTATATCCTCTACTTTAGTGTATCTCCAAAAATTTATCAATAATTATTCCAAGGTACTTGGAGAAATGCCTAGAGGTCTTCCTCTAACCCGATATTTGTTGATATTTCCACAACACTCAAGAATTTGGTTTTATTCTATGACCACGATCACAAACACACTCTAATGCCACAATAATACTACTTTGCATAATGGAAAACATGAAGCAATGAATCAAAATCATGCACATTACAATTTTTAACTTTTAACCCACTACTTGTTATATTACAAAATTTAATACAATAGTCTTAGGTCTCCCGTACCTCGAGGACCATGGCCATTACATACAACCCTGATATAAGACACAACTAGGACTTGGTATCAACAATTATGACCACCAATCTGTCCCTGGATAAGATACACCCTACCTATTTGTTGAAGGTGTGCACTACATCCCTTTCAATCCACATACCTTGAACACATATGGTGGGTACTTTGCCTCCCCATCCGTTGATCACTGCAACACTTCGATCTCTAGCCACATAATTTTCCACTATCAACTCTACTGGTTGCTCCAATATGACTAAACATAGACTCATAGATCTTCCCAATAGCATTGACAAAGCTTCTCCACTATCTCTGCTCTTAGGGACTTCAAGTCTACCCTCTTATCAGGTGATTTCCCAACCATGAAATCCTTGAACTAGGGTTCCTTAAATCGTTCTCCTAACAATCCCTTCATTGCTCCAAGGATCATTGTACATGAGGTCTTGATGTTGCCCACCTGTCAACATCCTAGCTGCTACAAAATGTTACACCTAGGGTGCAACAAATCTACCTTCACATAGTCCATCAACTAACTAATCTAGGTCTTCTCTCCACAACTCTCTTTTCACTGATTTAACAAATTCAAATCATTGATCTATGGCATCACATCTCCTACCTGCTTGACTACTCTTTTGCTACTCCAAGAGGATATCCTTAGGGTTACACAAATCTGCCCTCACACAGTCCAATAACTAGTTGACTTGGGGCTCTTTAGATAATCCACCTAACAACTATATTGCACCCATAGATCTATTGTACTTAGGGCTACCATAGACTGTTGTTCAAACCCTTGAATAGACCTCATACTCTACACGATTCTACCCTCTCTTGTCCTTCTTTCTTCACTCTAACAATATTCCTTCTTTCTATCCCTACTCGACTCCCTTTTGTCCACACACTAAGGATATTCAGCCCCTTTTCCTTGTATCATATTACCGCAAACGTTATGCACACATAATGAGGCACTATGGCCCTTGAAACAAAGATAAATGGTCCACCTTTAGGGTCTCGGCCCTCTCCACAAACACATATTATAAGCACAAACTTTAGGGTTCTGGACATGCCATAACTAGGGCAACATACTCATAGAAAGAAGGCCTAACTAGGGCTCTTTACATCTGTTGTTCAAAACCCTTGAACAGTCCCTCCATCACCTAGCATTCATCAATAATGAGAGACAAATTACATACCATTTCAAGACATTATCATCTTCCTTGAAACACCAGGCTCTAAGTAGACAATTCACAGAGGTTTTTGTCCCTCTTTAGAGATCCTATATCACCCATAGGTCAACCTTGATTCCAGCGACCAGATCTTCCTCAAACCCTACGCAAACCTCCTTTTCCAGCCTATTCCTCTACTCTATTGCTCTAGGATGATGCGACCTAGCTCCAATAGCTTGCTAGGGCTCCCAACCCTCCAAAACATGCCTCATGGCCCTCCTACAATGCACAAAAAATATCTTGGATGGAACACCCGGGATTTTCCTAAACGTGAACTCATAATTTTGCCACAAGACTCATCAACATGTCTCTCTTCTTAGCCAAACCAGACACAAGAAGATGGATCAGAAGTCATCCTTTCTCACTTACTAGTTTGACTCCTTAAACCAACGACTCCCCAGATCTGTCTCTCCACTTGATGAAATTCACTTGAATGGATGACATCAGCCTTCCCTTGCAACCCTACTCATCCATGTAGCTCGGCACTTCCTAGGGATACATCATTCTATCCTCCACGCTCAATGAGGATCCTTTCATTGATGTCTAAGGCTTCTTCCTTAGGATTTCTTAAATAATTTTTCATTTAGTCTCATAGGAACCCTCTAGATCTAGGGTTTTAGTCCTCTTGACCTTAGGAAATAATAATAAATTTTCTAGATATAGATATAGATATATATATATATATATATATAGATAACAAAATAAGATTTTCATATTATCATTCATCTTTTATAATCTAGATTCTATATCCAAAAATACATAATCATCATCATGAATTAGACAAACAACTCATCATCATCAATTCAGCATAAACATTGTCATCATCACTAATATTCAATGTTATTATGGTATTTAATGTTCATTTTTCAAAAGTTTAAAACATCATCATAAATTACATTTACATATCATAAAATATGTCTTCATACATGTAATTAGGATCCACATCCTTTAGCTCTCTAGGAGTGGGAGCATATGAGACATGGCATTCATTGGCATATCCAAGTCGGGCAACTCTGGTTCCACATCCCATAATTTGGTGGGCCCAAATTTGTATTTGTCACTCTTGTGTGACAAAAGGCGAAGGTTCGAATGAACATACACTAGTTCCTCAGCCTTCTTGGATCCCAATCTATTTTTCTTTATCGGATGGATGAAGCCATATGTACTCTAGATTCTTTCTGCGGAAGAGTAACTAGTGATTTGTGACTACATGATGTCCAATTTTTGGATATGTGGAAGTTCCCCACTATAGTAGTTCCACCAATCAATTGGACTTAATATGGTCTTGTCCCACATAGAATCAATATCAATACCCAAACCCTCTGATCCCACAAGATGAGCAAATTTTGAACCAATTTGAATCCCAATTTCAAGATCTACAAATAACTTTCTTAAAGCCTTGTGGACTTCTGGGTCTTTCTAGATCACTTAGCAACACTATACAATAATATTTTGGATTCACGACATAGGCCAAAAGATGTAGTGGGGTGGTCATCTTGTTCCACCTTTTGGTCAATATATCTTTTACTTCTCTCTAAAAGACTTCATCTGGGTCATTCTCCTTGGGATTTATAACCACCCTTATTTTCTCTATCATGGAGTCAATGCCCTCGTACACCTCTCCCAAATTAGGCATATAAGTGTCAAACATGCGGAGCAAATCCACAATTGGATTAGTAAATGCCAAGAGATACTCCACCCTATCCTACCATTCATCATCAACAACCAACCTTTTGACTGGTTGTGCTCTTTCAGATTGGGATTGCCTCCATTGATTCCAAAGAGAACTACATATCATTTATTGTATTGCTTCTTTCACCTGCATAAGCCTTATTAAGACTATGATGTGAGAAGCAAAATGAGTCTTGGAAACCTGCAAGTGCCAATGTTTCAATAAATTAAAATTCATAATTGATTGAATACCTTTTATGATTCACGAATCATGACATTTGAGAATCCAATTTACATATTTGAATTTAGAGTCATATAAATTAGAATTTTATGAAATAAACTTTAAAGTTTATGTACCTTAAGGAGCTCTAACTTTGCAAATTCCCTATAGATGCCTTGGGACATGTGGTGGTTTGTGATGAAGGCTTGAATTTCTTTTGCCTCTTCAAAAATAACTCGAATCCACTCAATTTTCTTCCCCATTGTGATGTCCCCTCTAATTAATCTCACCCAATAGCTACACCAGTTTTGCAATTTTGTCTAAGGCACGTCCATTTTGATGTTTTGGGTACTTAACTTAGGAGAAGTGGGTTAGGAGGACCCCACTTGATTAAAATTGCTAAGGAAGGTCCCAACATAGGAGAAAGAGGCAAATTGAAGTGATAGTGGATGGTGGGGGCCACCCCAAAAAGGGAATACAAACCCCTTGAGCAAACTCGCAATTTTGGAAGGAGAAAGGAAAGGTGGGGTCGATGCATGGGGCCCACATGGTAAAGGGGGAGCTCAAGGATAAATAGGGGGAGGATGAATCATTTTGGGGCTTTTGAAACTTTGAAATTTACACTCACCTAACATGCTTGAGTTGTTGAGCCAAGTTTGCAAGTGTTGTTCAGCACATAAGATCTTCATGCGAGAATATCAACTTACCTTATGTGGACTTCGAGTGCCAGCCCAAGTAGGAGTTCTAGGCTACTTGGGGGAGTTGTACTAGTGGTTTTCTTGGTCAATTTGTGGGGTTTTTGCTGTAGAATAGGTGCAGTAAGAGGAGTACGCATTTCGTGGGAGAGTTGGTTTTTGGGTAGCGTATTTGTTGGGTACTCTGGGAGAACATTAGGCTACTTTCTACTAAAGATTTCAGTGAAGATTTCAGGTGTTGGTGGGGCATACTTCTGTGGAGGTTTTGGTTGTATCATCCTCACCATCCCAGGAGTTGTGTAGGCATGTGCAGAGGTTATTTCTGGGCTACACGTGGGAGTTGGGTGAATGCACATTTGGGGTTGATTAGAGTTGGGATTAATGGGGGGGGAGCCAGAGGAAAATTTGCTAGCACTTAGAATCATTTTGTAGGGGTTGAGGGGTGACATTTATAGGTGGGCCAAAATACTTAATAGTTGGAGTTGCACGTGGAAATTGGGGAAAATTTGTAAGGTTGGAATTAGGCCCAACCCTTCTTGGGTCTTTCTGGTTTCATTGAGGAGAGGCCAGGATTGATTTGGCCGAATTTTCTGAGCAGTCTGAGGGCCTCAAACAAGGACTTATTTCTAGCCAGCAGTGCAGATTTTTGGGGCAGCGCAGAGCATAGAGGAGGAGTCACTTTCCAGCATTTGGGCCTCTTTTTTTCTCACTTGGGGTTTGTCTAGCTTGCCTTTGGCAAGCCTAAGTGCACTTGTTCATACCCATTGTACTCCTACCATTACATATAATAAAATGACTCAGCGTCTTTGGAGTAAATCATGGATGTGCTGATATTTCTGTTGTGCTTTTGGTTTTTGGTTGCATGTGAACATTTGATAGTGGTTATCACTTGGTATTTCTAGTAGGAATATTACAGTGGTATCATAGCTCATAGCCTTGGCTCAACCTGTGGGAGAAGATTTCAGTCTGTGACACCAGAGGACATGTAGAATATCACATACATGAAGCATAGGTACAAAAGCAAGGAATGAAAGCTACATATTACCCTTGATCCAGAAACCCTTGAGTAGGAGGTTGAGGAGCCATATATGGGGGATAATCAGAGTGACAAAAGGAGTAAAGAGGAGAAATTTTCCCAAAGCCTCTTGAAGGTTATCCACGACTTGTCTAGGGGTATTGATGAGTTGAGGCAAAAGAACAACAATAACAACAAGGACAAGGGTATTCGGGGAGACATCCATTTGGGTGAGGGTTCAGGTACCTCACACCACTAGGAAGCAAACCCACACAATGCACCTCATATCTATAACACACCACCTAGGTTGAATATCCCTACATTTTTAGAATTAGGTGCTGGAGAACCGCAGGGGCAGAAGGACATGCCCATGGTAGACTATTTTTTTATCGGTCTTATGGGGCTGATTTTAGAGAGGCCATTACCTTCAAAGATTTATGCCAACTTAAGGGAAACAATAGGAGCAAGGGGCTGAGTGGAGGCTACACGCATGGCACTAATTTGCAGTGCACATTGGGGAGGTTATTCCTTCCAACTTTTGATGGCTCAACTAAGAGCTCAGCCAGGGCATGGGTTGAGAAGTTGGATGTCTATTTCCAGCTTAACCAGATGACAAAGGTGGAGGCAGTCAAGATTGCCACTATGCACATGGCGGGAGAGGCCCATGATTGGTGGTTCCATGGGTTGACCACTATGGGGCATGCAGGAGTTACAACCTATGAGGAATTGACACGGAGGGTGCTGAAGCACTTTGAGAGGAGAGATCTTGAGGAGCACTTTGGAGAGTATACACAACTTAAGCAGACTGATAGTGCAGAGACATATATCTATGAGTTTACGAGGATATCTATGATAGTGCTTGATTTATCAAAGGCCAAGAGGGTATTTTTGTTTTTGGAGGTTTTAGCAAAGCCACTAAGGGGTTTGGTGAGATCCAACAGGCCCACCACTTTGCATGATGTAGTAGGTAGAGCCCGGGACTTCTAGGATGCTCTTCCTAGGGCCAAAGCATAGATACCCACTAGACTTGTATTTCAACAAAGGGAAAGAGACACTAGAACCCCGACATGGTGAGATACTCAGGGGCATGGGCCACTGGATGATGAGGCTCGGAGAGACATCTATAGGAGGAAGTTGTGCTTCACTTGCCAAGAGCCATGGGCACCAGGGCACATGTGTACCAAGGGCATGGCACACTTCATAGAGGTGTTTTCTAACAGTGATTCAGAGGATGATGTAGAGTAGTAGATAGGTGTTAGTGATAATGAGCCACAAGTGACAAGAGAAGGAGGTGGAGGCCAACCACCCCCACTAGGAGAAGCTCCTTTCTTGCCTGCAATAGGGGTTATCTCTTCACTTCGGGGAGTGCCAAAGTACCTTACTTTGAGGATCAAGGGCACGGCGTAGGGGCAACCTGTTTCGGTGCTAGTAGACAGTGGGGCCACCCACAATTTCGTAGATTCCCAAATGGTGGAGAGGAGGGGCATATGCACAAAGCCCTTTGAGGGATTCTCAGTTTTGGTGTGGGAGATTGTACCATGCAATGTACTAAATATGTTCCCAGGACGACAGTGGTGAGGGGAACTATTCTATTACGAACCATTTCTTTGTGGTTTATGTTCCAAACATCGACATGGTACTTGGTGTGTAGTGGCTATACTCTCTTAGGTGCATTACCACAGACTGGCAGAAGTTGGAGATGGAGTTCATGGGGCTCGACGGGAAGATGGTTTTGTTGAGAGGCATGCACTCATACCCTCCAAAAACAGTGTCAGCGCATAGGATGGAGGAAAACTTGAGCCATGAGGATATAGAGTGGATCGTGGAGCTCAGGATATAAGATGTAGGGGTCAAGCCCCAACCACCACATCTGAACATCTAGGCCGTTCTAGATAGGTACCCAACAATGTTTGGAGACATTCCACCAAGACGGCCACTTGATAGGGGGTTTGAGCACACTACTCAGCTAGAGCCAAGGGTCCAGACAGTTATCACGACCCCATACAGGCATCCCAAGGCTTTTCAGGATGAGATTGAATAGGATATTCATGAGTTATTGGCATTGGGGCACATCAGGCCCAAATCTAGTCCCTTTGCTTCATTAGTTGTTCTGGTGAAGAAGAAGGATGACACACTGAGGATGTGCATCAACTACAGAGCCGTTAATAAGAAGACATTGAAGAAACAATACCCCACCCCCCACATAGATAAGCTTATGGATGATCTTAGAGGAGCCAAGTACTTCTTTAAGATAGATCTACATTTGGGGTACCATCAGACTCGGGTGAGGGATCAAGATATTCCCAAGACAACATTCAAGTGTCACTACGGCCATTTCGAGTTCTTGGTTATGCCCTTTGGGCTAACCAATGCTCCTTCTACCTTCCAGTCTTGCATGAACAACATGTTTTGCAAGCAATTGCGTAGATTTGTTTCGGTGTTCTTTGATGATATATTGATATACATTAGGACGTGGGAGGAGCACTTGCAACATCTAGAGGTGCTTCGTATTTTGGATGGATGACAATTCTATGCAAAGCTGCCCAAGTGTGATTTTGGGCGAACCAAGATGCTCTACTTTGGGCATATTATTGGAGAGGATGGAGTGCATGTGCATGAGGATAAGATTAGAGCCATTCGACACTGGCTAGTTCCCCAGAATGTGACCAAGTCGAGGGGATTTGTGGGCATTTGCACATATTACAGGAAGTTCGTAAAGGGATTATCACAGTTAGTGGCACCCCTCACATATTTGACCAAGAAAGGGGTATTCACATGGAATGACAAGGCACAGGCATCATTTGAGCACCTCAAGGAGGTGATGAGAAGTTGTCTGGTGTTGGCTCTACCTGACTTTACGTAGTCGTTCACTTTGAAGTGCGATGCATCAGGTGAGGGCATTGGTGTTGTATTGTCATAGGGAGGCCACCCTTTAGATTTTGAGATTCATAAGCTCCTTAGTCACGAGAGGTTGTACTTGATCTATGAAAAGGAGATGTTGGCCATCATGCATGCATTAGCCAAGTTCTGACAGTACTTGGTGGGTAACAGGTTTAGAGTGAATATTGATCATAACAGTCTTCATCACTTTCTGGGGCAGAAGGGCCTCAATGATGGACAACAGAAGAAGTGGGTCAGTGGGATTCAGGCGTACGATTTTGACATAGAGTATGTCAAGGGCAAGCATAATGTGGTGGTAGATGCCATATTTATTAGGCCCGCAACAATTTCACTCATGTGCATTTGCTATGATTGGAAGACACAAATTTTGGTAGAGTACTCTAAGGATCAATGGGCATGTGAGATCTTGGAGGGTACTCATGGGGAGGAGCGCTACTGGGTGATGGCTAATGTTATTTACTACAAGGGGCACATAGTTTTGGTGTCCGGTTCGCATTTGAGGGAGAGGATTATCCATGAAGCACATCATTCACCACTTCCAGGACACCGGGGTTCTTGAAGACCTACAGGGATAGTCAAGGAGCCTTTCACGTTGAAGGGCCTCATGGGGGACGTGTTGAGGCATGTGCAAGAGTGTGAGTCCTGTCAGAGGAACAAGGGAGATTTGACCCATCTTGCTAGGTTACTACAACCACTCCCTGTTCCGGAGGGGAAATGCTAAAGCATCTTGATGGACTTTATCATCGGACTTCCCATGGTGCAGGATCATGACTGCATCTACGTGGTGGTGGACAGGTTGACAAAGTATGCCCATTCCTTTTCCATCCCCACCAGGTACTCCGTTTCGCAAGTTGCGGAGCTGTTTTTGAGAGAGGTCTTCCAGTTGCACGGTCTTCCCAGGACCATAGTCAATGACAGGGATAACCGCTTCATGGGGGATTTTTGGCAAGAGCTCTTTAGGCTGGTGGGCACGAAACTCACTCCTAGGACCTAGAAAATTCTTCCCAGGACCTAGAAAATTCTTCCCTTTCATCTCTAGACTCCTTGGACAAAACATAGAAAAACCCATAAGGGAATTTCTCTAATTTTGACTTTGGATTTTCGACCTCTTGGGAGCTAATCTCTGGCTACCACTGTCAAATTCAATTTGCAGGGAACAACCTGCAAATCCACCTGGAAACACCCCTCAAATGTTGCTCTCCCCTGTATTATCTGATCCCTTGCTTCCTAGATGGTCCTTGGCCCTGATGGCTGCTCAACCAAGCCCCACGAATTTGTTGCTGGAGGCCACTGTGCAGTCCCTCTACCCAGAAATGTCTACTGTTGTGTGTACTAGCTAGCTGGATGCAAAACACTGATAAAATATGCTCAATCCTCCATCTTTTTTTCTCTTGAAAACTCCCAACAAGTTAGTGTCCCCTTGGCTGGTTGAATCAACCTCTGCGTATTTCTCGCTGCCTATAAAACACGCAGTCCCTTCCTCTACGTGGTTGGCTAAGTTGTGAATAGCTTTTGGAAACTCTTGAAATCTCTATGGAATGGCCTCCCTAAGGAGGGCACAGATAGTCCCCTAAAGTAAAGGTTGAATCTTCTCTGCGGAAGACTCGTGGCTAAATAGTTGGTAGACTCGCTAAATAGCAGAGCGTACAAGAGTGAGTTTGTTTGTCAAATATTCAGAATGCTGGAAAATGAGAGCTTCATCCTCTTTTATCACCTTGGTCTCCCTTAGCCTCTTATGGGCCCCTCCTTCCACTAACTTGAATTCCCTCCAACATCCATCTTGGCCAAATTTGAATTATGCATGTGGTGGCCCCTACATTCCAATAGGTGCCAAAAATAATTCGAACTGCCTATAGTTCCTAGGTTTCTGCGTGTGGGCTCCTCCTCCTAAACCAAAATTGCTGCCAAAATTATGTTGCTGCATCACGTGACTAATTCATTTGAGAAGGGACATGATAATCCTCCCCTCCCAAATGTTTCTTTCCCTCAGGCAACCTCAAAGCTGGGTGCTCTAGTATCTGCTCACCCTCCCAGGTGGCATCCTCATCTAGTAAGTTCTTCCAGCATATCAAGAAATCCGTGATGGTTCTACTCCTTAGCTTTCTCTCTCTGCTCTCCAATATGGCCTCTGGTTCCAACACCAAATGGCCTTCATCATCCAATGGGTGTAGATCAGATGTTGCGGTCACTTGTTGTCCCAACACCTTCTTCAGGCATCAAGCATTAAACACGTTGTGGATCCTGCTCCCCGGAGGTAGTGCTAGCCGATAGGCCACCTCCCCAACCCGCCTAGTCACCTGGTAGGGCACATAGAGGCGATGTTGTAGCTTCTCGGTCCCCTTCTATTTCAATGTGGATTGTCTTTAAGGTTGCAACTGGAGGTACACTAGGTCCCCCTCCTCAAAGTGCCTCTCTATCCTATGTCGATCTGCATACAGTTTTTGTTAATTCCGGGTTGTTACTAGATTCTCCTTGAGAGCTTTGAGGATATCTTGGCTCTCTTCGACCTAGTCTTTGGCCTTTGGGGCCTGGCTGTCCCCGAAAATAATATCAACAAAAGTTAGAGCATCATAACCTTAAAGGGCACGGAGAGGAGTCATACCAATAAACATGTGGTGTGTGGTGTTGTAGTAGAACTCACCCAAGTGCAACCACCAAATCCATGTCCTATGCCAACCCGTCACATAGTTCCTCAGGTACCCCTCCAACCACTGGTTGACCCTCTCTGTCTGGCCGTTTGTGTGAGTGTGGTAACTGGTGCTAGGAGTAAGCTCTATCCCAACCAATCTGAAGAGCTCCTACCAAGAACCAGCCATAAATCTGTTGCCTTTGTCACTAACAATGTTCTTGGGGAGTCCATGTAGTCGGAAAACCTCCCGGAAGAACAACTCAGCAACCTAGGCAGCCGTGAATCTAGTGGGGATGGAAAAGAAATGGGAAAATTTGGTTAGCCTATCGACCGCCACATATATGCAATCTTTCCCTTGTACTGTGGGGAGCCTAGTGATGGAATCCATCGAGATACTTTCCCATTTCCCCTCTTGAATGGAAAGTGGTTGTAATAGCCCTGCAAGGTGAGTCAACTCCCCCTTGTTCTGATGGCAGGCCTCACACTTCCTTACGTACTGCAGCACATCCTCCTTGAGGCCTTTCCACGTGAACCTCTCCTGAACAACCACGTAAGTCTTACGAAACCCTTGGTGTTCGAAGAGTGGTGAATCGTGAGCTGCCTGGAGTACCCTCCCCCTCAATTGTGAGCTGGGTACTAAGTAAATGTGCCCCTTGTAATATATGACCTCATCCATCACACGGTAACGCTCATCTACATGTGTCCCCTCTAGCACCTCGCGGGCCTTCCTGTCCTTAGAGTACTCAACCAACCGCTAAGCCTTCCAATCCTTGCAGATGCTCATAAGAGATAACCCAGTCGGTCTCCTAGATAGAGCATCAGCCACCCCACACATACTCAATATCAAATTCATAGGCTTGCACCTTGTTGACCCATCTCTATTGCCTGTCTTTGAGGCCCTACTGCCCCATGAAATGTCGAAGATTGTTGTAATCAATCTTCAATCGGAATCGGTTTCCCACCAAGTATTGGTGGAACTTGGCCAATGCATGCATGATGGCCAGCATCTCCTTGTCATATATGGAACATGAAAGTTCGTGTGGTAGGAGATTTTGACTCTCGAAAGCTATGGGGTACCCCTCTTATGACAAAACAGCTCAAACTCCCACCCCTGATGCATCACACTCCACTGTGAATGGCTAGGAAAAATCAAGAGTGCCAAGAAAAAGAAACTACTCATCACCTCCTTCAGGCAATCGAAAGCAGCGTGTGCTACCTTAGTCCATGCGAAGGCCCCTTTCTTGGTCAAGTTGGACAAGGGTGTTGCCAGCTGTGAGAACCCTTTGACAAACAACCTATAGTAAGTGCAAATGCCCAAGAAGCCTCTCAGCGTAGTCACGTCTCAAGGTACTGGGCAATCCCAGATGGCCCTGATCTTCTCCTCATGAACCTTCACCCCATCTCCTCCAATGATATGACCGAGATAAAGCATTTCTATCAATCCAAACTCACATTTGGAGAGCTTGGCATAGAACTGCTGCTCCTCCAGAATGCACAGTACCTCCTCCAAGTGTTGGAGGTGCTCCTCCCATGTCCGACTATAGATTAGAATGTCATCAAAGAACACTAGCACGAACCTCCTCAGCTGCCCCCGAAAGATGTGGTTCATGCAAGACTGAAATGTGGCAGGAGAGTTGGTCAGCCCAAACGACATGACCAAAAACTCAAAGTTCCCATAGTGGCACCAGAATGTTGTCTTTGGGATGTCCTGATCCCGAACTCTGATCTGGTGGTACCCCGAATGCACACCGATCTTAGAGAATTACTTGGTTCCTCTAAGCTCATCAATGTGGGGAATGGGGTACCGGTTCTTGAGGGTCTTCCTGTTAAGGGCTTTGTAGTCTATGCACATCTTGAGGGTCCCATCCTTCTTCTTCACCAGCACTACAGGAGAAGCAAAAGGACTGGAACTAGGCCTGATGTGACCCAAAGCAAGAAACTCCTGAATAGCTTTCTCTCTCGTCCTTATAAGCTTTGGGGTGCCTGTAAGGAGTAGTGATGACTTCTTGTATGCCCGGCTCTAGCTCAATGGTGTGCTCAAACCCTCTATCTAGTGGCTACCTTGGTGGAATGTCCCTGAACACCGTTGCGTACCTGTCCAGAAGAGCCTATATGTTTTTCGATGGTGACTATACCTTTCCCCCAACCTTTGAGATCCTCAACTCGACTGCCTATGCGATGTCCCCATGTCGAAGATCTGCCTCCATCTTGTGGGCCGAAATTGTCTGAGGCGGATAAGACTGCATGCCTCTCAAAACCACCAGTTTGTCGTCTGGCCCCATGAAATCCATCTCAGGTTTCCTCTAATCAGTCGTAACTCTCCCAAGGGAATACATCCACTGGACACCCATCACCACAGTGGTGTCTGGCACATTGACCACAAAGAAGTGGTACGTCATCGAGTAGTTTCCCAGAACTATTTTCAAGGATGGCATGTATCTGGTACACTGGATGGTACGGTCACCCAGCACTAGGACGGAGAATCCCTCAAACTCTGTCGTGGCGAGGCCCCTCCTCTGGACTGACTGTGCATCTATGAAGTTGTGGTTAGCCCCACTGTCCACTAGTCCTGACACCCTCTGTCCTTGTACTGTACCTCTTATCCAAAGTGTCAAAAACTTGGGAATCTTGCATAAAGAAGCAAGGACTCCCCTTGATGAGGCAAGAGATGCCCCTCCCTATGGAGGTGGTGGTGGTGGTGGCCCTCTGTCCCCTGAACTCTCTCCATCTGTCCCACCGCAATCTTGCTCCACCTCGTCCTCTTGGTCACTATCAGAAAAGACCTCAATGTAATGTGTTATACCCACTGTGCACCTATGGCCTAGTGCCCAGGGCTCCCTGCATGTGAAGCATAGCTTCCTCCTCCTGAGGTCCTTCCATGTCTCCTCATCTAGCTGCCCCCTCCCCTGTGTGGTCCTCGGTGGTGGGGGTCTAGTCTCATGCCCTTTTTGTGGGAAAGGGATCCATGTAGGGAATGGTGCTCTGGTCTTGGGGATGGCCCCCTACAAATATTTGGTGCACACCACTGCCTCCTACAATGTAGAGGGTTTGCGTGACTTCACCAATCCATGCAGAGGCTCAAGCAAACCCTCAATGAAGGTGTATACCCTCCTGGCCTCGGATAGATCCGGGACCATCACTGACAGACGTAGAAAATCAGAAAAGTACTGCTCTCGGTTGCCTGTGTGGCGCAGTGTGGTCAGCTCCTTGAAAGATGCCTCCGGATCCCTCTGATCAAACTGCTCCACCACCCTCCTGGTGAAGTCCTCAAATGAAACTATCTGGACATGCCCCAAAGTGATTAGGCTGTGAAACCACCAGCCATGGGCTTCCCCCTCCAAGTGCAGTGCTTCCATCTTAATGGCCCTTTGTTCTATCATCCGGTTGAGCTGAAAGTATTTTTCCATCTTTTCAACCCAAGCCCTGGCTGTGCACTTGGCAGTGCCATCAAATGTAGGGAAGTACATCCTCCCTATGGTTCTCTGCAGCTCATAGTTTTGGGTCCCCTATCCTCCGTACCCCTTATTCCTCTCACTTTGCTTGAGCTTGCAATAATCTTTGAAGGAGAGGGCTTCTTCGAAATCTTCGTCCATCACCTACCACTCTCTGAAGTAATCCCCTATCTAGGGAGTTTCTTCCTCCCTTGTTGGTTCGATCTATGCCATTGGCATGAAGGAGGGTAGTGTGGCCCTACTGGCCACACTCACTGAAGGGCGTTGTGTTGCTAGTGAGGGATGATCAAAGGGCTAAGAAGCCCCGAAGGTCTCTCCACACAAAAACCCTCTAGGTGTGGCTCTGTCTCGGCTCTGTGATTTGATCTCCTCCAGCATGTCTTTCTGCCCTTTGGCCAAGTCACTCAGAGCCCTTAAGAGGCTATCGAAAGCCATCTCCTCCCTACTCTTGGGCTCTGTCATTTCCTCCTCTCCAGCCACTGTTTTCCCTCTTCCCTTCGTGTTTGGTGTAATTTCCAACTCCCTTTCTCTGCTCTTGTACCTCTACCTCCGGTAAGTGATGTTCTCCTAGTCTTCTCCTCTCATAAGAAACCAACCCCACAGTTGAGCCAAGAATTAGGCTCTGATACCATTGTAATGTTCCTAGACACGAATTTAAGTGATAATCCAATTAAACAAACAGTGCAACAGTGGAAAATTATAAACATTTACCAAACACCCATGAGACACTAAAATATTGGAACTAATGAGCCATATATTATGAAATATGAGAGCATGAGTATAATATATAAATGGAGTAGTGCACCTGGGCTTGTCTCAAGGACAAGCTAGACCAAACCCAAGTGGTAGAATAGCCAAAAAGATGGCTTCTCAGTTGCTACTCTACTATGCTATGCGTTGTCTTAGTAAATCGCTGATCTGCTGACTTCAGCCTGCTGGAAAGTGCCCAAAAACCACCTAGAAAATTCTTCCCTTTCAGCCCTAAACTCCTTGGACAAAACCCAGAAATTCCTAGAAGGGAATTTCTCTAATTTTGACTTTGGATTTTCGGCCTTTTGGGACCTGCTCTCTGGTTACTGCCACCAAATTCGTTTTGCAGGGACAACTTGCAAATCCACCTGGAAACACCCCTCAAATGTTTCTTTCCGCTGTACTATCTGATCCCTTGCTTCCCGGATGGTCCTTGGCCCTAATGGTTGCTCAACCAAGCCTCACAAATTTGCTGCTGGAGACCACTGCGCAATCCCTCTGACCAGAAATGTATACTACTACATGTACTGGCTGGCTGGCTGCAAAACACTGATAAAATACATTCAGTCCTCCATCTTCTTTGCTCCTGAAAACTCCCAGCAAGTTAGTGGGCCCTTGGCTGGCTGAATCAATCTCTGCATATTTCTGGCTGCCTAGAAAACATGTAGTCCCTTCCTCTGCATGGCTGCCTGAGCTGTGAATTATTGCTGGAAACTCCTGAAATCTCTGTGGAATGGCCTCCCTAGGGCGGGCACGGATAGTCCCCCGAAGTAGAGGTTGAATCTTCCATGCAGAAGACTCATGGCTAAACAGCCAGTAGACTCGCTAAACAGCAGAGCGTACAAGAGTGAGTTTGTTTGTCAAATATTCAGAATGCTGGAAAATGAGAGCTTCATCCTCTTTTATCACCTTGGGCTCCCTTAGCCTCTTGTGGCCCCCCCTTTCCACTAACTCGAATTCCCTCCAACGTCCTCCTTGGCCAAATTCGAATTATGCATGTGGTGGCCCCCACATTCCACTAGTTGCCAAAAATAATTCGAATTGCCTATAGTTCCTAAGTTTTTGTGTGTGGGGTCCTCCTCCTAAACCAAAATAGCTGCCAAAATTGTGTTGTTGCATCCCGTGACTAATTCATTTGAGAAGGGACATGACAAGAAATAAATGCCAGGAATTACCTCTAGTGTGAGGTCATTGCCAATAAAGCCCTAATAGAACGTACAAAATGATTCCATGAATGTAACTACTAACAACTCTAATTTTGATAAAAACTTCAACATGGCCACCTACACAAATCTTGAAAATCAAAATTCTAATCTATAGTTAATTTCCATGGATCTAGGTCAATAAAAGAAAGGGAGAAAAAGGTTGAAACCACAGAAGTTTGCATATCCATTCCCAACTAAAATTTGTGGTAAGAGACTATGGAAATTATATGGTAAGTTGGTAACTTAGCTTAGTTTTTTAATTTGTATCTATGATGTTGGTGGGTGGCCCATTGTGCGTAACTCCCACCAACTCCAACTCAGCTGGCCCACTATGCATTGGGCATATCTCCCTTCGGATCCAAGTTCCAACTTTTGGTTAGTGCTTGGTCGGTGCTTGGTCAGCAGTGATTCCAGAATCCAACTCCAGTCTCCAAGTCAATTGTCGGTGGTGCTTACGATCTCTGGTCTTGGCATCTCAAACAAAATGAAAAAAGGCATATGTGAATGGATGTAGGTTAATACTTGTAAACATGTTAAAGTAGGTTGATTGTCAGGCCCTCAACTCAAAAAATATTTATCCGTTCTCGACAATTAGCCTTTTTCGGGGTGGATCCGTTTCCAAAAATTCGAAAACGAATCAAGAAAATCGTGATCCATTTCTAGTTTTTCGAAAATAGATCCAAAAAAAATTGAATCTTAAAAAACTATTTTCAGAACTAGATCTTTTGTTTCTGAATTGTTGGCACAATGCAAAAACTTTTTTCCGACGTTTTCTAGCGGATCGTACCCATTTCCATTTCAGAAATGGGGAACGATGTTTCAAGAAAAAGTCCTAGCCATTTCTGGTAACTTAGTCTTAAACCCCTTTCTTGGGTCCAAAACCCCATTGCTTGGGCACTTCACCCACAAAACCCATGTGGGTCAAACTTGTCCCAAACCTAGTAACCTAGGGTTGTGTGAGTACCTCCCAAGCTACATAAATCAACACTCCCTCTTAACAAGGGAGGTACTTCCACTGCACGAAGGTAACCATCATCATCAGCGACACTAGCCCATATGGCGTCCACCAATGCAGCATACCCTATAGAGTGGACCACACTATCTTGGTAGTGTTTCTACCTCATTTCATCAGAACTTGAAGATTCAAACTTCCATAGGGAATCTCCCTCTAAAGCTAGACTCCCTCTGAGTCAACACAACCTCCCTTGGATCACACTGCTACTGAACTTATGTCCTACAAGGTCAGTCTGAGTTGCAGTCGAACATGGGCCACATCACCACCACAACCCAACACAACAAGCAATCTCATCCTCCTAGGTCAAATGCCATATGTGCAAATGGCTCCAATCTCGGCTATGAAACATTGCGACCCACTGAAGAAGCTAGCCTCCCATCATCTCGTCCATCACATAGAGTCAACTCATCCATGCCAAAGAACCTCTCCAATAATCCCAACAATCCATGACAATTTTAGTGCCCAAAGCAAATTTTAAGTTTCTAAATTCTACCAGAGTTTAATCGCTGCAATTTAAACAAGAATTTAGCAGTTTAATTCACAGATACCTACCTGGTTTCTGAGTTTGAATTCGATCTCAAGTTGTTGCAGCCAAACTTGCTCTTGTTACCAAAATGACCAACACCTCCCTACCAAACTGGGCACAATCTCGGTACCCAGCTCCAAAGTACTTCAAAATGGAAGCACTCTGGCCCCCGTGCCCAAAACTTCAAGAACAATTAAGGCCCACTCTTCCTCTTTGCCCTCTCTCTCTATGGCTTCCTCGAATTTTCCTTCAATGTCTACGAAAGATTCCCAAAAATCCCTCCCTTCAAATTCGTCCATCGATCCCCTTATATTCCTGAGGTTCCTTCCTTTCGTGGAAACCTCTCCATTGCCTCTTGACACAACAACAACATGGTTGGAGGTTGTCGCCTTCATTTTTCGACAAGTCATAGAGTATCCCACACACACACACACATATTCCCTTTTATATATGCTTTAATTCCTTTTTAGTTGTATATAATATGTTTCATATATATACCATTCCTTTTAATTTGAATATATGTTTGATATATTATATTGAATTACATTAATATATATTGTATTGAATTATGTTAATAATAATAACAATTAAGTATTCAATTTATAAGAAATATATATATATATATATATATATATATATATATTTGGAGTGTTATGTTTAGGGTAAGATTTCCCTTCTTAATTGTTAGGTTTTTAATCTAGTATTTTAATAATTAATTCGTTTATCCTTTCTTTAGACATCTTTTATAACCAATTAGTAAGTTTACTAATGCAATGCATGTGATGCATGCATATGTAGCTATCATATGCATGCTAATACTCTTTTTTTGCCCATAGTTCATGGTGGGGTCATTACAGCAATTCATCGGAAGTCCATGATCAACAACTTACCACACACAACAAATTGTTGCTCACCAGGTTCTCAACCAATCCACCAGAACTCCCAGTGTATCTCATCACCTAGCCAATCAAGACCACATCTCCATGTCTTCAGTTGAATCCTCTGCTCCATGATCTAGACACTCACTAAGTTACCGAAAACGGTTAGGGATTTTGCCTAGAACATCGTTCCCTGTTTCCGAAATGGAAATAGGTATGATCTACCTGGAAATACCAGAAAAAATGTTTTTGAGCCATGCCAACAATTCAGAAACGACAGATCTGGTTTTGGAAACGATTTTTTAGGATACAATTTTTTTTGGATCCGTTTATAAATTTCTAGAAACAGATCCACCCTAAAAAAGGAAAATTGTAAAGGCCTTTAGGTGTGTTTATTAAAAATGTTCTTCACTAAAGTTTAGACAATGGAATAAGTGAAATTATATGATGTAAACACAAATAAGAGATGGCAGATAAGATTTCTAACAATGAAATAGAAAACACACTTTAGATCATCAACAACAAGTGAAACAAGACGATATATTTCAAATGCAATTAGATCAAGCAACTAATTAGAAGATGCAAGTTAGATTTAATCTAGGTTAGTAAGTTAACAAGTTCCCCCTTTTAAATAAGGAGAAGGGATGCCAAGGGATTGAGATCCCAAGCTCCCTCAAGAAGCAAGATGATTTTATTTCATGAGAGTTACAACAGGAGACCCTTTGATAGAGAGAATGGCTCTTTAGATACTGAAGAGGATTTACAAATTATAGACCCTTAAAGAACACCCCCCTCAACCTACACTGAAGCAACAAGGAAAAGCGAACGAATTTGCACAGTGAGAACCTACTTTAAAACTTCACTAAATACAATCTTTACTTAATAGAGTCCCTTTTGATCTCAGTTCAATAGACAACAGACCTCAAAATTTCTTCAGATTTAAGCTTCAAATGATATGAAGGATCAATGCAAAAATAGGCTTGAAAATGATGAGGAATTCTCTGTGCAAAAACAAAGCATTAGCCTCATGAAACCCTTGCACCAGATGATGAGAAAAGCTCTCGGCCTATAGGCTAGAAATGCTCATGGTCCTGAGGAGAAAAGGGGAGGCCTAAAAGCCACACGGCCAGGTTTAGAAAATTAATTAAATTTTTTTAATAAAAAATTTAATGGAATTTCTTTAAGGTTCAAGACTCCAAACTTCTTCAAAAAATTTCACTGTAGACCCTCTTCCAATCAGACCTTTTGCATTAGTGGAAAGGATCTTATGGAGTTCACGACTTTGAGAGAAAAGGCCTAGAATAGTCTGCGACCTCTCACAAAAAAAATTGCAAATTAATTTAAGGCCTCGAAAATCAATCCCTCTCTTCAAAAATATGAATGATAAAACCCTGTAAAAAGATGTTAGATTGCTGCAAAATGAGGATTAGAATATCAGCAATATTAAATCTCAAAATCAAGTCTCCAAATGTCTGCCGATTAAAATATTAGTGATTAAATGGCCTGTGGCCTTCCTCTAAGAAATTCGAAAATTTCAAATAATAAATCTCTTGCCAAAAATTCAATGACAAAACCCTCTGCAAAAATTACAAGGGTTAGATGATATGAATCTAAGGCAAAGAAACAAGCCTAGAGGCTTACGACTTAGCAAAAGAGGCGCAACAATTGTCTGCAGCCTTAAAGAAAAATTGCAACAAAAAAATTATTGAGCCACAAAATAGTTTGAAACCCTTGCTAGATAATGACAGGAACCCTCTAAGCAAGCGGCTTCACCAGATAAAACTCGGCCTGCAAAAAAATGATTGAAACCAAATCGAAACCCTCCTAAAAAAATTGCAAAAAATTAAAAGATGGAAAACCCTTTCAAAAATTCGATCCAAGGGTTTGGAGGCTTCAAAACCCTAGCGGCCTCAAATCAAGATTTTAAAAAAAAAAAATGATGGACAACTGCTTTAAAAAAAAAATAAATGAATTTGATTTAAAAGCCTAGCCATCCAAGCTAGGAAGAGGGGGACTTCAAAAAAAATTCGGTTTCCCTTCAGATTCAATGGGATCCTCCTGCTAAAAAAATATACAATCGATTCAAGTCAAGCTCCGATTATCTTCATCTATAATGAAAGCTCAATAAATAAATAACCAAAAAATATACACAAAATTATAGATTAAAGGGTCAAAAAAATATTGACGGAAATTATGGATCTAATTGATCAAAGGATTATGAGTGCAACTAGGTTCAATGATTGATAGATATGAGCTCTAAACTAGCTAGATCCATCAATTCATAATATAAGAAGAGTGATTAATATTTATAAGCTTTTAACCAACACTGACTAAGCAACTTTTGCAAAACTCATTAGGTAAATCTTTGGAGATAGACAAAGTTTAATTCCTCTGTGTTGGGAGTCAGATAGCCCAACCAAGGACTTCCCCCTGCTTAATATCTGAAAGTGACTGATATTTACACTAAAAATATAATTGTTAAATCATAGGGGTTAAATAATAAAATTGAAAGAACATGTCTTGGAAGTTGTATGGCCCAACCAAGGACTTCCCCCATGCTCAATATCTAAAATTAATTGATATTTACAAACTAAAAATATAATTATTGAGTTAAGGCTTCTATGATCCATATCAAGTTTTTGAATATTGTTTTTGGCGATAATCACACAAAATTCATTTGTCGATGTGTTTCGAACCAGCAAATGTGGCTTATTGTCAAGACAAGATGAAGAATCAGATCATGGTAGCAAGTTAAATAGAGAGACTGACCATTCAAAGGGCTAGAAAGAAACAACTATTTTTTACCAAAAGAAACGACTTCTAAGCAAGCGGCTTCACCAGATAAAACTCGGCTTGCAAAAAAATGATTGAAACCCAAATCAAAACCCTCATGAAAAAATTGCAAAAAATTTAAAGATGAAAAACCCTTTTAAAAATTCGATCCAAGGGTTTGGAGGCTTCAAAACCCTAGCGACCTCAAATAGAGATAAAAACAATTGATGGACAACTGCTTTAAAAAAATGAATCTGATTTAAAAGCCTAGCCATCCAAGCTAGGAAGATGACAACTTCACAAAAAATTCAATTTCCCTTCAGATTCAATAGGATCCTCCTGCCAATATATATATATATATATATATATATATATATATATATAAATTGATTCAAGCCAAACTCCGACTATCTTCTTCAGATCTTCAATGAAAGCTCAATAAATAAATAAATAACCAAAAAATATACACAAAATTATAGATACAAGGGTAAAAAAATATTGACTAAAATATTTACAAATTATGGATCTACTTGATCAAAGGAGTATGAGTGCAACTAGGCTCCTTGATTAATAGATAGTTAGATCCATCGATTCATAGCACAAGAATAGAAGAGTGATTAATATTTATAAGTTTTTGACAAACAATGACTAAGCAACTCCTGCAAACTCATTAGGTAAATCTTTGGAGATAGACAAAGTAGGCTCTTCAATTCCTATGTCTTGGGAGTTGGATGGCCCAAACAAGGACTTCCCCCCATGCTCAATATCTGAAAGTGATTGATATTTACACACTAAAAATATAATTGTTAAATCATAGAGATTAAATAATAAAATTGAAAGAACATGTCTTGGGAATTGGATGGCCCAACCAAGGACTTCCCCATGTTCAATATCTGAAAGTGATTGATTTTTACAAACTAAAAATATAATTATTGAGTTAAGACTTCTGTGATCCATATCAAGTTTTTGAGAATTGTTTTTGGCAATAATCACATCAAAATTCATTTGTCGACGCGTTTCGAACCAACAAGTGTGGTTCATCGTCGGGACAAGATGAAGAATCAGATCAAGGTAGCAAGTTAAATAGAGAGACCGACCATTCAAATGGTTAGAAAGAAACAACTATTTTTTACCAAAAGAAACAACTACATTCAACAGGGCTTCAGCTACAATTAACTAGACCAAGAATTAGGGAATTTTTTATTAATTAATTAATTAGATTTATTTATTTATTAATTTAAATATATAAGTTTTTTCAAGATCGCTAGGGCTCTCGCGCGCGCCCTCCTCTGAAACCTGCTTCTGCGTTCCTGGTTGCGGCCGTCTGGGCCTCGGCCTCCTGCCATGGCCCCCCTGGATCCTCCTTCGGAGGGGGTGGATCCTCAACGCGCTTTCTCAGACTTGGTGAAGTCCCTTCCACCGCAATGCCCCAGGCCTGCTCTTTCAAAATTTGTTAAGAAGTTGGATGTACTCCAAGAGGTTCAGTTACCCCCAGTCCTGCCCCGCATGGCTGCTTTGTCTCTTGCTGAAAACGGTCTCATAGGTCAATTCACAGGCCTCTGGCCTTCTCCTAGAACTGTTCAAAGATGGGTTGAAAGAAATTGGACTGATAAAATTCAAGGGAAAATCTCCATAAGGTTTTGTGGGAAAGGGTATTTCACATTCCACTTCGAATCCAAAGAGGATAAGGATTTAATCTTCAGAAATGGGCCCTATTTCATGGACTCCAGGGGCCTGTACCTCAACAAATGGACTCCAGATTTTGATCCTGAACTAGATGTCCCCAGTGTTGTTCCGGTTTGGGTCCGTCTTCCTCATCTCCCACTCCACTGCTGGGGAGATGAATCTGTACGAGCCATCGGGAACGCAGTCGGCAAATATATCGATCGTAGCGAACCGAAAGAAAACATGCAGGCCTGTGTGAGGATTTGTGTCGAAGTGGACCTTGGCAAAGGACTCCCTGAAGCGATAAAACTGAAAGTGGACGAGTGGAGCCATATCCAGTAGCTGGACTACGAGAAGATACCATTTAAATGTAAGGTATGTCACGAATACGGCCACTTTGCCAATAGATGTTCTAAACTTGTTGATGCAGAGAGCGGCGATCAAGAAGGCCAGTGGGAACCTGTCAAAAAGAAGAAGTCTGCCCCGGCATCCAAAGCTCCCCTGGAATCTGACCCTCCTGTTCCCTCTGCCCTTCGCCCCTCCTCATCCTCCCCTCCCCTTTCTGCCCACCCCCCTCCTGATCTGCCTCTCCCCTCCTCTTCTAACCCTTTTTTAGTTTTATCTTCCCTTGATCCTCCTTCTGTGGATCCCTCTCTACCCCCCTTAACCCTTTCTGAGCCTTCTGATCCTTCTCCCCCCCTGATTATCCCTTCGCAGGCATCTCTAGATCCCCCTCTTATCAAGCTTACCAAAAGCTCCTCTAAAGACCATGGTTCCTCTTGCGAATCTTACAAGAAACCAGGACCGGGAAGAAAATCGGCCAAGTACCATAGAGACGAGAACGCTCAGAAAGACATAGCCATGGGCACTCAAACTCCTATAGAATCTTTCATCCTGGGGCAGCATGAGAAGGAGACAAATCAAGAGAGGCGAGCACCTCTTCGTACGCCAAATACCCAATGATGAAAATTTTGTCTTGGAATAGTAGGGGTTTAGGGCACCCCTCCAAAGTTTTAGCCCTCAGAGAACTTATACACAGTGAAAAGCCAAGAATTTTATTGATTCAGGAGACAAAGCAAGATCAGCAAGAAATGAGAGGACTAATAGATCAGCAGAAACAATACAAAGGCTGTACCAGCGACTCAAGAGGAGCCTCCGGAGGAATTGCCACCCTCTGGGATCATAGCAAATGGAATTGCACATCAGTAAATCTTCATCAGCATTGGATCAGAACGGTTCTGGATAATAGAATAGATAATCAAACTGCAATCATCTATAATGTTTACGCCCCCAACCATTACAGAGAAAAGGAAAGTTGTTGGGACGATCTTAAGGCTAGCATCGATGGGGAAACAAGCTCAAATATTATAGTGGCAGGCGATTTTAATCTTATCTTACATGCCAATGAAAAAAGGGGAGGTAGCTTTTCACCAGATCCCTTCAGAGGCCGTTTGGAAACTATCATTCAAGAACATGAACTAGTGGACGTTGCACCAAAAAACCGCAGGTACACTTGGAGCAACTGCAGGCTTGGCATTGGCAACATAATGGAAAGGCTGGACAGGTTTTTAATTAATGTATCGTTTCTCTCCTCCTTCTCAGTGGGATATGCTAGCATTCTATCCACCTCAGCCTCTGATCACTACCCCATAATTCTCACGCTGGAAACTCACTGCCCCCTTGGGCCAATACCGTTCAAATACAGTCCCCTCTGGAATTGGGTTCCAGCTGTCAGAGAAATTGTTCAGGGATCTTGGAATCAACACGTTGAAGGCTCACCAGGCTTCATTTGGGAAACTAAATTAAGAAGAACCAAACAGGTTATCAAAGAGTGGGCAAGAGCTAACTACAAAGAACCTGAAGAGACCAAAAAGAAAATCAAAAATGAATTAGAGAGCATCCAAAGAAAGATAGAGGAACATGGCCTCTCTCAGCAGAATAAGGAACAAGAAAGCATACTCTATACTCAGCTGAGTCACATAAATAGAGAAGAAGAGTTAAAATGGCGATTAAAGTCAAGGCAGCTTTGGCTGCAAGGCGGAGACAAAAATACAACCTTTTTTCACAAACAGTGCACGGCACAAAAAATCAAAAACAACGTAAACTCTATTTTGGACAATGAAGGCAATCAGCAAAACACCCAAGAGGCCATTAGAAAGGTCGCCACTGAACATTACAGAGAAATTCTAATTGAAATAAAAGGAGAAGAGGATTATGCCGATTTTCTTCAATATTTACCCAAGGGAATAACCAAGGAAATGAACGACAACCTAATTAAGGAAATTGAGGAGGAGGAAATCAGAAGAACGATTTGGACTATGAATCCTAATAAGGCTCCTGGGCTTGATGGATTTCCCATTTGCTTCTATAGGGAATTTTGGGGTTTAATCAAAAAGGATTTGACTAAGATGATCAGATGGATCCAGAGAAAGGGTAAAATAGGAGGTTATACCAATGCCACTTTTCTTGCTCTTATCCCAAAAGAAAATCGTCCCACTTCTTTTTCTCGGTTTAGACCCATTTCCCTCTGCAATTCCTCCTACAAAATATTGTCTAAAATCTTAGCCTCTCGCCTCAAACCCCTTCTTCCCTCGTTGATTTCTGAAAACCAAGGAGGGTTCTTGGCCAACAGACAAATCACTGACTCCATTCTCCTAGTCCAAGAAGCCATTCACTCGAGCCTATCTAGGAAGGAGAAAGGGTTTATCCTCAAACTTGACCTTGCCAACGCCTTTGATAGAGTTAGGCACTCCTTCCTTATAGCTGTTTTGAAAAAGATGGGTTTTGAGTTGCCCTTCATTAGCCTCATCACTGCTTGCATCTCTGGGCCCTGGATTTCCCCTCTGGTTAATGGTAGACCGGGGGAAGCTTTTCAATCCTCCCGGGGTCTCAGACAGGGTTTCCCCCTTTCCCCTTACCTTTTTATCCTTATGGCTGAATCCTTTAGTCAAGCTCTGGACTACAACAGAAGAGTGGGCCTCATCACCGGAATTAAATTTTGGAATGGAGTCAATAATATCAATCACTCACAGTTCGCCGATGACACCTTGCTAATTGGAGGAGCCTCCACCATTATAGCAAGGAGGTTCAAGACTCTTCTTGAAAAATTTATGGGATACTCTGGCGGTTTGGTCAATCAGTTAAAAAGCTGTATATTTGGATGGAATGCATCAAATCAGGTCATCCATAATATATCAAATATCTTTGGAGTCCCTTGCAGCCTTGAATGGATGCATTTCTCTTATCTGGGCATGCCAGTGAGCCTAGGATCTCGGAAGGCAGGAACTTGGGACATCATCATTGACAAGGTGAAGCGGAAAGTGCAGCAATGGGGTTCAGTTTGGCTCAACCCATCAGGCCGCCTCATCCTCCTTAAATCAGGTATTTCTTCTCTCCCCCTTTATCGTTTCTCTCTATATCAAGCCCCAACTTCCTTTCGTTACAAAATGGAAGAAATCCGCCATCAATTTCTTTGGCAAGGAGGGAAAAACGATAAAAATAAATTCAATTTAGTCAATTGGAAACAAGTCATTCAAACTCAGGACAGAGGAGGTCTCGGGATAAGATCCCCCAAATTTCTAAACCTAGCCTTCGGAGGGAAGATTGATTGGAGGCTTATCACTGGTTCCTCTACCTGGTGGAAGAAGGTTCTGGAAACTAAATACTTGAACTTCCCGAGATAGCAGTTGCTAGATTCAGTTATTCCCAATAGAGATTCTTCAAAAATCTGGCGCTTATGTAAAAAAGCTATTCCGTTCATGACCCAGAATATATCCAAAGTGCCCAAGGGAGGAGCCAGTATTAAGATTGGAGCTGATAAAATTCTGGGATGGCAGCCTATAAATAGTCAAGAAGAAACCATTCCTATTCTCTCTTTTTTTACAGCATTGGTATTCATTATTTGGATCAAATTTCTCGAAGCGATCCTCTATCTCACCTCTAGCTTGGATGGTCTTTTCCTGATATCCCCATTGATCTCAAACCTAGCCTCTCCACTCTCCAATCTCTCCTCCACAGCAAAGCTCCCGTAAAAAAGAATGAGATGGATGGCTTTCGATGGGACCCAACTGGATCAGATTACATTGTCCAAGCAGCCCACCAGCACATCTGCTACAACACTTTCCCTATGCCAATTTGGAATCACTGGAGAATGGTTTGGAAGTCAGAGGCTCTTCCAAAAATTAAATTTTTTATCTGGACCCTTTTAAAAGGGAAAATCCTAACAGCAGAGAATTTACAAAAGAGGGGCATTAATGGTCCATCTCGCTGCCCCAACTGCTACGCTGCAGAAGAATCTATGCAACACCTCTTTGTCGACTGTCCTTTTGCTATTGATTGCTGGAAAAAATTATACCCCATTGATAATTTTCCTTGGAGTTCCCAGCACTCCATAGGTGAAGTGATTCAATATTGGAAAAAGAACTGTCCTTGGAAAAATAAGAGGAGCAATTTAGTGAAGAGGGTCTGGAACACACTCCCCTACACCATGTTATGGAGTATCTGGCTAGCAAGAAACCGGAAAATCTTTAAGGATAAGAACTCGGCTACAAGAATTATCTGCAACAAGGCTAAGAATCTCGCTCTTGAAACTATTTCCGTCAAAACTCAAAGCAACATTGATGTAATAGTGTATAGCGTTGAAGAAAGGAGCTTCATCAGCTATATCCTGGATAAAAATTATAGCATTCAAAATGGCAAAATAGTGAAAGAACAGCACAGCCAGGAAACCCACAGTTGGAAAATAAGGTTAAAAGAGGAGGAGTTCGCAAATTGGTTGCAAAATTGCAACAGTTACTACCTTTTTTTCGACGGAGCTTCAAAGTCAAACCCAAGAATCGCTGGGGCAGGGGGATTTATCTCCAATGCCAATGGGGACTGCGTCCTCTATTATGAATGGGGTCTAGCGAATATCTCTAATAACAGGGCAGAAGCATTGGCCCTATATCAAGGGCTAACCCAACTCATCAAACTCGGTATAAGAACAACAAAAGTCTTTGGAGATTCTTCAGTAGTAATTAGTTTAATGGCACAAAAGAAAAATTCGCCGAATGCTCTCCTCCAGCAGGTCATTCAACATTGTCAACTCTTGCATCAGACAATGGGTAATCTATAGTTCCATCACATTCTGCGTTCTTTCAACAAGCAAGCAGATAGGCACGCCAACAAGGCTTGCAACAGGACAATGGGTAGTCTACTCTGCAATACCGAGGAGACTCTTCAGCCTTTGCCATGAACCGAATCAGTTTATCTTGTATCAAATCAGATAGCTCTGACAAGTGGAAGTGGATTCAGATTTTCGAGGCATACAACAAGATCACTATCGGCATAGGGATTAGGCTCAGATCCGATCCACTTATTTTTCTGAACACAATCAGTAATTTCGTCATTTTCAATCTATTCAACCTTGACCTTCTGACCATTCAGGACAACCTCCTGGTCCTCCCACATTTTATTACGGCTCCTCATCCCATTCCCGTCCCTGGTCCTCATCCTCTCCGCACTTCTATTAATTTCCCCTTCTTCTTCCATTATTCAGCGCCCTTCCTCTTATCAGTTTCTTTGCGCTTTCGTTCTCGGCAGTCCTCCCCGAGGATCTTTCTCCCGCTTGCCTCTGTTTCGCGTTGGATCCTGGCTGAACTGGTTGTGTCTATTACCTCCTCCTCTGTCCATTCCCAGCTGCTGATCCCTGTTGCCCCAATCCGTAATCCCATTTACTTCTCCCCTTTTTCAGCAATGGCACGCAGTGAGGACTGCCTCCACTGTGCGGATCTTCAAGCAGAGCTGGAGGAAATAAGAGCCCATCAGAAGATATTAGACAATCAACAGAGGATTCTAGATGCAAAAATCGACAATCAGAACCGTATCATCAATGCCAAGTACCAAGCGGAAATCAATTTGTTCCTGCACAGGGTCTCTTCTCTACATGAGCAGTTCAACCATCTATCTAACAGGTGCAGCCATGCGGAAGAGTCAATAGAGGTTCTGAAGTATATGATGGACAAGAGCAACATCGTTGCCCCAAGCTCCTCAAGTGCCAAGCACATCGATGGGGATGAAAAGCCGGAGGATTCCTCAGCGCGACACATCAGTCTCATTAACATAGATTAGATATGCTTTGCAAATGTCAGTTTTTGCTATTTCAATTTGTAAGAATCTATCTCTGTCTAGACTCTCTCAAAGCCAGAACAAGCAGGATTAAGGAGAAAATCCCTTTTTGTAACTCCTCTGATCCTGGTTCACCTCGGCACTTTAGGTATCTCAAGATATCAAGCTCCCACCTTTTTTTCAGATATTAATACAACAACCAAATTTGTAAAAAAAATTAAATTTAAATATATAAAAATAACTAAATATATATGTTCATAATAAACTAAAAATCTTCTACTTGTATTTCTATGTAAAGTTATTTATTATAAGTACCATATTTAATTAAAATTTTAAAAATATATATCAGTTAAATTTTAATATATTTATAAATATATATATTAGTTAAATTATATATATATATATATATATATATATGTTTAAAATTATTATTTTTTTAAATATGTTTATATGTAAACTTGTTTATTATAAATATCATGTTTAATAAAAATGGAATAAAATTTATTTATATATATATATATATATATAAAATTAACTAAAAACCTTTTAACCATGTTTATATGTAAACTTATTTATTATAAATACTATGTTTAATAAAAACTAATTTGGAAATATATATTGGTTAAATTTTATATATCTAAACCTAATACATAATTATTAAGAGAAATTATTCGCTTCTTATTAATTTAAAGTATATATAAACTTATATTAATACTATTATAGGAATATTATGAGGTAAATTTCATATAGGAATATTATGAGGTAAATTAGAGTTAAAAATAAATCATAATAATCTCTGCTTGGGGTAGCTCAAGTCGCAGTAGCTGTGGAAATGAAGTCTCACCGAACTGGAAGTCTTGGGTTCAAATCTCGTGCTACCCTCCCCCGTAGGGGGGTGAATAATGGACATGTAAACATGAAAACCAGAGAGTCCTACCAAGCTTACAAAAAAATGGTTGAAACCCAAATCGAAACCTTCCTAAAAAATTGCAAAAAATTTAAAGATGGAAAACCCTTTCAAAAATTCGATCCAAGGGTTTGGAGGCTTCAAAACCCTAGCGGCCTCAAATAAAGATTTAAAAAAATAAAAAAATTGATGGACAACTGCTTAAAAAAAATAAATGAATCCGATTTAAAAGCCTAGCCATCCGAGCTAGGAAGAGGAGGACTTTACAAAAAATTCGGTTTCCCTTCAGATTCAATAGGATCCTCCTGCTAAAAAAAATATACAAATGATTCAAGTCCAACTCTGATTATCTTCATCTACATTGAAAGCTCAATAAATAAATAACCAAAAAATATACATAAAATTATAGATACAAGGGTAAAAAAATATTGACCAAAATATTTACAAATTATGGATCTACTTGATCAAAGGATTATGAGTGCAACTAGGTTGATTAATAGATATGAGCTCTAAACTAGCTAGATCCATCAATTCATAATACAAGAAGAGTGATTAATATTTATAAGCTTTTAACCAACCATGACTAAGCAACTTTTGCAAAACTCATTAGGTAAACCTTTGGAGATAGACAAAGTTTAATTCCTCTGTGATGGGAGTTAGATGGCCCAACCAAGGACTTCCCCCCTGCTCAATATTTGAAAGTGAATGATATTTACACTAAAAATATAATTATTAAATCATAGGGGTTAAATAATAAAATTGAAAGAACATGTCTTGGGAGTTGGATGGCCCAACCAAGGACTTCCCCCATGCTCAATATCTGAAATTAATTGATATTTACAAAATAAAAATATAATTATTGAGTTAAGGCTTATGTGATCTATATCAAGTTTTTGAATATTGTTTTTGGCGATAATCACATCAAAATTCATTTGTCGACGCGTTTCGAACCAGCAAATGTGGTTTATCGTCAAGATAAGATGAAGAATCAGATCATGGTAGCAAGTTAAATAAAGAGAATGACCATTCAAAGGGCTAGAAAGAAACAACTATTTTTTACCAAAAGAAACGACTTCTAAGCAAGTGGCTTCACCAGATAAAACTCGGCCTGCAAAAAAATGATTGAAACCTAAATCAAAACCCTCCTAAAAAAATTGCAAAAATTTAAAGATGAAAAACCCTTTTAAAAATTCGATCCAAGGGTTTGGAGGCTTCAAAACCCTAGCGGCCTCAAATAGAGATAAAAACAATTGATGGACAACTGCTTTAAAAAAAATGAATCTAATTTAAAAGCCTAGCCATCCAAGCTAGGAAGATGACGACTTCACAAAAAATTCAGTTTCCCTTCATATTCAATAGGATCCTCCTGCCTATATATATATATATATATATATATATATATATATATATATATAAATTGATTGATTCAAGCCAAACTCCGATTATCTTCTTCAGATCTTTAATGAAAGCTCAATAAATAAATAAATAACCAAAAAATATACACAAAATTATAGATACAAGGGTAAAAAAATATTGAATAATATATTTACAAATTATGGATCTACTTGATCAAAGGAGTATGAGTGCAACTAGGCTCCTTGATTAATAGATAGTTAGATCCATCAATTCATAGCACAAGAATAGAAGAGTGATTAATATTTATAAGCTTTTGACAAACAATGACTAAGCAACTCCTGCAAATTCATTAGGTAAATCTTTGGAGATAGACAAAATAGGCTCTTCAATTCCTATGTCTTGGGAGTTGGATGGCCCAACCAAGGACTTCCCCCCATGCTCAATATTTGAAAACGATTGATATTTACACACTAAAAATATAACTTTTAAATCATAGGGATTAAATAATAAAATTGAAAGAACATGTCTTGGGAATTGGATGGCCCAACCAAGGACTTCCCCATGTTCAATATCTGAAAGTGATTGATTTTTACAAACTAAAAATATAATTATTGAGTTAAGACTTCTGTGATCCATATCAAGTTTTTGAGAATTGGTTTTGGTGATAATCACATCAAAATTCATTTGTCAACGCGTTTCGAACCAACAAGTGTGGTTCATCGTCGGGCCAAGATGAAGAATCAGATCATGGTAGCAAGTTAAATAGAGAGACCGACCATTCAAACGGTTAGAAAGAAACAACTATTTTTTACCAAAAAAACAACTACATTTAACAAGGCTTCAACTACAATTGACTAGACCAAAAATTACGAAATTTTTTTATTAATTAATTAATTAATTAGATTTATTTATTTATTAATTTAAATATATAAAAATAACTAAATATATATGTTCATAATAAACTAAAAATCTTCTACTTCTGTTTCTATGTAAAGTTATTTATTATAAGTACCATATTTAATTAAAAATTTAAAAATATATATTAGTTAAATTTTATATATATTTATAAATATATATATATTAGTTAAATTTTATTTATATTATAAATATATATAACACTAAATATACATGTTTAAAATTAAAAATCTTTTAAATATGTTTATATGTAAACTTGTTTATTATAAATATCATGTTTAATAAAAATTGAATAAAACTTATATATATATATTTATATTTATATATATATATATATATATATATTTATAATTAACTAAAAACCTTTTAACCATGCCTATATGTAAACTTATTTATTATAAATACTATGTTTAATAAAAACCAATTTGGAAATATATATTGGTTAAATTCTATATATCTAAACCTAATATATGATTATTAAGAGAAATTATTCGCTTCTTATTAATTTAAAATATATATAAACTTATATTAATACTATTATAGGAATATTATGAGGTAAATTATAGTTAAAAATAAATCATAATAATTTTTGCCTGGGGTAGTTCAAGTCGCAGTAGCTGTGGAAATGAAGTCTCACCGAACCGGAAGTCTTGGGTTCAAATCTCGTACTACCCTCCCCGTAGCGGGGTGAATAATGGACATGTAAACATGAAAATCAGAGAGTCCTACCAAGCTTACAAAAAAAATATAAAATCATAATAATAATATTAATATAAATAACAAAAAATGAAATACGACAAATATTCAAACATTTCAAGAGAAGAGGGAAGGAAATCATAACTGGAAAAGAAAACAACAAAAAGAAAGGAAAAACAAGGGGGGGCTCTAAGAGGAAAGGGCAGGGATCCAACAGCTATTGATTTTCCATCCGCCATCCCTGTTAAGATTACTTGGGCTCCTTTCAATTTCAATGGCCTCCCTAAACTTCTGGTGATGAAAAGGAGCAATCCTAGCAATGTCCGGGCCCGGTCATCGGTAGGATTGCTCCTTTTCATCACCAAAAGTTTAGGGAGTACATTGAAATTGAAAGGAAGTCGAGTAATCTTAATAGGGATGGCAAATGGAAAATCAACAGTTGTTGGATCCCTGCCCTTTCCTCTTAGAGCGCCTGGTCATCGCTAGGATTGCTCCTTTTCATCACCAAAAGTTTAGGGAATACATTGAAATTGAAAGGAAGTCGAGTAATCTTAACATGGATGATGGATGGAAAACCAGTAGCTGTTGAGAAATCCTAGCAATGACCCGGGCCCGGTCATTGCTAGGATTGCTCATTTCCATCACCAGAAGTTTAGGGAGGCCATTGAAATTTAAAGGAGGCCGAGTAATCTTAACAGGGATGATGGATGAAAAATCAATAGTTGTTGGATCCCTACCCTTCCTCTTAGACCCCTTGTTTTTCCTTTCTTTTTGCTGTTTTCTTTTCCGGTTTTTATTTCCTTCCCTCGTCCCTTGAATTATTTAAATATTTATTGTTTTTCAATTTTTGTTATTTATATTAATATTATTATGATTTATTTTTACGTCATAATATTCTTATAATAGTACTAATATAAGTTTATATATATTTTAAATTGATAAGAAGCAAATAATTTCCCTTAATAATTATGTATTAGGTTTAGGTATATAGAATTTAACCAATATATATTTTCAAGTTATTCTTTATTAAACATAGTATATAATAAATAAATTTACATATAGACATGGTTAAAAAGTTTTTAGTTATATATATATATATATATATATATAATTCAGCGTTATTAAACATGGTGTTTGTAATAAACTAGTTTAAAAGATTTTTAATTTTTTATATATATATAATTTAACTAATATATATTTTTAAGTTTTTAATTAAACATAGTACTTATAATAAATAACTTTACATATAAATATAGTTAGAAGATTTTTAATTTATTATAAACATATATATTTAGTTATTTTTATATATTTAAATAAATAAATCTAGTAAACTAATTAATAAAAAAATAAATCTAACTCGTGGTCTAGTCAATTGTAGTTGAAGTCCAGTCAAATGTAGCCATTTTTTTTGGTCAAAAGTAGTCGCTTCTTTCTATCTGTTTGAATGGTCGGTCTCTCTATTTAACTTGCTACCATGATCTGTGTCACTTGCTCGTTCTAAACGCATCGACAAATGAATTTTGATGTGATTATCGCTGAAAACAATTCTCTAAAACTAAAAATATAATTGTTAAATCATAGGGGTTAAATAATAAAATTGAAAGAACAGATCTAGAGATACGTGCTAGACCTATTAAATTCAAAATTAATTATCTAACCCAAAAACTAATATAAGAAACTTGTATAAATAGTTAGTCCACAACTAGCTAATGAAATAAAAATATATCAATTTAGATCTAGTAGAGCATTAAGAGAATTATTCATAATGCATTACCATATATGAATGAAGAGAAACACCACCATGAATGAACTCCAAAGACTTTTGCTTTATTATTCTAGGAAAAATTACAGATTCTAGCTGAGCTTCACTAGTCAAGAGCTTGATTACAATCTGTTACAATGAAGAGCCTTGATCTCAATTTACAGAAAAATGCAATGTTAGATTTATCGTTATCGGAAATTTATCGTCGGGGGTCCAAAATTTAATTTATTGGCAATATCGGAGAAAATATAAGAAATTATCAAGAAACTTTAAAAAATACAAAAATAATCTTTATTTTTTCAATTTTTAAACTTGTAAAACAACACCAGCGTCAAACAAACACATTGCTACATAATTATGAAAATAAAATGATATATGAGATGTATAAGATGTCAAGTGATACATAAGATATTGATATTGAAATATGTTATTTGTCCTGAGTCATAAGATCTAATAGAATGATACAAAATCATATCAAAACAAAAATAGATGTATTTGATGAGATGAAACATGGCAATGAAGACAACAAATTCCCTTTGTTTGTTTCACAGAAGATGGTCACGTCATCCTTAGGAATGTTATTGAAACTAGACCAAAAGATTAATCAACCAAAAAATACATAAAATATTCAAATTTTGAAAACAACATATAATTTATGTGCGTCCATATGAATCCAAATTATTATACACAAATATGCAACATGTCTCATGCATATAGTAAGGATGCACACTGCATATAACCAAAATATCATTGAGTGCAATCCATCTCTGAATCAAAATAGATCAATGAAGAAGCTCTAAATGGCCTTCGCAATCTAAAGAAAATCATGCTACAACAAATAACTTCATAACATCAGTATTATTTCCTATATTCGGTCCTTTGCATCAAGATCACCCACTAAGCATTAAAATAAGATAGAAAAAGCTTAACATCTTGATCATTGAGTTTGCTTGAGTGAAGTGTATATTTTCACTAAGGTCATGAAGGAGGAGCTCAACAATCAATGCAACCAACATTGAGGTACATAGAAGGCTTGGTGATTTTGATTAAATGTTAGTTCCATACCCTTGTACATCCCAAAATCTAGTAGAAACATTGCAAACTCGCTAATCTTGAAATGCCGAAAATTGTTAAGTTTGTGGGATTTTGAGTGGGATCTAAAATTCTACTTTTTCCATATGAAGTCCAATGAGGTTGAAACCGCTCTCAAACATCCTCAGCGAATTAATGATAATATTGAAATTTAAGTAAAAAGATGAAAATGAAAGATAGAGGAAAATGTCACTTTTACTATAAGAATTTAATATTATCATTAACTACTAGGGTATGTATCTCATGAGATGAATCTTAGAAAATAAAAACAATAGATTTCCCCTTTTTGCTTAATGGAAATAGGCAAAGTATCCTCACAACTCAATCCCCTAAATCACATTTAAAAAAGTATGGTTAATGAATATTTTTTTGGTAAATTGACGAAAGTAGGGAAATAATTTCACAATTATCGCGATAATTACCTAAATTATTGCGATAAATTCAACACAGGGAAATTATTGCGATAATTTATGGCGATCATATCGGCAAGGGGTATTTTGGTGATAATATTGCAATAATTTTGTTATTATCGTTATATGTGCAACACTAGAAAAACGAGAGATCTAAATCCCTCTCCAAGTGAAAAACAACTAGGTCCAAGAAGTTGCACAAAGTTGACTTGATCATGGCTAGTTGAATGCTTGATCCATGTCAAAATAATATCCACCCTTGATTGCTTGAGAAAAAAATTGAATTCCTTGATGATGATTTTTTTCTTGGTTTGAAAAATATTTTTTCTGACTTTTTCCTCCTAGAAAAACCCCCATTCACTTAACTAACTTGGACCACAAATTCAATTTTCCTTAAAAAATTGATTTTTCTAGGAATTAATTCCTCTTTTTTGGCCCAATGAAATTTTCTTAGATTTTTGCTTGCCTGATTTGTGGAGATTATCTTTTTGGAAAGTGCACATTCCTTTTCTTAATATTTTTCACTTGGAGAGAATTTTATTTTTCTCTCATTTTATTTTCTTACCAATTTCCAACAAATTATTTTGCCATTTTTTGCCAGAAAAAATAAATAAATTGAGGGGATAGACATAATTTCAACTCTAAAAAAATGTCTAAATAGAGAGTTGAGGTGTAGAGGTTCTAATTATGAGTACTCATATCCCCATCAACTTCTATCGACATTACATTTTACAATTTACATCAAAATAATGATTAAAATCCCGACCAGTGGGAAATTTAAATAATTAAAATCAGACACTTAGACTTAACCAAATTCTGCAAGACTTTAGACATGATCTAGTTTGACATTATTCATTGACTCTATACACTAGGATTCACATAAGACCTTACCATCAAGCCCAACCCTAGCTTTGAGGTAAGCTTGGGAGAAAAACTCTACCAATTATAAGTGTTGAAAAACATAAATAATTAGCAGAGGAAAAAAACTCCCTAGAGTGAAACTCTTTAGTAAAAATTCTTAGGCTTACCTAGATCTTTTGCATGGCTTTATAAATATACTAGAACATTTTACATAACAAATCATAGGGTTGCACAATTTGGATTACATGACTTTGATAATATGTTGAATGATGACAATGAATTATGGATGTCTGAATGCTCGAACATAATGGAATGCTTTGAAAAATTATTCTCTGATATAGAGTAGTTGACATTAAGTGGTAAACACTGGGAAAAGATGATCAAAGCAATGAATGAAACCCCAAAAGGGTACAAGAACCTTGGGTATGAGAAGGTCCACATTACATTGTTGAGTGCTGAGAAGTTAGATATGGAGGCTAAATTTAGCCCTATTTGTAATTCATGGTGCATTTAAGGGGTGTCCATCATTTTTTATGGATGGAAATATCAAAGGAATAGGCCTTTGACCAATGTGATTGCTCAGAGCCAAAATGGGGTAATGTTTTTGAAGCCAATAGATTGTGAAGGGCAACTGTAAGATTCCTAGTTCATTGCTAACATCTTGATTGAAGCAATTGAATTGGTGGGGCCAGAAAATGTTTTCTGGGTAATAACTGACAATGCAACGGTGTGTAGAGTAGTATACCTAATTATTGAAGGCAAATATCAGCACATCTTTTGGACCCCTTGTGTTGTACATTCATTGAACCTCATATTGAGCAAGATGGGGAATCAAATTGAGTGGTTTTGAGTTATTTTTGAAGAGACAAAAGAAATTCAAGCCTTCATCACAAAGCCCCACATGTCCCAAGGCATCTATAGGGAATTTGTGAAGTTGGAGCTCCTTAAGGTACCTAAACTTTAAAGTTTATTTCATAAATTCTAATTTATATGACTCTAAATTCAAATATCTAAATTGGATTCTCAAATGTCATGATTCATGAATCATAATAGGTATTCAATCAATTATGAATTTTAATTTATTGAAACATTGGTACTTGCAGGTTTCCGAGACTCATTTTTCTTCTCACATCATAGTCTTAATAAGGCTTATGCAGGGGACATGTAATATCCCTAATGGAAAAGTTAATAGTAGATACCAGAAATGAGTTCAAACAGCAAAATAATAGCAAATAAACATGCAACTAGAAAATTGATACACAGATAGATGCCAATAAAAATCAGTAAGTCATTTTGTTAATCCAATGGAAAGACTACATCAGCATGAGGAATAGTGAACCCTGAACTTTCCAAGCAAGCGGAGAAAACCTAAAAAACGATCTCTAACCCAAATGATGAATGACTCTAGAAATGATGTAGACGACCCGACGAGAAGACTGCTACAAACCTGCTACTGCAAAATTGCTCTCTTCAAAGCTCCAATGAAGCACTATGAGAATTCTGAGTGAAATCTCCTCAATAGCATTGGGTTTTCGTCCAACACCCACTAGCACACCCGAGGGTTTCCGTCCTGGGATTAAAAGTTGGGAACTAGGTTCTCCAAATCTCATCAATAGAAAATAGCAATAATCCAAGATGTCTTCTAATGGCCTACTTATCCTCTTTTTATAGATCTTATGGACCCCTCTAGAGCCTCCCATTTTATTATTATTTTAATCATTGATCACTTTTCCCTCTTCTTATTAAAATATTCTTTTTAATGTGGGAAAAGGGTAAATTGGCCACTATGCCTCCTCGGGCCATTGAAAATCACTTCTAACCATTCCATCATGTAGATCTTCTCGTTCTGGTTCCATTGAGCTATTTCACTAAGGTGTTCTATGAAGTATTCCTCTCGGAATTCCACCTTAAATGTTATTAACTTAGTTAGGCTCAATAAGAACCCTGTTTTTTGAAAGTTATCGGAATGCGATGGAACGAAAAACAAGTTGTGCAAATGATGGAATATGCCAAGTGGATGTCATCAGATCCCATAGAAACTCCTCAAAACTGCATGAAACATCTCCAAAATCCCTTGGACCTATTGATGAAGTAAACCTGCACGTGTGACTTGTCTACCTCCAACGCTGAAAGTCCATCCTAACCATGCCATGAGGAATACCGGAAAAGGAACATCACAAATCCTCCCACCCCATGATTTCTTTCCGTCAAGCAATCCAAAATTGTGGATCATTCTGGTGGCCCAATGCAACTAAGACTCAAAGCTTGTATCCTACACAAACCACTGGGTGATGCTATGCCTCTTTGTCAACTTACCAGGAATGGACCCCTCAATGCCTAGATCCCATGGAAGTCTCTGACTGAACATGTCACTAACAAATCCTCCTGGATCCCAATGCCACTAATAATAAGCATCAATGCTCCACGCCTACTGTTGTTCTATAGCGTCAGCTGTGAATGTTTCCCCATCAACTACGTACCAACTCATTACCTCTCTCTAGTCCAATCCTTGGCATAGGCCAAGGACAGTCCCACTATGTAGATGCAAGCCTGAAGTGCTAGAAAGGTGTTGGCCTACCTCCCACTGTCAATTGGAGTATGCGTTACTCCTCATGTATAAGGGTCCTTGTTGCACTCTGCTCTTGATTGAGAATATCGTGCTACCAACAGGATACCAACTCATAATATCCCACCAATCCATTTCATGGGAAGGATCATATGCATGTGCTCTTGTATATGGCATGAGTCCATTGTGTTGCACCATGCTCAACTCGTGTATCTTTTCCCAACCAATCAAGCATATATATCTAGGAAACCCTACCTCTCTCCTTATAAGTGGGCAACCCCTGCTACATGCCCCGTCTATGTAATTTAGGAGAGGGTTGTTGCCTGGAAATACTACAGCCTTGCTAGCTGCCACTACATCTAGCTGCACCCTGTAAGTGGGTTGACCCAAAGATGGATGCACCACTTTCTACGAAAGAGCCTCCCTCATTTGACCAAAAACTCCATGCTCCACTGGTCCACTTGTCACCTACAAAATTGTTATGTCCATTCCCAATGCTTCCTGATGACCCATGTCTGCAAATACTACCTCCTTGGTAGTCGTCAGTACATCCTCATTCTCCTCATCAATGGCTAGCCCCAAATATGTATGATCATCCTCCTCTATCATGGGTTCAACAAGAGTCGCCAGATGAATCTCCAAAGATGGCCCATCATGCACCCTATGCTCAACTATGTGTTGTTCATGTTGAATGAGAACAAGCTACTTCTCATCAATCTCCTCTAGCAAACATGGTTGCATCTTTGAGCTGCTGTCAATTACTCCCCCTGATTTCTCATGCTCCTCAGAGGTGTCCAAGGACTCAACTATAGAAGAAGAAGCCTCATCCTGAAAGTCAGAAGGAATCTCTTCCTGATCTTCCCCTTTCGTCTCCTCGGTGCCACTCATGCATGAGTGGTTAGGTCCCCATGGTCCCTTGCAGATGAAGCAAAGACCCTTCCTCAACTCATTCTTGTTGCATGATCTAATAAACCTGAGCAACTCCTCCCTGGTCAACTGTCTCCTGAACTACCCAATGTTCTGCTCAACCAACATTTTGGTTAGGTCATAAGCAGCAGGTGAGACCAGTTGTTCTCTCCTCCAAATGGCTAACAATTTGGTCTGTAGTGTCTTGCGAATGTTGTCACCTTCAACTAATATTGAAGATAAGATATCTTGCATGTTGGTTTTTACCTCCTCAAGGTGATGTTCTCTGATGTTGGTGAAGACGAATTTGCACATATGAAGGATTAGGCCATCTTGTTCTAGATCAAGCATGACTAAGTAAGATATGATTTTGGCCATGGTGTCTAAAATTATGAACCTTCTATCAAAGATTGAGCTTTGGGTGCAATGCAGTCATGAATAGAATTCTACAATCAATTGAAAGAACCTCTTCATGATATCATCATTATAGGGAGGAAAGGGTTCTACTATCCTCAAAATATTGTTGAAATAGGATGCAATGATAAGCTTGGCTCTTTCTCCTAGATGCTCCAAGAATCTAGCTTGTACCAATGCAAGCATAGCTGGTTCCAGAGCCCAATTTAAACTCCAATCAGATTGACCCACCTTCGAAAGATAGGATTCCAACTCTTCCAATGTGAGGTCATCTCCTGATATTCTAGCCTTTAAATCTAATCCAAGTATGAAAAGCCAATTCCCCACTTCTTTTTCTTTCTATAAGTTCCTCGAATGTCTTCGTTGGAGCAAATTATGCACCTTCTTGGAGAAGGGTATGTTGTTATGTTCGGGTGCATGGTGTTCCAAGGAACCAATTCCTGCATTGTTCAATCCTTTCAATTTATTTAGGATTTTTTTGAGTTCCTTCATGGTTTAGCCCAATGATGACATGAGGCCACTATTTTTTCTGAGTCGGTTGACATGTTTTGATAAAAAAATTCAAGGCAAACTGTTGTAGGTATATATTTTCAATAAAATTTCAGAGCAAGTGTATTATACAATGATGAGGAAATGCACTTAGATACCCCTCACTTAGAAATAAATTATGCCCATTAATTTCAAACTAGTCACATCAACCTTGTGCACAATATAACAACTAATGGAGACATCTTTGATTACTGGAGATAACTCAAAAACATCACCAACAAATTATGAACTTGTAAATGCAAAATAAATGATACCATGGATCCTTTTAATATACTAGGAACCAAATGAAGATGATACTCACTAATATCCATCTCAGGTGCTCAGGTGCAGTGCGAAGAACAATTTCTCGCCAAAAAATATGTCCTCTTTATGATGGTGACATTGAGACCAAACGTAGATCATCAATCCTGCTACTGCAAAATTTCTCTCCTCAAAGCTCCAATGAAGCACTGTGATATTTCTAAGTGAAATCTCCTTAAGATCGTTGGGTTTCCATCCAACACCCACTAGCACACCCAAGGATTTTTGTCCTGGGGCTTAGAAGTTGGAAACTAGGTTCCCCAAACCTCAGCAACAGAAAATAACAATAATCCAAGATGTCATCTAATGACTTCCTTCTCCTCTCTTTATATATGTAATGGACCCCTCTAGAACCTCCCATTTTATTATTATTTTAATCATTGAGCACTTTTCCCTCTTCTTATTAAAATATTCTTTTTAAGTGGGAAAAGGGTAAATTGGCCACTATGTCTGCTCAAGTCACTGAAAATCACTTCTAATTATTCCATCTTGTAGATATTCTTGTCCTGGTTCCAACGAGCTATTACACTGTGTTATATCAAGTATTCCTCTCGGAATGCCACCTTAACTGTAAGTAATTGTGTTAACCCTGTTTTTCGAAAGTTTTCGAAATGCGACAGAACGAAAAACAAGTTGTGCAGATGATGGAATATTCCAAGCAAATTTCATCAGATCCCATAGAAACTCCTCGAAACCCCATGAAACAGCTTAGAAAGCCCATGGACCTCCTGATGAAGTAAACCTGCACCTATGACTTGCCTGCCTCCAACCTTGAAAGTCCATCCTAATTATGAGGAACACCAGAAAAAGGAACATCACAGGAAAGAAGCATTACAATCAATGGTATACAATTCTCTTTGGAATAATATAGGTAATCCCAATCTAAAATAGCACAAGAAGTGAACTGGTTGGTTGTTGATGATGAATGGTGGGATAGGGTAGAGTACATCTTGGCATTTACTAAGCCAATTGTGGATTTTCTCCACATATTTGACACAAATATGCCTAATTTGGGATAGGTGTATGAGGGCATTGACTCCATGATAGAGAAGATATGGGTGGTTATAAATGCCAAGGAGAATGACCCAGATGAAGTATTTTATAGAGAAGTAAAAGATATATTGACAAAAATGTGGGACAAGATGACCACCACATTGCACCTTTTGGCCTATGCAGTGAATCCAAAATATTATTCTGTGGAGTTTCTAAGTGATCTAGAAAGAATCGCACCAAACAAAGACCCAAAAGTCTCACAAGGATTTAAGAAAGCTTTTAGAAAGTTATTTGTAGATCCTAAATTTGGGATTCAAATTCGTTCAAAATTTGCTCATTTTATGGGATCAGAGGGTTTGGGTGTTGAGATTGATTCTATGCGGGACAAGACCAAATTAAGTCCAATTGGTTGGTGGAACTACTATGGTGGGGAAATTCCACATATCAAAAAATTGGTCATCATGATCTTGTCGCGGGTTGCTAGTTCCTCTTCAGCAGAAAGGAACTAGAGTACATATGGCTTCATCCATTCGATGAAGCAAAACTGATTGGGCTCCAAGAAGTCTGAGGAACTAGTATATGTTCATTCGAACCTTCACCTTCTGTCATACAAGAGCAACGTCTTAATTTTTCACTACTCTATGCTATTTCAATTACTTTAGCCCAATTCACTTCTTCAATTAGTAATATTTTCAACAATAATTAATTGTTCCAATAAACAATAGGAAATGAAGATAGAACAATAAATGCAATGACAATATGAGACAATCAACACATCAATAAGAGACATTGATTTTGTCAAAGACAAAGGAAAAACCCCACAAGGGGGAAACCCTTCAAAATTCTTCTTCTATTAGATTGTCTTCAAATGTTCAACAAAGAGTACAATGAGCCCAAGTCCATAAATAAGAATGAAAGTCAAGGTTGACTTATCCAACAATACAAACAACCAAACTACAAAATATGAGGCAATAGTCAAATCTAGTCAAATTCAACGCTGGTCAAAGTCAACGGCAGTAACAACAACATATAGTCATCGGTTAACAATCCTTTAAATGAAATCGGACAACAATAAAAAAGTGTGGCTTAATCAGCTGGTCAAAGTGCCACAAAAACAGTCCCAAAATTCTTCTCCAATCTCTGTCAATGTCAAGGTCAAAGGCATATGAAACCCTAGTTGCAGGTCTAAATTCAACCACAATCAAAGTTCCCATAAATTCTCAATTTGTGTGTCCAAAAATTCAGTCCTCCAAAACAGTCCAAGTACCCAAGTCAAAATTGGTCAAACCATGCCCAATCTCCAAAAGTCAACAAAAGTCAAAATGTCAGTCAAAACAGAATTCAGCTTCCTACAATTTTCTTTTCTCTTGCTTGCATGTGTGAAGAAGATCCCTACAATATTTCAGATGTATCGAACCCAAGAAGAGAGAGAAGTGTGTGATGATGAGTGTCCAAATGAGGTGGAGGTGACCTTAATTTATAGGCGTTGGAGGAGGGTTAATTAACCTCTAGGTCGACTTGATGAAATGTGACATTATGGGCTTCACTTCAAAAATACACTTTCCCTTATCCAAATACATTGCTTCAAAGGTTAAATTTGGTCCTCTCGGAAAGAAGAATATAGCCCAATGATTTGAATTTGTCACTGAGCTGCCAAATAAACACTCCCTCTCAGCCAGGGAGAAATTCCAACTGCATCATGTAATGATCGCAAATCTCCTATCGTCAAATCATATCCTATCTCTGCTCAACTCTATTTGTTGAAACATTATCGAATCTAAATAAAAAGAATCATAGGGGAGCTACAACTACCACCCTCTAATCAAGGACAATGAGGAAGGTCCTATGGGACACTCTCACCTCATGTCTATGACAATGGGGAAGGTCCTATGGGACACTCTCACCCCAAGTCATCTCATAGGGGAGCATCCAACTTCCACCCTATATCGAGCAATAGGCGAGATACAACTTACCAAGCAAGGATCACAACCATCACATTGTGAAATCAATGGGCTACATACCACTTGCTATATAAGAGGTAAGGATCACATCCATCCTATTGCGTACTAATATTCCCAACAATGACCCTTAAGAGTCATGCGGTGGAACACTTGCATCATAATCCGAGCTTGGGTGAGATACCCGACTTACCAAAGGTAAGGATCACACACCCCCAAGCCTCCTCAACTCGTTGGCCAGATGAGGAGGGAAGATCCCAATAAGCCCGACTTGTGGGTATGATGCCAACTGGGGTATACTGTTATGAAACCTGCTCACAAAAATATAGAAAAGAGAGATAAATGCCTTAGAAATAAGTCTTTTCGAGGGAGCAACCTCCTTTACATTACGCAAATGAACAATTCTTGGATGATACGAATGACAAGACCTCCTTTCTATATATAGGATTCTAAGGGGTCATAATATAATCAGAGCCGACATAACAATAATAATGTAAGGGCACAATAATAACAATAGTGGACTTCTATGGGGCACAATAATAACAATATGGGGACTAAATGGGCACAAAAATATAATAAGGGGGTTGTACTAATAACAATAAGGGGTTACACTAGTAGTATAGGGACCTAACATGCCCCTCTCCTTCAAAAATTGTTGTCCTCAATGCTTGAGTAGTTCTCGATGCTTCTATATAAAATGCTTGTCCTCCCATGTGGAATCTTCAACAGTAAGTTCTTCCACTGGATGAGATACTCTAAAATTGATCGATTTCGTAGTTGTCAGGTTCTTGTTTTTGTGACTACTCCAGGTTCCAATATGTTTTTTCCTTCTTCGTCAAGTTCTGGTAATATTGTTTGAACTGGGATCTTCGACAACCTTTGAATGAGTGGCCACACTCCTTCATCCTTCTTCCATTCATCCCTTGCTTCGTTTATCCAATCTGGTTGGATAATAGAAATGGTACAAAACAATGCTTCCACATCCTCATCCTTATTTGAGAGTGCATTTACAACAACATTTTTCTTCCCTTTTTTTTAGATGATTTAAAAGTCATAACCCAACATTTTTGTGACCCATTTTTGTTGCTCTTCATAGGATAATCTTTGTTCTAAAAAGTATTTAAGACTATCATGATCTGTTTTACCTTGAAGTGTCTTCCCATTAGGTAGGGTTGCCATTTCTTAAGTGCATGTAGTATTGCCAATATTTCCTTCTCATAAATAGCTTTCTGTAAATACTTTCCTTTGATTGGATGACTTTAGAAAGCAATGGTTTTTTCATCTTGCATTAAAACAACACTAATTCCATTTCCCGAAACATCACATTCCACAATAAAGGTTTTTGTGAAGTCCGACGTAGCTAAGACTGGTGCTTGGCACGTTGCCTCTTTAAGATGTTCAAAGGCCTTTGTTGCTTCTGGAGTGCATGAAAATGCATCTTTGTTCAATAATGCTGTTAGAGGTGCTGCTATTCTCCCATAATTATTAACAAACTTGCGATAATACCCTGTCAACCTGAGAAATCCTCGCAGATGCTTTATGGATGTGGGGATTTTCCACTCCTTAAGGGCTTTAATTTTTCTAGGGTCTACCTTAACATCTTCATGAGATACAATATGACCTAGATATTCCACCTCTTGTACTCCAAGGAAATATTTGGAGCTTTTTGCATATACTTGTTTCTCCTCCAATAGTTTGAGCACCCTGTCAACATGTTGAACATGATCCTTCCAAGACTTGTTGTAGATTAGTATGTCATCAAAAAATACTAACACAAATTTTCTAAGGAAGGGTTTGAAAATGGAATTCATCAAACCTTGAAATGTAGAAGGTGCATTGGTAAGGCCAAAAGACATGACCAAAATATGACCCAGATATTCCACCTCTTGTACTCTAAGGAAACATTTGGAGCTTTTTGCATATACTTGTTTCTCCTCCAATAGTTTGAGCACCCTGTCAACATGTTGAACATGATCCTTCCAAGACTTGTTGTAGATTAGTATGTCATCAAAAAATACTAACACAAATTTTCTAAGGAAGGGTTTGAAAATGGAATTCATCAAACCTTGAAATGTAGAAGGTGCATTGGTAAGGCCAAAAGGCATGACCAAAAATTCATAATTACCCTCATGAGTTCTAAATGTTGTTTTCAGAATGTCTTTAGTCTTCATTTTGATTTGATGATATCCTGAATGAAGATCCAACTTGGTGAAGTAAATTGATCCATGCAATTCATCCAATAATTCATCAATGGCAGGAATGGGAAATTGATCTTTAATAGTGAGCTTGTTGAGCTCCCTATAATCCAGACACATGCGCCATGATCCATCCTTCTTGTGCACCAATACTACTGGAGTAGAGAAAGAACTTTGACTAGGTTCAATTATACCATCCTCTAGCATTTTTGCAACCATACGTTCAATTTCACTCTTTTGGGCATAGGGATATCTGTACAGCCTGATGTTTGGAGGAACAATTCCTAGAATCAAATGAATAGCATGATCATGATCACGAATAGGTGGGAGGCCTTTGGGAGTCTCAAATACCTTGGAATGATTGTCCAAGACTTTTTGGAGATCTCGAGAAATAGATGATTTCGATGTGGGAACCTCTAGCGAACATAATTGTGAAATTATGCCTCATTGTTCCTTCTTTAGAAGCTTTGTCATACCATTAGAGCTGATTATCTTTCCTGGTTTCCCTGCAATACCCCTTAATTCAACTTCCTTTTGTTCCGCACAAAATTTTATGAAAAGTTCTTGAAAATTAAAAATTATTGCACCCAAGGATTGTAGCCATTGGACTCCTAGTACACATTAGGACCACCCATTGGAATAGAAAGCATTGGGCTATTCAATACATATTCTCCCATGGATAGCTTGATATTATGACACTTTCTAGAGAAATTTATGGTTCCTCCACTTGCAACCATCACTTGACACTCTGGTGTTGGATATGGGAAGCAATTCAATTCCTTGGCTATCTTACAATGAATAAAATTATGGGTACTTCCCGAATCAATCAACACTATTACCTTTTTCTTCTTGATATGTCCTTCTATCTTGATAGTTTGAGGAGTGGTAATTCCAGCCAATGCATTACAAGATATGGTCAGATTCATTTCTTCTTTATCTAGGGTTTGTTCCTGCAGTATATCCTCTTCTTTTGACATTTCTTGTTCCTTTTCTTCCTCCTCTTCACAATCTATGTAGAATAATTTCTTCTCAGCACACTTATGACCTTTAGTGTATTTTCTATCACAACTGTAACAAAGCCCTTTTGGTTTTTTCTTCCAATTGTTGTGGTGTCAACCTTGTAGGTTGTGGAAGGCTAGGGGCAACAACACTTCCATCTTTATAGTTGTGAGTGGTAGGCTTCCTGGTTTCCCTAATTTTGCTTTCTATTTTTCTTGCTAACCTGAATGCCTTCTCCAGTGAATCGGGTTCCCAAAGGCGAACCTCATGTTGGATATTATCCTTTAAAGTCCCTATGAACACATCAATCCTATGCTCCTCTGGAATATCCTTTACCCTTATGTTCAATTTTTGGAAATCCTCAATATGCTTCATCATTGAACCCTTTTGTTTGAGATTTATCAATTTGCTAAAGGTGTTGCTTTTTGTATCCTCATAATGTGCTATCATTTCTTCCGTAAAAATTGCCCAAGTGACAATTTGTTTACGAGAGAAAATCCATTGATACCATACAAACTGATTTGGTTCCAAATATAAAGTTGCAATATGTACCTTTTGTGTGTTTTGCACATTATGGAGATCGAAAAATTGCTCCATCTATAGTATCCGTGTTCCGGGATCCTTGCCATAAAACTTCCTCATATCGATTTTTGGAACATGGTGGGTCTTCAATCCAACATTAGAGTCTATGAAATCATGATTAACATTTCTTTTTTTCTCATCATGAGTTTCCTTTACTACCCTTTCACCATTAGTAACCATTTCTTGTAGCAACTTATTCAAATTTATCTTCAATTCTTCCATCTTGGCGTCCATGCCATTCATCTTAGCTTCCATGACATCCATATTAGCTTCCACGTCATCCATCTTAACTTGCACGCCATTCATATTAGCTTCCATGCCATTCATCTTGGCTCTAGTTACCTTTTATGAGAGTGAAATTTGTTGTACTTGGTCTTGTAATTTTGATATGTCATGTTGCATTTCTTCCTCTTCTTCACGAGTCATGCTAGATCTTTCAGGTTGCTTACTAGGTGTTTCCACTTTCTTTCTTTGGGGCATCAAATAATGCTAATAATTCATCACTATTCCCTTTGAATTCCTTCAAACTAATTTTTCAAACCAATCTTATGCAAAATTTAAAAAAAAAAAAAAAAAACTACACACTTTTTTTTTTCACTTTGTAAGAGCTCGATATTGAATTTGTTGTATCTCTGTAACTACAGATCTCGAATATCTAAAATTGCATCCTACAATAGCCCTTTGAGTCCTCTTTCTAAGCCCGCAAGTTTGATCAAGATTGGATTCTCCTAGAAAGAGTTATGCCAAATCTCCCACGGTGACTTGATTATAGACTAGCTCAGTAGAGAGAACTTGTACGAAGTGCCACATGTCACTGTTTTGACCTTAGTACCTGAAACTGATATAAAAAAAGATACAGGTCGTCCTCGCTCTAAAACGTCTTACGAAATTTCAATCTGATGCTCAGAACAAAAGTTATGACTATTTTCCCCAGGTCACCCGTTTGGAATGTAATTGAGGAGTTTGCAAAAACCCTAACTTCCTCAGATCATATCTCCGAAAATGTAGCGTAACAAGCTCTGAAATTTGGACCAGCAGTTCAGAAGTATTTCGGCTCAAATGGGTTTTTTTTTTAGCTTCTGAAATGTCGCAGAAAAAAAGTTATAGACAAAATGCCACGATGACTTGTTTGGAGCGGCGAAACCCTAGAATCCAAAGTTATGATACCAAATGTTATGAAACCAACTCACAAAAATATATAAAAGAGAGATAAACGCCTTAGAAATAAGCCTCTTCAAGAGGGAAACCTCCTTTACATTACACAAATGAACAATTCTTGGATGATACAAATGACAAGACCTCCTTTCTATATATCGGAGTCTAAGGGGTCATAATATAATCATAGCCGACATAACAATAATAATGTAAGGGCACAATAATAACAATAGTGGGCTTCTATGGGCCACAATAATAACAATATGGGGACTACATGGGCACAACAATATAATAAGGGGGTTGTAATAATAACAATAAGGGGTTACACTAGTAGTATAGGGACCTAACATATACTCTGTTAGACCAAGATAAGGGGAGATACCCATCTTATAAGAACAGACAAGGATCACACACACCCTAGGGTGACAAATAGGGGAGATACCCTATTGTCCAAAGATCCCTCAACCCCAAGAGCCCCCAACACTCTACTCCCACCTTGGGAGCTCAACCAAATGGGAAGAGCTATGCTCAGTGTTCTCGATCAGCGAAGCCCCTTATTAGGAGGGGTCACATCCATTAGTCCAAGTTTCTCTTTGAAGACCAAGAACTTCCCTTTCGATAAAGCCTTGGTGATAATATCTACAATTTTCTCATTTATCAATATGTGATGGAGTCTAACGACTCCTCTCTGCACCATGTCTCGAATTTAATGATATATGGTCTCTATGTGCTTGGACTTGTCATGAAATACAAGATTCTCTACCAATCGAATCCCACTCTTATTGTTGCAATATATTAAAGTACTATTGAGGACCTATCAAACAACTTTCCAAAGAGATTTTTCAACCAAACTGCTTCATAGCTAGCCATGCTAGCAACAATATACTTAGCCTTGACGTTACTTAAAGCTACACGCATTTGCTTCCTTCTTATCCAATATATCATGGCAGATCCAAGGCTAAAACAAAATCCTAAAGTGCTCTTCCTGTCAACAATGTTTCCTACCCATTTAGCATCAATATATCCATAAAGGCTCATGTCTCGGCAATGTAACTCAAACCAAGGGTAATCGCCCCATGCAAGTATCTCAAAATGTGTTTAGCAAAAATCCAATGTGCACGGAGAGGCTCAGTCCTAAATTGAATCAACATGTTCACTGCATAGCATATGTCCAGACGGGTGTTCAGTAAGAACATCAGAGCCCAAATCAACTATTTATACTCGAATGGATTCACCACATCTGGTTTTGCATCTTCTCCACATAGCTTCTTGAAATTCATTTCCAACGGTGTGGGTAGGGACTTGCATTATGTCATTCCAAATCTCTCCAACAACTTCATGACATACTTTCCCCGTGAAGGGAAAATATCATCGAACCTTTGCCACACCTCAAGGCCTAAGAAGTAGTGCATGAGTCCAAGGTCCTTCATCTCGAATTCAAAGGCCAACTCCCTCTTACACTTGAATATTAGGGGCTCACTACTTGTCAAAAATAGATCATCAATATATAAAACTAAAACCAATGTCATACCTTGGACCACCTTCAAGTAGAGGTTGGGATCATAGCTACTTCTTGTGAATATAAGCTTCAACAAGTAGCTATATATGCGGGTGTACCATGATCTGGGAGCTTTCTTCAAGCCACACAATGCCTTCTGCAACTTGCAAATGTGTCTTTTGGTCCTCTACTTCAAATCTCTATGGATGATCAACATAAAATTCTTCTTGTAACATGCCATGGAGGAATGTATCTTCCATATGATTATGGTCCATCCTTGACTTGTGGCAAGGGAAACTATGGAACGAATGGTGGTGTATCGGGCCACATGAGAAAATATATCATCATAATCTTCTCCCTCTTTCTGGGAGAATCCTCTTGCCACAAATCTTGCCTTATATTTCTCAATACTTCCATTGGCTCCATGCTTGATCTTGAATATCCATTTTGAAGTCACCACATATATCCCCTTTGATCTCAGGACAACATTCCATATGTCATTCTTCATAATTGATTCGTATTCTTCGTCCATAGAATCCTTCCAGAATTGTTCTTTCATGGCTTCTTCAAAGGTGGGAGGCTCATCTTGAATCAAATTTCTCATCACTACAACATATCCCTAGTACCTACACAACTTCTTGCTTTCTCTAAAGGTCCCTCTGGTGGTAATGTGTCTCTCGACATACTATAACATGTCACGAAGCCAAAGTGTCCTCTTGCTAGAAGGGGGATCACAAGGAGGAGGATCCAAGGGTTCCATGGGTTCTATGGGGTCATCAAAAATGTCTCTCTTGGATTCAGACACGGAAGAACCTTCTAAAATATACATATCATCACTTTCCTTCTCAGGAGGAGGACGCAGAGGAAGGTCCCTTACATTCCCATGGGAAACATCTTCATGAAACATTACATCCCAGATAATTTCAACCTTCCTTTGACCAGGAATATATTCTAAATTTTTTGGAATCTTCACAATACCCAACAAACATATCTTTTCTTCCAGTGGCTTCCAACTGGTTTCTTTTGTCTTTTGGCACATGGAAATATATGAGACAACCAAATATAAGGAGATGACCAATGTCAGGCTTGACACCCGTGAATACATCTTCGAGAGTCTTATTGTCCAATGCTTGATGAGGCACCTTGTTTTGAACATATACCATTTTATTTTTCACTTCACCCCAAAGGAACTTCGGTAGATTTTGATCATGTAGCATGGCTCGGGAAACTTCCACAATAGATATGTTCTTTCTCTTAGCCACTCCATTTTGTTTGGGATTATAGGGCACAATCATCTCCTTCTTGTTGCCTTCCTTCTTGCAAAAATATATGAACTCATTTGAAATGTATTCTCCACTGTTGTCAGACCTGAAGATCTTAATTTTCTTACTTGTTTTAGTTTTGACCAAAGCCTTGAAGTCCTTGAACATTTTGAAGGCCTCATCCTTGTGCTTCAAGTAATATATCCATGTCTTCCTTGAGAAATCATCTACGAAGGCAATGTAGTAGATATGGCCACCAAGAGAATGTACAAGCATCTGTCCACATATGTCAAAATGAATGAGTTGGAGGATGTCATTAGTCTTGTTCTTGCTATAGGGGAATGGTCCCCTTGTCTTCTTTCCACTGGAACATCTTGGACATACTCCATCATGTTGAGATTGACATCAGGAATCCTAGAGACCAACTTCTTTAACTTTGGAATAGATTCATATTGGAGATGAGAAAATATTTGGTGCCACAGTTCACTTTGATGATTAGTATCATGGACCATTTCTAGAAGGGGTCTTTCAGTGACTCTATAGAGTCCTTAAAATCTATATCCCAATGTGAAATCATATCTGATAGGGGATCCCATAGGCCATGTAAGTAATTTTCCCTTGATGAAGGAAACTCTCATTACCTTTTCCTCCAAAGAAGATATAGATACCAAATTCTTCTTCAATCCCAGCGCATACATCACATCATGAAGAAAAATAGGGTCCTCAGATTCCAAATGAAATTTAACAGAACCAAAGCCCTTAACGGGATGATTGGAGTTGTCTCCAAGAATAATATTGAAAAATGACTCCCTCTCTACCAAATTAGAAATAACCTTCTTATACCCAAAGAAATGACGGGAGACCCTACTATCAACCAATCAACTATCCCAAGTATCTGGGGGAGAGGAACTAGAAAGTGCAGAAATAAGGGTACCTTCAAATTGACTAGTGGCATCATTACTTTCATACCTTGTATTTCTTAACTTCTTTTGAGGACAGTGGTCTTATTCACGATCATTTGGAGCATCTCTTCTTCTTCTTTCATCTATTCCATTACGATGATTCCTTATATCATCTCCTCTTCTTTGATTATTAAACCTGTTATGGTTTCTTCTAGTGTTGTATCATGAAGCCCCATTCTTCTCAAGCAAATCTCAAGCATAGTGACCTTTCTTATGACAATTGAAGCTTTCAATGTGCAACGATTCCTTATCTATTCCATTCCTTCTATTATAATTTAGAGGATGATACTTCCTTGAACTCGATGAGCCTCCTTTTCCTTTCTTTTTATTATTATGAGGGACGAAAGCAGTGGGCTCTCCTTCTTCATGCTTTTGTATCCTGCCTCTTGGGATCATCCTTGTTTATTCTTAAGTGGGTTTTCCAATGAGCTCATCAAATGACAAGAAACTATTTTTGTTGCTTATGGTGGTAATGAAAGTTTCCCAAATAGGAGGGCGACCTCTAAGAGTTACCAACGCAAATTCCCTGTTAGGCACAATTTCCCCATCTCTCTTCAATTGATCTCTAAGATGAGATATCCTCATGTTATAAGATTTCACTGATTCTCCTTTATTCATTTTCATATCTTTTAGTTCATCTTTCAAGGAGATGATTTCATTCAAATTGTTGACTTTATACATGTCAACCAACTTATCATACTATTTACGATGTTGGATACTACTAACATACAAGGGGTCTCCCTGATGTGAAGTCCCAATTAGACCTCACACTATTTGGAGTAGGAGCCCCATCTAGAGTATCATACTTCCATAACATAACCTTGGTTTCAATGGATAACATAATAGATTAACACATAACCTTTGAAATCAACAAGTTGACATTGTGAAACACCAATTGCAATAAAGAGGCCTTCACGAGAGAGGAGACAAAAGTGAATCTCTAGAAGGAAAGTAATAGTACTATCCTAAGAGAGGTGCATGAGAGCAAGGAAATATTGAATGATTAACCTACAAATTAGTTCACAAGATAACATTGATTCATGAAAGAAAATACAAAACACATTCAACAAGATAAGAACCAAAGCCACCAAAATAGTTCAATTTCTTTAGTACAAAAGAACACTAAATATACCGCAAACATACAAAGAACAATATTAAAACATTCACGATACATGCATGAAAGTGTGTTGGCTCAATGAGCTTCAATTATTAGGTGAAAGATCCAAGTACACAGTTACAATGGTGAGACACTAGTTCTAATAGTGGAACATTAACTCACTTCTTGCTTCTCCAAAATAATGATATTCTCACCTGTGACAAGCTGAAGAAGCCAAGGCTAGCTTTCCAAAGTCTAAGCCTCCAAAAATCCCTTTGCTTGAGTTATGAGTTTTCAATTATAACAAGAGGAATGACCTTTCATATCCCCTAGTACTCTTGAACTACCTTCATGACTCTTGGACTTCCAATGTGACCTTTTGACTTGCAGAGGTCTTTTGGACTCCTAAATGACCTTTGAACTTCTATAAGACTCTCTTGTCCACATGTGGGTTTTCATATTCAACATGTGATACTTGGACTTCCACACCTTTACATTTTGTCATTTTCTTCAAAATACATCATTACATTCCACATGATGACGTGACAAGACACATGGACACATATGACATTGTGACGACACTTCTTCAAGTAACAACTTGATAATGATGGCATAGAAATTCATGATGATGTGGCAATGCCAAGATGCTTTCTTTGTTTCTTTGTCTTCAATATTCATAATAGATTTGATATGTACTCCATCTTCACCGTCCAAAGGGTTTTGAATCAACATTGGGACCTTATGAGTCATCATGAAATGTCTTTATTCTATCATGGTTCAGGATTTGCTTCATGCCCTCATGATGGTTCTTCTATGTGATCCTTCTTTGCAAGTGATTCTTCTTTTCTCCTCCTTGACATCTTCCTTGAGTATCACCTTGCCATGTTGATATGGTACAAATGCCAATGAAAATCACGGATGACAAGGAAAAATTTGTTTTGAAATCATCTACTCTATCCTACTTTAATTTTGGAATAATTTGCTTGTGATAGGCCTCTGTGAGAACTGAAAGAGGAAGGCTTGAAGATGATGGTACAATTGAGCTCAATAGTGGCTAAGGAGAGCACCATTTCTCACTAAATATGTGTCATGCACTATAAAGAGGGTCTCTTCAAGGCCCACCACAGTGGGAAAGTGCAAGAGACAATGTGATGAGATTTTTGACTAATATTGCGCCATGCACTAGGATCAAGGGAGTAGGAGATAGTGAGAGCATATTTTGACTTGACAGTGGCTAAGGGGGGGCCTCATTATGCTCTATGACTACACCACGTGTTGAGGAGGAAATATAAGACAAGCTTCAATGTGTCTAGTGGGTAGGAGTTGAAAGCTTGTTGACTAGAACTATGTTATGTTCTGGGAAGGAAGGGGAGGCCTAAAGGGTAGAAAATTTTTCCTCAACAATGTCCCATTGTTTATTGAAACTTCACCCTATGCTAGGAGGGTGAGGTATGAGGAAATACTATGTGCACTAGGAAAGGCTAGTGGTTAAGGGTTGAGTCACTGTTGATTAGAACTGCGCTATGTGCTGAGATGGAAGGAGAGGACTGAGGCTAGCATAGTTTTCCTCAGCAATGGTCCATTTTCTACTGGAAATGCACTTTGTGCCCTATGCTATCATAGTTTTATTTTGTAGGGGATGTTTGTAAGAGGAGATTTCCTAGTTCATTGAGGTAGGCAGTAGAAGTTAAGACAATTTTCCTATCAGGGTTCTCACTACATTGTGAGATGAGGAGGGCCTTTGCATTACACAGTTTAATTTTCAAGGAGATGGAAGAGGTAATTGCTGTCATATAGAAGTTATCTATGTGCCATGCATGGCATTGGTGATCAAAACTCAGTGCAGTTAGTCAGTACAAGCAAGAAGGGTAAGGTGACTATGCTTTTAAGGTTCTCAACTTGCAATCAAAGGAATTGACCTTAAGAGAGACTCAGTGCACAACTCTGGGAGGAAAAGGTATCATCAATGGGGCTCATGAATATGTTGTTCTTATCACTTGACAAGAAGGTTCATGTATTCATTGCAATGGTAAGGAGGACCAAGAAGAGCTCCAAGATGGCTAAGTGTGGGACTAGTGTTAGAAAATAAAAAAGGAAGAAATATTTTCTTATGTTGACAATTACTTGTGATATTCTTGTATTCTTTTTAACTTTGTTTATGTTCTTCTTTTATTTATTCTCATCAAGAAATCATCAAATAAAAAAAATTGAAGATCATTGACACCAAATACATAGGCACTCAGCCAGGGCTAAAACTCCTATGAAGGGGAAAACCCAATCAAACTGTTCCACTAGTAGATTGAAATCAAAATGAGATAATCCAAGATCTTAGACCATACCAAAATACCTTCCTCACTCCACCAAGTCAGCCTTCCAGAATGATTATCCAAACTTCAGTAGTTTCTTCTTGTCAAACAACTTCAACATAGAACTTCGGCCTTCTAGCTTCTAGAATTTCAGCCCTACTACAGATATGAGATTTTGGCTCTCCTGCAACTACCTAGAAACTCGCATGTGTGGAAGAAAAGAGATATTTTTGACTTCTTTTGGCTTGAAAAGTGTCTCCTTATTCGCTAGGGTTTTCTCCTTCACTTTAGGTATTTCACTCTCCTTTTCTCCTCTAACAACTGCAGATCAAATTTGCTTGACTTGTGCTCCAAATGAGGTCGAGTTGCTTCCTATATATAGTGGTTTGAGGCTCCTATTGAGGCCAACTTGTCTTCTTTGGACCAACTTGGTGGAGGAGGTCTATTTGAATCACATAAAAAATAATTCTTTCTTGACAAATAAATCCCAAGAAGGGTATATTACATGATGACATGGACTAGGAATTATGACATAAATCCTAGAAGCCTACAATGGAGGCTTTGACCTAAAAATAAAATAATAAAGCATGAAACCCATGCTTAATAAATAATTTTCTTTTATAATAAAATTTATTTTACATCATGACTCAAATACAATTATGAAGATAGACACTAGTTACATTCTTCAAAAATTAGTAGAGCAAGAGAGGGAAAAACATCCAAATGAGACTCAAAACACCAATTAGACAGATGATACCATTAATACAAGCCATAAGAATGCACAATACTCATGAACATGAATAACACCTTGAAACGACAACAAAGCAACACTTATTTCTAAGTACGACAGTTGAGACGACACATTGCGACACAAGTATCGACTGTGACCAAAATGTGTGTTGAGACATAGGAATATGTCTAGCACATATTCTTATGATATGTAGGACCATCTAATGCAGAAGAGTGCACTAGATATGCCTTTAGTGATGTAAAAAGATGCAACACATACAGGGATTGAAACAATTAGAAGTGACACTTGCAACGATAAGAAAACGTGAAAACAACACTTGCAAAAGATATAGAAATTGAAGTCGACACATGCCAGAGAAAAGATAACATGAAAATGCCACTTGTTAAAGTGAATGAAAGAAAAAATGCCAACTGCAAAAATGAAAGCGACACTTCTGAAAGCAAAGGTGCGCAATAGACGAGAGTTGAGAAAACTCACTAGAAAAGAAGTACTATTGTAACCGAAGTGAGGGAGATTGTCAATAGAAAGTGTGAAATAACTGTTGACATAAGTTATGTAGTGCATTGTACTTAAGCCTTTCTTTCAAGGGTTTTGAAATGCCTAGCTAAGCTTGCATAAGAAAGATGCACTCATGCATTTATCAAGAACCAAGCATGTCAGAGAAGGTGAATTTGACACTTAGAATCCAAGAAGAAGACTTAAAAAACTTTAAAAAACATCAATCGACCATGGAGTGACTATGGAATGACATATCTTAAGATCATTAGTAGGCTCCAAAATTAAAGTGTAAGAAAAAATTTGGAGGGTGTTTTTTCGCAGTGACAACACATACATATCCTTAAACTTCTTCAAAATTCCAACATAGGAAAGTAAATGATCTTGCAAACCATCAACAATAATTTTCTTCGCTTTTAACTCACCTTTCTTATACTTGTTCTTGGCAGCATCGAGAGCATTTTTCAGAGGTTCGGGAATTTTCATTGAATCTATTCCTAGACATAATTGTCATCACCTATAATTTCCAACCTGATCTTCCAAGCAACGAAATTTAATGAGTCGCCCAACTTCTCATTTTCCTTGAATGAATAGGTAGACATATTGACTTGATTAGTTGGGCTCCTTCAACTTTTCCACAGACGATTGCTTCAACTCTTGTCTCCTTTGTGCTTGTCCTTCACCTTAGCTCTGATGCCATGTTAATTTTCCACTTCTCTATGCTATTTCAATTACTTTAGCCTAATTCACCTCTTCAATTAGAAATATTTTCAACAATAATTAATTCTTCCAATAAACAATAGTAATTGAAGATAGAACAATAAATGCAATGATAATAGGAGACAATCAACACATCAAGAAGAGACATAAATTTGGTGAAAGACTAGGGAAAAACCCCTCAAGGGGGAAAACGCTTTGAAATTATTCTTCTATTATATTGTCTTCAAATGTACAATAGAGAGTACAATGAGCCCAAGTCCATAAATAAGAATGAAAGTCAAATATTGACTTATCCAACAATACAACCAACCAAACTGCAAAATATGAGGCAATAGTTAAACCTGGTCAAAGTCAATGGTAGCAGCAGTAGCAAATAGTCAACAGTTAAAATTCCTTCAAATGAAGTCAGTGAGTAGTCAAAAAGTGTGGTCTGATCAGCTAGTAAAAGTGCCACAAAACAGTCCCAAAATTATCCTCCAATCTCAATCAAAGTCAAAGTCAAAGGTAGTTGAAACCCTAGTTACAGGTCCAAAGTCAACCATATTCAAAGTGCCCATAAATTCTCAATTTGTGTGCCCAAAAATTCGATCCTCTAAAACAATCCAAGTACCCAAGTCAAAATTAGTCAAACCATGTACAATCTCTAAAAGTCAACAAAAGTCAAAGTGCTAGTCAAAACAGAGTTCAACCTCCTACAATTTCCTTTTCTCTTGCTCACACGTATGAAGAAGATCCCTCCAATATTTTAGATTTATCGAACCCAAGAAGAGAGAGAAGTGTGTGATGATGAGTGTCCAAATGAGGTTGAGGTGACCCTAATTTATAGGCATTGGAGGAGGGCTAATTATCCTCTAGGTCAACTTAATGAAATGTGAAATTGTAGGCTTTACTTTAAAAATACACTTTCTCTTAACTGAATCGAGTGCTTCAAGGGTCAAATTTGGTCCTATCAGAAAGAGGAATCTAGTCCAATGATTAGAATTTTTCATTGAGCTTCCAAACTAACATGACGAATACAAATTTTGGGCCCACCCAACTATGGGACGTGGAACCAGAGTTGCCTAACTTGGATATGATGTTCAATGCCATGTCTCATATGACTTTGTTTGATGAGGAGGCACTAATAGTTGGATCTTCAAGTGGACATGGCAGAAATGCTCCCACTCCTAGAGAGCTGGAGGATGTGGATCCTAATTACATGGATGTAGACAAATTTGATGATATGTAAATGTAATTTATGATGATGTTTTAAACTTTTGAAAAATGAACATTGAATATCATAATAACATTGAATACTAATGTTGATGGCAATGTTTATGCTGAATTGATGATTGTGATTTGTTTATGTTGAATTCATGATGATGATTATGTATTTTTTAGATATAGAATATAGATTTTAAAAGATGAATGGTAATATTAAATTCTTATTTTGTTATATAATATGTGTGTGTGTCATTTCCTTGTTGTATCTTATCTATATTTTTTGAAAATTTGTCATATCCATTTCAAACGTCATATATGTATCTGTTTTCGTGCAACTTAGCAGTCTCAACTCCCTTTGAGTTGCTTCATTGTGCACACTTTGATCCATTGACCCTTCAAAGTAGCTCTGATACCATGTTGATGTTTCTACGACACTCAAGAATCTAGTTTGAGTCTAAGATCAAGATCACAAAACACTCAAATGCAAAAACACTACTACTTTTCACATCGAAAAAAATAAAGCAGTGAATCAAACTCGTGCACATGACAATTTTTAACTTTTAACCCACTACTTGTTATGTTAAAAACTTTAATACAACAATCTTAGGGCTCTTGTACCAGGGATTGTGGCCCTTACATAGATCCTTGATTTGAGACACAACTAGGGCTTGGTGTCAACAAATATGACCACCAATTTGTCCCTAAGAAAGATACACTTGACCTACTTGTTGAATGTGCACACTATAACCCTTTCAATCCACGTACCTTGAACGCATTTGACGGGTACTTTTCCTCCCCATCTCTCCAACCACACAATATGCCACTATTAGCTCTCTTGGATGCTCTAAGATGACTTAACATAGGCTCATAGATATACCCACTAGCATTGATAAGGCTACTCCACTGTCTCTGCTCTTAGTGACTTCAAGTATTCCCTCTTATTAGTGATTTACTAACCATGAAATCCTTGAACTAGGGCTCCACATGTCTGCCTCCTAACAGTCCCTTCGCTGCTCCAAGGATAATTGTACATGAGGTCTTGATGTTTCCAACCTGTCAACGTCCTAACTGGTCCAGAATGATGCTCCTAGGGCACAACAAATATGCCCTCACACAGTCCATCAATTGATATATCTACGGATTCTCTCCACAACCATCTTTTCATTGATTTGACAACTCCAAATCACTGATCTATGGCATCACATCTCCTACCATCTTGAATACTCTTTTTTTTTATCCAAGAGGTAATCCTTAGGGCAAACAAATCTTCCCTCACAAAGTCTAATAAATCCCTCATCTAGGGATCCTTATGTTAAAATATGAAACTATGGTCAAATTCCATTTTTACAACTCATTTTATGGATATGATGATTTCATTTAATTCCTCTTTTCGAGAGGACAAAAATCGACCTAAAGATCACTCAAAATGGATAAGGGAAAGTGTACTTATGAAGAAAAGCCCACATATGCACATTTGGACAGGTTGGCCCTAACATGAAATTGGTCACCTTTGGAAACTTGTAAATACAACTAAACTCAAGCTCATTTGGACATCACCAAGATTATTCCTCTTCTCTTCTTCATTGATTGGTTCACACGGGCCTGAGGCTAGGACAACAAAAGAAATTTACAAAGTCCAAAATTATAGGGTTTGAGGCTCACATATGTTTTAGGATTTTTTTTATTTTTTATTTTTATTTTTTTACAGTCGTAGGCACATCACAAGGAAACTTCAACCACAGTCACCAGATTGCAGGCTCAAGGGTGCGACTGTAAGCCTTCATTCACTTGCACATCTCCTCTTGCATGCGACCATAAAGTTTGACTCATATTTGACCGAAGACCGAAGTTGACCATAGATAGGAAATGTTGTCTCTGATATATTTTGATGCTGGAAACATATTTCTGAATGTTGTTGGGTTTTTTTTCTAGATGATATTGTATTGGGCTCATTGTACTCTCTGCTGAACATTTTATGACAATCTAAAAGAAGAATAATTTCAAAGGGTTTTCCCGTAGTGGGTTTTCCCTTGGTCTTTGACCAAATCTGGTGTCTCTTGTTAATGTGTTGATTCTCTCCTTCGCCATTGCATTTGTTGTTCTATATTCAATTATTGTTGATTATTGGAAAGAATAGTTGTTAATGAGAAGATTTCTAATTGAAGTATTGAATTGGGCTAAAGTAATTGATTCAACATAGAAAAATCTAAAAAAATTAACATGGTATCGTATCTAAGGTGAAGGACAAGCCCAAAAGGAGACAAGCATTAAAGCAATCATCTTTGGAAAGTTGAAAGAGTTGATCTAGCTAAGTCAAGATGACTTCCTTCTTCAAGGAAAATGATAAGTTGGGTGACTCATACAATTTTTCTGCATGGAAATTCAGGTTGGAGATTATTGCTGATAACAATGATGTTTTGGACTCTATTCAATAAAAAGTACCTGATCCTCCAGAGAATGCGTTCATTGCTGTCAAGAACAAGAAAAAGAAAAGAAAATTATAGCTGATGGTTTAGAGTATAATTTACTTGCATATGTTGGAAACTTAAGAAGGTCTAAGGACATGTATGATAAGATAGTCAGCATGTATGAAGTCAACAATTTGAATGAAATCATCTCCTTGAATGACAAACTCAAAGACACAAAGATGAAAAAAGTAGAGTCTATGAAATCCTACATAATGAGGATATCTGGTCTTAGAGATCAAATGCAAAGAGTTGGAGAATCTGTGCCTAACAGAGAATCTGTGATTGTGACTCTAAGAGGTTTCCCTCCTATTTGGGAAACCTTTATTACTACTATAAGAAACAACAATATCCTCCCTTCATTTGATGAAATTGTTGGAAAGATCACTCAAGAAGAATCAAGGATGATATCGAGAGGAAGGATTCAAAAGAAAGAAGAAGGAGAGCTCGTTGCATTCATCACTCATGACAAGAAGAAGAAGAAAAGAAAAGGAGGTTCATCAAATTCAAGAAAGCCTCCTCTTCGAAATCCAAATAGAAGGAAGGAATTTTTGCACATCGAATGCTACAATTGTCATAAGAAAGGCCACTGTGCTCAAGATTTCCCCGAGAAGAACAATGTACCACAGTACAATACTAGAAGCAACAAAAACAAGTTCAATGATGAAAGAAGGAGAGATGACCGAAGGAATGATCACAATGGAAGAGATGAAATAAGAAGAAGAGATGATCCAAGTTATCAAGAAGAAGATTGTTGTCCAAAAAATAAGTCAAAATTCTCCAGGTATGAAAGTAATGTTATGAATCAATCTAAATATATTCTTATTTCTGCCCTTACTAGTTCATCTCCTCTGGATTCGTGGGATAGTTGGTTGGTTGATAGTGGGGCCACTCATCACTTCTCTGGTTATAAGGAAGTTCTCTCAAATTTGGTAGAGAGGGAGTCAAATTTGAAAATCATCCTTGGAGATAACTTCACTCATCCCATTAAAGGTTTTGGGTCCGTCAAATTTCATTTGAATTCCAAGGAATCTATTTTACTCCATGATGTGATGTATGTGCCGAGGTTGAAGAAGAATTTGGTATAAATATCTTCTTTGGAATGTTATTTTTTGTAGCATCAGATGTGTTCTAGCCTCGAAATTTTGTGGCGAGGCTAGAATACATGAGATCTCCAAAACCCACAAATCCTTTCTGGAAATTCCACCTAGAAGTGTCGCAATTAGATTGTTAACCTTTCTTTAAATATTTCCTAAGTCTAAACTTAGGGAATATGGTTAATTAATTAGTATTAATTGAGATAAGGTGAGAGTAATCTAGAAACTCACATGGACCAATAGGGAATTAATCTGGATGTCAATTATGTTTTAATATTAGTCATTAGTGCTCCAACAAAGGATTATAAGAAGAAGTCGATGGGTATATCGAGAAAACACCAGTGCAGATATCTAGTTTCCCAGGCTGTTCAATTTTCTCAGTGGCAGTGATTCAGCAGAAAAGATAGAGCCAAAGGGTGAGTAGAAGGTTGTATATGAGGTTAGCAACATTCCAAGAGGGAATTTTCCAGTTCCAGGAAGATGGAGTGAGAGGAAGGTCGAATTCCATAGAGGCTCTGCACAGGTACTACGCAAAAGGTGACGGAGATGCTCCACTGTGTGGCTGAAAAGTCAATCCTGGGGTAGAAATTAGCTGGAGTGAGAAAAATTCCAACAATAATGTTTCCAGTATTTTCCTCATATTATATTTCTAGTATAGTATCTAAATCATTGTACTCAGAATCTTTATTGAATAATAATAATAAAACCCTCATTTGTTGCACTGTTTTCCCAAGTTGGGTTTTTCTGGGCACAATTGTCCAAAAACAATTATGTCAAAATTGTTGTCTGTGTGCTAGAATTTCCTAGTTTCTAGTATTTTATTTTTCGCAATATTTTTATGGTGAAAATTGCAGTTGTAATTTTATTTAATGTTTGCTTTAACAAATAAACTACATAATTAAATTTTCAATTAGAAGAATAATTTTCAGTTGCTGCAATAGATGAAATTTTCATAGGGTATCAGAGCAGAAGTGATAAGTTGGGAAGCTTAGAAGCGGGAGAGAGAATTTTGCTACTTAGAGGGAGCAGCATGTCAAAATTTTCTAGAGCAACACAGTTCCTTGACAAGAAATCCAACTTGCTAGGGCAAGAATTCAATTATCAGTTATAGGGTTACAAAAAAATCGAATTGCCCAGGAGAGTGATTCCAATAGTCAGATGGAGCAACTACAACTCAAATTTTTGCTGAGCAGACTCCTTGGTTGGACTCAGTGGGTTTCCCAGCAATTTTGAATTGCAGAATCAATGTCAAGTGGAAAGAGGAGAAACACACTATAAATTCTTCAGAATGACCATGGATAGAATTGGCATTCAAGAGGCTTTAAATTTGTCTTCTAGGTTGGAGGATGAATTTTTTTACCTTTCAGGATCAGCTTCACAGGGTGTTTGGTATATAGACAGTGGAGAATCAGTTCATATGACAGGGGTTAGAAAATATTTCTCTAGCTACAAGGAGGAGCAGATGGATTTCCATATTACAATGGGAAACATAACGAAATGTACTCCAGTTGGGAGAGGTACCACATATTTTTAGAGGGATTCCGGAGAAAGCACCAGCACTACAAATGTATTGCATGTGCCAGGATTGGGTATGAACCTAATTTCAGTATCCTAGTTACAAGATAAGGGGTGTGATATCCACTTTTTAGGGAAGAAAGTGGATATCAAACACTCAAGCTGGAAGAAGGTAAGACAAATTAGAGTTCGAAGCAACAATTTGTACAGGTTGCAACTTGACAGGTTTCCACGTGCTAGATGAAAAGAGTACCAAATTGGATCAGATTGTAGAGAAGGGGATTCTCATTGGGTATAACGAAACCTCATAGGAATACATGATCTAAATTGTTGGCAAAAGTAAGATTGTGGTGAGATGAGATGTGAAGTTCATGGAGGATTGAGGTTTCAGGAGATCTCGTGAGATGCCTGTAAGTGATCAAAATCAGTCAGCAAAAGATCCTTTAGTCCAACAATAGGGGTAGTCAGTGGGACCAACATGAGGATAGTCATAGGGATCGAGTACAGTGACTAGTACCAGTTTTTCCTCAAGTGCAAAAGATCCAGGAAGTTCTCAGCAGACAGAGAAGCAGAGGCTGGATGAGGAGGAGCTAGTTGAAACTCCCACCACTAGTGGTCAAGCCAGCAGAGAGGTTCGTTAGCATTGAGAGATGCAAAGGAGTTTATTGGAACTCCTAGGATGAACAAAATGCAATGCAGACAACCTATCAGATACCAAACATTGGTGGCTTAGGTTGCAGAACCTTTGAGCTTTTAGAAGGCGCACAACATCAGTTGCAGATATGTAATAGTCCTAGTTAAAAATCCATGTAAAAATATACAAGACCACGATTATGGGACACATATTCCAAGCTAAATGGTGGGAAAAACATCCTAATGGGTGTTCATTCTAGTTATTATGGCTAAAGGAAGTTGGCAAAGGCAATGGCAAAGGCTTTAGAAAGGAAAATTGACATTTTTGACACATTTATTTACAAAAATAAAGGAAATTAGGAGAAAAGGAAGGTGAAAGGTCATAGGTTGCATGTGAGGAGGAAATTGAAGGAAAATAATGGAAAATGAATAAAATAGAGGCCTCATTGTTAAAAAGGCCTCTTAGGATTAGTTGGAAAACTTTTGCTCAAGCTTGGTCAGTGTAACCTTTTGTCAATTCAATTTTGGAGCTCTCTCATTATTCTCTCTCTCTCTCTCTCTCATTCTTAGACACTTAGAGTTTTCTTGGAGCACTTTAGCATTGAATCAAGAAAGGAAAAGAAGGCAAGAGGAAGGAAGGAGCAGGCAAGGAAGAGAAGGATGAAGCAACTACAACAAGATTCTTTGCGGGTATCTATTTTCATGTGTGATTTCTTTAATAAATTTGGCATGCATGGTATTGCATGTGGTTATTTGTTGTCATGGCATGGGTTTTGCTAGGTGTGACAGTGTCTTTCAGCCTATCCTTTCTATTTTTGGATAGCCATGGTGTGATGGGGTTCTCATGTTTTGGTTGGGCTAGATAGCTGGATGGATTTGAAGTTGAGCGAGGTGGATCTTTGAATAAAAGAACACATGGCCTAGTAACCCTTGAACCAGACTATGGGTTACGGTAAAGCCAGATTTTGTGTTGCCATGGTGGGGCTTGGATCCTTGACGTTGAATGGTAGGATATACGGTAAAGCCTTGAGGTGGGGTCTCTCCATTAGGCCAAGTAATCCCAAGATGGGATATATGGTAAAACTTGGAGAGTGGAGTCTCAGTTAGGGCCTAGTGATCCGGGGTGGATTGTGGTAAAGCGTAAAGACTAGTGTCTCGATTATGGCCTAGTGATATGGTGTGGATTGCAGTAAAGCCTAGAGACTAGGAGACAGAAAAACTTGTCACGGTGTAGGTGGAGAAATCTGATGGAATACATGCTTTTTTTGGCCTAGTGATCTGGCAGAGATCATGGTAAAGCCTGTTATTACAAGTTTATTGTTTTGGCCTAGTGATCTAGTGTGGATTGTGGTAAACCCTGGTTTCTATTGATGAGGGTGACGTGGTTTAGCCTCGAGATGCCCTTGTTGGTTATTTTGGTTTGAGTTCCACATTCATGCTTGGAATATGGCATGGAGGTGATTGGTTGAAGAGAGATTTGGCTCAACCAATATATGGTTGGGTGGAACGTGGTAGTCCCATACCGAGTTGGAATTTGCATTCCTTAATAAGAGGTTCTTTCCTTGGTATCTTATGTGTAAATGTATTGGTTTATATGTGGATTATATGGCCGATGTATCCTTAATATTTTTGTTGTTATCATGTTGGTTATAAGCATGTATTATGATAATGGTGATATATGAATCTCCTCATGTTTTGATTTGCAAATGAATGAACAATGTATCTATGACTTGATAGATGATAATGCAGCTAATGATATAAGGGAGCAATGCTTCTTAGATAATCTCAGATAAGAAGGAGACCCCTATGCATAGTTCTGTTGTTAAGACCTGTAACTTTCATATTTGTGACATGTTTAATGAAATGCATGTCATGGATAGTGGGGGTCCAGTCTAGTCCTTGTTGATGTTTTAGAAAATTTATCTTTGTTGTACTGTGAAATTTCATTTTTAGAGGTGTCATTGAGTTATGGGCAGTGACCTGGGCTATGGGCCTGAAAAAGTGGCACAAATCCTGGAGTCCCAGGCACAACACTAGGGAGAAAAGTCCCCAGATGCTCCCTTGCCCTTGTTGTGTCTGGAGCCTTCTAGATGCACCCTTGCCCTTGTTGTGTCTGGAGCCTTCTAGATGCACCCTTGTCCATATCAAGGCAGCATCCAGGGGTTTAATGGTCTAAAAAATTAGTGGGACCCAGGGACTGGTCATGGGGACGATTGGGAAGGCTTCTAGGAGTCTTGTAGCAGGCATAGAAGGTATGTGTTGTAGGTTTCCATCGATTCCACTTCCTTAAGGTCACCTAGGAGGTTGAATCCCATTATAGCATCCTCTCATCGCATATTTACCCCGATTTTTTGGTTACTTGTGTAGATGTAGGATGAGGGTGTTACAAACTGGTATCAAAGTGGGTTTCACTCTCTTTGGGTCATATCTGATACCACAGAGTGGTATCAGAGAAAGTTTCGTTCTCTTTGTGTGGTCTCTGGTTTCCGTAATTTTTGGGTGATATATGATACTACGGTGGTATCAGAGAATGGTTCAACCCTTGGAATAGATAAGTGGAATGCATTGTCATGCATGCATGTTAGTTGCATATGTGTTCTTTATGTTTGTGGACTATGTACTTGTTGTGTATGCATGGTGGTGGTCATTGTTGTTGTTGTGTCGCCATGTGGAAGTTGATGTTGTTGTTGTTGGGATGCGTTAGTCATGAATGCATGTCGATTGTATATGCATTTGTTATGCATGCATTATTATGGGCATGGGTGTCATGCATGAGGTCATTGTAGGCATTTCAGGTCATCACAATGTTGTTGGTATGTTATGATGTTGATGTGTTGACTGGGGTGAAGTAGGAGATGCAAATCATTAGAGTGAGGTTGCAGCAGTAGACTTCAGGGTAAGAGAACATCATCATACATGTATTGTATGTTTAAAATGTAGGTATGTTAGTTAATGGATTGTTATATGCATTAGGTTTATATACATGTTTGTCATTTTATTTTTGTTTTGGTTACATGCATGATATATGCTAGTAAATAAATGTGGTCATATAGTCATGAATGATAGTAACTTGTTGTTATATGCATTGTTATTGTTGTTTTATGTTAGTTAACTTGATGATTATGTTATATGTTGTTGATGAGTATGTTATATGTTAACTTGTTGTTGTTATATGTTAGTTAACTTGATGATTAGGGTTATTGAAACTAAGATCATGATGTTATATGTATCATACAAATTTGGATTGGTCTATGGAAATGGTTAGGGTTATGACATTTAGGTATGAGTTAATATGTTGTGATATTATGTCATACTAATCTAGACTGACTGCGCAGATGTGATTATTATGTATGAATGATAGTTGTTTACGAGTTTATGATGTGAACATGTTAGCTATTTAATGTTATGGATATCATGACCTTATTTATGGTTGATTTGATGTGTTGTGAATTTATATTGTGCTAATATAGCTTGATTGTTCAGACAAGATAGTTTCCCCTGAGATACATTAATGTATGAGTTTTATTATGTCGTATATTTGGTGCTTGACTGTTTAATTATGATGTCTATTTGGTGTTTGAGTGTTTGGTGTCTATTATGTCGTTTAGTTGACTTATATAACATGTTATGTTTATAATTTGTTTGAATGTTTGATTAATTGCATGATATGAGTGTGTGTCTATAGGATTTCATCAAGAAATGATCGTGTTTTAAGATGGTTTTAGTCACACATAAGTGTTGAGATAGCTAACATGTACTTGAGTGTAATAGGTGACAGTTGTAGAAGTATGTCTAATAACTATGAGTTGACTATGGATTATAACATGATTGTCAGTCTTAGTAGATTTTGATTTTAAATTGATAGATATGTTTGCCTTGATATTTGGAACATGTGGTTGACATGTGTGAGCAGTTGTAGGGTAACATGCTTGGCATTAGATGACAAGTTAAGGTAACTAGTATGTTGTTATGTTTACTTATGCACTGATAGTTATGTGTTTATGGTAGTATGATGCAGGGGATTGCATGGCAAAAGCGATTTCCATGAAATCTTAAAGAAGGCTCGGTTTGGGTTTTCACTTGGAGACACTGGGAACCATGGGGATGGAGTCATGGTGTCTGTTGCTAGTTTTATGATTTCGGTATTTGTGATTTGGTTGTTCTTGATTTCATCTTTTGTATTTCTGGTGTATGGCCTTGCCACTTTGTTTTGCATTGTCGTACTATTATTGGTTTTCATGGTCTTATTCTTATTTGTTTATTGTCTTGCCTTTTATGTTTTGAGTCTTCGGAATTGGTTGGGAAAAGAGTAAAGTTAGTGGAGTTCATGGAGAGTTGTGTGTTACCCAACAGGTGATGTAAGGCCTGGAGGAAGCTCTATACATGTACAAGAGTAGCTGAAGGCAAACGTATGACAGCTAGTTGGATTGGTTGGGTCCACTAAGGTAAATGGGCAGTGATAGGAAAATCGTGAGAAAGGTAACAGAAAGGGTAAAGTAAATGGATTTGAGGTTTCAGATGCCTTGGCTATGTTGGGAACTGTTGTTCTCAATATTGTGCATAAATAAAAGAAGTTCTCTTAACCTTGGCCTTATGATATCAAGTAATTATGTTCTGATTATGATTGCTTTATGCTAATGTTTATATGCATATATGTATGTATGTATGTACGTTGTTATTTGACAGGTTCATCAAGGATCATGATTTTTTTATGTTGATGTTTATATGTATACAATTATGTATGTATGTCACTGTCTAACAGGGTCACCAAGGATCATTCTTGTGGAGGAATGATTGCTTATGCAGGTGAATGGCATGAAGAGGTTCTTGATTTATGAGGAATCAAGTGGGAAGAGTAGTCATGACAAATATATGAGGTCAATATTATGTGGATATGAATTGATATTGTATGCTTGTATTATGCCTATGTTTATGTTATGACAGGTAACATTGAAGGATACATCAGCAGAATGAGAACAACGTGCTTTTCGGCATGCTAGGATAAGCATGGATGGCAGGGAGACACTAGAAGAAACGTTGCTTGGTAGAGGCAGTATGATTTTGGATGTGTAGTGCTATTGTTGTGTATATGTTGTGCATGTTGTATATTCAGTGATTGTATCTATGGTGATGTATGTGTAATGTTGTATATGTAGTATTGTGTACATATGATGTTGTATGCTTGTTTTATATATGGTGTTGTGTGTATATTACATATGCAGTGATGGGTATAAATGGTGTTATGTACATGTTGGATATGCGGTGTTGTGTACATATCGTATTGTGCACATGTTGGATATGCGATGTTATGTGCATATGGTGTTGTGCGCATGTTGGATATGCGGTACTATGTACATATGATGTTATGTACATGTTGTATATGCAGTGCTATGTACATATGGTGTTGTGTGCATGTTGTACATATGGTACTATGTACATATGGTGTTGTGTGTATGTCGTGCATGTGGTGCTGTGTACAGGTGGTGTCATGTGCATGCCATGCATGTGGTGTTGTGTACATGTGGTATTGTGTACACATTGTATAGGTGGTGCGGTGTACATATGGCACTGTGTACACGTTGTGCAGGTGGTGTTGTGTACATGTTGTACATATGGTACTGATGTACATGTGGTATTGTGCACATGTCATACATGTTGTGTTGAGGGCATGAAATACTATGTATGTGCATTGTGTAGTCATGGTATCGTGATATGTATTCGTTGTGTTGTACTCTATATACGTATATGTATTATGGTGTACATTGGGTGTAGGTGTATGCATTGTGTTGTGGTGTACACTGGATGTAGGCGTATGTATTGTGTTGTGTTGTACACTGGGTGTAGGTCCATGTATTGCATGGCGTTGTATGTCGTGTGTGGTTATATGTGTGTGATTTACACTATGTGTATATGTACATGTTTAAGAGAAGGAACTGGGTGTTTGTTGGGTGTGGCAACCGATCCGGCGTGCATAAGAAATAAAGACAAAGGTATAAGCTAAGGATTGGTTAACTGATAAGTATCAGTATGCCATTCACTTTTATTATGCATGTGATTTATGATTCTCGTCTATGACGATTACATGTGATCTATGATTCTGGTTTATGATGGTTACATGTGATTTATGATTTTGATCTATGGTGGTTGTGTTTTGAGCTAATCTGATGTGATATGTTTATACATGATGATTTGGTCAAAGATGTTAGTTTGACTTGTTGTGACAGGAAGCGAACAAAATTGCAAGTATACCTTATTGACGGGCCACCAATGAGGTATGATTTGAAGTTATTTCAATTTATTTTAAATTTGATGCCAGTTATGTGCTCCGTATAGGAAAGCATGGGAAATTCCCCAATTGGGTGGTGGAAACCGATTGCAAGAATTAGCAGCAACAATGAAAGAAATTGGAATAGGTAGCAGTATGCTAGTAAAGCATTCAGGAGCAGGGCCATTGTGGGACACTGGTACCCAATAGTGTCCATTGATTTCCATGAGCATGATATGACTGGTATGATGGTTTTGAGGTAGTTATATGCCTTGTTTGTTTGATCTTCTGATGTGAGGAAGCCTGACCAAGGGATGGATCACTCGGGATAGGGGATGTCGAGGAACCTGGAAGGTGAGTGACTACACAAAAGGGGTGATCGGATTTCTCGAGGGATTGTGTAGCAGAGAAGGGAAGGTTGGGGATCGATTTGTTTTGGTCATTAACATTTCCAAATGGAATCAAATGCACATGGGAATGTGCCCTAGAACAATAAGCTGGTAACTTTTCACTGAGAGGACAAGTGGTGTAGGATTGTAGCACTGGGCATTGGATGCAGCTTTGACTTTGGTAGTGGATTATGAACTTCATGGGAAGGAAGTGAATACTGGTATTACTTTTGAGGGTGGAGGTGTGAGCCTATGGATTCTCTTGTTGTTGATACAAACATTGTATCCTTTTATTTGTTGGTCGAGAAAATGTGCATATGTGTATATTGTTGTAAATATTGTTTCGAGCTGGATTTATAAAGATCCATAAATAGTATGGTTCTTTCTTAGTTGAGAAAATGTGTTTATTATTGTAAATACAATAATGAGTTGTGTTATAAATCTCCAGTAAACGGTATGTTTGTCATGTTTCGACAATAGTCATTGCAAATACTGGAATGATATATGTTATAAAGCTCCGTAGGTAGTATGTTTTGTTTTCAGTGATTTGTTGGTATATAGGTGTCACTGAACACAAAGGACGGTGTTCCCCCAAGGGGGAGGGTACTCTAACAACCCTGGTTAAAAATCCATGTAAAAATATATAAGACCATGGTCATGGGGCACGTATTACAAGCTGAATGGTGGGAAAAACATCCTAGTGTGTGTTCATTTCGGTTATTATGGCTAAAGAAAATTGACAAAGGTAATGGAAAAGGCTTTCGAAAGACAAAATGGCATTTTTGGCACATTTATTTATGAAAATAAAGGAAATTAGCATAAAATGAAAGTGAAAGGTCACATGTTGCATGTGAGGAGGAAAAAATAATAGAAAATGAAGAAAATAGAGGACTGATTGATAAAAAGGCTTCTGAGGATCAGTTGGAAATATTTTGCTCAGACTTGCTTAGTGTAACCTTTTGGCAGTTTAGTTTTGGAGCTCTCTCATTATTCTCTCTCTCTCTCTCTCTCTCTCTTGGACACTTAGATTTTTCTTGGAGCACTTTGCCATTGGATCAAGAAAGGAAAAGAAGGCAAGAGGGAGGAAGGAGAAAGCAAGGAAGAGCATGATCAAGCTGCTACAACAATATTCTTTGCAGGTATCAATTTGCATGTGTGATTTCCTTGCTAGATTTGGAATGCATTGTATTATATGTGGTTCTTTATTGTCGTGGCATGGGTTTTTCCAGGTGTGACAATGTTTTTTGGCTTAGCCTGCTATTTTTGGATAGCCATGGTGTGATGGGGTTCTCATGTTTTGGTTGAGGTGGATTCGAATTTGAGTGAGGTGGATCTCTGAATAAAAGAACACATGGCCTAGTAAACCCTGAACTGGACCATGGGTTGTGGTAAAGCCGGATTTTTTGTTGCCTTTATGGGCCTAGGAATCCTTGACCGGTGAATGGTGGGATATACAGTAAATCCTAGAGGTGGGTGCTCTCCATCAGGCCTAGTAATCCCGGGATGGGATATACGTTAAAGCCTGAAGAGTGGAGTCTCGTTTAGGGCCTAGTGATCCAGTATGGATTGCAGTAAAGCCCAGAGATAGGTGTCTTGATTATGGCCTAATGATCTGGTGTGGATTGTGGTAAAGCCTAGATACTAGGAGATAGGAAAATTACTCATGGTGTAGGTGGAGAAATCTGGTGGCATCCATGCTTGTTTTGGCCTAGTGATCTGGTGGAGATCATGGTAAAGCCTATTATTACATGTTTATTGTTTTGGCCTAGTGATCCATTGTGGATTGCGGTAAAGCTTGGTTTCTGTTGATGAGGGTGAGGTGGTTTAGCCTCGAGATGCCTTGGTTGGTTATTTTAGTTTGAGTTCCACATTCATGCTTGGAGTATGGCACGGGGGTGATTGGATGAAGAGATATTTGGCTCAACAAATCTATGGTCGGGTGGAACATGGTAGTCCCATACCGGGTTGGCTTTTTCATTCCTTAACAAGAGGTTTTTTCCTTTGTATCTTATGTGTAAATGTACTAGTTTATATGTGGATTCTATGGCTAATGTATCCTTAATATTTATTTTGTTATCATGTTGGTTATAAGAATGTATTATGATAGTGATGATGTACGACTCTCCTCATGTTTTGATTTGTAAATGAATAAACAATGTATATATGAACTAATAGATGTAATTCAACTAATGATATAAGGGAGCAATGCTTCTTAGAGAATCTCAAATAAGTATCAGACGCCTATGCTCAATTCTATTGTTAAGGCCTGTAGTTTTCATATTTGTGACATGTTTGACGAAACTCATGTCATGGCTAGTAGGGGTCTAGTCCTCGTTGATGTTTTCTGCAAATGTATCTTTGTTTCTCTGTGAAATTTCATTTTTGAAGGTGTCATTGAGTTTTGGACAGTGACATGGGATTTGGGCCTGAAAAGGTGGCACAAATCCCAGAGTCGTAAGCACAACAATGGGGAAAAAGTCCCCGAACGCTCCCTTGCCCTTGATGTAGGAGCATCCGCAGCCTTCTAGATGCACCCTTGTCCATATCAAGGGAGCGTTAAGGATTCTAATGGTCTAAAAACTCAATGGGACCCAGGGAATCATCTGGGGATGACTGGGAAGGATTCTAGGAGTCCTGTAGCAGGTATAGAAGGTACGTGTTGTGGGTTTCCATCGATTACACTTCCTTAAGGTCACCAAGGAGGTTGAATCCCATTATAATGGCTTCGCATCGAATATTTTCCCTGGTTGGGAAGTTACTTGGGTAGATGTGGGGTGAGGGTGTTAGAAGATAGATAGCATGTTATAAGAGTATAGCTCTATCATGATGAATGATGTTTGGGAGGCAGTACCAAGGCCTGCAGACAAGTCAGTTGTCGGCTCAAAATGGATCTATAAGATCAAGTATGTAGTAGATGGAAGTGTGGAAAAGTATAAGGCTAGGTTCATGGAAAAAGTGTATACACAGAAAGAAGGGGTAGATTATTAGCAGACCTTCACCCCAGCGTCCATATACACCTCTTTCAAGTTAGTTATATCCCTAACAACTCAGATGGGATGGGAGATTCACCATATGGATGTCGAGACAACATTCTTGAATGAGGTGATAGAGGAAGAGGTGTAGATAGAATAGTTAGAGGGCTTTGACAATCATGAGAGGCACACTCATGTGTGAAAACTGAAGAAAAATATATACGGACTGAAACAGGCTCCCGGGGTGTGGTATGGTCGGATTGAAAGTTACTTGTAGCAGATGGGATTCGTCAAGAGTGAGAGAGATCCCAACCTTTACTATTTAATGGTAGAGGGTGAGCCACTCATCCTAGCATTATATGTGGATGATATTTTCTTGCAAGGATCATCAGGGATCATAGAGGATTGCAAGAGTAGCCTTGTAACAAAATTTTATATGAAGGATTTTGAGTTGATGCACTATTTCCTAGGTATGGAGGTGTGGCAGAAGGACAGGGAGATCTTCCTTGGGTAGGGAAGATATGCTATATATATTCTAAAGAGGTTCAAAATTTAGGATTGTAGACCTATGTCTATGCCCATGATCACCAATTGGAAGAATATAGATGCATCAGATGACAAGGATGTCGACCCCAACTTGTATAGACAACTTATCGGGTCTCTCATGTATATGGTAAACACTAGGTCAAATATTTTCTTGGCAGTCAATACCCTTAGTTAGTTTGTGGTAGAACCGAAGAGGGTTCATTGGGCAAGGCATATTTTGAGGTATGTGGATGGCACAATTGAGTACATCTTGAGATATACCCGAGGGGATGATGTCAGACTATGTGGGTTCACAGATGCATATTAGGTAGGCAGTTCAGTGGACAGGAAAAGTACCTCTGGGTACTGCTTCAGTGTTGGATCAAGGATGGTTTCTTGGTGTAGCAGGAAGAAAAGTGAGTAGTACTGAGCTCTACAGAAGAAAAGTATATGGAAGCAAGCACATCTACGTGCAAATATATACCGCTTTAGAAGCTATTAGTAAGCTTTTTTAGGTAGAGGATGGAGGCAACCAATGTCTAATGTGATAATCAGAGTTGCATAAAGCTCTCTGAGAATCTGTTGTTTCATGACAGGTCGAAACACATAGATATTCGGTGTCATTTCATCAAAGATTGTGTACAACATGGAGAAGTCCAACTACAGTATGTTCCCACGGAAGAGCAGGTTGCAAATATACTCATGAAAGATCTAAGGAGATCTAAGTTCATCTATTTCAGAGATCAGAATAATTTGTATGATTCTCAATTGCAACAACAACATATGAGAGGGAGTTGAAGTGCATATGCATAGTTGGCAACAATACAACAATGTCAGCAGCAACACAAATGTAGCACATACCAGTTGCGCAGTGGTGGGTGGGTAGTATGGCTAGACATCAACAATGTGACAGGAGATGATACATAGACAGAGTGTTGTGGCTGGAGGTGTAGCACTATAACGCATTCCTCGCTAAGAGGGAGTGTTAGTTTTTGTAGCATCAGATTTATTCTAGCCATGAAATTTGGTGGAGAGGCCAGAATACTTGAGATCTCCAAAACCCAGAAATTGTTCTTGTAAATTCCACCTAGAAGTGTCTCAATTAGATTATTAATCATTTTTTAAATATTTCCTAAGTCCAAACTTAGGGAATATGGTTAATTAATCAGTATTAATTGAGATAAGGTGAGAATCATCTAGAAACTCACACAGATTGATAGGGAATTAATCTAGGCCATTGATTATGTTTTAATATTGGTTGTTGGTGCTCCAACAAAGGATTATAAGAATAATTTGATAGGTAGATGGAGAAAACACGAGTGTAGATACTCAGTTTCCTAGGTAGTTCAATTTTCTCAATGGCAGTGATTCAACAAAGAAGATAGAGCCAGAGGGTGAGTAGCAGGTGGTAGAGGAGGGTAGCAACATTCTAGGATGAAGTTTTCTAGTTCTAGGAAGAGGTAGTGAGAGGGAGGCCAAATCACACAAAGGCTCTGCGCAGGTACTGCACAAAAGGTGACGCAGAAGCTCCAACGTGTGGCTAGAAAGTTAATCTCGGGGGAAGAAATTAGCTGTGGAGTGAGAAAAATTCTCACAATAATTTTTCCAGTATTTTCCTCAGATTAGATTGCCAGTAGAGCATCTAAATAATTGTACTCAAAATTGGTGCCAACGAATAATAATAAAACCCTCATCTACTGCATTAGTTTTCCCAAGTTGGGTTTTTTCGAGGAAAATTGTCCAAAAATAATTGTGTAAAAATTCTTGTGTGTGCTAGAATTTCTTAGTTTCCAATATTTTACTTTCCGTAGTATTTTTATGGTGAAAATTGGAGTTGAGATTTTATTCATTGTTTTATTTAGCAAATAAACTGCATAATTAAATTTACAGTTAGAAGAATAATTTCCAGTTGCTGCAATAGATGAAATTTTCACATGGAAGAAAAAGGGATGATGGTTTCCTTCATCAAGGGAAATATTTTTCCTTGGCATGTTGGATCACCTATGAGAGATGCATTCACATTGGGATCAAGATATGAAGGACTCTACAGGGTTACTGGAAGACCACTTCCAGCATTGGTCCATGATACTAATCATCTAGGTGAGCTATGGCATCAAAGATTGGCCCATCTACATTATGATGCTCTTCCAAAGTTGGAGGAATTGGTCTCAAGTATTCCCAAGGTTCATGCCCATCATGATGGAGTATGTCTAGGTTTTTTGAGTGGAAAGAAGACAAGGGGACCATTCCCCTCTAGTGAGAAAAAAACAAACGACATCCTCCATCTCATTCATTCTGACATATGCGGTTTGATGCACGTGCATTCTATTGGTGGCCATATCTACTACATCGCCTTCCTTGATGAATTCTAAATAAATACATGGATATATTACTTGAATCATAAGGATGAAGCCTTCAAAATGTTCAAGGAGTTCAAAGCTTTGATCAAAAATCAAATAGGGAAGAAAATCAAAATATTCAGGTCCAACAATGGTGGATAGTACACATCAAAGGAGTTCATTGATTTTTTCAAGAAGGAAGGAATCGAGAAAGAGACAATTGTGCCTTATACTCCTGAACAAAATGGAGTGGCTAAGAGAAAGAATGGACCATTATAGAAGTTTCTCAAGCCATGCTCCATGATCAAAATTTACTGAAGTTCCTTTCGAGAGAAGCAAAAAATGTCGTTGTATATGTTCAAAACAGGGTACCTCATCAAGCATTGGACAACAAGACCCCCGAAGAAGTATTCATAGGTGTCAAGTCTAATGTTGGCCATGTCCATATCTTTGTCTGCTCCTTATACTTTCATGTGCTGAAGGAAAAAACAAACAAGTTGGAAGCCTCATGAAGAAAATGTATGTTTGTTGGATATTGTGAAAATTCTAAAGCATTTATAATATATAGTCTTGGTCAAAGGAAGGTTGAAATTAGTAGGGATGTTACATTCGATGAAGATGTCACCCTTGGAAAAGCAAGGGACCTTCCTCCACCTACTCTTGAGAAGAATGATGATATGGATATTTTAGATGGTCCTTCCATACCTGAATTTGAGACAGATATTGTTGATGATTCCATGGACCCCATGGATCCCTTAGATCCTCCTCCATGTGATCCTCTCACTAGGAAGAGACCACTTTGGCTTCGAGACACATTACAGGATGATGAGAGACATGCTCTCATTTGAATATCATTTAGAGAAAGGAAAAATCCATGCAGGTAGCAGTGATATGTTGCATCCATGAGCACTATGATTCAAGCCGAACCTCCCACATTCAAAGAAGTCATAAAAGAACATGTTTGGAAATATGCTATGGATAAAGAATATGAATCGATTATGAAGAATGATGTATGGAATATTGTGTCAATACCAAAGGGGAAATCTGTGGTGAATTCAAAGTGGCTATTCAAGATCAAACATGGAGTTTATGGTAGCATTGAGAAATACAAGGCAAGGTTCATGGCTCGAGGATTCTCCCAAAAAGAGGGAGAAGATTATGATGATATATTTTCACCTATGGATCGATATACAACCATTCATTTGATAGTTTCCCTTGTCGCAAGGAAATGATGGACCCTTCATCAAATGGACATGAAGACTTCTTTCCTCCATGGCATGTTACAAGAAGAAGTGTATGTTGAGCAACCACAGGGATTTTAAGTAGAGGATCGAAAAACACATGTTTGCATCTTGAAGAAGGCATTGTATGGTTTGGAGAAAGCCCCCAAAGCATGGTACGCCTGCATAGACAGTTATTTGATGAAGCTTGGATTCAAAAGAAGCAATGTTGATCCCAACCTCTACTTCAAGGTAGTCCAAGTTATGTCGTTGATTTTGGTTTTATATGTTGATGATCTATTCTTGATAGGTAATGAGCCCATGATGATCAAGTGTAAGAGGGAGCTAGCCTCTAAATTTGAGATGAAGGACCTTGGACTCATGCACTACTTTCTAGGCCTTTAGGTGTGGAAAAGGCCCAGTGATATTTTCCTTTCACAAGGAAAATATGTTGGGAAGTTGTTAGAAATATTTGAAATGACATAATGCAAGTCCCTACCCACATTAATGGAAATGAACTTCAAGAAGTTAGCTGGAGAAGTTGCAGGACCTGATTTGGTGAACCCATTTGAGTATAGGCAGTTGATTGTGGCTTTGATGTTCTTAGTGAACACCCACCCAGACATATGATATGCAGTGAATATGTTGAGACAATTCATGATCGATCTCCTCAATGCAAATTAGATCATTGCCAAACACATTTTGAGATATTTGCAAGGGACAATCACACTTGGTCTAAAATATTCTACTAGAGATGTTTGACTTCATGGATACACCGATGCTAACTGGGCAAGAAACACTGTCGACAGGAAGAGTACGTATGGATATTATTTTAGCTTGGATCTACCATGATATCTTGGATGAGAAGGAAGAAAAATTAAGTAGCATTAAGTACCTACGAGGCAGAGTATATTTCCACTAGCATGGATAGCTGTGAAGCGGTTTAGTTGAGGAAGCTCTTTGGAGAGTTATTTGAGCAGGTCCTAGACATTACAGTGATAAATTGTGACAATAAGAGTGGGATTTGTCTAGTAGAGAATCTTGTATTTCATTATAAGTCTAAGAACATAAAGATTCGATATCACTTCATTCAAGACATGGTGCAGAGAGGAGCCGTTAGACTTGATCACATATCGATAGATGAGCAGATTACAAATATTCTCACCAAGGATTTGTCAAAATTGAAGTTCTTGGTCTTCAGATAGTAGCTTGGACTGATGGATGTGACCCCTCCTTATAAGAGGCATAGTTGATCGAGGAAACTGAGCCAACTCTTCCCCCTTGCTTGAGCTTCGAGGGTGTGGAATTGAGATAGAGGGATCTTTGCACAATAGGGTATCACCCCTATTTGTTACCCATAGGATTGGAGATGTTGCTCCCCTATATTGGTACTTCCAGAGTATACCCCAGTTGGCATCACACCCACAAGCTAGGCTTGTTGGGATTTTCCCTCCCCGTCTAGCCAATGGGTTGAGGAGGCTTGGGTGTATGTGATACTTAAGTTTTGGTGAGTCGGGTATCTCTCCCAAGCTCAGATTATGATGCAGGTGTTCTACCACATGAATCTTAAGGATCATTGTTGGGAAGATTGGTACTTAATAGGATGGGTTGAGATATGCTCCCCTATATCACCTATTTCTCGATATGGGGTCAGAGATATTTAGCCCCCTATGATATTTCAGGTTGAGATGTAATCCCCGATGTGGTTTTGGATTGAGATATGCTCTCCAACGATGTAGAGAGTAGTAGATTTGACTCCCCAATGATTCTTCTTCTTTAGATTTGAGAATGTTTCAACAGATAGAGTTGAGAAAAGATGGGACATATGATGATAGGATGACATGTTGATCGATGGTCAGATATTGACAGGTGGAATTCTCCCTAGTTGAGAGGGAGTGTTAAAATGTGAAACTATGGCCAGATTCCACTTTGGACAACTGATTTTATGGAGATGGTGATTTCATTGAATTCCTGTTTTCGAGAGGACAAAAATTGACCTAAATATCACTCAAAACAGATAAGAGAAAGTATACTTATGAAGAAAATCCCACATATGCACATTTGGACAGGTTGACCCTAATAGGAATTTGATCACCTTTGGAAGCCTATAAATACAAGTGACCTCAAGCTCATTTGGACATCACCAAGCTTCTTCCTCTTCTCTTCTTCATTTATTGGTTTGCATAGGTCTGAGGCTGGGACAACAAAAGAAGTTCGCAAAGGTCTGAAATTAGAGGGTTTGAGGCTCACGTTTGTTTTAGGGTTATTGAGTTACTATTGCAAGCACATCATAGGGAAATTTCAACCATAGTTGCTGGATTTTAGGCTCAAGGGTGTGACTAGAAGCCTTTAGTCGCTCACACAACTCCTCCTACATGTGACTGGGAAGTTTGACTTAGATTTGACTGAAGACCGAAATTGACCACAGTTGACCGTAGATAGGAAAAGTTGTCTTTGATATATTTTGATGCTGGAAACATATTTCGAATTGTTTTTGGGTTATTTTGCTGGACGATATTGTATCAGACTCATTTTTCTCTTTGTTGAACATTTTATGACAATCTAATAGAAGAATAATTTCAAATAGTTTCCCCATAGTGGGTTTTTCCTTGGTTTTTGACTAAATCTAGTGTCTCTTGTTGATGTGGTGATTGTCTCCTTTGTCATTGAATTTATTGTTCTATCTTTACTTACTGTTGATAATTGGAAAGACTAATTGTTAATGATAATATTTCTAATTGAAGTATTGAATTGGGCTAAAGTAATTGATTTATCATAGAACAATATAAGAAAAATAAAACCTAGATAACCCACATAACAACTAGATTACACCCACATATTTGTTGTACTTAGGGCTACCATAGAATGTTGTTAAAACACTTAAACAAACCTCATACTCTACTTGCTTCTTCCCTCTCTTTTCCTTCTTTCTTTACTCTAACAATCATCCTTCTTTATGGCCCTACTTAGCTCCTGTCTATCCACACACTGAGGGTATTCGACCCCTTTTCCTTGGATCAGATTAACTCAGACCTGGTGTGCACATAATGAGGTATCGTGGTCCTTGAAACAAAGATAAATGATCCACCTTTAGGGTCTCTACCGTCTCCACAAGCACATATTCTCAGCATAAACTTTAGGGTTCTGGACAAGACATAACTAAGGAAAAATACTCATAGAAATAAGGCCTAACTAGGGCTCTTTACATATGTTTTTAAAAAACCTTGAACAGTCCCTCCATCACCTAACATTCATCAATCATGATATACATATTACATACCCTTTCGATCTCTAGCCACACAATTTTTCACTATCAACTCTACTAGTTGCTCCAAGATGACTACACATAGGCTCATTGATCTTCCCAATAACATTAAAAAGGATGCTCCACTATCTCTGCTCTTAGGGAATTCAAGTCTACCCTCTTATTAGAGATTTCCCAACCATGAAATCCTTGAAATAGGGCTCCATAAATATGTCTCCTAACAGTCCCTTCGTTGCTCCAAGGATCATTGTACATGAGGTCTTGATGTTGCCCGCTTGTCAACATCCTAGCTGCTACAAAATGTTACACCTAGGGTGCAACAAATCTACCCTCACACAGGTCATCAACTGACTGATATATGGATCTCTCCACAACCCTCTTTTCACTGATTTAACAAATTCAAATCATTGATCTATGGCATCACATCTCCTTCCCGCTTGACTGATCTTTTGCTACTCCAAGAGGAAATCCTTAGGGCACACAAATTTTCCCTCACACAGTCCAATAACTCACTGATTTAGTGCTCCTTAGATAACCCACTTAACAACTAGATTTCACCCATAGATCTATTGTACTTAGGGCTACAATAGACTGTTGTTCAAACCCTTGAATAGACCTCATACTCTACACGATTCTACCCTCTCTTGTCCTTCTTTCTTCACTCTAACAATCATCCTTATTTATATCCCTACTAGACTCCCCTCTGTCCACACACTAAGGATACTCAACCCCTTTTCCTTGGATCATATTACCGTAGACCCTATGCACACATAATGAGGCACTGCAGCCCTTGAAACAAAGATAAATGATCTACCTAGGCTAGCGACCCTCTCCACAAACACATATTCTAAGCACAGACTTTAGGGTTCTGGACATGCCATTACTAGGGCAGTGTACTCATAGAAAGAAGGCCTAACTAGGGCTCTTTACATCTGTTGTTCAAAACCCTTGAACATTCCCTCCATCACCTAACATTCATCAATAATGAGAGGCAAATTACATACCCTTTCAAGACATTATCATCTGGCTTGAAACACTAGGCTCTAAGCACACAATTCAGAGAGGTTTTCAGCCCTCTTTAGAGATCCTATATCACCCATAGGTCAACCTTGATTTCATTGGCCAGATATTCCTCAAACCCTGTGCAAACCTCTGTTTCCAGCCCTATTCCTCTATGCTTTTGCCCTAGGATGATGCAACCTAGATCCAATAGCTTGCTAGGGCTCCCAACCCTCCAAAACATGCCTCATGGCCCTCCTGCAATGCACAAAAATATCTCGGCCAGAACACTAGGGATTTTCCTCAACATGAACTCATAATTTTTCCACAAGACTCGTCAACAGGTCTCTCCTCTCAGCCAAACTAGACACAAGAAGATGGATTAGAACTCATCCTTTCTCACTTACTAGTTTGACTCCTTAAGCTAGCGGCTCCTCAAATTTGTCTCCCCACTTGATGAAATGTACTTGAATGGATGACATCAGCCTTCCCTTGCAACCCTACTCGGCCATGTAGCTCAACTACTCCTAGGGCTACATCATTCTATCCTCCACGCTCAATAAGGATCCTCTCATTGATGTCTAAGGCTTCTTCCTTAGGATTTCTTAAATAATTTTTCATTTAGTCTCATAGGAACCCTCCAGATCTAGGGTTTTAGTCCTCTTGACCATAGGAAACAATAATAATTTTTCTTTAGATATTAAAGATAAGTTACACTAAAACAGATACAAATATAGGGTTTCAAATGAATATGGAAAATAAAAATAAAATAAAATAGATATGATACGGCAAGGAAACGACACACACACACACACACACACATATATATAGATATAACAAAATAAGAATTTCATATTACCATTCATCTTTTATAATCTAGATTCTATATCCAAAAATATATAATCATGATCATGAATTAGACATAAACAAATCATCATCATCAATTCAGCGTAAACATTGTCATCATCATTAATATTCAATGTTATTATGGTATTCAATGTTCATTTTTCAAAAGTTTAAAACATCATCATAAATTACATTTACATATCATGAAATATGTCTTCATCCATGTAATTAGGATCCACATCCTCTAGCTCTCTAGGAGTGGGAGCATTTCTGCCTTGTCTACTTGAAGATTTAACTATTGGTGCCTCCTCATCAAACAAAGTAATATGAGACATGGAATTCAATGGCATATCCAAGTCGGGCAACTCTAGTTTCACATCCCATAATTTGATGGGCCCAAATTTGTATTTGCCACTCTTGTGTGATAGAAGGCAAAGGTTTGAATGAATATACACTATTTCCTCAGCCTTCTTGGATCACAATCTATTTTTCTTCATCGAATGGATGAATCCATATGTACTCTAGTTCCTTTATGTGGAAGAGGAACTAACAACTTGTGACTACCTGATGTCCAATTTTTGGATATGTGGAAGTTCCCCACCATAGTAGTTGCACCAATCAATTGGAATTAATATGGTCTTGTCCTACATAGAATCAATATCAATACCCAAATCCTCTGATCCCACAAGATGAGCAAATTTTGAACAAATCGAAATCCCAATTTCAGGATCTACAAATAACTTTCTAAAAGCTTTCTTAAAGCCTTGTGAGACTTCTGGGTCTTTGTTTGGTGTAGTTATTTATGGATCACTTAGCAACTCTATAGAATAACATTTTGGATTCACTACATAGGCCAAAAGGTGCAGTGGGGTGGTCATCTTGTTCGACCTTCTAGTCAATATATCTTTTATTTCTCTCTAAAAGACTTCATCTGGGTCATTCTCCTTGGGATTTATAACCACCCTTATCTTCTCTATCATGGAGTCAATGCCCTCATACACCTCTCCCAAACTAGGTATATAAGTTTCAAACATGCGGAGAAAATCCACAATTGGCTTAGTAAATGCCAAGAGGTACTCCACCCTATCTCACCATTCATCATCAACAAGCAATATTTTGACTGGTTGTGCTCTTTCAGATTGGGATTGCCTCCATTGATTCCAAAGAGAACTGCATATCATTTATTGTAATGCTTCTTTCACCTGCATAAGCCTTATTAAGACTATGATGTGAGAAGCAAAACGAGTCTTGGAAACCTGCAAGTGCCAATGTTTCAATAAATTAAAAATAATTGATTGAATACCTTTTATGATTCACGAATCATGACATTTGAGAATCCAATTTACATATTTGAATTTAGAGTCATATAAATTAGAATTTTATGAATTAAACTTTAAAGTTTAGGTACCTTAAGGAGCTCCAACTTTGCAAATTCCCTATAGATGCCCTGGGACATGTGGTGGTTTGTGATGAAGGCTTGAATTTCTTTTTCCTCTTCAAAAATAACTTGAATCCACTCAATTTTCTTCCCCATTGTGACATCCCCTCTAATTAATCTCACCCAGTAGTTACACCAGTTTCGCAATTTTGTCTAAGGCATGTCAATTTTGATGTTTTGGGTACTTAACTTAGGAGAAGTGGGTTAGGAGGACCCCACTTGATTAAAATTGCTAAGGAGGGTCCCAACATCAGAGAAAGAGGCAAATTGAAGTGATAGTGGATGGTGGGGGCCACCCCAAAAGGGGAATACAAACCCCTTGAGAAAACTCGCACTTTTGGAAGGAGAAAGGCAAGGTGGGGTCGCTGCATGGGACCCACATGGTAAAGGGGGAGCTAAAGATAAATAGGGGGAGGATGCATCATTTTGGGGATATTGAAACTTTGACATTTACACTCACCTAACATGCTTGAGAAATTGAGCCAAGTTTGCAATTGTTGTTTAGCATATGAGATTTTCATGCGAGAATATCAACCTACCTTATGTGGACTTCGAGTGCCAGCCCAAGTAGGAGTTCTAGGCTACTTGGGGGAGTTGTACTAGTGGTTTTCTTGGGAAATTCGTGGAGTTTTTGCAGCAGAATAGGCATAGTAAGAGGAGTACGCATTTCGTGGGAGAGATAGTTTTTGGGTAGCGTATTTGTTGGGCACTCCAAGAGAACATTGGGCTACTTTCTACTGAAGATTTCAGGTGCTGGTGGGGCATACTTCTGTAGAGGTTTTGGTTGTATCATCCTCACCATCCCATGAGTTGCGTAGGCCTATGCAGAGGTTATTTTTTGGCTACACATGGGAGTTGGTTGAATGCACATTTTGGGCTGATTAGAGTTGGGATTTGTGGGGGGGGAAGCTAGAGGAAGATTTGCTAGCATTTAGAATCATTTGTAGGGGCCGAGGGGTGACACTTCTAGGTGGGCCGGAACACCTAGAAGTTGGAGGAGCACGTGGAAATTGGGGAAAATTTGGAAGGTTGGAATTAGGCCCAATCCTTCTTGGGTCTTTCTGGATTTATTAAGGAGAGGCCAGGATTGATTTGGCCAAATTTTATGAGGAGTCTAAGGGCCTCAAACAAGGACTTACTTCTAGCCAACGGTGCAAATTTTTGGGGCAGTGCAGAGCATAGAGGAGGAGTCGCTTTCCAACATTTGGGCATCTTGTTTTCTCACCTGAGGTTTGTTTGCTTACTTTTGGCAAGCCCAGGTACACTTGTTCATACCCATTGTACTCCTACCATTACATATAATAAAATGACTCAGCTTCTTTGGAGTAAATCATGGATGTGCTGATATTTCTGTTGTGCTTTTGGTTTTTGGTTGCATGTGAACATTTTATAGTGGTTATCACTTGGTATTTCTAGTAGGAATATTACAGTGGTATCATAGCTCATAGCCTTGGCTCAACCTGTGGGAGAAGCTTTTAGTGTATGACACCAGAGGACATGTAGAATATCACATACAGGAGGCAGAGGTATAAAAGCAACGAATGAAAGTTACATATTACCCTTGATCCAGAAACCCTTGAGTAGGAGGTTGAGGAGCCAGATATGGGGGATAATCAGAGTGACAAAGGGAGTAAAGAGGAGAATTTTTCCCAAAGTGTCTTGAAGGTTATCCAGGACTTGTCTAGGCGTATTGATGAGTTGAGGAAAAAAACAACAATAACAACAAGGGCAAGGGAATTAGGGGAGACATCCATTTGGGTGAGGGTTCAGGTACCTCGCACCACCAGGAAGCAAACCCACACAATGCACCTCATATCTATAACAAACCACCCAGGTTGAATATCCCTACATTTTTAGAATTAAGTGTTGGAGGGCTACAGGGGCAGAAGGACATGCCCATGGTAGACTATTTTTTTATTGGTCTTATGGGGTTGATTCAGAGAGGCCATTACCTTCAAATATTTATGCCAACTTAAGGGAAAAAATAGGAGCAAGGGGCCGAGTGGAGGAGGCTACATGCATGGCACTAATTTGTAGTGCACATTGGGGAGGTTATTCCTTCCAAATTTTGATGGCTCGACTAAGAGATCAACCAGGGCATGGGTTGAGAAGTTGGATGTCTATTTCCAGCTTAACCAGATGGAAAAGGTAGAGGCAATCAAGATTGCCACTCTACACTTTGCGGGAGAGGCCCGTGATTGGTGGTTCCATGGGTTGACCAATATGGGGCATGCAGGAGTTACAACCTATGAGGATATGGCATGGAGGGTGCTGGAGCACTTTGAGAGGAAATACCTTGAGGAGCACTATGGAGAGTTGACACAACTTAAGCAGATCGATAGTGCAGAGACATATATCTCTGAGTTTCTGAGGATATCTGTGATGGTGCCTAATTTATCGGAGGCCGAGAGGGTATTTTTGTTTTTGTAGGTGTTAGTAGAGCCACTAAGGGGTTTGGTGAGATCCAACAGGCCAACCACATTGCAGGATGTAGTAGGTAGAGCCCAAGACTTGTAGGATGCTCTTCCGAGGGCCAAAGCATAAATACCCACTAGACTTGTATTTCAACAAAGGGGAAGAGACACTAGAACCTGACACGACGAGATACTCAGGGCCTGGGCAACTGGATGATGAGGGCCGGAGAGACATCCATAGGAGGAAGTTGTGCTTCACTTGCCAAGAGCCATGGGCACCAGGGCACAGGTGTACCAAGGGCAAGGCACACTTCATAGAGGTGTTTTCTAACAGTGAGCTGGAGGATGATGTAGAGCAGGAGATAGGTGTTGGTGATGACGAGCCACAAGTGATAGGAGGAGGAGGTGGAGTCCAACCACCCCCACTAGGAGAAACTCCTTTCTTGCCTGTAGTAGGGGTTATCTCTTCACTTCAGGGAGTGCCAAAGTACCTTACTTTGAGGATCATGGGCACAGTGCAGGGGCAACGTGTTTCGATGCTAGTAGACAATGGGGCCACCCATAATTTCTTAGATTCCTAAATGGTGGAGAGGAGGGGCATATGCACAGAGTCCTTTGAGGGATTCCCAGTTTTTGTGTGGTAGACTGTACCATGCAATGTACTAAATACGTTCCCAGGATGACAGTGGTGATGGGGAACTATTCTATTATGAACCATTTCTTTGTGGTTTATATTCCAAACACTGACATGGTGCTTGGTGTGCAGTGGCTATACTCTCTTAGGTGCGTTACCACCGACTAAAATAAGTTGGAGAGGGAGTTCATGGGGCTCGACGGGAAGATGGTTTTATTGAGAGGCATGCACTCATACCCCCCCACAAACAATGTCAACGCATAGGATGGAGGAAAACTTGAGGCATGGGGATATAGAGTGGGTCATGGAGCTCAGGATATCTGATGTAGGGGTCAAGCCCCAACCACCACACCTGAACATCTATGCTATTCTAGACAGGTACCCAATAGTGTTTGGAGACATTCCACTAGGACGACCACTTGATAGGGGGTTTGAGCACACTATTAAGCTAGAGCCAAGGGTGCAGGCAGTTATCACGACCCCATACAGACATCCCAAGGCTTATCGGGATGAGATTGAGTGGGATATTCATGAGTTGTTGGCATTGGGGCACATCAGTCCCAACTCTAGCCCCTTCGCTTCATCAGTTGTTTTGGTGAAGAAGAAGGATGACACGCTAAGGATGTGCATTGACTACAAAGCCCTTAACAAGAAGGCGTTGAAGAACCGGTACCCCACCCCCTGCATAAATGAGCTTATGGATGAGCTTAGAGAAGCCAAGTACTTCTCTAAGATAGATCTACGTTTGAGGTACCATCAGATTCGGGTGAGGCATCAAGATATCCCCAAGACAACATTCAGGTGTAGGCAATGTTTCTCTTAAACTGAATCAAGGTAATACGATTCACTTACAAGATGTATTATATGTACCTGATCTCAAAAAGAACCTTGTATCCATCTCGGCAATGGAAGACAAAGGCTATAAGGTAACCTTCAGCGATGGTAAGGTACGCATATGGAAAAATAATGTTAAAGATGCTTTCACTCTTGGGTTTCGAGTTGATTCTTTATATCAAGTCGGTGGAAGTCCGCTAGGTGTCATGTCTTGTGACACAACGCTTCAGTCCGAACTTTGTCATCGGAGGTTTGCCCACCTTCATTACAAAGCTCTACCCGATGTAAGACAGATGGTAACAGGGATGCCTGAATTCCAAGTAGAGAAAGAAGGTGTATGTCCGGGATGTGCCGAAGGAAAGCTCAAAAGGGGACCATTCCCTTCAAGTCAAAGCAAGACCTCTGATATATTACAACTAGTTCACTCAGACATATCAGGTATGATGCCTGTGAACTCCTTGGGAGGATACTCATATTATCTCACTTTTACAGATGACCATTCTCGAAAGGCCTAGATATACTTCTTGAAAAAGAAGGATGAAGTGTTCCCTTGGTTTCGACACTTCAAAGCCCTAATCGAGAATCAAACTGAAAAGAAGATCAAGATCTTAAGAACTGACAATGGGACTGAATATGAATCTAATGAGTTCCATGATTTTTGTAAAGAGGTTGGCATCAAGATGGAGACTACTACACCATATACTCTTGAACAAAATGGTGTGGCAGAAAGGAAGAACCGCACAATTATGGAAGCTGTCTAGGCCATGCTACATGATCAAAGTTTTCCTAAGTTTCTATGGGCTGAAGCTGCAAACGCTGCTGTATATGTACAAAATCGATGCCCTCATCAAGCATTGGGTTCCAAGACTCCTGAAGAAAAATTCACCGGTAAGAAACCTGATGTTTCTCATTTTAAAATTTTTGGAAGCCCTGTATACTTTCATGTGCCGAAAGAGAAAAGAAATAAATTGGGAGCATCTGGAAAGAAGGGAATTTTCGTGGGCTATGGTGAAAATACTAAAGGCTATAGAATCTATGTAGTCGGTCAAAGGGAAGTCATAATTAGTCATGATTTCACCTTTGATGAAGATATGGCTCTCAGCAAGGTGATCAATCCTCCGACTTTGAGGAGCTCTCAAGAAGCCGACACCAGGGAACCGAAAGAAAAGGATGATGAGTCAATGCCTGATGTAGAAGAACCCATGGATCCGATTTATCCTCCTCCATATGAGCCTTCCTCTTCTAGGAAGAGGCCTTCATGGCTTAAGGGGTTACTTGATGATGCTGACGGACATGCTGCACCCCGAGGAACCTTTCGTGAAAGTAAGAAACCTCATAGGTATCAAGGATACCTGGCCATCATGAGCACGATCATACAAAATGAGCCTTCGTCATTCTCAGATGCCGTCAAGCATCAAGTATGGAAGGATGCTATGACCGAAGAATATGAGTCTATCATAAAGAATGATGTTTGGGAAGTAGTTCCCAGACCCCAGGACAAGACTGTTGTTACTTCCAAATGGCTTTACAAGATAAAGCATGCAGTAGATGGAAGCACGGAAAAGTATAAGGCTCGTTTTGTTGCTCGAGGTTTCTCCCAAAAGGAAGGTATAGACTATGATGAGATATTTGCCCCTGTTGCCAGATATACGACCATCCGCTCGATCATAGCCCTTGCCGCTTCACAAGGATGGAACCTACATCAGATGGATGTCAAGACTGCGTTCTTGCATGGCTCGATCAAAGAAGAGGTCTACGTGGAGCAACCCAAAGGATTTGAGATTTATGATCGAAAATCTCATGTATGCAGGTTGAAGAAAGCTCTCTATGGGCTAAAGCAAGCACCCCGAGCATGGTATGGGAGGATCGATAGCTACTTGATGAAGCTGGGATTCACTAGGAGTGAAGCCGATCCTAACCTTTACTTTAAGGTTGAAGATGACAAGCCTCTCATACTGGTGTTGTATGTGGATGACCTCTTTCTAACAGGTGCAGACCCTCTCATTCACAAACGTAAGAGGGAGTTGGCCTCTGAATTTGAAATGAAAGACCTAGGACTGATGCACTACTTCCTAGGACTTGAAGTGTGGCAAAAGCCAAGAGAAATTTTCCTATCTCAAGGAAAATATGTGGTGAAGATATTGGAAAGATTCGGAATGGTGGACTGCAAGCCTATAACTACTCCGATGGAGCTTGACTTCAAGAAGTTAAGCGGTAGTGTTGCTGGACCTATTTTATGAAATGCTACTGAGTATCGGCAACTCATCGGAGCATTAATGTTCTTAGTGAACTCCCGTCTAGATATATGCTTTGCAGTCAACACGTTGAGCCAGCATATGGTTGAACCCCACCACATACATTGGATTGGTGCCAAGAATCTGCTGAGATATCTTTGTGGCACTATCACTTATGGGTTAAGATACATTGCCAGAGATGTGAGACTATTTGGATACACAGATGCTGATTGGGCAGGCAATGTGGAGGACCGTAAGAGCACTTCCGGGTGTTGTTTCTCCTTAGGATCTGCTTCGATATCCTGGATGAGCAGGAAACAAAAGTCGGTGGCTTTGAGCACCGCCGAAGCAGAGTATATTGCTGTTAGCATGGCTTCTTGTGAGGTAGTTTGGTTGGGAAAGCTCTTCCATGAGTTGTTTGGATTCACATTGGATACCACTGTGATCCTTTGTGACAACCAAAGTGGGATTCGTTTGTTAGAGAATCCCGTATTCCATGATCGCTCCAAGCATATTGATATCAGATACCATTATATTCGAGATCTGGTGCAACGGGGAGCTATAAGGCTCCATCATATCGGTACAGATGAACAGGTCGCCGACATTCTGACAAAACCCCTTGGGAAAGTAAAATTTCTGAATTTCCGTGAAAAACTTGGAGTTGTTCAAAGACCCTCCAATGAGGGTCATGTATGATGCATTGAGCTCTGAGAGCTCCAGGGGGGTGCGGGGTGCTTCTTGGAGCAGCATATGACCACAGGATTATTCACTATCCCCTGGTGGTATACATGTACACCTCGTGGCGACATTGTAGCAGGATTGATGTGTTCTCCTGTGAGGCTTGGATTGATGTGTTCTCCATGGCAGCCTGGATTGATGTGTTCTCCATGGCAATTGTAACAGGATTGATGTGTTCTACTGTGAGGCCTGGATTGATGTGTTCTCCATGGCAATTGTAGCAGGATTGATGTGTTCTCCTGTGAGGACAGGATTGATTAGTTCTCCTATCGAGGCATCCTACCCATGCAGTCTGGGACTCATGGGAAGTACCTCTCATCTGATCAATGAGTAGGGAAATGAAGTTAGGGACCGTAGTAGTACCGATGGACGCATCGTTGTAACTACCGTACTCCCTATGCTAAGATGACCTCCATTGATCTGGGATCAATGATACTGGTATGGGACCAGTGGTAAGAGTTGTACCATACTATGACGTTAACTTCGGGTCGGTTGAGACTGGTCTGGGATCAATGGTACATACTCTGAGACTGACTTTGAGTCAGTGGAGGATGATATTGGTCTGGGACCATTGGAGTTGTACTCACTATGATGCTGACTTTGGGTTGGTTGAGACTGGTCTGGGACCAGTGGTACATACTCTGAGACTGACTTTGAGTCAGTATGATACATCCTCGATCATTTCTTCTTCTTCATAATTCGGACAAAAGCATAGTAGAACAGAACAAAACAGTACAAATCAGTGCAGGGCAGAACAAGACAAAGCAGAACAGGCAAAATAGAGCAGAGCAGGGCAAGGGTCAGGCTGTACAAGGCAGTGCATTTGATGGATGAATAGTAACGACCGATAGACAGATTGTAGATGAAGTTTTCCATGGTTGAGAGGGAGTGTTAAAATTGGCAACCAGGGCAAAACTTCATGTGGGTCATCTTATTCATGGCTAATAATATTTTTATTAGATTCTTCTTGTCGAGAGGTGTAGGATTGATATAAATATCATCCAATTCCGATAAGTATTCATGGAGATATGAATTTATTTTGATTATGGAATTATTATCAAGCCGACCTACAACTCATGTAGGCTCAGAAGCCCAACAGTCGCATCTATTCACCCACCAACGTTGTGTATAAATATAAGAGGACTTTTCCTCATTTGGACTCACTCATCTCATCACATCTCTCTCTCTCTCTCTACTGCACAGATATGAGTCTCTTCTCTACTGCGCTGAAATGGGCCTCTCTCTCTCACACATGTGAAGCCGGAAATTGCTGAAACTGAAGCTGCAACTGCATAAGTAAAGATTGACTTGTGTGGCCTAGAAGATATCCTCTTTGGAACTATGTTGTAGGTTCATCTGAACCTCCTTTGAAAGCCGCAACTTTTGGTGGTCGAATGAAGTCAATCCGACGAACGGTTTGCAAGATATCGACTGCCCTAGTTTGAAGCCGGAAACTGCTGAAACTGAAGCTGCAACTGCAGAAGTAAAGATTGACTTGCGTGGCCTAGAAGATCTCCTCTTTGGAACTACGTTGTAGGTTCATCTGAACCTCCTTTTAAATCCGCAACTTTTGGTGGTGGAATGAAGTCAATCCAACGAACGGTTTGCAAGATATCGACTGCCCTAGTTTGAAGCCGGAAACTGCTGAAACTGAAGCTGCAAATGCAAAAGTAAAGATTGACTTGCGTGGCCTAGAAGATCTCTTCATCTGAACTGCGTTGTAGGTTCATCTGAACCTCCTCTAGAAGCTGAAACTTTTGGTGGTGGATGAAGTCAATCCGACTGTCGGTTTGTGAGATATGGTCTGCCCTAGTTTGATAATGAAGCCGCTAACGCTGATGCTACTGATCTAGGGTTTGCTACTGCTGATATGAATCAGATTTATTGCACTATTTCTCTCTGCTAAATTATTGAAGATAAAAGAAGATTTGATCAAAGGGTTTCCCCACACATTGTGGGGTTTGTCCCTGGCTAGCCGCCACATCTTGTGTCTCTTGTCTTGGCTTGTTTTCTGTCGATCGTTTAATGTTCTATCTGCACTTTACTTTATGTACATGTGATTGCTAATCGGTGGAATATAATAAGAAAAAGAAGTAAACTGTTATAAGCATAGAACATACCACAATTTAACAATATTTTACCAAGAAGGGGGTATTCACATGGAATGAAAAGGCACAAACATCATTTGAGCACCTCAAGGAGGTGATGAGCAGTTGTCTGGTGTTGTCTCTACCTAATTTTACGTAGTCCTTCACCTTGAAGTGTGATGCATCAGGTGAGGGCATTGGCGTTGTATTGTCATAGGGAGGTCGCCCTTTAGATTTTGAGATTCATAAGCTCCTTAGTCATGAGAGGTTGTACTCAATCTATGAAAAGGAGATCTTAGCCGTCATGCATGCATTGACCAAGTTCTGACAGTACTTGGTGGGTAATAGGTTCAGAGTGAATACTGATCAAACAATCTTCACCACTTTTTGGGGCAGAAGGGCTTCAATGATAGACAACAAAAGTGGGTCAACAAGATTCAGGCCTACGATTTTGACATAGAGTATGTCAAGGGCAAGCATAACGTGGTGGTAGATTCCATATCTATTAGGCCCGCGCCAATTTCACTCATGAGCATTTGCTATGATTGGAAGGCACAACTTTTGGTAGAGGACTCCAAGGATCAACAGACATGTGAGATATTGGAGGGTACTCATGGGGAGGAGTGCTATCGGGTGATGGCTGATGTTATTTACTACAAGGGGCACATATTTTTGGTGTCGGGTTCATAGTTGAGGGACAGGATTCTCCATGAAGCACATGATTCACCACTTCCAGGACACCAGGGGTTCTTGAAGACCTACAGGGACAGTCAGGGAGCCTTTCACGTGGAAGAGCCTCAAGGGGGATGTGCTGAGGCATGTGCAAGAGTGTGAGGCCTGTCAGAGGAACGAGGGAGATTTGACCCATCCTACTAGGTTACTACATCCACTCCTGATTCCGGAGGGGAAATGGGAGAGCATATTGATGCACTTTATCACAAGACTTCCCATGGTACAGGGTCATGACTGCATCTACGTGGTGGTGGATAGGTTGATGAAGTATGCCCATTTATTTTCCATCCCCACTAGGTACTTCGCTTCGCAAGTTGCAGAGCTGTTTTTTAGAGAGGTCTTCCGGTTGCATGGTCTTGCCAGGACCATAGTTAGTGATAGGGATATCCACTTCAAGGGGGATTTTTGGCAAGATCTCTTTAGGCTGGTGGGAACAAAACTAGCTCCTAGTACCAATTACCACCCCCAGATGGATGGGCATATCAAGATAGTTAACAAGTGGTTGGAGGGGTATTTATGGAACTATGTGACAGGGCATCAACGAACGTGGATGAGGTGGTTGCACCTGGGGGAGTATTGCTACAATACCACCTACCAGATATGTCTATAAGTATGTCCTCTTTCCGTGCTTTGTATGAAATCTAGATATGATGTGTTATATTTTGCTGACATTGTTTTTGGAGATAGCAGGGTCCCAAGGACAAAGATTGGATTCAGGAGAGCCAAAACATTCTAAAAAATCTCAAGGACAACCTAGATACTGCCCAAAATCAACAAAAAATATATGCAGACAAGCACAGGGTTGAGAGACACTTTGAGGTAGGAGACTAGGTATTTCTGTGCCTCCAACCATATATATAGCCCATGCTGAAGTAGAAGGGGACGACGAAGTTACATCTACATTTTTATGGGCCCTACAGGGTGATCAGGCAGATTGGAGAGGTGGCATATGAGTTGGAGATTTCGCTTGGGAGCAAGGTACACAATGTCTTTCATGTTTCATGCCTCAAGAAGGTATTGGGACAACATGTGATAGCAATCACAAAGCTACCTCCACTGGATGATGAGGGTCACTTGGTTCTTGAGCCCCAGGCTATTTTGGAGACCAGAGAAAGGAGATTGTCAAGCAAGATCATCAGAGAGTATTTGGTGCAATGGAGGAATTTACTGGATGAGGATGCCTCATGGGAGAGAGAGAATTTTCTGCAACACCCTGCATTACAGTTGTTTGGGGACAAACAACGCTTGGGAGGGGAGGACTGTGATGTCCTCTCTAATTAATCTCACCTAGCAGCTACACCAGTTTTGCAATTTTTTCTAAGGCTTGTCAATTTTGATGTTTTGGGTACTTAACTTAGGAGAAGTGGATTATGAGGATCCCATTTGATAAAAATTGTTGAGGATCCCAACGTAGGAGAAAGAGGGAAATCAAAGTGATAGTGGATGGTGGGGGCCACCCCAATAGGGGAATACACACCCCTTGAGCAAACTTATACTTTTGGAAGGAGAAAGGAAAGGTGGGGTTGATGCATGGGGCCCACATGGTAAAGGGGGAGCTCAAGGATAAATAGGGGAGGATGCATCATTTTGGGGCTTTTGAACTTTTGACATTTACACTCACCTAGCACGCTTGAGTTGTTGAGCCAAGTCTGCAAGTGTTGTTCAACACATGAGATTTTAATGAGAGAATCTCTACCTACCTTCGGTGGCCTTCGAGTGCTAGCCCAAGGAGGAGTTCTAAGATACTTGGGGGAGTTGTTTTAATGGTTTTCTTGGGAAATTGTGGGTTTTTGCAGCAGACTAGGCATAGTAAGAGGAGTACGCATTTCTAGGGAGAGTTGGGTTTTGGGTAGCATATTTGTTGGGCACTTTGGGAGAACATTAGGCTACTTTTTGTTGAATATTTTAGGTGTTAATAATGGAGCATACTTCTGTGGAGGTTTTGGATGTAGCATCCTCACCATCCCAGGAGTTGTGTAGGCCTGTGAAGAGGCTATTTTTGGGCTATACGTGGGAGTTGGGTGAATGCACATTTGGGGATTATTGGAGCTAGGATTTGTGGGGGAGAAGCCGGAGGAAGTTTGGCTAGCATTTAACATCATTTTTCAAGGGTTGAGGGATGACATTTCCAGGTGGACCGAAATACCCAACAGTTGGAGGAGCACGTGGAAATTGGGGCAAATTTGGAAGGTTGGAACTAGGCCCAAGATTAATTTGGATGAATTTTCTTAGTAGTCTAAGGGCCTCAAACAGGGATTTCTTGCCACCCAACAATGCATATTTCTAGGTCAACATAGATCATAGAGGAGGAGTCACTTTCTAGCATTTTGGCGTCTTGTTTTCTCACCCGGGGTTTGTCTAGCTTGCCTTTGGCAAGCCCAGGTGCACTTGTTCATAACCATTGTACTCCTACCATTACATATAATAAAATGGCCCAGCTTCTTTGGAGTAAACGGTGGATGTGCTGATATTTTTGTTGTGCTTTTGTTTTTGGTTTCATGTGAACATTTTATAGTTGTTATCATTTGATATTTCTAGTAGGAATATTACACCCATTTTTTTCAACATGATGTTTAATGAATGTACAACACAAGGGGTCCAAAAGATGTGATGATATTTTACTTCAATAATTAGAACTGCTACTCTACACACCATTACATTCTTAGTTATTAGTTGGAAAAAAAAATTCTATCCCCATCCATTCAATTGTTTCAATCAAGATGTTAGCAACGAATTGGTAATCTTTTAGCTGCCCCTCACAATCCACTGCCTTCAAAACCATTTCCCCCTTTGGGCTTTCAACAATCACATTGATCAAAGGCATATTCCTTTAATCTTTCCATGCATCAAAAACGATGGACACCATTGAAATGTGCCACGAATTACGAATGGGGCTTAATTTAGTCTCCAAATCTAACTTCTCGGCACTCAACAATGTAGTGCATACCTTCTCATATTCAGGGATCTTATACCCTTTTAGGGCTTCATTCAATTCTTTAGTCATCTTTTCCCAATAAGGAGATCACACAAGGTTAAAAGGAAGGCCATTTGTATAAATGCATTGGCATATAACTGCATCTGCCTTCTCTTGGGCATCATTATTAAAACTCTTTTCAAGCGGTGTCAAATTAGACCACTTTGAACCAAGGTTTCCAATTCCATAAGAGGGAATTGGAGGCTTTGGTGAAGATGCTCCCAACCTTGTTGGTTGTTTGAATTGATAGGCGAGATTTTCCTCATTTTTTTTAGCATCTCTCTCATCTTGTTCTCCCTGATATTTTGCAAATTTTTCCTTGCTTAAACATTTTCCCTCTGTCCCATTCTCTTTAGGTGGACCAATGCATATTCAAATCCCATTGCCTCTTAACCCAAGTAAATGTGCTTTAACTTAGGTGTATGATCCCTTAAACTCCTTTTGACACTCACTACAAACCCATGCCAATGATCCCCCTCTTTGGATGTTCCATACAACAATTACATATTTCCAAAGTGGTGACATTGGATCAACTTTAGAGGCAGATTCAATTTCTTGTTCCTCAATACAAATGTATGAACTTGTAGTTGCCATGATGATGATGTAACTGGAAACTGCAAAACAAAATAAAAAAATTCTTGAAATTAGAAGATGGAAAATAATATTCTCCATTTCGAATATTAGTTTTTTGTGCACAAAAAGTTGATGGAAAAAAGAGTGGAATCATATGAACAACCACTCTCAGTTAATGAAAATGATTAGAGTGTAGAAATTCACCATATACCACACTCAGAGAAAGATATTAATGTTAGTCGAGTGGTGCAGCTTGAAGAATTAAATGCTCCCTTAGAAGATAATGAAGAAATAAATGTCAGGAATTACCTCTAGTGTGAGGTCATTTCTAATAAATCCTTAATAGAAGGTACGAAATGATTCCATGAATGTAACTTCTAACAACTCTAATTTTGATAAAAACTTAAACATGGCCACCTACACAAATTTTGAAAATCAAAATTCTGATCTATAGTTGATTTCCATGGATTTAGGTCAATAAAAGAAAGGGAGAAAAAAGGTTGAAACCACAGAAGCTTGCATACCCATTCCCAGCTAAAATTTGTGGTAAGAGACTATGGAAATTATATGGTAAGTTGGTAATTTAGCTTAGATTTTTAATTTGTATTTATGATGCTGGCAAGTGGCACATTGTGCGTAACTCCCGCCAACTCCAACTCAATTGGCCCACTATGCATTGGGCGTATCTCCCTTCGGATCCAAGTTCCAACTTTCGGTCAGTGCTTGGTCGATGCTTGGTCAGCGGTGATTCCAAAATCCAACTCCAATCTCCAAGTCGACTGTCGGCGGCGCTTACGGTCTCTGGTCTTGGCATCTCAAACAAAATGAAAAAAGGCATATGTGAATGGATGTAGGGTTAATACTTGTGAACAAGTTAAAGTGGGTCGATTATCAGGCCCTCAACTCAAAAAATTGTTATCCATTCTCGGCAATTAGCCTTTTTCGGGGTGGATCTGTTTCCAAAAATCCGAAAACAAATCACGAAAATCGTGATCCATTTCTGGTTTTTCGAAAACAGATCCAAAAAAAATTGAATCCTAAAAAATCATTTCCAAAACTAGATCTTATGTTTCTGAATTGTTGGCACGGCTCAAAAATAGTTTTCCAATGTTTCCCAGCAGATCGCACCCATTTCCATTTCAGAAACGGGGAAAGGCGTTTTAGGAAAAAATCCTAGCCATTTCTGGTAACTTAGTCTTAAACCTCTTTCTTGGGTCCAAAACCCCACTGCTTGGGCACTTCACCCACAAAACCCATGTGGGTCAAACTTGTCCCAAACCCAGTAACCTAGGGTTGTTTGAGTACCTCCCAAGCTACACAAATCAACACTCCCTCTTAGCAAGGGAGGTACTTCCACTGCATGAAGGTAACCATCATCATCAATGACATTAGCCCATATGGCGTTTGCCACTGCAACAAACCCTATAGAGTGGACCACACTATCTTGGTAGTGTTTTTGCCTCATCTCATCAGAACTTGGAGATTCAAACTTCCATAGCGAATCTCCCTCTAAAGCTAGACTCCCTTTGAGTATACACAACCTCCATTGGCTCACACTGAACTTGTGTCCTACAAGGTCAATCTGAGTTGCAGTCGAACATGGGCCACATCACCACCACAACCCAGCACAACAAGCAATCTCATCCTCCTGGATCAAACAACATATGTGCAAATGGCTCCAATCTCGGTTGTGAAACATCACGACCCACTAAAGAAACTAGCTTCCCATCATCTCGCCCATCACACGGAGTCAACTCATCCATGCCAAAGCACCTCTCCAATAATCCCAATGATCCATGAGAATTTTAGTGCCCAAAGCAAATTTTAAGTTTCTAAATTCTACCAGTGTTTAACAGTTGCAATTTAAATGAGAATTTAGCAATTTAATTCACAAATACCTACCTGGTTTCCGATTTTGAAGTCGATCTCGAGCTGTTGCAGCACCAAACTTTCTCTCACTACCAAAACGACAAACACCTCCATGCCAAACTGGGCACAATCTCAGTACCCAGCTCCAAAGTACTTCAAAATGGAAGCACTCTGGCCCTCGTGCCCAAAACTTCAAGAATAATTAAGGCCCACTCTTCCTCTTTGCCCTCTTTGTCTATGGCTTCTTCAATTTTTCTTTCACTGTCTGCGAAATATTCCCAAAACTCCCTCCCTTCAAATTCGTCCATCGATCCCCTTATATTCTTGAGGTTCCTTCCTTGGCAATGTTACACTAAAAAATGTCACCATGACTACTTACAGTTAGTATGGCTCAAATCAACAGTCATGCTACCCTCTTAGGCAAGTCTTATGCCTCTGTTATCCATCTCAAACTCAAAGAAGAGAGAAAGTCTTGTAAAAAATATGTTTATCTCTGGGGTCGCAGGTTCTCTCTAGCCTTACCTGCGGGGACGCTCACCATGTTCACAAAAGCTGCGTCCATGGACGCTCTGTATGTTAAGGGACAGGTGCGTCCTTCTGTAAAAGGCAAAATGCGCGAGTTTCATCTTAAAAAAGTTACTTGTGGTTACTTCTAGAACCTTCTAGAGGTCGGTTTGATGAAATGGATGCGCCTCCAGTTGGTTCATGTATCTCTATTAAGAGGGAACTTAGCCCATCAATAAGGGAGCTATCCCACCCAAAGAGGGGGATTATCCCATTGATGGTGGACCTGAATAACCTCTTTACAGCACTATAAATAAAGACATTGAGCCAGAGGGAGGAGAGGTTAGAGCTATACATTTTCTTTGGGTAAACGTTGCAGGAATTAGGACTCCCATTTAGAACCTTGTGAGGAGAGATTGTCTTTGCTTGATTCTACTTGGAAGTGGGTGAGCTTTGTCAAAGTAGAGGAAAACCCTTGATGGACCCTGGGAGGAACTTGCACAACACCAAGGCCAGGTTGTAAGAGTTTCTTTGTTTCGTTATTAATACAAACTGGTTTATTTTTCTCAATAGCTTGTGTTAATGAGTTATTTCATGTGTTCCTTGGTCTGCATGTTGAATATATTTTTTATTATATGAAATACAAGTGCTTGGTAATTGTTTGATTGTTTGTGGTTGCAGGAATTGACTTGAAGGAGGAGCTCATCCGGATCGGCAAGGACGGACTACAACAACAGCGTTTTGGAATAAGGTAAGCCTAAACACTCGTAGTTTTCATGTTGTAAAAGGTATATTTAGAGAAAGATCACTCCATTTTGTCTTGTTTGTCGCTAGAGAGTTTAGACTCCTAGGGAGGTCAGTTGTGTCCGCACAAACGACTTTTTCCGCCACGACAAATTGGCGACTCCGCTGGGGAATCCATTAATGAGAGAATCTTTTCCTTTGTGTGAACTTTGCTCTGAGAAAATCATTTTTATTTTCTGGTTTTTGACTGTGAGAATTAGTATTTGGGTGGCTTAGCTTTAGATTTAGTTAGATTTGGTTTTTCTTCATTTTTCCAGAAGGACGCACCCTCTGAGTATTGCACAGTGCGTCTTTGGACGCGCTGTTGCCATTTGCACAGAGCGGGCCCGCACCTGTTATAACGGGTTGCCTGCGTCTTCCTGTAAAATTTAGGAAAATTCCATTTTTGCTTTAATTGCTTTTAGATTTTGATTTTTCTTAGTATTTTCTGCCCAGATCCTTTAGTACCCTGTCAAAATTTTTCACCTGAACTTGTTTTGTGAGCTTTGAGTGTTTTAGTGGATTTCAACGAAGTTTAGACCTAGGGTTTGATTTTTGCATAGGTTCTGTAGTGACTTTGACAGTAGAAAGTTGTCCAGCCTTAGATCTCTCTGGTTAGTCAGCCTTCTTAGAAGTCGGGCCTGTTGTAAAGTCTCCTTGTGTGAGCAGCTTGCCATTTAAGTTGTTTTGGGTCAAATTTCGAATTACTTGTTTATAAAGTGTTGATTTCCATTTTACAAAAAGAACAAAAAGATTAGAGTTTTGTTTTGGCTAGTTTTTGGTTCTGCAATAAGCTAGTCCTTGATTTAATTGTGATCAAGTAAAACACCTTAGAATAATCATTGTTAGTTTTGGCCTCGTTAAGATTGCTTAGAATAAATTTGCCTTTTAGTTTGCTTATGAGTGGATTTTCGTAGATTTTAATAGTCGTTAAGATTGATTTTTGGTTATATTAGATTTATTTGCTTTATTAAAAGAAAAATACAAAAACATCTTCTTTAAAAGTCTTGTTTCAAGTAGCTTTTTGTTTTGAAAGAGGAAAAGAGTTTTTTTTTTTTCGTGCATGTAAAGAGCGGTCGTGTTTTTATGCTTGGAAAAGACAAACGAATTGTTTCTTTGATTGTCTTCAATTAAGAAGTTGCTTTTATAAAGATTGCATTCTCTCAACTTTTTAGTTAAAGCAATTCATCGAAAAGGTAAAGTAGTGGGTAAATCATCCTAAGTGCATTTTGTAGTGGTTTCGAGTCGAGTCAACACACCACTGGTTTCACTTCCATCACCTTTTGACTTAAGAAACAACCTTAAAAGTAACGCTTAAATTAAAATCAATCTAGTAATTTTTATTTTCTAGGGCTCTAAAGCACCAACATAGCTTAGGCTAGTGTCTTGGAATAGGTGAGTACTTAACTCTCCAAGGCAGTAAAACAAACAAGTAGTCGATCTTGTGATAGAATCAAATCCAATTGTTACATTTACACTCTGGGAAAGCTCCTCTTAAAGGAGAAGCACGAGCTCGTGTCCGAACCAGTGAGGGGATCATTCCTCCCTCGTTGGGAACGACGCCAGACAGTACGTATTACAAACGGTAAACCTCGGATTAACCATTGTCGAGGAGCCAGGGGTCACTTATCGGTAAACCTTGGATTACTGTCAAGGAGCCGGTAAGGGGATTGAGCTTGTTACTCTGCCCTTGCGTGCTGTCGGAGTTTAGACTGTTCCCCCAGGTGTACTTGTGGCCGTTGGTAACCTTAGTGACCATAATCTCTAGGATTCTACCCAAGGTGACGGTGGAGGGAAGGTCCCACTGTACCTGGAGCAGACGTCGGCTATACTCACTTGGATTTTCTGGGGGGTTCGCTTCACTTCGAGACGGTTAAAGTGGAGGAACTTGGTCCAGTCTATTCATTAAGCAGGTTGTCGGCGTAACTGTTCCACCCGCCATTTCTGTACTGAATCCTGCGAGGTTGGACCTAATCACCAACTAGCGCTTTTGGTCCGGAAGATACTGTTTGTGTTTGGTTTGACGCTCTAGATTTTTTAGGCGTGTGCTTCAAATTTGTTTGTTTCTTTAGAAGACTTTAGGTGGTTTGATTTGAAATTTTTACTTTGTTTTCGTGTGTTGTAGTTAAAAATCATTAATTGTGGCGGAATTACCGAGACGGTCCCGTCGACTTGGGGGCAAGTCTCCTGAGATTGTCACCGGAATAGATTTGTTAAGAAAACTCCGTCAATCGCGGGGTGAATCTCCTGAAGACATTCCGGTTCAATACGAAGGGTTAAAGGTCCTTGTAACTCCTCCTAGTGACAGTAGAGTAGGTTCACCTGAAGAAGGAGAATCTTCCTTGGTAGTCCATCCAGATTACCAAAGTTTAGAAACAGGTTACAATCCCGAAACTGTTACAGTTTCCGAGCTTGCTGGTAGTTTTTCATCTGCCAGTGAAACAGGCGAAGAACCTGAAATTTCCGAACCTGTTACTCCAACTCCTAGTGTTCCTGATTCACCAAGAATAGAAAGAATTATCACCGAAAATCTTCCTGTTGGTTTAATTGCTATAGAAGAACTTGTTCCAGAGGAAGAAATAGGCGTCTTTAATCCTGAAGATCAAATTACCCTTGATCTAAGGGAGCGTGAATCCATCTTTTACAGTCCTCCTAGAAGTGAATCTTGGTACCTTGCGTTAACCAATTTTCTAGACAACTCAGTAGGTTTTTCCACACCTCGAACTCCTTTTCCACCTAGAGGAATTCATACTCCTGTAAATATGTCTGGTCAGTCGTCTGTGTTTACGCAAAGTCCTGAATCTTTTTTACATGGCGGTCCTTCTGTTCCTACTGGGTATCAATCTCTTTCTGGTACCTTTGCGGGAGCATCTCCTCAACCCATTGATCATGGGTTATTAGTTGGAAACAGTGGTAATGTACCATTGAGTATAGGTGACATTTACATGATGTCAGGTTCAGTTCCCGTTACCCAACCTCAAGGTGGCCAATTACCGCCTGGGGGGCAACCTTCGTTAATGCCTGGGGGGCAACCTCAAGGTACTTCATTCGTGTCTGGGGGGCAACCTCAAGGTCAGTACGCTCCTATGGGGCAATACATACCTCAAGGTCAACCCCAGCCTCAATATGTACCCCAAAGTCAACCTCAGTATCAATATCAACCTCAAGGATGGCAACCTCAAGGATGGCAACCCCAAGGGTATCAACCCCAAGGGTATCAACCTCAAGGATACCAACCTCAAGGTCAAGGTCAACCCCAGTACCAGTATTTACCTCAAGGTTATCAACCTACGGGTCAATACTCTGGTCAAAGTTATCAACCACCTCAAGGGCAATCATATGGGACTGCACCTTACAATTATCAACCCTATCCTCAATCCGGCTATGGATCTCAGTATCCTCAACCTGTTATGGGTCAATACCCTGGAATGTTAGTGTGGGATCCGTCACAGGGTCAACAGATGTCGCAACCAAGTATACAGTCGGTACCTCAAGCAGGACAACCTGTAGTTCTTGGTCCACCCCAGCAACCGCAACCTGTCCAGTCAAGTGTTCAGACCCCTGTAACTTCGGTAGTTACTCAGCCGCCAGTTGCACCTGGTACTCCACCTCAAACGGCTGCAGCAACTACCGCCACATCTACCATACTTACTTCTGGAGTATCGGCAGCTCCGGTTTCTACTGTCCCTGTAACCACTCCTCAGACATCTGTACCGTTGTCTGGATCTACGATTCAAACCACAGTCCAGATGCCTGTAGGCCAACCTGGTACAAGTACGGTTGTTACTACTCAACCTCAATTTGTTCAACCTCCGTACCAGGGACAGTATCAACCTGGGCAAGCTGCCCAACAACCGGTTTACCAGTATCAACCGTATCCTGGGTACACTTATCAACAACCTCAGCAACCCCAGTACGGTCCGGTTAATCCTGGTTTTCCAGGAGGATATAATATCCCAAATGCGACTCCTGTTCCTAGTTATCCTGGATATCCTCCTCCTGGGGCTGGTATTGTGACTCAGAGTTTTAGAGATCCTAACCGGCAGTTACCGTTTATTGCGACTTTAGATTTACCCGACTTGACGCGCCTAACGAACGATCCAATTCAATATCTTCAGTTCTGGCCGCCAATGCCAAATAAGTTGCCCAGCGATATACCCAAGTTCGAAGGTAAGTCTGGAGAGGATCCGTCCAATCACGTGATGACTTACCACCTCTGGTGTGCTTCAAATTCCATCTCGGATGATTCGATCCGTTTACGTCTTTTTCAGCGTACACTCATTGGTCTCGCGGCCAAGTGGTACATTGAGTTACCACGGGCCTCTTTTTACAACTTTAGCCAGTTAGCTACCTCGTTCTTAACTCATTTTCAGTTACCAGTCAGATACGATAACGGTACAGAGTTATTAACTTCACTAAAACAATCGACCTCCACGTATATTTCAGATCACATCCATGAGTGGAGACGTCGAAGAAGATTAGTGAAAGTTTTTATCCCGGACCAAATCTTAGCTGAATGGTTTGTTAAATCATTATTACCAAGAATTACTGAAGATGTAGCTAAGGCCGGAGTAGTTACTGAGGAGCAAGTCATTGCTCAGGCACAATACCTTGACTTAGTTTACACTCAGTCGGGTACATTACACGAGAAAATTCCGGATCTTCCAAAGTCGAACCAAATCGCTGCTGCTCCTTCGGGATCTCATGCCGCTGATGGTATGATTGGTATCGTGACTACGAAGAGCAAGAAGAAGTCTTCCAAGGCTTCAACTACTCCAATTATCACTTTGCCTGATTCTCCGACAGGAGAGTCTTCTCCTGAACTTACCGCCGATATTCACGCTGTAGAGTCATCTACGGCCAAACCAAAAAACGGTGGAAAGAAGAAAGGAAAGAAGAAGGCTAAAGCAGACAAGGCTCCAAAGGAGAAAACTGAAAAGTCGGAAACCAATGACGAAAAACGCAAACCTCGATATCCTTGTCTTATTTGTGAAGAGGATCATTTTACGAGAGATTGCCCTCATCGGGCCGAGGTTGTAAAAATAGTCAAAGGTTCTCCCACTCCTGCTGTGTTAAAAAATCCATTTCCGGAGCAGGAAAATAAGATGATAGGTTCTTCTTCGAATGCCAGTGAAGAACCCATTTTGATGATGTCTCATGTGAGGATTGCGACTCGATCGCAAGATTATGGTAGTAAGGCTCCTGTTGATGGCAAAGAAGCAGAATCTTCTCACTCTAACCCATCAACCTCAGCTCCTGGTTCCGATCCACTACAGATCGAAAAACCTAACCCAGACTTAGTGATTAAGCCGCCCGCCAAGGGTGTACTTCGAAGGTCTGCTTTCAATCCACATGCGAGAGCAGCCCAGAATTACAACATTGTTGAGGACTTAGCTGTTTCACCTTCAGCAATGTCGGCACTCGAAGTGCTGCAATCATGTCCAGCACAACGAAAATTGCTTTTGTCGGCTATCGGAGCTGTCGATGTTCAGGACCCGAACCTAATGATCTTTGATCTAGAAAATAGTACACCACGTCTCCCCCATCAAATGGCTTTCCAAATTCCAGTGATAGTCAAAAACAGGCCTATTCATCGGACTGTGATTGATGAGGGAGCTTCTACGTGTATTATGTCGATTCAATGTTGGAGATCGCTTGGTTCTCCTTCGTTGAACCAATCCCCCACCATCCTTAAGGCCTTTGATGGCCGTGGGTTCCGTCCGTTTGGTATTCTACAAGAATTGCCTATAGGGGTCGAAGGTAAAACCGTTAGTCTGGATGTGGAAGTGGTTGATGCCCCTCTAGACTACAACCTTCTTTTGGGTCGAAGTTGGTCATATGCTATGACAGCGGTCGTTTCATCGGTCTTCAGAGTAATTAAGTTTCCACATAACGGTAAGATCGTGACTATTGATCAGCTGACATACTTTTCATCCGACCCAGCCTCTTCAGAGAGTATCCAACATGTTGGTAAGACGACAATCCCTTATAGGACGTTGGTGTAGGTTTAGTTAAGGATTCCGGTTTACTGGGAACTTTTCCTCTCCCTCCACTCAGCGTAGAACCTTCGTTTGCAACAATTCATATGATCACGTCAGAAAACATTATTTATGATGATCCTTGGTATGTTCCATCTGACTCTGAGATAGACTCATTCGGTGATGTTATGCCGTTGAGTCCGTATGAAATTGCTTATGAAGCTCTTATGTCTTTTACCGACTTTCATTCAACCGAAGTCGACCAAATGAATGTGGTCAGTGAAGAGTCACTTTTCACCTCACCCTTAGAACGGATAGCGTTTCCCGAAGTCGTGTCATCTGACGAACAACTTCGCGAAATCCTAAGTGTAGACAATCTACCATGGGAGGATCTCCATCACAGATCTTCGTTTTTACCTAAGGATGATGCATTTGAAAATGATTTTTCATCTATCTTTACCGCTGAATATGTCAAAGACGCTCAGGATCCAACGAAACATTCTGATTCAGAGTTGAATTTAGGGAATATTTCTCGTACTATTCCCATTGATATTTCAGTGAAGCCCGGAATCGAGGAGAACATTCATATAGGTGCCGCATGTACTGAAGAAGAAATCCAAACTTACAAGGCCCTATTCCAAGAATTCCGCGACGTGTTTGCCTGGTCTTACGAGGAAATGCCAGGAATCGATCCTGCCATTGTTGTTCATGAAATCAAAACCTACCCGGATGCTAAACCCATTCGGCAACGGTTGCGTCAGATTCACCCTCGAAAAGCGGCTGCAATTAAAGCAGAAGTCGAAAAGCTGTTGAAAGCAGGTTTCATTTATCCGATCCCGTTAACGGATTGGGTATCGAATATTGTTCCCGTCAATAAAAAACAAGGAACAATAAGAATCTGTATCGACTATAGGGATATCAATCGAGCTTGTCCAAAAGACAACTATCCTACGCCTTATATCGATCAAATTATTGATGATTGTGCCGGAAGTGAAATGTTTTCCTTCATGGATGGTTTTTCGGGCTATAATCAAATCAATATTCTACCTGCCGACCAACCAAAAACGGCATTCATTTGTCCATGGGGGACATTTGCTTATTGCAAATTACCTTTTGGGCTTAAGAATGCCGGCGCTACTTTTCAACGGGCGATGTCTTATGCATTTCATGACATCAAGCACATTGTGCAACCCTATCTCGATGATTTGCCTGCTCATTCTTTACATCGAGCTGATCACCTTGTCCACCTACGAGCAATCTTTATGAGGTGTAGGCATTATCGAATTCGGTTGAATCCCCACAAGTGTGTTTTCTGTATAGAAACAGGTCGATTGCTGGGATTTGTTGTTTCAAAAGCCGGCATTCGCGTCGATCCCTCGAAAGTCGAGGCTATCATCAAATTGCCTCCTCCTTCGAGTTTGCGCCAACTCCAAAGTTTGCAAGGGAAAGCAAACTTTTTACGCCGATTCATCCCAAACTACGCCGAGGTCACTAAAGGTTTTACACGGTTGTTGAAACAGAACACACAATTCTTTTGGGACGAGATTGCCCAACAATCTTTTGATGCACTTAAACACGCGTTGACCCATGCACCGTTATTGCATCCTCCCAACTACAACCAGGACTACTTCTTATACCTCGCAGCTTCGCATTCCACCATTGGAATGGTGTTAGTTCAAGAAGATGAATTCGGAGCGGAGCATGTGATATATTATCTTAGTAGAACCTTGAATCCCACTGAGCTAAAATATTCGCATGTGGAGAAATTGGCCCTGGCAGCCGTTCAAGCTGTCCAGCGTTTCCGTCACTACATTCTTCTCCGCAAAACTACAGTTATTTCGGATTGCAACCCTATGATTTATATTTTGACAAAACAACTGCTAGGGGGCAAGTACTCTAAATGGATTGTCATCCTGCAAGAGTTCGACTTGGAGTTCGAGAAGTCCAAGTCTAAGAAATCCTTAGTCTTTGCGGAATTGATGTGTGATTTCCCGAGTGCTGACACAGAGACTGTGGCAGAAGAGTCCATTGCGGACGAATCTTTGTTTCTTATCAGTACTGTAGATCCGTGGTACGGGGATATAATCATTTATCTCCAAACCCAAACCTTTCGGCCTGAAGCTTCCAAAGCAGAACGTCGAAAAATTCGGTTTCAATCCCAGCCATACAAAATTATTGGAGATACACTTTATCGCCGGGGGGCAGACTTAGTTTTTCGACGTTGTTTAACTCACGAAGAGGCTGAGAGGGTTTTGAATGATTGTCACTCTGGAGCATGTGGCGGTCATATGTCTGGGTATGCCACAGCTCAGAAGGTGTTGCGCGCTGGCTATTTCTGGCCGTCTATGTTTAAAGATTGTATCATTGCAGTCAGGAAGTGCCACAACTGTCAAGTGTTTGATCGCAAGATGCGCGCTCCACCTGCTCCTCTCCACCCTATAATTGCCGTTGGTCCATTCGCCAAATGGGGTATCGACTTTATTACTTGTAACCCTCACTCGGCCGGGGGGCATGCGTATATCATCCTTGCGGTTGATTATTTTACTAAGTGGGCCGAGGCGATGCCTACATTCGACGCAAGCGGCAAAACAGCTGCAGTTTTCGTATTCAATCATATCATAACTAGGTTTGGTGTCCCACAAGCAATCATTACTGACCATGGGAGCCATTTTCGAAACGTCATGATGACTGAGCTTACAAGCCAGCTTGGTTTGCGCCACGATAGCTCTACTCCTTATTATCCGCAAGCCAACGGTTTGGTTGAGTCTATCAACAAAGTTCTAGTTATCATGATCCGACGAACCATTGGTGTTCATCGGTCGAATTGGCACAACATGTTATTTTCAGCGCTATGGGCATACCGAACCTCAGTGAAAAATTCAACAGGGTTCACTCCTTTCCAGCTAGTTTATGGCTTAGAAGCTGTGTTACCCATTGAATGCGAAATCCCATCACTTCAAATGGCTGTCGAATTACTTCCAGCTACTTCCGAAGAGGAGAAACGTTTATTATACTTGGCTAAATTAGATGAGACTCGACGTGACGCTACATTGGCAATCGAGACTCACGCGAAACGAATGAAAGCTCAGTATGATAGAAATGTAACCCCTCGAAGTTTTTCGGAAGGAGACCTAGTACTATTATATGATCAAGCTAACGATAAGCTAGGTGCTGGAAAATTCGTTCCCATGTGGCATGGGCCCTACATTGTAAAGCGAAAGCTAGCAAAAGGGGCTTATGAGCTAGTTGATTTTGATGGGGACTCTTTGGGTAAACCCAGAAATGGACTTTACCTAAAGAGGTATTATGCTTAAAATGATGGGTATGGAGAAATTTTTAGATAGGTTAGATTTTCTTTCTAGCTAGCAAGTGTGTTAGTTTAGTCAGTGTGCTTAGCTTAGAGAGTGTGGTTTTTCGTCGTTATTCTGGCTTATCTTGGTTTTACTCTTGATATTGTAGATGTCGACGCCTCTCCAAACATACATTGGATTTGCTGATGGTGCTTGTCGTAGTACACGGAATATCTCTTCCGCAGCTTGGGTTATCTATTCGCCCTCTGACGAGTTAGTTTCTATGCATGGGGTAAGCCTCGGTCAAACAACGAATAACATTGCAGAATACAGTGCAGTGGTTGAATTATTATCCGAATCTATTTCATTTGGAATTCGACGTTTGATAGTGAGGTTAGATTCTGAACTTGTTGTATTACAGCTTAATAGAGTTTATGCCATTAGAAATCCTGTGTTATTAAGGTTGTTTTTGAGAGTGCGTCTCTTGGAACGTGAATTTGATTACATTGAATATCAACATATTCCAAGGTCCTTAAATACATTAGCAGATGCAATTGCTTCTCGAGTGTTGGACAGACATTTACAATAATCATGCAAGTAAATTTAAAAACATTTCATCATACATGTTAAACAAGATAAGCCGGTAATAGTGATATATATAGATAGAAGTGTGTCAAAAAATATATACATCGTCTTCGATCATAGGTTGAAAACACCTTATGATCGGCAAAATGATAGTACAAAAAGTCAAAAATGTCACATGTGACTACAAAAGTGACTAGTCAATCACTGGTGGTGCTCTCTGTATGACACCACTGCGCGGGCTACCTTACGCAAAAATCTCCTAAACGGTCCAGGGACCGCGACTACGAAACGCTGAAGCCTGATAGGAATGTCGTCCATAGTAGTCTCAGGTATATCTGCCGTGAGACGCTCTAGATCATGCTCCAACTCAGCTAGTACTTCTGCAGCCGCGTCCTGTGGGGCCGGTACCGGTGCAGCTGGATGTAGTCTATCAAAAGGCCGGAGGTTGGCTGGACGCTGTGGACCAACATCTGCATTTTGAAAAGTTTTACTGTTAGTTTTGAGACGATATATATGAAAAATAAAAAATACATAATTAGAAAACTTGTGAAAATAAAAGTACCTCTGTCGTCCCATTGTTCTCCCTGTGGAAGAACCATGTCCGGATCACCTCTAAAATCCATTCCGGCATACGGAAAGTCCTGTATCGAAAAAACCTGGTCCTCTAACCAGTGAAAGTAACTATCTGAGAATCGAACCACTGCCGCACCCTCGTCAGGATGCCGGGCCATCACCGCAACCCATCGTATCAGCTTTGGCTCCCGAGGACCCAAGATATCAACAGTGAGTTGCTGAGGGATCAGCATTGGAACTCTCTCCAAGGCAAAGCTCACGACTATAGGCCCATATCCAAAAGTCTTTAGTCGTCCGTTCTTTGCCTTGGTCAGTTGGCTCTTCATATGAGCCGACACAGCTTCACACCAGTTGAAAATGGTGCCTTGGTAACAGTCAATTGCCATCCGCATTTGGGATCCGGAAGCAATGTGTAAAGCGGCCGCGCCGCAAATTCTGGTAACCGTGAACGCTATGACTTTGAGTTCAGGCAGAGTGATGTGTTTTATCTCTATGCCTTTTGAATGGTGAGCCCCACGTGTGCACCAATCCTCGCGGAGACTATCAAGGGATTGGCCACCCGGCCTAGTCCCCGCAAGATTGAGTTGCTCGCCTCTGTTTGGCAAGCCAGTGAGAAAGTATACATCCGAGGGCTCTATCTCGAGCTGGTGCCCTCCTATGTAAAAGCATTGTTCTTGAACGTTCCATCGCTCAACCAGCCATTCCAAGAATCTTACCTGGCCCCTCATGCCCGGTATGGTCCAATATTTGTATAATCCGCATGCTCTTAGGGCATCCAAGGAAGGTTGATGATTTATTGCAGCTTCATCTTCCTCTACATGCTCTCTTTCTCTCCAGTCTAACATGATTAATGCCCTGCATATCAAAAATAGCAATTAGAAATTGATTTGAGGATTTTTGGTAGTTTTTTGAGGGAGTTGGGGTTTTGAAATGCGCACTTCTCGGAAGACGCACCCCGGCTTTGTAGCACAGGGCGCCCGGACGCGGCTGGCCTGAAGGCGGGTCGCGTCTTCCGACCGTTTTCCCGTATGAGAAAAAGTCGGGGGACGCAGGTCACCCGAAGGGCACCTGCGTCCGCCGAGAGGCGCATTCCAAAACCAAAACCCCCCCAAAAAATGAAACTAAGACCTAAAAATTAATTCTAAACGGATAGAAATGCAGAGTAGGATGTGTAAAATACCTGGATGAGACGGCGTTCGATTCCGACGGTCAGATTTTCCGCAGCGACCACGGGAAGTTTCTTGTCAAAAGCTCCTTTTTCAACCTCCAAAGTCAAACGGTAAAAATGACATGGTAAAAGGTCTTTTTATAGGTTTTTTGGATGAATTAGTTCATTTTTTACCATGAAAAGATGTTTTTCGATGTATTTTTGCCTATTTTAAACAGGTATGAGTAATGTGTTGCTTTTGTGCAGGACAAAAGGACTTCGAGGGAAATTGTCATTTTTCACAAATAAAAATATCAGAGTCATCTTTTAAGCCCTTTTCTGACTCCTAAAACATGAAAAGATCGCCGAGCGTTTCTTTTACACTCGTTAAAACGGATTTAAAAGACGGTCCCCTTTTAGCTCTTTTCTGACCGTAAAATCAGGAAAAGATTGCCGGGTTTTTGTCGTTTCAAACTCGATAAGGAAATAAAACGACGTGTCCTTGATCGCTTTTTACTTTTCAGGTCGACGACACTATTATGAAAGTACTCCTTGGTCGCAAGATCAAGCGGTTCCCCCAGGTATTATTTTATACTTTTTCGGGCTTGAGGGACACAAATTTACGAAAAAGTTCAACGTGGAGTTTCCTTAAGTTTTTCAGACTCTCTAAAATTGAAAAACGCCGAGTTTCTCCTATACTGGGCTCGTTAAACTTTTACAGTAAAGGACCTGTTCAATTACAAACAGGAACGAACCACTCCTTCCTAGGGTTCGAATTTAAACTAGGTTGGACTCGTCCGAAGGATGAGCTTATAATCAAGCATATGTTATCCTCCTCAAGCTTGTTAAAAATAAAGAGGTACTTGCCAGAAATGGTGGGGGAAAAGAGGAAAAATGAGCCTATTTGTTACCTTATATCTCAAAAGAAACTTTATTACCGCTCTTGAACACGACACTTTTCATTCACCTGGGTTGGGAAATCTTTTACCTCACAGTTGACCAAACCACTTTGAAAGTCTTTAACCGGGTTCCAGGGATTAACTTTGAGTTATTCGTCACCAAGCCATCTGTCGTGTCGTTATGTGTTCAAGAGGTCTGCAAGCAAAACTTTCATCTGCAAAATACTTGTCATCCATTTGACCATCCCTGAGTCAGTCCTTACAGCAACATTTCTTCAACTTGAACAATGATTTCGTGTTGCAGGCTTGCCTGCAACGGGTCGCTTTCTATCGACATCGACACATTATCTAGAAAGATGACTTAGGAATCGACAGTACCTTGAAGTCTGCATGCATCAATGGCAGGTTTCTCGCCTTTGACGTCAGTTTACATCATTGACTTTCGATCAAAGGATTCCGTGAAGTGTTCGACATCAAAACATCTATTCACATTTCACGGGTTGTGCTTGGTACTTTGAGAACCATTGACATTACTGGTGGTCTCTCTCACACTTGTTAACAGTTTACATCATCGACTGGTAATCAAGTGGTTTCTAACATGTTCGACATCAAATCATTTAATCACATGGTTAGAATCGTACCAATTCGGGAAGTAGAAGTGAAGACCCTGGATCTAGTTTCTACCATCCAGGCTGCGAGGAGTTTTGTATTCATTATCTATGTAGACTAATCATAAACAGATGCCTGCGTCCATACTGTGTCTACAAAAGTCTATAAAAATGATGTACTGCAAGATCATTCCTGTATCAGAATAGTTAGTCCATTAGTTAAAGTTTTGAATCTGAGTATGGGAATGCCTACCTCAGTGATGATATAATCTTATACATGTATTTTGTGTTGAAAATTGCAGGTTCCAACCAGGTCATCCACAAGACAATCCTTGAAATGATAAAGCGCTTCACCCTTCCTAGAATTACAAAACCCTAATCTATTCCAGGCTTCGCACTTTAGGGGGCAATCTGTTACACTAAAAAATGTCACCATGACTACTTACAGTTAGTATGGCTCAAATCAACAGTCATGCTACCCTCTTAGGCAAGTGTTATGCCTTTGTTATCCATCTCAAACTCAAAGAAGAGAGAAAGTCTTGTAAAAAATATGTTTATCTCTGGGGTCGCAGGTTCTCTCTAGCCTTACCTGCGGGGACGCTCACCATGTTCACAAAAGTTGCGTCCATGGACGCTCTGTATGTTAAGGGACAGGTGCGTCCTTCTGTAAAAGGCAAAATGCGCGAGTTTCATCTTAAAAAAGTTACTTGTGGTTACTTCTAGAACCTTCTAGAGGTCGGTTTGATGAAATGGATGCGCCTCCAGTTGGTTCATGTATCTCTATTAAGAGGGAACTTATCCCATCAATAAGGGAGCTATCCCACCCAAAGAGGGGGATTATCCCATTGATGGTGGACCTGAATAACCTCTTTACAGCACTATAAATAAAGACATTGAGCCAGAGGGAGGAGAGGTTAGAGCTATACATTTTCTTTGGGTAAACGCTGCAGGAATTAGGACTCCCATTTAGAACCTTGTGAGGAGAGATTGTCTTTGCTTGATTCTACTTGGAAGTGGGTGAGCTTTGTCAAAGTAGAGGAAAACCCTTGATGGACCCTGGGAGGAACTTGCACAACACCAAGGCCAGGTTGTAAGAGTTTCTTTGTTTCGTTATTAATACAAACTGGTTTATTTTTCTCAATAGCTTGTGTTAATGAGTTATTTCATGTGTTCCTTGGTCTGCATGTTGAATATATTTTTTATTATATGAAATACAAGTGCTTGGTAATTGTTTGATTGTTTGTGGTTGCAGGAATTGACTTGAAGGAGGAGCTCATCCGGATCGGCAAGGACGGACTACAACAACAACGTTTTGGAATAAGGTAAGCCTAAACACTCGTAGTTTTCATGTTGTAAAAGGTATATTTAGAGAAAGATCACTCCATTTTGTCTTGTTTGTCGCTAGAGAGTTTAGACTCCTAGGGAGGTCAGTTGTGTCCGCACAAACGACTTTTTCCGCCACGACAGGCAACCTCTCCACCACCTCTTGACACGGCAACATCATGGTTGGAGGTTGTCGCCTTCATTTTTCGACAGGTCATAGAGTATCACACACACACACACACACACACACACACACACATATATATATTCCCTTTTATATATACTTTAATTTCTTTTTAGATGTATATAATGTTTTTCAAAAATATACCATTCCTTTTAATTTGAATATATGTTTGATATATTATATTGAATTATGTTAATAATAAGAGCAATTAAGTATTCAATTTATAAGCATTTAATTTATTCAAAGTTAATATATATATATATATATATATATTTTGGGTGTTATGTTTAGGGTAAGATTTCCCTTATTAATTGTTAGGTTTTTAATATAGTATTTTAATAATTAATTCATTTATCCTTTCTTTAGACATCTTTTATATCCAATTAGTAAGTTTACTAATGCAATGCATGCATATGTAGCTATCATATGCATGCTAATACTCTTTTTCTACCCATAGTTCGTGGTGGGGTCGTTACAACAATTCATCGGAAGTCCATGATCAACAACCTACCAGACACAACAAACCGTTGCTCACCAGGTTCTCAACAAATCCACCAGAACTCCCAGCCTATCTCATCACCTAGCCAATCGAGACCACATATGCATGTCTTCAGTTGAATCCTCTACTCCATGATCTAGACACTCACTGAGTTACCGAAAACAACTAGGTATTTTTCCTAGAACATTGTTCCATGTTTATGAAATGGAAATAGGTACGATCCGCATGGAAACACCGAAAAAAAATGTTTTTTGAGCCAATGTCAACAATTCGGAAACGACGAATCCGGTTCTGGAAATGATTTTTTATGACACATTTTTTTTGGATCTGTTTCTAAATTTCTGGAAATGGATCCACCTCGAAAAAGGTGAACTATAGAGAACGGACCACAATTTTTTAAGTTGAGGACTCGATGGTCGACCCACTTTAACCTTTTTACAAGATTAACCCTACGTCTATTCGCATGTTTTTTTTCATTTTGTTGGAGATGCCGAGATTGAAGAACATGAGCACCGTCAACAGTCAACTTGGAGATTGGAGTTGGATTTTGGAATCACCGTTGACCAAGCACTAACCAGAAGTTGGAACTTGGAGTTGGAGGGAGATACACAGTAGACTAGCCAAGTTGGAGCTAAAGGAAGATGTGCACAACAACCCAATTTCCAGCGGCATAAATACAAAGTAAAAACTAAGGTAAGTTACTAACTTACCATATAATTTCCACAGTCTCTTACCACAAATTTTAGTTGTGAATGGATATGCAAACTTTTGCGGCTTCAACTTTTTTCTCCCTTTCTTTTATTGACCTAAATCCATGGAAATTAGGTATATATCATAATTTTTATTTTCAAAATTTGTGTAGGTGGCCATGTTTAAGTTTTTTTTATCAAAATTAGAGTTGTTAACAATTATGTTCATGGAATCTTTTTGTACCTTCTATCGGGATTTATTGGCAATGACCTCCCACTAATGGTAATTCCTAACATTTATTTCTTCATTATCTTCTAAGGGAGGGTTTAATTCTTTAAATTGCACCACTAGACCAACATTAATATCTTTCTCTGAGTGTGGTGTATGGTGAATTTTTGCACTTTAATCCTTTTCATTAACTGAGAGTGGTGGTTCATATGATTCCACTCTTTTTTCCATCAACTTTTTGTACACAACAAACTAATATTTAGAATGGATACTATTGTTTTCCATCTTCTAATTTCAAGAATTTATTTTATTTTATTTTTTAGTTTCCATTTACATCATCATCATGGAAACTACAAGTTTATCCATTCGTATTGAGGAACAAGATATTGAATCTGCCCCTAAAGTTGATCCAAAATCACCACTTTGGAAACATGTAGCTGTTGTAGGGAAGATCCAAGGAGGGGGATCATTGGCATCGATTTGTAGTGAGTGTAAAAAGGATTTTAAGGGATCATACACCCGAGTTAAAGCACATTTACTTGGGTTAGGAGGCAATGGGATTCGAATATGCACTGGCCCACCTAAAGAGAATGGGACAGAGGGAAAAGGTTTAAGTAAGGAAAAACTTGTAAAATATCAGAAAGAACAAGAAAAGGCAAATGCTAAAGCAAATGAGACAAATATTGCCTCTCTATTCAAACAAACAACAAGGTTGGGAGCATCTTCATCAAAGTCTCCAATTCCCTCTTATGGAATTGACAAACCTAGTTCAAAGAGGTCTAATTTGGGACCGCTTGAAAAGAGTTTTAATAATGATGCTTGAGAGAAGGTAGATGGAGCTATATGTTAATGCATTTATGAAAATGGCCTTCTCTTTAACCTTGTGTTATTTCCTTACTAGGTGTTGTCGTCTAAGATGTAAACCTAATTATGGGAAACGTTTCCAACCCCACAAGGTATAATCTTTATGGTGCAACACTCAGAGCAAGGGTTGTCACCTATTCCCTACTCACTCCGTTTAAGTTATCCTTTAGGCAAGCTAAGGGGGGTAGTCCCTGAAGATGATGAAGAAAGGAAAACTTGCTAGAAACAACAAGTTCTAGGAGACTAAGGGCAAGGAAATTACTTCTCTAAATAACTTGAAATTAAGGATTGTTTAGCAAGTATGATTAGTAAATGAGCAATGTAAATATTACTAGAATGGATTCCAATGAGATAAATAAGACAATGATAATATAATAATGATAAACTAGCATCTTTTATCAATGCTTAATAAATATATATACTTGCAAAATAGAAATATGCTTCAAGTGACCAGAAAAGCAATGTTGCAAGACAAGCGTCAGTTCAAGAAACCAATATATTATAAGAAACTAAAAATATGAGCAATAAAACTTGAGATGAGACTTGCAAGAAAATGAGAACTTATACTTCAAATAGAAGATGATTTAATAGTTCAAGACACAATAACCATGAATTGACAAGTACAAGAATGTAAAGTGAAATTTGCAAGTAAATAAATCAACCCACAATTCTAACAATAATAATCAAATGAGAGATGAATGAAATGCAAGATCTACCTATGTGAAATGCAAGGATCTTGGTTAATTTTAATTACAATGCCTAATCTAAGGTGAAGGCCTTCTCCTCAATTGTCATAAACTAGTATTAAACAAGGTTGTACAAATAAGTGTTGGGAAAGGAGGCTAAAGCCTCATTAATGATACCTACCCAAGACTTCTAACGACCCAAGTGCCTCTGTTACTATACGGGATTCGACCACAAGAGAACTACAACGTCGCCTATGTTAACCATTGAGTAAGGTTCAAGCTCTTGAATTGAAAATTGGAGAAGGTTGTCATATCTTTCTATTCAACCAAGCTTATGCTTGGAGGTAGATTTTAAGTATGTAAATGATGATGAAATGCTCCAATGAGATACAGTGATATCAAGATGCTTCAAAGGAATAAAACACCAATATGCTTATAATCAAGACTGAAATAAACACTTACGAGCACAAGATTATGACAATAACCAATGAAGAAATATGGAAACACTCAGTGAAACAAAGCTTGGAGATGAAAATTAGATTTTAGATGTGTTAGAGAACAATCCTACAATGCCTTTAGGTGTGTTTATTAAAAATGTTCTTCACTTAAGTTTAGACAATGGAATAAGTGAAATTATATGATGTAAACACAAATAAGAGATGACAAATGAGATTTATAACAATGAAATAGAAAAAACACTTTAGATAATCAACAACAGGTGAAACAAGACGGTATATTTCAAATGAAATTAGATCAAGCAGCTAATTAGAAGATGCAAGTAAGAGATACAAGTTAGAGTTAGCAAGTTAGATTTAATCTAGGTTAGTAAGTTAACAAGTTCTCCCCTCTTAATAAGGAGAAGGGATGCCAAGGGATTGAGATCCCAAACTCCCTCAAGAAGCAAGATGATTTTAGTTAATGAGAGTTACAACAGAAGAGACCCTTTGACAGAGAGAAGGGCTTTAGATCCTGAAGAGGATTTACAAATTATAGACCCTTAAAGAACACCTCCCTCAAGCTAGACTGAAACAACAAAGAAAAGAGAATGAATTTCCACAGTGAGAACCTACTCTAAAACTTCATTGAATACAATATTTACTTAATAGATTCCCTTTTGATCTCAGTTCAATAGACAATATACCTCAAAACGTCTTCAGATTTAAGCTTCAAATGATATGAAGGATCACTGCAAAAATAGGCTTGAAAATGATGAGGAATTCTCTGTGCAAAACCAAAGCATTAGCCTCATGAAAACCTTGCATCAGATGATGAGAAAATCTCTCGACCTATAGGCTAGAAATGCTCATGGTCCTGAGGAGAAAAGGGGAGGCCTAGAAGCCCCATGATCAGGTTAGAAAATTAATTATTTTTTTTAATAAAAAATTTAATGGAATTTCTTTAAGGTTCAAGGCTCCAAACTTCTTCAAAAAAATTCACTGTAGACCCTCTTCCAATCAGACCTTTTGCACCAGTGGAAAGGATCTTATGGAGTTCATGACTTTGAGAGAAAAGGCCTAGAATAGTCTGCAACCTCTCACGAAAAAAAATTGCAAATTAATTTAAGGCCTCCAAAATCAATCCCGCTCTTCAAAAATATGAATGATAAAAACCCTGTAAAAAGATGTTAGATTGTTGCAAAATGAGGATTAGAATATCATCAATATTAAATCTCAAAATCAAGTCTCCAAATGTCTGCGGACTACAATATTAGTGATTAAATGGCCCGCGGCCTTCCTCTAAGAAATTTGAAAATTTCAAATAATAAATCTCTTGCCAAACATTCAATGACAAAACCCTCTACGAAAATTTATTTCTCTCAAAAATTACAAGGGTTAGATGATATGAATCTAAGGCAAAGAAACAAGCCTAGAGGCTTGCGACTTAGCAAAAGAGGAGCAACAATTGTATGCAACCTTAAAGAAAAATCGTGACAAAAAAATTATTAGCCACAAAATAGTTTGAAACCCTCGCTAGATAATGAGAGGAACCCTCTAAGCAAGAGGCTTCACCAGATAAAACTCGACCTGCAAAAAAAATGATTGAAACCCAAATCGAAACCCTCTTAAAAAAAATTCCAAAAAATTTAAAGATGAAAAACCCTTTCAAAAATTCGATCCAAGGGTTTGGAGGCTTCAAAACCCTAACGACCTCAAATAGAGATAAAAAAAATTGATGGACAACTTTAAAAAAAATAAATGAATCTGATTTAAAAGCCTAGCCATCTAAGCTAGGAAGAGGACGACTTCACAAAAAATTCGGTTTCCCTTCCGATTCAATAGGATCCTCCTGCAAAAAAAAACAAAAATATACAATTGATTAAAGCCAAACTCTGATTATCTTCTTCATATCTGCAATGCAAGTTCCATAAATAAATAAATAAATATACTCAAAATTGACCAAAATATTTGCAAATTATGGATCTACTTGATCAAAGGAGTATGAGTGCAACTACGCTCCTTGATTAATAGATATGAGTTCTAAATTAGCTAGATCCATCAATTCATAGCACAAGAATAAGATATGATAAGATAAGATAATTATATTTATTTCCAACTAATGACCACAAAGTAGGTCAAAGAGACTATTGAGTACAATGATGTCCATAAAGTGCGGGAGAACCAAACAGTCTCCTATAAAAAAATACAATGCATGAATTTAAAAGGTACAATGCATGAACATAAAAGATGCAATTTATGGAATGCCCTAACGGAGAAGATCTAGGGGCTAATGGGTTTGAGGATCATACCCATCTCTCCTAACATCCGAGGCTGGCTGAAGAACATTGAAAAAAATTCCACAAAGTTTGTTGGCCTGATGAAGGGGCAGTGGGAGGTGCAGACTGTCCACTAAATTGTTGTCTGGGGGAGTTTGTGCATTGCTGAGGTCTAGAGGACCTAGTCCGTCTCCCAGGGATGGATCTGTCACGGTTTTGTAGCTGAGGTCTCATATGGTGGGGTGAGGTCCCACGGATCCTCACTGGTCTAGAATCTGGATATCAAATGGTATCAATCATTCTCTTTGTGCCTATGTCTGAAGGAAGTACCTTGAAAAATGTCATGATCCTCTGTGTGGGGTCGGGTCTGATGGGAGGCTGAAGAATATGCGCTCGGAACCTGAGAGCCTCCTGCATATATAGGGCTAGACATCTTTGATCAGGATATCTGAAAAAGTCTGCGAGGGTCTGAGAGTTTATGAATAAGAAATGGAACCTTCCTCTGATCTCGTAGTAGGCAAGGCATCCAAAAATGAAGTGCACCTCGGTCTCTACTTCTTGTAAATGACATACCTGGCAGATTATGTCTGGTCTATCAATATGGTTATCCATCTCTACCCAAAGTCGATGAGAACCTACTATCAACTGACTTAGAGGAATGCGAAGAGCATGCATCCAGTGGTGAAATGTATACTGGGGTCGAATAATGAGCTCGCCTTTCAACTCTAAGAAGTGCTCAGAATAGAAGGCCATCTTTGGGCACAACCCTCACAGAGGATTAACCCAGGTGACCTGGATGAATTGCCTGTAGATGTCCTTCCTGATGATCTTTGTTCAACTCTTGTCTAGTAGGTAGAAGGTGCCCAGGAGCATCCAAAGAGTATCAGAAAGGAGAGAGACGATCCAACTAAATGCCCACTGAATCTAAGAGATCTGAAAATCTTGTAAACCAACATCTAGCCCACCCTGAGGGAGTAGAACGAGCCATATTCTCAGAAGAGAAATATGACAATTAAGGGTAATGGTCCCTACTCTTTATCAATTTTGAAAATCCCCGGGCATGATGCAAGAATGAGACCAAACTGAAGACAGTCTCAAGTCGAAAGGGCTGAGCTCCAAACTCTGCAAGGATGATGCACTGAGGTATTGTCTATTTGCATCTAATGATGCGGTGGAGAAGAAGAGTCTGAACTCTCTCAACTGAAGCCCAATCTGACACTAAAGACGATCCCCAAATCTCTAAGCCATATAGAACAATGGGACAGATCAAGGTGTCCATGAGTCTCATCTTGGACGAGATGTCTTGGAAGTGATGTCGAAAGCACTATCTCTTGAGAAGGGCTAAGGATCCATATCCTTTGTTGATATGAGGCTGAAGCGTTGGTCACAAACTGAAGCGGGGGCCTGAGAATTGCACCCCCAAGTACGCATACGTGTTAGTGATCTCAACCTCCTCCCCTCTGAATAGGAAGTGAAGGTTCGAAGTTTTCTTCACTCCATTGAAGATCATAACCTTGGTTTTACCCAGGTCGACTATCAATTATCGAAGATCGCAAAACAGAGTTAAGGAATCCAGTTGCCTTTGTAATCCTTCTGGAGATGAGGAGAGGAGGACCACATTGTCAGCAAAGAGTAGAATAGAAATCATAACATGGTGAAGAAGGAAACCATTAGTGTCTTGGATATGCTCGTGTAGAAAAGCATCCAACTCATCAATATAGATCCCAAACAGGGTAGAGGACAATGGAAAACCCTGTTTAACACCAATAGTGCTTCGAATCAAATCAGACATCCCATGAGTCATGCGAAGACGACCAAGGACTAACTCATATAGGCACATAATAGCTATCAATAGGGTTGTCGAGATGCCAATATATCTAAGTCTCTGGAGTAAGGCTTCCCTCGGAACAGAGTCAAAAGCTTTCCAAAAATCTACGAAACAATAGTAGACTTTCGAAGAGCGATGTTGTGTCTCCTCAATCACAGTGTGGAGGGTGAAGATGTGGTCAACGGTATGATGAGTAGGTAAAAAACTTGCCTGTCCCCTAGCTTTGATTTGTCTTTGCTTAAGGTCACTAGAGAGCTTCCTATGCAGAACAATAGCATACAACTTCGAGAACTTGTGGCCCATCATGATTGTTATGTAGTTATTGGGATTTCAGCTGGGGCTTGATTTGTGGATCGAATGGATGATGCGATGTGACCATGCCAGTGGAAAACCTTCACGGACTACATGGTTGAAGAGATCAACCAAATAACTAACTAAAGCACGAAAACCGTGTTTAAAGAACTCTGCTTGGTAGCCTTCCTCATCAGCTGCTTTGCTGCTGCTCATCCCCCAAATAGCCTCTCTAATATCTTTGTTTGAGAATAGGTAACAGGAAGGGGGTGGGGAGGTAACATGAATTTGATCCTGCCCTAGAATATTATAAAGGTTGGAAGTGTGAGCGAACTGAGCGAACATGGATGTAGGGTTGAGGTCAGTTGGAAGAGAGGAGCATCGGGGAAGGATGGTATGCCAGAATTGTTTAGGGGAGTGGACAAGGAGAGCAGAAAGTTCTTGTCTTCTATGAGAGACAAAGAGTTGTTTCTTGCGACGAAGGCAAGAAGCTTTGAGGTCAAGGTAGAAGGGTTGAGAGTGGGTGAAATCATATCGAAGTTCTCGATGTAGAGTCTTGCATTCGTCATCGTACCATTTGTTCATGGGGCAAGATCCAACTTTTCGGGAGGTGGAAGTGGAACGAGTGGAATGAGGGAAGGATTTGAGTATTGCTTCCCAAATGGTAGATTAATGATGGGTGTATTTAATGGAAGCTGAATCAAGCAAGGAGAATTGGGTCTCTGATGGGAGCATCTTCCATAGGATAAAGGAGAAGATGTCAGGGTCACCTTCGTCAAATCGAAAGGTGGTTTAGGGTGGGCCCCGAGGGGAAGGATGGGGTGGAAGGGGAGGGTCAAACGAGAGAGAGAAGAAAAGAAGTGCATGATCAACAAGGGGGATGGGGGAGACCAAGAGATGGCGAAAAGAAGGGAGCAAGCTCTAGCTAGCGAGGACATAATCAACTACGCTCTCACCCTCGCCATATGGCCGACATGTGAAAAAGTGAGAGTCTAGGAAATAGGGAAGACCATTTAGAATTAACAACTCTTGTGATTCCCCCAATTGCAATAGATTCTTACCATACACTGTTGTGGGCCCCAAAGCATCATCTGACATCCAGTGAAGCCCAACTGAATCTGGATCCATCCCTTAGGTACAAAACACATCCTTTGATCGATTGTGGAGAGGGATCTGGAGATCTCTAGTACGATCATTGAAGTCACTTAGGAGGATTACTTCCCCAACAACAAAGTATTAGGTGATGTCGGTGTACAAGTCTATAAAGGGGTCCCCATTTGAGCCATTATGGATGGCAAATGGTGAAGAGGCTGGGGGGAAGTAACATACTGCAATGTAGATGTCCCTTGGAAGAGAGACTACGACGCTAATCTGAATCCACATAAACCTGACAAACTCATCTTCTGCTACCATAGATACCCTGTTCCGGAAGAGTGATTAATATTTATAAGTTTTTGACAAGTAATGACTAAGCAACTCAAAACTCATTAGGTAAATCTTTGGAGATAGACAAAGTAGGCTCTTCAATTCCTATGTCTCGGGAGTTGGATGGCCCAACCAAGGACTTCCCCCATGCTCAATATCTAAAAGTGATTGATATTTACACACTAAAAATATAATTGTTAAATCGTAAGGGTTAAATAATAAAATTGAAATAGCATGTCTTGGGAGTTGGATGGCCCAACCAAGGACTTTCCCCCATGTTCGATATTTGAAAGTGACTGATATTTACAAACTAAAAATAAAATTATTGAGTTAAGGCTTCTGTGATCCATATCAAGTTTTTGAGAATTGTTTTCAGCGATAATCACATCAAAATTCATTTGTCGACGCGTTTCGATGCAAGCAAATGTGGTTCATCATCAAGACAAGATGAAGAATTAGATCATGGAAGCAAGTAAAATAGAGACACAGGGCTTCAGCTACAATTGACTGGACCAAAAATTAGGAAACTTTTTTATTAATTAATTAGTTTATTAAATTTTATTTATCTATTAATTTAAATATATAAAAATAACTAACTAAAAATATTCTAAATATGTTTCTACGTAAAGTTATATAATATTATAAGTACCATGTTTAATTAAAAACTAAAAAATATATATTAATTAAATTTTATATATATTTTTAAATATATTTTAGTCAAATTTTATTTATATATATTTTAAATATGTTTAAATGTAAACTTGTTTATTATAAATACAATGTTTAATAAAAACTAAATAAAACTTAAAAATATATATTACTTCACTTATTTATATATTTATATATATATATATTAATATTAGTTAAATTTTATTTATATTATAAATATATAGAGCTAAATAGATATGTTTATAATTAACTAAAAACTTTTTAACCATGTTTATATGTAAACTTATTATAAATACTATGTTTAATAAAAATTAATTTGGAAATATATATTTGTTAAAATCTATATATCTAAACCTAATACATAATTATTAAGGGAAATTATTCGCTTCTTATCAATTTAAAATATATATAAACTTATATTAATACTATTATAGGAATATTATGAGCTAAATTAGAGTTAAAAATAAATCATAATAATATTAATATTAATATAAATAACAAAAAATGAAAAACAACAAATATTCAAACAATTCAAGAGACAAGTGAAGGAAATCAAAACCGGAAAAAAAACAACAAAAATAAAGGAAAAATAAGGGGGTCTAAGGGTAAAGGGCAGGGATCCAACAATTGCTGATTTTCCATCCGTCATCCGTGTTAAGATTACTCGGCCTCCTTTCAATTTCAATGGCCTCCCTAAACTTCCGGCAATGAAAAGGAGCAATCCTAGCAATGATCGGGCCCGGTTCATTGCTAGGATTGCTCATTTTCATCACCGGAAGTTTAGGGAGGCCATTGAAATTGAAAGGAGGCCGAGTAATCTTAACAGGGATGACGAATGGAAAATCAGTAGTTGTTTGATCCTTGCCCTTTCCTCTTAAACCCCCGTTCCCCTCCCCCCCGTTTTTCCTTTCTTTTTGTTGTTTTCTTTTCCAGTTTTGATTTCCTTCCCTCGTTTCTTGAATTGTTTGAATATTTGTTGTTTTTCATTTTTTGTTATTTATATTAATATTATGATTATGATTTATTTTTAACTCTAATTTACTTCATAATATTCCTATAGTAGTATTATTATAAATTTATATATATTTTAAATTGATAAAAAGAGAATAATTTCCCTTAATAATTATATATTAGGTTTAGATATATAAAATTTAACCAAATGTAACAGCCGAAGCTGCGCTGAGACATGTTATTATCGCCATAAATATTAGGGTATAATTGGCATTTTTGGGTGCTGATTCTGGGGATTTGTTCGATTCATTATCCAATAAGGTTGTGGATTGATCTGAGGGCTCTGGCGTAGAGGGTTTTGGGGGTGATAAAATTGAAAGAGAAGGTTTTCAACGACGCAACATCAAGTTTTCAACGAAGTTGCAGGACTGTTAAGCACTAATAGGCGTTAATAGAGTGCCCACTACCAGTTGTTCGCAATTTCTCTCAAGAGATTTCAAAGTTGCGTAAACCCTAGCCATTCTCTTTGGCGAAGATTGACTGCGAGGATCAAGGAAGATTACGATCATTCAATTTCTGTCAAAATCTCCACGTCTCCGCCTGAAGAAAAATTTAAGGGCTTTTTTGCAGATTTAGTGAAGATATTTGGTATCAATTTCTGTCAACTAGAGATCAGAGATCCAATCCGTTCTATGGACTGCGGTTCGATCCAATTTGGGGCATGTGGGTCTGCAGTCTGGCTTGCTGATATCAGGTGCACACATTCCTTATCTCTTTCTAATACATATTTGCTCATATATTTTCAAGTATGAATAATTCACCACAACTACCAAAGATTACCAAAGGTAGACCTAGCACAGTTACTCTACAGAGCCTCTATGAGTATATAGAGTCTTTAGAGAAACATAGAGAAGAAAGAGAAGCCAAGCTACAAAAAGAGTTAGAAACCATGCTGGAAAATAAATTCACATATCTTGAAGACAAGATCCAAAAACAAATAGAAAATAAAATAGAACTATTGGAGAATAAAATGGAGGTAATGGAGTCTAGGTTGCATGTTATAGAAAAACCAAACCAAGATATGAACCAAACATCCCAGCAAGGAAATGATGATACTTTAGAGAGTCTTAAAATGAAGAACATGATTAAATAACTAGAAGGAAAAGTTAATAGCCACCTCACCCTAAATAGTATGGTAGGTAAATTAGATATCAAACCAATTAAAGATGAAATGAAAAAATTGATAGAATTAGACCATGAGCGTAACACAAGGGCCTTGAACCTTATAATATTTGGTTTGAAAGAGGAGGTAAGCGAGGATACTTTAGCCATAGCCGAGACAGAATTACATAACAGATTACAAATTGAAACAACGTGTCTCACAAAAGCAACAAGGTTGGGGAAACTAACTAAGAATAAAGGAAGGCTGATTCGAATAAAGGTGAGCTCTACTGACCATAAGTATGACATACTTAGTAAAACCTCAAGTCTAAAAGGAACGGGAATATTTATAAACGAAGATCTCATTCCAAAAGATCAAGCAGAATTAAGAAAGGAGGTTCAAAAGGTAAAGGAAGCTAGGAAGGAAGGAAAATGGGCAATAATCAGAAATAGAAAAGTTGTTATTCGAGATAGAAACAAAAAAAATAATAATAAATAGCAATTCCACATGCTCCAGATTCTTTCTTGGAACTGTCGGGGCTTTCCATGGAACAAAGGCCCCAAGCTAAGTTGGATCTCGAATGATGTTGATATTATTTGCTTGTTGAAACTTGGGAGCACGAAGAATCTAAGGTCCCAACATAGATGGCTTTACACTATGGTCTACCTGGAACAAGCGGTCATCTCGTAGAAGCATTGGGGTATAGCTTGTTACGTTAAGAAGAACATCTCTCCCCGTGCTAGGATTTATAAAAACGACCCTTACAACCAATATAGTTGGATAGAGATTACTGACATTTATGATAAAAAGACATACATAGCAATCTGTTATTTTCCCCCCATCAATTCTAACTTCTATAAGAAAAAGAATCTAGATAAAAATAATCCTTACAATGGTTTAGAGAATGATATTTCTAGCCTAAGGAATGAAGGTAATATCCTTTTAATGGGTGAATTTAATGCTCGAACTTCAAGCAACCAAGCTATCCTTCTAAGAAATCATTCCAACCCTAATCCTCTTTGGTTAGACGAAGATCTTCCTCTGGCTAGCCGGTACAAAAGGAGCTCTGAAGACCGCGGGGAGAATTTGTTTGGGTCAGAGCTAGTCAAGCTTTGTAGTGCTCAGGATCTCATAATTTGCAATGGTCTAAAGAAGAGGTCCAATTCTAGCCAGATGACCTGCATCCATGGACTTGGTAGGAGCATGGTAGACTATGTTATCTTCGATCTCCCTTTATACAACGAAATAATAAATTTTGACATCTTAAACGACCACGAGCCTGACTCTGATCATAGGCCTTTACTTATAACTCTCAACTTTGTCATGAATAGAGATCCCATAGAAGATAATACTTATAGCCAAAAGAACTTAATCTTTGATAGAAATAAAAAAGATCTCTTTCTAAATGAATTAAAAACTAATTTGATTCCTTTATCTAGTATAGACAACATAGAAGAACTCTATCATAATTTTACTACAACCCTCTCATATTCTATTAACAAGTTCTCAATTGAAGTTTCAAGTAATAAAAGAAATAGCAAAACCAACCCATGGTATGACAAAGATTGTAAAAGTGCGAGGAGAGCAATTAAGGAAGTTGTTGATGAATCCCTTAAAATTGACAAGATAAAATATACAAAGCCCTAACTAAAAGGAAAAAAAGGCAGTATATTTGTAAAAGACAAGAGAATATCTTACACCTCTCTAAGGTAGCTCCTAAGAAATTCTGGAGGTAGATTCTAACTAGGAAAACTAAAGATAATAATAAAATTGCTTTACACGACTGGAATTCCTATCTTAAAAAGCTTTATGAATCTCCAAATGTCATGGATAACTTTGAAACCCTGCTCACTACAAAAGAAGTTTTCTCATTAGAAGACATTGATTTTGGGATTAATCGTTTGGCTAATGGGAAAGCTAAGGACATTGAAGGTTACCAGGTGGAAATCCTAAAAATTGGAGGTCTTGTCCTCATCCCCCACATCCACAAGATTTTCAATCAAGTGGTCAAGCAAGGGTTCCCTAAACCATGGACTCAAAGCCTCATTATCCCTATTTTTAAAAGTGGGGATACAAATAACCCCTCTAATTATCGGACAATTATGATCAGCCCTCTCCTAGCCAAGTTATATGGTATTATTTTGGAAAAGAAGTTGAGCATATGGCTTGAAAGTGAAGGTAAGCGGGCTAAAGGCCAAGCGGGTTTTAGAAGGCAACACTCAACAATGGACCACCTTGTTAGCTTAGGATCATTGTGGAGGAGTGCCGCAATGATAAATCCAATATTTTCTATTGCTTTGCAGACTTTAGAAAGACTTTTGATACGGTTCCTAGAAACAACCTATGGAATAGATTAGAAAAGCTAAAGGTTCCTTTTGAGTTGAGAGCTACCGCTGTAAGGTTATACGAGAATGTAATTGCCAAGTTAAAGAGCAAGGAGGGGTGGTCAAAAGATATTAAGTGTAATATCAAAGTTAAACAAGGTTGCCCCCTCTCCCCTACCCTATTTGGCATTTACATCGACAAGCTAGAAGGTTGTTTAGAGGAAGCAGGATGTGCTGGCACGATCTTAGCTAGGATAGTCATCATCCTTCTTCTCTACGCTGACGATATCGCTCTTCTCGCAAGGTGCCCATCTGATCTTGATAAGCAACTTAAACTTCTTAAGGATTTCTGCTCTACCATGGGCGTGATTGTTAATACTGACGAAACAAAAGTTATGATTATCAAATCCAATAAAGACACTTATGCTAATTTTATGTATGACAATAGTAACTTGGAGGAAGTGTCTTCCTACAAGTACCTAGGAATTGATATTCATCACAAGCTCAACTGGAACTATAGCATTGAGAAAAGGATTAATGTGGGGTGGAAAGCTTATTTGGTCTTGAAAATAATTGTAAAACGACAAACCTCGTAATGTGGGATAGAAAGAAGTTCCTTTTTGAAACTTTAGTCACTCTGGTTATCTTATATGGATGTGAGGTTTGGGGTTGTAGCATCTCTAGAGAATCCTGGAGAATGATTGGGCAAATCCAGAAGCGTTTTATAACATATAACCTCAAAATTAAAAGCAACACACCCTATCCTATTCTCCTTATAGAAGTGGGCCTTTACCCTATCGAGAGCCTAGCTATGACTAGGCTTCTATTGTACAAGCACAAACTCAATAACATAGGAGACCATAGACTTCCTAAACTAGCTTTAAATTCCAGCCAAAACCACCTAAGGCTCAAGCGAGGCTGGTATAAAGACACCAGGGCCTGGTTAAACCATTGGGAGATCGACGAGAATGTTGCATTGCAAAACATTAATAACATTAAAAATATTGTTACTTCTAAGTTCAAAGAAAAAATGTGGTGTGAGAAATATTTAGCAGCTAAAAGAAAATTAAGATATTACAAGGAGGTCATCAACCCCACCTTAGAAGATCAAAAGTATCTCTTTGTTTTAACTAGCTCAAAGAAGAAAATTAATATAGCCAAGATTAAAACAAACTCTCATGAGCTCCATAGTGAAACAGGTCGTTGGACAGTTCCTAAAACACCATGAATGGAAAGGTTCTACCATCTCTGTGAGAATACGAACATCGAGGATGAAAATCACTTCTTCTTAGAGTGCCCCGCGTACAACCACATTAGATCTTAGTTTCAAAATCTCTGTTGCAACACTGATCTTCCTAGCCTTTTACGATGTCAAAATTACAGTGAGCCCGAAAGGCTTCTCTCCAAACTTTTTGAGCATAGGAATAAAATCTTAAATCAAACTAAATAAATCGTTTCTTTAGGTCTGATAGACCAAAGTTTGGTCTCGATGGACATTAACCATCATCATCATCATATTTTCAAATTAATCTTTATTAAACATGGTATTTATAATAAGTAAATTTACATATAAACATGGTTAAAAGGTTTTTTAGTTAATTATAAACATATATATTTACCTATATATTTATAATATAAATAAAATTTAACATATATATATATAAATAATTATAATTCAACTAATATATATTTTTAAGTTTTATTGATTTTTTTTAGCCATGGTATTTATAATAAGCAATTTTACATATTAACCTATTTAAAAGATTTTAATTATAAACATATATATATATATATATATATATATATATATAAACAAATTAAGTCTTTAATTAAACATGGTATTTATATTAAATAACTTTACATATAAAAATAGTTAGAAGATTTATGGATTATTATAAACCTATATATTTAGTTATTTTTATATATTTAAATTAGTAAATAATTAAATTTAATAAACTAATTAATTAATTAACAAAAAAAATCCCAATTCTTCGTCTAGTAAATTGTAGCTGAAACCAGTGAAATGTAGTGGTTTCTTTTGGTCAAAAGTAGTCGTTTGAATCTTTGGTCTTTCTATTTAACTTGCTACTATGATCTGATTCTTTATCTTGTCCTGATGACGAACCACACTTGTTGGTTCGAAACGCATCGACAAATGAATTTTGATGTGATTATCGCCGAAAACAATTCTCAAAAACTAAAAATATAATTGTTAAATCATAGGGTTTAAATAATAAAATTGAAAGAACAGATCCAGAGATACATGGTAAACCTATTAAATTCAAAATTAATTATCTACCCCAAAAACCATTATAAGAAACTTGTATAAATAGTTAGTCCACAACTAGCTAATGAAATAAAAATATATTAATTTAGATCCAGTAGAGCATTAAGAAAATCATTCATAATGCATTACCATATATGAATGAAGAGAAACACCACCATGAATGAACCCCAAAGACTTTTGCTTTATTATTCCAGGGAAAATGATGCAGGGTTACCCCCGCTTACACCCACAGTATGCATGTCAAATGCATAATCCTGTCTGTCCCAGGAATTTAACTCTCTAAGGAGTCAAATCTTCAGGTTTCGATAAATGGTTTAAGGACCCCTTACACAAGTATTAAGTAGAATGATTTATAGACTAACCAAATTCTAACCCTTAGTCAATATCCTTTCTATCGGGACTCATTAACCCTTTTAAACCTTCATTAACCCTTAGCCACGCATATAACCATACCCACTCTTAACTTTGGTTATGCGTAACTTAACCCATAAACCTTTATCCCCTTTAATTCTCTTATAACCCTCGTATAATGGGAATATACACAAACACACGGAAACTTACATTTTCCACTTTTCCATAGCCTTGGCGCGTTTATCGATGCTTACCTTTATCAGGCTCATACTCCACCGTAGATCTTCCTCCATCAGATCTGACGGTTCATGGCTTCTCCGATCAACCAAACTTACACGTCAATCCTCCACCGTAGATCTTCACTTAGCGGATCCGATGGCTGTCAGAGATTTCGGGTAGACAACAAGCACAAGGATTAACCGCCCAATAAAGCAGTTTCCTCTCTCCTCCTCGCTGCTACGTGTCGCTTGATGAGTGGAATCGGGTGCTCACCCTTCAATACCGCTTATGGTTTTGAGGCCGCCTGAAATACCACTTCCACTGTTTAAAACCCGCTCTTCGCTGATTATCCTCCGCGCTCTTTCACCATGCGATGACCATCGATTTCTTCCATCGGATGGTTCTGATGGTTCCTTCAGGTTCCTCTGTATTTTGATCTAGACTGTTGATCTCTGAGATCCAGCAGTTCCTGTGCATCGACGACTCGCCTCTTCGTTCGTCCCTTTGCTTTGAATTTAATTCATTCTTCAGTGTTTTTCCTATGGTTTCGGGTTTTCTTCAAAGGTTTCATTTTGCCGCTCTTCCGCTACTCAACTCTCTCTGAGCTTAACTCCTCGAATTCTCACTTCGCTACTTCTCCAGAGCTTCACTTTGATCCTTCAACTGGATTCGATGATCCGTTATGATTCCTCCGAGTCATTCTTCTCCTCCGCGTATTCTACAAAACTCTGCCTACAACCTCTGCTACAGAATACACGATTTACATGTAATTGAATCATTCAATATTCATTTCACACATCTATATAGTTCTGGAATAAACCTTTGTATATATAATTATAAACAACTAATTACATATCGAGACTCTCTGTCTCTCAGGCTTGATCTTTAATATTAGTGGCCTCTCTCTCTCTTGCCCGTAGGCTTACAGTTAAATCTATCTACTGTCTAACCATCTACTCTTGTTTATGCCTTTTAGGCTTACATTTATACCAGAAAGGTTTTGATGAACTAATTCTGGTTCAGATCCTTAATCTACTGAACTGACTCCTAAATGTCCTCTCTAGTTCCTCGAATCATGAAACTACCTTAAGAGTTGTAATTGACTTCTAACTCTCTCATCATTATTAACCACTCATGTTCTCCTTTATTCGAGAGCATTTACAAACATCCTCACAACATCTAATTAATTCCTATCTTACTCACTCAAAATCCTAAATATTACATTAACTTAACACTTAAGAAACCAACTTCCCTAAAACACATGACCCCCTATGTCTACTAAAATACAATGATTTTCCTTGGGTTGAATGCTCCTGCATCAAAAAATTACAGATTCTAGCTGAGCTTCACTAGTCAAGAGCTTGATTACAATGTGTTACAATGAAAAGCCTTGATCTCAATTTACAGAAAAATGCAATGTTAGATTTATCGTTATCGTCAATTTATAGCCAGGGGTCCAAAATTTAATTTATTGGGAATATCGAGGAAAATATTAGAAATTATCAGGAAACTTTAAAAAATACAAAAATAATCATTTTTTTTTCAATTTTTAAACTTATAAAACAACATCAGCGTCAAACAAATACATTGCTACATAATTATGAAAATAAAAGGATATATGTGATGTATAAGATGTCAAGTGATACATACGTTATTGATATTGAAATATAATATTTGTCCTGAGTCATAAAATCTAATAGAATGATAAAAAATCATATCAAAACAGAAATAGATGTATTTGATGAGATGAAACATGGAAATGAAGACAACAAATTTCCCTTTGTTCGCTTGATAGAAAATGGTCACGTCATCATTAGGAATGTTATTGAAATTGGATCAAAAGATTAGTCAACCAAAAAATACATAAAATATTCAAATTTTGAAAACAACATATACTTTATGTGCTTCCATATGAATTCAAATTATTATACACAAATATGCAAAATGTCTCATGTATATAGTAAGGTTGCACACTGCGTATAAAACAAAATATCACTGAGTGCAATCCATCTCTAAATCAACATAGATCAATAAAGAGGCTCTAAATGGCCTCCGAAATCCAAAGAAAATCATGCTACAACAAATAGCTTCATAACATCAAAATCATTGCCTATATTTGGTCCTTCACATCAAGATCACCCACTAAGCATTAAAATAAGATAGAAAAAGCATAACATCCTGATCATTGGGTTTTCTTGAGTGAAGTCTATATTTTCACTAGGGTCGTGAAGGAGGAGCTCAACAATCAATGCCACCAACATTGAGGTACATAGAGAGCTTGGTGATTTTGATTAAATGTTAGTTCCATACCCTTGTACATCCCAAAATCTAGTAGAAACATTGCAATCTCGCTAATCTTGAAATCCTGAAAACTGTTAAGTTTGTTGGATTTTGAATGGGATCTAAAATTCTACTTTTTCCATATGAAATCCAATGAAGTTGAAACCACTCTCAAACATCCTCGGTTAATTAATGATAATATTAAAATTTAAGTAAAAGGATGAAAATGAAAGATAAAGGAAAATGTCACTTTTACTTTAAGAATTTAATATTATCATTAACTACTAGGGTATGTATCTCATGAGATGAATCTTAGGAAATGAAAACAATAGATTTCCCCTTGTTTTCTTAATGGAAATAGGGAGAGTATCCTCACAACTCAATCCCCTAACTCACATTTAAAAAATTATGGTTAACGAATTTTTTTTTGGTAAATTGACAAAAGTAGGGCAATAATTTCACAATTATCGCGATAATTACCTAAATTATTGCGATAAATTCAAAATATGGAAATTATTGCTATAATTTATGGCGATAATATCAGCAAGGGGCATTTTGGTGATAATATCGCAATAATTATGGTGTTATCGTGATATGTGCAACATTGGAAAAATGAGAGATCTAAATCCCTCTCCAGGTGAAAAACAGCTAGGTCCAATAAGTTGCACAAAGTTGACTTGATCATGGCTATTTGAATTCTTGATCCATATCAATATAATATACACCCTTGATTGCTTGAGAAAAAAATTGAATTCCTTGATGATGATTTTTTTCTTGGTCTAAAATATATATATATATATATATATATATATATTTTTTTTTTTTCTCGGCAAAATTAACTACTAGTATATTAATATGTACAAATAACTTTACAAACAGAGAGTCTGGCGACCCAAGGCCTATTGCGGCTCATGGGTTGCATTTTCAAACGAGTACAAATGCCGCGCTGGGCTTTAAGATCAAACATCAAAAAACTGAGAGTTTCCAAAACGACCCACGCAGGGGCGATTCCAAACTGACAACCCAGACCAACCATGGAACCTGAAGACATAAACTTGAACAAACAAAAAACCAGGCAATCACCAAGGATTTGCGCCCAACAGGAGATTAAGTCCCCACTGCCATGGTGGCAACCGCAAGCAGTACCAGTCAGAACAGAGACACAGACAGCCATGAGACACAGGAAATTGCGACTATTCTTACCACTAAGCCCGACTTGAGTGCAAAAGGCAAAAACACAAAACCACCCACCAGAGCTAATCCTCTGGCTCTTCTTCCATTGCTGACGGATTGTGCACAGGTTCCGACTGCTCAGAAGCTCGAGGTTGGGATGGGGGTTGAGAGCGGTCCGACCTTGAATTACTCTCCTCACTCGCCGACTCCCCCACTGGGAGCTTCCCTCGACCAATTGCCGACCCTTCCGCATCAGTTGACGGCTCCCCCATTGGGAGTTTGCCTTTGCCATGCATAACATTGTCCTCCGCCAGGACCAGAGAAGAGTCTTCTGCGTTCTCCTCCTCAATTTGGGTGAACAGCACAGAAATATGGGCGTTAATGCCTGGATTATCCCCAGAACTACCCAAAGTAAATATGACCGAACCAAAAGCAGGTAACTTGTGCTCCCCACCGCTTGAGCTGCCTACTTCCATGACTTGACAGGGCTGGATAGGGTTGGCTCCCATCCTCCGGTGGCAGTAACAACAACAACAGTGATGATGAATATCAGCAGCTGGAGGGCGAGAGGATTCTCCACGCCAGGTTCCTCTGCGACAAGGTAATCTCTCACGCACCATGACAGCCACCAAGCTTTTGTGCCTTTCCCCAACAGACGAGGTCCAGCAATGGAGCTGCTCCTTCCCCACAACAGACACTCCCCAATTTGGGACAGAGTAACACTTACATAGGCTAAAGACCAGTCCGAGGAGCGCAGGCGAGTTCTGGTTCGCGGCCCAACACTCCACCTCCTGCCCTCCGCATAGACGCTTAACGCTCTGCAAATTCCTTTTACCATAATGAGCTCCCGTCTCCAGGCATACCACATTCTTAAACCGCCCTCCATTACCAATGAAAAGACCAGCAATTAATGCCTCCCGCAGGCTAACCATACTCTCCCCCGTCTCCATTAAGATAGCTCAGAGGCCGCGTTAGATGAGAGGTACTAGCGGCGGATAACATTTAAGGGTGGAGCTCTATCACGTGGCAGCCCATGGCTGTCATGTGGCTCTCCGTTGAATATCATACTGCCACCCGCATCCGGGGTATATATATATATATATATATATATATATATATTTTTTTTTTTTTTTTTCCTCCTCGTAAAAACCCCATTCACTTAACTAACTTGGACCACAAATTCAATTTTCCTTAAAAAATTGTTTTTTTTTTTTGGGAATTAATTCCTCTTTTCTGGCCCAATGAAATTTTCTTGGATTTTTGCTTGCCTGATTTGTGGAGATTCTCTTCTTGGAAAGTGCACATTCATTTTTTTAATATTTTTCAGTTGGAGAGAATTTGATTTTTCTCTCATTTTTATTTTCTGACCAATTTCCAGCTAATTATTTTTCCATTTTTTTGTCAGAAAAAAAGAAAGAAAGAAAAGAAAACAAAAATAATTTGAGGGGATAGACATAATTTCAACTCTAAAAAATTGTCTAAATAGAGAGTTGAGGTGTAGAGGTTCTAATTATGGGCTGGAGCTAACCAGCCATATATTGGGTATTTAATGCCCTTAGAACAGCACGCCACTTAGCCCGATAACACGGGAGCGGGCAAATATTATTTAATGCCGAATTTGTCCGCTCCCGTGTTATCGCGTTAAGTCGCGTGCTACTCTGAGGGCATTAAATACCCAATATATGGCTGGTTAGCTCTTTCCCTAATTATGAGTACTCATATCCCCATCAACTTCTATCGACATTACATTTTACATCAAAATAATTATTAAAATCCCCACCAGTGGGAAATTTAAATAATTAAAATCAGATACTTAGACTTAACCAAATCTTGCAAGACTTTAGACATGATCAAGTTTGACATTATTCATTGACTCTATACACTCGGATTCACCTAAGACCTGACCATCAAGCCCAACCCTAGCTTTGGGGTAAGCTTGGGAGAAAAACCCTACCAATTACAAGTGTTGAAAAACACAAATAATTAGCAGAGGATAAAAACTCCCTACAATGAAACTCTTTAGTAAAAATTCTTAGGCTTACCTAGATATTTTGTATGGCTTTATAAACATACTAGAACATTTTTACATAATGACCCAAAGGGTTTCAAAATTTGGATTACATGACTTTGATAATATGTTGAATGATGATGATGAATTATGGATGTCTAAATGTTCGAACATAAAGGAATGCTTTGAAAAATTATACTTTGATATAGAGTAGTTGACACTAAGTGGTAAACACAGGGAAAAGATGATTAAATCAATGAATGAAGCCCCAAAAGGGTACAAGAAGCCTGGATATGAGAAGGTCCACACTACATTGTTGAGTGTTGAGAAGTTAGATTTGGAGGCTAAATTTGGCCCCATTTGTAATTCATGGTGCATTTAAGGGTGTCCATCATTTTTGATGGATGGAAATATCAAAGGAATAGGCCTTTGATCAATGTGATTGCTCAGAGCCAAAAGGGGGTAATGTTTTTGAAGGCAGCAGATTGTGAAGAGTAGCTGAAAGATTCCTAGTTCATTGTTGACATCTTGGTTGAAGCAATTGAATTGGTGGGGGCAGAAAATGTTGTCTAGGTAATAACTAACAACGCAACAGTGTGTAGAGTAGCAGACCTAATTATTGAAGGCAAATATCAGCACATATTTTGGATTCCTTGTGTTGTACAGTCATTGAACCTCATGTTGAGCAAGATGGGGAAGAAAATTGAGTGGATTTGAGTTATTTTTGAAGAGACAAAACAAATTCAAGCCTTCATCACAAACCCCCACATGTCCCAAGGGATCTATAGGGAATTTGTGAAGTTGGAGCTCTTTAAGGTACCTAAACTATTTTACAAATTCTAATTTATATGACTCTAAATTCAAATATCTAAATTGGATTCTCAAATGTCATGATTCATGAATCATAATAGGTATTCAATCAATTATGATTTTTAATTTATTGAAACATTGGTACTTGCAGGTTTCCAAGACTCATTTTTCTTCTCACATCCTAGTCTTAACAAGGCTTATGTAGGGGAAATGTAATATCCCTAATGGAAAAGTTAACAGTAGATACTAGAAATGAACTCGAACAACAAAATAATAGCATATAAACATGCAGCCAAAAAATTGATACACAGATAGATGCCAATAAAAATCACTGAGTAATTTTACTAATCCACTAGAAATACTGCATCAGCATGAGGAATAGTGGAACCTGAACTTGTCAAGCAAGCGGAGAAGACCTAGAAATCGATCTCTGACCCAAATGATGGAGGACTCTGGAAATGATGTAGATGGCCCGACAAGAAGACTGTTGCAAACCTGTTACTGCAAAACTTCTCTCTTCAAAGCTCCAATGAAGCACTGTGAGAATTTAGAGTGAAATCTCCTCAATAGCATTGGGTTTTTGTCCAACACCCACTAGCACACCCAAGGGTTTCTGTCCTAGGGACTAAAAGTTGGGAACTAGGTTCTCCAAACCTCATCAATAGAAAATAGCAATAATCCAATATGTCCTCTAATGGCCTCCTTATCCTCTTTTTATAGATCTGATGGACCCCTCTAGAACCTCCCATTTTATTATTATTTTAATCATTGATCACATTTCCCTCTTCTTATTAAAATATTCTTTTTAATGTGGGAAAATGGTAAATTGGCCACTATGCCTCCTCAAGCCATTGAAGATCACTTCTAACCATTCCATCATGTAGATCTTCTCATTCTAGTTCCAATGAGCTATTACACTAAGGTGTTATGTAAATTATTCATCTCGGAATGCCACCTTAAGCATAATTAACTGAGTTAGACCCAATAATAAGCCTGCTTTTTGAAAGTTGTCGAAATGCGATGGAACGAAAAACAAGTTGTGAAGATGATGGAATATGCCAGGTGGATGTCATCGGATCCCATAGAAACTCCTAAAAACCCCATGAAACATCTATGAAAGTCCTTAGACCCGTTGATGAAGTAAACCTTCACCTATGACCTGTCTGCCTCCAACCCTGAAAGTCCATCCTAACCATGCCATGAGGAACACCAGAAAAAGGAACATCACAAATCCTTCCACCCCAAGATTGCTTGCCCTCAAGCAATCCAAAATTGTGGACCATTCTGGTGGCCCAATGCAACTGAGACCTAATGCCCAGATCCTATACAAACCACTGGGTGATGCTATGCCTCTTTGTCAACTCACTAAGAACGGACCCCTCAATGCTCAAATCCTAGACCAATTTCTAACTGAAACTGTCACTAACAAATCCTCCTGGATCCTAATGCCACTAAGAACAAGCATAAATGCTCCATGCCTCCTGTTGTGCTATAGCTCCGGTTGTGAATGTTGCCCCATCAACTGCGTACCAACTCATTACCTCTCTCCAGTCCCACTATGTAGATGCAAGCCTGAAGTGTTGGAAAGGTGTCGGCCTACCTCCCACCGCCAACTGGAGTATGTGTTACTCCTCATGTATAAGGGTCCCTGCTGCACTATGCTCTTGATTGAGAATATCGTGCCACCAATAGGATACCAACTCATAATCTCCCACCAATCCATTCCATGGGAAGGATCATATGCATGTGCTCCTGTATATGGCATGAGTCCACTGTGCTGCACCATGCTCAACTCATATAGCTCTGCCCAACCAATCAACCAAATATGTCTAGGAATCCTTGCCTCTCCTTATAAGTGGGCAACCCCTGCTACATGCCCCGTCTATGTAATTTTGGAGAGGGTTGCTGCTTGGAAATACTACAGCTTCGCTAGCCGCGACTACAACTACTTGTACCCTGTAAGTGGGTAGACCCAAAGATGGATGCACCACTTTCTACAAAAGAGCCTCCCTCATTTGACTGAAAACTCCGTGCTTCACCGGTCCACTCGTTGCCTGCCAAACTGTTATGTCCATTCCTAATGCCTCTTGATGACCCATGTTTGCAAATACTACCTCCTTGGTAATCGTTTCTACATTCTCATGCTCCTCATCAATGGCTAGCCCCAAAGATGTATTTTCATCCTCCTTTATCATGGGCTCAACATGAGTCGCCATCTGAATCTCCAAAGATGGCCCATCATGCACATTGTGCTCCACTATGTGTTGCTCATGCTAAATGAGAACAAGCTGTTGTTCATCAATCTCCTCTACCAAACATGGTTGCATCTCTGAGCTGCTGTCAACAACTCCCCCTGACTGCTCATGCTCCTCAGAGGTGTCCAAGGACTCAACTATAGAAGAAGAAGCCTCATCCTGAAAGTTAGAAGGAATCTCTTCCTGATCTTCCCCTTTCGTCTCCTTGGTGCCACTCATACATGAGTGGTTAGGTCCCCTTAGTCCCTTGCAGATGAAGCAAAGACCCTTCCTCAACTCATTCTTGTTTCATGATCTACCAAACCTGAGCAACTCCTCCCTGGTCAACTGTCTCCTGAACAACCCAATGTTCCGCTCAATCAACCTTTTGGTTAGTTCATAAGCAGTAGGTGAGACCAGTTGTTCTCTCCTCCAAATGGCTAACAATTTGGTCTGTAGTGTCTTGCGAATGATGTCACCTTCAACTAATAATGAAGATAATATATCTTGCGTGTTGGTTTTTACCTCCTCAGGGTGATGCCCTCTGATGTTGGTGAAGAAGAATTTGTACATATGAAGGATTAGTCATCTTGTTCTAGATCAAACATGACTATGTAAGATCTGATTTTGGCCATGGTGTCTAAAATTATGAACCTTCTATCAAAGATTGGGCTTTGGGTGTAATGCAGTCATGAATAGAATTCTACAATCAATTGAAAGACCCTCTTCATGATATCATCATTATAGGGAGGAAAGGGTTCTACTATCCTCAAAATATTGTTGAAACAGGATGCAATGATAAGCTTGGCTCTTTCTCCCGGATGCTCCAAGAATCTGGCTTGTACCAATGCAAGCATAGATGGTTCCAGAGCCCAATTTAAACTCCAATCATATTGACCCACCTTGGAAAGATAGGATTCCAACTCTTCCAATGTGAGGTCATCTCCTGATATTCTAGCCTTTAAATCTGATCCAAGTACGAAAAGCCAATTCCCCACTTCTTTTTCTTTCTGTAAGTTCTTCGGATGTCTTCATTGGAGCAAATTATGCACCTTCCTGGAAAAGGGTATGTCGTTCTGTTTAGGTGCATGGTGTTCCAAGGAACCAACTCATACATTGTTAAATCCTTTCAATTTATTTAGGAGGTTGTGAGTTCCTTCATGGTTTAGTCCAATGATGACATGAGGCCACTGTTTTTTCTGAGTTGGTTGACGTGTTTTGACAAACAATTTCAAGGCAAACTGTTGTAGGTATATATTTTCAATAAAATTTCAGAGCAAGTGTATTATACAATCATGGGGAAATAAATTATGCCCATTATTTTCAAACTAGTCACATCAACCTTGTGCAGAATATAACAACTAATGGAGACATCTTTGATTACTGGAGATAACTCAAAAACATCACCAACAAATTATGAACTTGTAAATGCAAAATAAATGATACCCTGGAGCCTTTTAATATACCAGGAACCAAATGAAGATGATACTCACTAATATCCATCTCAGGTGCAGTGTGAAGAACAATTCCTCGCCAAGAAATATGTCCTCTTTATGATGGTGACGTTGAGACCAAACGCAGATCAGCAAGGAGTTTAATTGGCCACTGTTTGTAGATGATCAGCCCAGAAATTGCCCCTCTGATATATTTTCCTTAATAATAACAGAGATCTGAAGTAGAGTATACCAACGAAAAATAAGGAGAATAATGACTGTGACTGAGTATTATAAGATCAAGAACCTCCAATTTGCAGGTGCAATAATTTCAGTCCACAAGTACTCCGTCAAAGACTGGGATACATATGGGATACATAATTCAGTGGCACTATGATATTGGATTGGCTGTGATTGTTGAAATCTGTCACAGCTCAAGAAAATGCATTATTCACAGATTTGGCATGAAATGACTCTTGGTCCAAGTCACCATCTCAGTGTTTGACTGCGCAGAGCATGGGAGTGATTGTTTATGTCGAGCCTCCAACTGTGATCTCGACTTGTTATTTTGGTAGACAATGAACGTTGGGCCTCGTTCCCTTGGAACTCAAAACGAAAGTATCGACCCCTTTCAGAAGATTTCAAATGATTTTGGCCCCATTAGAGATTGATACAAAGAATCAACCCTTTTTAATAATAACGGGCTCGGCCCCAAAATTAAATGTTTGTTCTTGACCCCTTGGAAGCCCAAGCCTGTCACAAAATTAATATTCGGCTTTTTATATGAACTTTGATAAATATATTCAGCTTTTAAATAATTTTCCCAACTTTATTGGCCTTCGGAATAATTTTTGTGTCCCCCACTCAAAAAAAATAATGTGCCATGATTTTTGATTAAAAATCACACGGTATTTTGGGTGGGCACTTCGTCAATTTGTTGAACTTTTATTTCCCCTCTAACAATAATGGTTATAGCTGGAAACTAGAAAAGCCCACAGGCTTATCCAAGGCCAAGGCTACCATTGTAATATCTCTAAAATTTAACAATAGATACCATAAATGAATTCGAACCGTAATATCCTTCCCCTTAATAATAAATAATAAAAAAAATAATAAATCACTTAATAATAAATATAATAAATCATAAATAAATGATATTTAAAATATATAAAAAAAATAAATAAAAATTATAAAAAATAAAAATAGTAATAACTATACTAAAGCTCTAAATAAGAATAAATAGAAATAAAACAAGGAAAACAAAAAAAAATTAGTAAAGCTATCAAAAAGAAGAAGATAAAACAAGAAAGTTAAAAAAATTCAAAAGAAAAGTAAAGAAAACTAAAAAAATCAAAGTCGCATGTAGACACATGGAGTGTGTGCATGTGGTTTCCCATCCAATGTTTACTCTATTTATTAGATGGTGAGGAGGATGGGAGACATTCCATCATTCCGAGATTCTATCTTTCATTCTCTTGGGAGAATGGTGTTCTACGACTTAGGAGTCACTGGCAGTAGTCTGTTGATTGAGGGCTCGGGGGTGGTCAGTTGTAGCAAATGTTTGCACAATTGAGCCTACGGTTGGGTGGAGAGTCGTCCTCAAAACTTTGTTGTCATCTGGCAGACTTCGATCACAAGTAATATAGGTATGTGCTTATTTGTTTGATTATGATTTTAATTAGGAAATTAACTTTATATTTACTTTGGACTGTTATATATGGTATCAGAGCAAGGCTCAGGTATCTAATTTTTTTTTATTTTTTTTGTTAGAATATTAAGTTACAGGTAGCTTATTTTCCTACAAGTAATTTCCACGGCAACTGAACTTTTGAATCGGGGTTTCTAGATTTCCGCAATTTTGATTTGTTTTCATTAATTCGTTAGTCATTTTTAACAATTGTTTGTAGGCTCTGCCACAACATAAACTGAGTGGTGTGTTTTTTATCATAGGCATCAGATAAAGCTCGTTTATTATAAATTTTTATATTGTGGTTCTGAAGGGTAATTTGTTTCTGCGATCATTTTTGTCTGGAATTTATTTGGTTTGTTTATTTAATTTTGGTGATCGACATGCACTTTCCCCATCCAAACCCGCATTCAGCCTACCGTTAGCTTCATCACTTGAATAAGCTATAGGCGCATTTGCAACCTGATGGCTGCCAACCATACGTCTTACCGTCATAGCAAATGGGCAAAACTTCATCAACCTCTGCAGACTGTCGCAAAATACCTTCTACTTTAACTCCATATTTTTCAATGAAGCAGAGAGCCTTTTCTAAGAAGGATGGACTTCCATCAATATCTTCCAGTGCAAGCAGGATTGGCCTTCCCACAACTAAAGACTTCACTGGCCGTCTGTCCCTCCATTGTTCTACAGATCCTTCAATTGGATCAACTAAATGATTTCGAAAGCATGCCCTAGTGTCGCCTTCCATTCAAACAAGTCTTCAAAAGTTTCTGCCTTAAGTCCACCCCATGTTGTACCACATTTTTACAAGCACACCAGTCCTCGAGCGATCCGCGGGAGTTGCTGGCGTATTTAAAGTGTGGCCCTGGCCACTACCCATCTTCAGAAGCCGCGTAATTAGCAGATTTCTGTGAAAATTAAATACGGCCGCAGGTTTCGATTCTTGGCTTGGGGATATTGAAGCTGTCACATGCTCCGAACCCCATGAGACCCTACCGTGGAAAAACGATCCCCAAAATGCATGCAGAGAGACGTGAGTCATCGTTGCAGGTCATTGTTTGTTTGGAATTGTTGCATCGATTATTGTTGTTTGTTTTCTTTTATTTACATTATTTTTCTTAGTACCTGATAATTTCCTCTTCCACAATCATGACTTTCTTCTCCTGTTTCAAGCATTATATCTTCAATCACAGGTATCATTATCATTCATGCTGCATATATTCAAAACTATTTATCTCGTGAAATCTACTATTATCAGAGTCTATATTGATTGCAGCTTTGAAATTTCAAATCAAAGGTCATCTTTAAAGGTTTTAGTGATTTCCGCAGCATTCAAATGGCTGGATCATCCGCAACGGAGCTTGGAAACAAACTTTTAAGTTTGGGAACAAAGATTGTGGCAGTGGGAAGGAATTATGCGACATTGCCAAGTTCCTTGGCATGAGCCGCAACCAGTTTTGTTCTTGAAGCCCACATCTTCATATCTACAAAGTGGAGGAACCATTGAGATCTTACCAACCCTAGCTTGTTAGAACCGTAGATGAATTTTAAATTCTACTTCTGTTATATTTTTCAAGATGGTATATTCTTACCTTCTTTTTCATGTTTAATCTCGAGCTCAATTTTTGCTGCAAGCCAGAGAGTTTTGTTGTGCAGAGTTTTATTTTATTTTTGCTTTTTTTCTTAAAACTTTGATCCCTAGGTAAATTTATCGGGTTAGAATCTGGGCATCTATTGAAGCTGCTATTTGGGTTAGACAAGCACGCAGGTTTTAACTGTCCTGTCGCCTCGAATATGTAAATCTTGTACCTGTCATCACTGTTTTTTTTATGATTATTAAAAAAAAAAATTTCTTCTATTTTCATATAGTTTAAATGTTCAATCATATAGATGTCACTGTAGCTGGCCAAAATTTTGTGAAAGCTACTTAACAGTGTAAGTTATCTGTTTTAGAATATCTAGAGATAAATCATTCTGCACTATTGTTGTATAGTCTTTCTATTGAATCTTGTTTGAGTTAAGTAATCAACCATTGATCATGGCTTTTCATTTTGAAATCAAGCCAAATATATTATGGAATTATGCACTCCATTATCATACCAGATTTTGTTAACGTGGAGAAATACAACAGCCCATGAAAAAGAGTATTTGTTGTATAAAATCTTCTTCCAGTACTAGTAGTGTGAATACTTGGATAAACGAGTATAAACAAATACCAGTTCTATATAATTTTCTGAAGGAACAATTACCTACCTTGGATGAGGAAATGGTACTATTGATTGTGTAAATGGTATTGTCTCTCAACCAATGTTTCGAACCACATTGTGAGGTTGATCTTATAGTGCGTGTAGATTTCTCGACATTGTTGTCAAATGGAACAATAGAATTTGTCGAAACGCGCATAGCCATGGCCGCAAGCTTACAATCTTATGTCTTATGCAAGCAATTTTATGTCTTATCCAGGAAATTAATATGGCTAAATGTATTGTAATTTAAGGGATTTGATATGGTGTTGCCTTCGCGGGTGCGCTTGCAGGCAGGCCATATAATTAATAAAATGATTTTATTTTGTGTTGGGAAGGGATAACCTTCCCAATCATCCGATCTGGTTCTGGGTCGAGTGGCAGTGTCTCTTCTTGTTATGGTGTGGAATATTTCTTCGGTTGTTTGATTTCCTAAATTCCCTTAGAGTAATCATTTAATATCCATAAGAATCTCAAGATACATTCAATAAATTTGTTTAACGATTTATTTTGTTAAAAGCAATCCATTTAATTCTTCTAACATAAGTTATGATTGCTTAAACAAATACTTAAATATTTCACTCTACAACACAAAATTTCAATTTATCTTTATCTTTAAAAATCATGAATCTGTAGAATTAATATTGGTGTGACATATAATGATGAATAATTTTTTTTCGAAATTCAAGTACCTTCTTAACACAATAATGCCACCAATATTCTTAAGCTTTAGTCATTTGAATTTGGATTTTACATTGAAACAATTCTCTAAGTTTTATTCTGACATCATTATTACCTTCTAACTCATGTTTTCCATGGTTTTATATTACAAAATTTGTGATAGTTGATAATTTATGGTTTAAGTATTGTGATTGTTGATGATTTATGATAAAAATATATCTTATTAAACTCATAAACTCTGATAATAAGGATAACTTATTAACCTTATTAGACTTTGATAAAAATAATCATTGAGTATATTGGTTCTTATTTTATGCTTCTTCAGTGATGAATCTTGATATTGAGTTACAATAGTGTTTTATTTCTCGTACAAGGTCTCTATATCAACCTTCTTTTCTTTTTACAATTCATCAACTTTCTATTCATTACATTTTGATAACTGATCTGGCTTTGGTACACTGATATACTTTTAAACTAACTACAACCAACTTATTTCTTTAGAATCATTATAAAAGTATGATATTAGAAGTGAGACCTGAAATTCCAGGGGTATTACCATTTATTTTGGAAGATCAACTGTAAGTGTTTGGCCGGTATAAGTTAAAGTTTGATGCACTCATTAGTTCCTCATTGGTTTTTCTCATGCATCATCATAGACAACAGATTCTTGGTTTGAATACCGGCTCTTTCCTCTGTGATTCTCTTCTCTCATTAAAATTTCATTACATGGTAAAACCACTATCTCATTTTCTTGAGTTGTTTGTATCATTTCCTAAACGCTATTTCATAAAATGAAAAGTGCTATAATCAACTACAACAGTTAAAGGTGTGACATAGAGTCACATAATTAAAGGTATATAGTTTTGTTATGACTCATTAATTCATTGGAAAAGTATATAATCTTGTAATCTTGGATGGTGATAATCTACCCATAATTGATGATGTATAATTCTCTGAAAGATTGCTCGATTGATATGGTATACTGGCATGCTTTTGTGGAGGAACAAATCTTTAATGTTGGTGTAACTACTCACCACCGGTTCATTTTACAACCCAATTTACATAGCACTTGAAGTAATTGGATAATTGAAGTTGAAATTGTCACCAATTAAAGTGCTCTAAAATAGTGAAATCTGTTCCAATTCACAATGGATAAACTCTGATATCTTATTACCTTTAGATGATCGTTGTTCACTTGCATCTGTTCATTATTCAATCTGATCTAACAATCCTTGAATGCTGATCATATTATTCACTAATTATCTGGGTTGGATTACTGTTCTCATTGTCCTTTAGCAATAACAGTGGCTTGGTATTTCTTTGGTCTATTATTACAAGAACACAACTCTCTCAATATGATCTTGACGATTAAGAGGTTGTGAACCCATTTGGAGTGCTTACTTAGCTAAGACAGACTAAGTCATGTTTTATGGTTTGAATGTTATGATACTTCTAAATCGTACCCTATGATTTCAGTTTAGTTTTGAGTATAAGTTACATGAGGTTTCGTGATTCAAGGTTAAGTGCGTATGGTGGATAAAAGTTGTCTAAGGAGAAATGGAAAGGAGAAACTTGCAATTTTTTAAGGATGATAACTAAAGATAGCTCATGTGATTATGGCCAATGTGGATTAGATGCCTAAGGTGGTAGAGAAGAAGTATCACAACAAGGGTAAGAAATCAGTTAGAAGAGACAACCTATTTTAGAACATAATGGAAGACTTTGGTATAATCTTAACTTGGTACTCTAAACGTATCACTATAAGAAGATGATGCACATAAAGAAGAAAATATTGACAACATCTATAACAATGGGAGAGCCACATTCTAAAGTTTTCCATAAGTTACTAACTATATGAATGAATTATGGATAACATGATGAAGGATCAGGAGATTTTATCTTAAAACGGGAAAAGATAAGCGGATTACACTTGGTAGCTATCTTAATGAATAAGGATACTTGGTAGCTATCTTAATGTTGCTAGAAATTTTACAAGGATTGAGAAGGATTGCGTACATAATGACAAAAGAAGTGAAAGTCAATTAATAGAGGTTGTCCTTGACTAATTTTCACTCATTATTTCATGAGTAGGACTTCCTATAACGTTAAAAGAGGTTGTTTCCACATAACACCTCACATTTAAGTTTCATGGACAATGATGGTAGTCGTGTTTCCAACTGTTTCAAAATCTAAAATAAGAATCTTTTATGATAAAGCAATCAAATGGTATTGAGATACGAACTTGACAAACTCGACGAGATAAGAAAATATTTATGTGGATGAAGTGCTAATTGTTAAATAAGTCAACATGGATCAACAAATCCTCGTGCAAGTAAATTAAGCATGATATAAAATTAAATCATGATGAAATAATGTTTATATGCAATTGCATATAGCGGTATTGGAATTAGTAAGCCAAAGGGTAAATGGATGTAAATCAAGGAATTTTAATTTTGAAATAGATGATGATGGAATAACTAGTAAATATCTTAAACAATGAATTTCACCAGAATTTCCTTGGGGAAGGAAGAATATATAATGAGAGATTAAGACCCAAGATGATGAGGCTCATATGAAATTTAACGATGTACTTAGATAATTATACCGTTGGTGTAAATGATCAACTATCTAGTAGAAAGAAGTGGAAATAATTATTGAAAAGTAATTGACAACTTGATGAAAACATATGGACGATGTTTCATGATATCATGGTAGGAGGATAATGATGCACATATGGTTCTTATAGTGTTAATGTATCCATACGATGATAGCGATATGTATAAGTCAAGGTATATTGACATATTCAATTACTACGTGATGATAAGTATTTAATGTTCAATACTCATGATGGATAAGAAATGCATAACGTGGCATAAGAATTATGATGCTATAATATGAGGATTATTGACATGTGGTTCAAATATGTGAAGTCTTGATATGCTTTTGATATAATTATGTTGATGGTATAACTGAAGCATGCAATAGTTGCGTACAAATCTATGACATGCATGAGCATGCAGTTCATTATTATTCATAATGTTACGATTAACAAAGATGAACGTTCTCATGATGACATGCAAGACTTGGCATGTGGATTATTTCCTATGATACTATGATGGTATGGTTAATGCATTGGATGCATGTTGAGGTGTGATGATTCATAGGACTCCACAAATGGGCCGAGAGGGCTGGTTTATTTGAGGATCTCGTGCGAGCCCATATGCAGGGAGAATAAGTAACACCATATGGGTTGGGGACAAAACTCAATCAACACTACATATGCCAGTGGTTCCTTTGTCTTGTGTATAGCTCTTGAAGGGCTATGGAACCATCTTGAGGAGGCCAAGTGCCTAATGTTCTAGGCTAGGTGCCTGTTATTGGATTGGGATGCCAAAGTCTGGAAGGGATGTAAAGGACTTCAATGCTTGGGCTTGTGCACCTTAATAGTTGTGGAGGGAGTGGGCCAGCTTTGCGAGATGCCCGGGGTCATTGAGTACCGGACCGGATGCCTGCCTTGGGGCAGATGAGGTTTGAGTCAGGCACGAGCCTTGGGGCTAGCAGGATATAGACCGGGTCAGGCTTCTACTTGGTGCCAAAAGTGGGAAAAAGGATAGAGATTCCTTGAGATTTCCCGGGGTGTTGGGGACTTTCGATGCCTGTTGGTTATACTAGTTCAGCAGAGGGTGTTGGCAACATGAAGTAAAATAAATAATAAATAATAAATAATAAAAAAATAATAAATAAAAAATAATAAAAACTTAACTTCGGGACAAAGTTCCTTAAAGTGGGAGAGTATGTAATATCCCTTCCCTTAAAAAAAAATAAAAAAAATAATAAATAATAAAAATAATAAATAATAAATAATACAAAATAATAAATAATAATATAAATAATAAATAATAAATCACTTAATAAAAATAATAAAAATAATAAATGATATTTAAAATATATACAAGAAAATAAATAAAAATGATAAAAAATAAAAATAGTAATAACTATACTAAAGCTCTAAATAAGAATAAATAGAAATAAAACAAAGAAAACAATAAAAAAATCAGTAAAGCTATCAAAAAGAAGAAGATAAAACAAGAAAGCTAAAAAAATCAAAAGAAAAGTAAAGAAAGCTAAAAATCAAAGTCGCATGTAGACACATGGAGTGTGTGCATGTGGTTTCCCATCCAATGTTTGCTCTATTTATTAGATGGTGAGGAGGATGGGAGGCATTCCATCATTTTGAGATTCTATCTTTCATTCTCTTGGGAGAATGGTGTTCTAAGACTTAGGAGTCACTGGCAGTAGTCCATTGATTGAGGGCTCGGGGGTGGCCAGTTGTAGCAAATCCTTGCACAATTGAGCCTACGGTTGGGTGGAGAGTCGTCCCCAAAACCTTCTTGTCACCTGACAGAATTCGATCACAGGTAATATAGGTATGTGCTTATTTGTTTGATTATGATTTCAATTAGGAAATTAACTTTATATTTACTTTGGACTATTACACGAACAACAAAATAATAACAAATAAATATTTAATCAACAAATAGATGCCAATAAAAATCACTAAGTCATTTTATTAATCCACTGGAAAGAGTACATCAACATGAGGAATAGTGGAACCTAATCTTTCTAAGCAAGCAAAGAAAACCCAGAAAAAAGATCTCTGACCTAGATGATGAATGACCTTGGCAATGATGTAGAGGGCCTGATGAGAAGACTGCTGCAATCCTGCTACTGCCAAATTTCTCTCCTCAAAGCTCCAATGAAGCACTGTGATATTTCTAAGTGAAATCTCCTCAAGATTGTTGGGTTTCCGTCCAACACCCACTAGCACACCCAAGGATTTCCGTCCTGGGGCTTAGAAGTTGGAAACTAGGTTCCCCAAACCTCATCAATAGAAAATAACAATGATCCAAGATGTCATCTAATGACCTCCTTCTCCTCTTTTTATAGACTTAATGGACCCCTCCAGAACCTCCCATTTTATTATTATTTTAATCATTAAGCACTTTTCCCTCTTCTTATTAAAATATTCTTTTTAATGTGGGAAAAGGGTAAATTGGCCACTATGTTTACTCAGGTCACTAAAAATCACTTCTAATTATTCCATCTTGTAGATGTTCTCGTCCTGGTTCCAACTAGCTATTACACTAATGTGTTATATCAAGTATTCCTCTCGGAATGCCACCTTAACTGTAATTAGTTGAGTTAACCTTGTTTTTCGAAAGTTGTCGGAATGCAACGGAATGAAAAACAAGTTGTGTAGATGATGGAATATTCTAAACGAATTTCATCAGATCTCATAGAAACTCCTCAAAACCCCATGAAATAGCTCAAAACGGCCATGGACCTGTTGATGAAGTAATCCTACACCTATGACTTGCCTGTCTCCAACCCTGAAAATCCATCCTAACCATGCCATGAGGAACACCAGAAAAAAGAACGTCACAGGAAAGAAGCATTACAATCAATAGTATACAATTCTCTTTGGAATAAATATAGGTAATCCCAATCTGAAAGAGCACAAGTAGTGAAAAGGTTGGTTGTTGATGATGAATGGTGGTATAGGGTAGAGTACCTCTTGGCATTTACTAAGCCTGGATTTTCTCCACATGTTTGACACAAATATGCCTAATTTGGGAGAGGTGTATGAGGGCATTGACTCCATGATAGAGAAGATAAGGGTGGTTATAAATGCCAAGGAAAATGACCCAGATGAAGTATTTTATAGAGAAGTAAGAGATATATTGACAGAAAGGTGGTACAAGATGACCACCACATTGCACCTTTTGGCCTATGCGGTGAATCCATAATATTATTTTGTGGAGTTGCTAAGTGTTCCAGAAAGAACCGGACCAAACAAAGACCCAAAAGTCTCACAAAGATTCAAGAAAGGTTTTAGAAAGTTATTTATAGATCCTGAAATTGGGATTCAAATTCATTCAGAATTTGCTCAATTTATGGAATCAGAGGGTTTGGGTGTTGATATTGATTCTATGCGGGACAAGACCAAATTAAGTCCAATTGATTGGTGGAACCACGATGGTGGGGAACTTCCACATATCCAAAAATTTGCCATCATGATCTTGTCATAGGTTGCTAGTTCCTCTTTAGCATAAAGGAACTGAAGTACATATGGCTTCATCCATTTGGTGAAGCAAAATTGATTGGGCTCCAAGAAGTTTGAGGAACTAGTATAAGTTCATTCGAACCTTCACCTTCTGTCATACAAGAGTAACGTCTTAATTTTTCACTACTCTAAGCTATTTCAATTACTTTAGCCCAATTCACTTCTTCAATTAGTAATATTTTCAACAATAATTAATTGTTCCAATAAACAATAGCAACTGAATATAGAACAGTAAATGCATTGACAATATGAGACAATCAACACATCAATAAGAGACATTGATTTTGTCAAAGACCAAGGAAAACCCCACAAGGGGGAAAACCCCTTGAAATTCTTCTTCTATTAGATTGTCTTCAAATGTTCAGCAAAGAGTACAATGATCCCAAGTCCATAAATAAGAATGAAGTCAAAGGTTGACTTATCCAACAATACAAACAACCATACTACAAAATATGAGCCAATAGTCAAATCTAGTCAAAGTCAATGTTGTTCAAAGTCAATGATAGTAACAACAACATATAGTCATCGGTTAAAAATCCTTCAAATGAACTCAGACAACAATAAAAAAGTGTGGCTTGATCAGCTGGTCAAAGTGCCACAAAAATAGTCCCAAAATTCTCCTCCAATCTCTGTCAATGTCAAAGTCAAAAGCATATGAAACCCTAGTTGCAGGTCTAAAGTCAACCACAGTCAAAGTTCTCATAAATTCTCAATTTGTGTCCAAAAATTCAGTCCTCCAAAACAGTCCAAGTACCCAAGTCAAAATCGGTCAAACCATGCCCTCTCCAAAAGTCAACAAAAGTCAAAATTTCAATCAAAACAGAATTCGGTTCCCTACAATTTTCTTTTCTCTTCCTTGCACGTGTGAAGAAGATCCCTACAATACTCCAGGTGTATCGAACCCAAGAAGAGAGAGAAGTGTGATGATGAGTGTCGAAATGAGGTGGAGGTGACCTTAATTTATAGGCATTGGAGGAGGGCTAATTAGCCTCTAGGTCGACTTGATGAAATGCGACATTATGGGCTTCACTTCAAAAACACACTTTCCCTTATCCAAATACAATGCTTCAAAGGTTAAATTTGGTCCTCTCGGAAAGAAGAATATAGTCCAATGATTTCAATTTGTCACTGAGCTACCAAATTAACACTCCCTCTCAGCTAGGGATAAATTCCAACTGTATCATGTAATGATCGCAAATATCCTGTCATCAAATCATGTCCTATCTCTGCTCAACTCTATCTGTTGAAACATTCTTGAATCTAAATAAAAAGAATCATAGGGGAGCTACAAATACCACCCTCTAATCAAGGACAATGAGGAAGGTCCTATGGGACACTCTCACCTCATGTCTATGACTATGGGGAAAGTCATATGGGACGCTCTCACCCCGAGTCATCTCATATGGGAGCATCCAACTTCCACCCTATATCGAGCAACAGGTGAGATACAATTTACCAAGCAAAGATCATAACCATCCCATTGTGAAATCAATGGGCTACATACCACTTGCTATATAACAGGTAAGGATCACATCCATCCTATTGCATACTGATCTTCCAATAATGACCCTTAAGAGTCATGTGGTGGAACACCTGCATCATAATCTGAGCTTGGGTGAGATACACGACTTACTAAAGGTAAGAATCACACACCCCCAAGCCTCCTCAACTCGTTGGCCAGACAAGGGACAATCCCAATAAGCTCGACTTGTGGGTATGATGCTAACTAGGGTATACTCTGTTAGACCAAGATAGGGGGAGATACCCGTTTTATAAGAACAGACAAGGATCACACACACCCTAGGGTGACAAATAGGGGAGATTCCATATTGTCCAAAGATCCCTCAACCCTTAGAGCCCCTAACACTCTATTCCCACCTTGGGAGCTCAACCAAATGGGAAGAGCTATGCTCAGTGTTCTCGATCTGCGAAGCCCCTTATGAGGAGGGGTCACATCCATTAGTCCAAGTTTCTCTCTGAAGACCAAGAAATTCCATTTCAATAAAGCCTTGGTGAGAATATCTGCAATTTTCTCATCTATCAATATGTGATGGAGTCTAACGACTCCTCTCTTCACCATGTCTCGAATGTAATGATATATGGTCTCTATGTACTTGGACTTGTCATGAAAGATGAGATTCTCTACCAATCGAATCCCACTCTTACTGTTGCAATATATCAAAGTACTGTCGAGGACCTTCTCAAACAACTTTCCAAAGAGATTTTTCAACCAAACTGCTTCATAGCCAGCCATGCTAGCGGCAATATAGTTAGCCTTGACGGTACTCAAAGCTATATACATTTGTTTCCTTCTTATCCAAGATATCATGGTAGATCCAAGGCTAAAAAAACATCCTAAAGTGCTCTTCCTATCAAAAACGTTTCCTACCCATTCAACATTAGTATATCCATAAAGGCTCACATCTTTGGCAGTGTATCTCAAACCAAGGGTAATCGCCCCATGCAAGTATCTCAAAATGTGTTTTGCAACAATCCAATGTGCATGGATAGGATCAGTCATAAATTGACTCAACGTGTTCACCACATAGCATATGTCTGAACGGGTGTTCAGTAAGAACATCAGAGCCCCAATCAACTATTTATACTCGAATGGATTCGCCAAATCTAGTTTTGCATCTTCTCTACATAGCTTCTTGAAATTCATTTTCAACGGTGTGGGTAGGGACTTGCATTATGTCATTCCAAATCTCTCCAACAGCTTCATGACATACTTTCCTCATGAAAGGATAATATCATTAGACCTTTTCCACAACTTAAGGTCTAGGAAGTAGTGCATGAGTCCAAGGTCCTTCATCTCGAATTCAAAGGCCAACGCCCTATTACACTTGAATATCAGGGGCTAACTACTTGTCAGAAATAGATCATCAATATATAAAACTAAAACCAATCGCATACCTTGGACCACCTTCAAGTAGAGGTTGGGATCAGAGCTACTTCTTGTGAATATAAGCTTCACCAAGTAGCTATCTATATAGGCGTACCATGATTTGGGAGCTTTCTTCAAGCCACATAATGCCTTCTGCAACTTGAAAATGTGTCTTTCGGTCCTCTACTTCAAATCTCTATGGTTTCTCAACATAAAATTCTTCCTGTAACATGCCATGGAGGAATGTTGTCTTTCATTTGATGATGGTCCATCCTTGACTTGTGGCAAGGGAAATTATGGAAAGAATTGTGGTGTATTGGGCCATAGGAGCAAATATATCATCATAATATTCTCCCTCTTTCTGGGATAATCCTCTTGCCACGAACCTTGCCTTATATTTATCAATACTTCCATCGGCTCCATGCTTGATCTTGAATATCCATTTTGAAGTCACCACATATATCCCCTTCGATCTCAGCACAACATCCCATATGTCATTCTTCATAATTGATTTGTATTCTTCGACCATAGCATCCTTCCAGAATTGTTATTTCACAACTTCTTCAAAGGTGGGAGGCTCAGCTTGAATCAGATTTCTCATCACTACAACATATCCCTGGTACCTGCACAACTTATTGCTTTCTCTAAAGGTCCCTCTGGCGGTAATGTGTCTCTCGGCATACTATAACATGTCACGAAGCCAAAGTGGCCTCTTGCTGGCAGGGGGATCACAAGGAGGAGGATCCAAGGGTTCCATAGGTTCTATGGGGTCATCAAAAATATCTCTCTTGGATTCAAGCATGGAAGGACCTTCTAAAATATACATATCATCACTTTCCTTCTTAGGAGGAGGACGCAGAGGAAGGTCCCTTACATTCCCATGGGTAACATATTCATAAAACATTACACCCCTACTAATTTAAACCTTCCTTTGACCAGGAATATATATTCTAAATTCTTTGGAATCTTCACAATACCCAACAAACTTATCTTTTCTTCCAGTGGCTTCTAGCTGGTTTCTTTTGTCTTTTGGCACATGGAAATATACGGTACAACCAAATATAAGGAGATGACCAATGTCAAGCTTGACACCAGTGAATACCTTTTCGAGAGTCTTGTTGTCCAATGCTTGATGAGGCACCTTGTTTTGAACATATACCGTTGTATTTTTTGCTTCACCCCAAAGGAACTTCGGTAGATTTTGATCATGTAGCATGGCTCGGGAAGTTTCCACAATAGATATGTTATTTCTCTTATCCACTCCATTTTGTTCGAGATTAAAGGGCACACTCATCTCCTTCTTGTTGCCTTCCTTCTTGAAAAAATCTATGGACTCATTTGAAATGTATTCTCCACCGTTGTTAGACCTGAAGATCTTAATTTTCTTCCCTGTTTTAGTTTTGACCAAAGCCTTGAATTCCTTGAACATTTCGAAGGCCTCATCCTTGTGCTTCAAGTAATATATCCATGTCTTCCTTGAGAAATCATCTATGAAGGTAATGTAGTAGATATGGCCACCAAGAGAATGTATGAGAATCTGTCCACATATGTCAAAATGAATGAGTTGGAGGATGTCATTAGTCTTGTTCTTGCTATAGGGGAATGGTCCCCTTGTCTTCTTTCCATTGCCAAATCTTGGACATACTCCATCATGTTGAGATTGAACATCATGAATCCTAGAGACCAACTTCTTTAACTTTTGAATAGATTCATAGTGGAGATGAGCCAATATTTGGTGCCATAGTTCACTTTTATGATTAGTATCATGGACCATTTCTATAAGGGGTCTTTCAGTGACTCTATAGAGTCCTTCAAATATAGATCCCAATGTGAAAGCATATCTAATAGGGGATCCCATAGACCAAGTAAGTAATTTTCCCTTGATGAGGAAACTCTCATTCCTTTGTCCTCCAAAGAAGATATAGATACCAAATTCTTCTTCAATCCCAGCACATACATCACATAATGAAGAAAAACAGAGTCCTCAGATTCCAAATGAAATTTAACAAAACCAAAGTCCTTAACGGGATGAGTAGAGTTGTCTCCAAGAATAATCTTCAAATTTGACTCCCTCTCTACCAAATTAGAGAGAACCTCCTTATACCCAAAGAAATAATGGGTGACCCTACTATCAACCAATCAACTATCCCAAGTATCTGGGGGAGAGGAGCTAGAAAGTGCAGAAATAAGGATATATTGAGATTGACTAGTGGCATCATTACTTTCATACCTTGTATTTCTTAACTTCTTTTGAGGACAATGGTCTTATTCATGATCATTTGGAGCATCTCTTCTTCTTCTTTCATCTATTCCATTACAATGATTCCTTATATCATCTCCTCTTCTTTGATTATTAAACCTGTTATGGTTTCTTCTAGTGTTGTATCATGGAGCATCATTCTTCTCAAGCAAATCTTGAGCATAGTGACCTTTCTTGTGACAATTGAAGCATTCAATGTGTAATGATTCCTTATATGTTCCATTCCTTCTATTACAATTTAGAGGATGATACTTCCTTGAACTCGATGAACCTCCTTTTCCTTTCTTTTTCTTGTTATGAGGGATGAAAGTAGTGGGCTCTCCTTCTTCATGCTTTTGTATCCTGCCTCTTAGGATGATCCTTGTTTCTTTTAAAGTGAATTTTCAAATGAGCTCATAAAATTATGAGAAACTATTTTTTTTTCTTATGGTGGTAATGAAAGTTTCCAAAATAGGAGGGAGACCTCTAAGAGTTACCAACACCAATTCCCTGTCAGACACAATTTCCCCATCTCTCTGCAATTGATCTCTAAGATGAGATATCCTCGTGATATAAGATTGCACCGATTCTCCTTTATTCATTTTCATATATTTGAGTTCATCTTTCAAGGAGATGATTTCATTCAAATTGTTGACTTTATACATGTCAGCCAACTTATTGTACTATTTATGGTGCTTGATATTGTTAACATATAAGGGGTCTCCCGGATGTGAAGTCCCAATTAGACCTCACACTGTTTGGAGTAGGAGCCCCATCTAGAGTATCAAACAACCACCATAACTTAAGTTTTTCCTTGGTTTCAATGGATAACATAAGAGATTAACACATAACCTTTGAAATCAACAAGTTGACATTGTGAAACACCAATTGCAATAAATAGGCCTTCACGAGAGGGGAAAGTAATAGTACTATCCTAAGAGAGGCACACGAGAGTGAGGAAAGATTCATTGATTAACCTACAAATTAGTTCACAAGATAACAATGATTCATGAAAGAAAATACAACACACATTCAACAATATAAGCACCAAAGCCACTAAATAGTTCAATTTCTTTAGTACAAAATAACACTAACATATACCACAAACATCCAAAGAACAATATTAAAACATTCACAATACATGGATGAAAGTGTTTTGGCTCAATGAGCTTCAATTATTAGGTGAAAGATCCAAGCACATAGTTACAATGGTGAGACACTAGTTCTAATAGTGGAACATTAACTCACTTCTTGCTTCTCCAAAAGAATGATATTCTCACCTGTGCCAAGCTGAACAAGCCAAGGCTAGCTCTCCAAAGTCTAAGCCTCCAAAAATCCCTTTGCTTGAGTTATGAAGTTTCTTTTATAACAAGAGGAATGACCTTTCATATCCCCTAGGACTCTTGAACTATCCTCATGACTCTTGGACTTCCAATGTGACCTTTTGACTTCCAGAGGACTTTTGGACTCCTAAATGACCTTTTAACTTCTATAAGACTCGCTTGTCCACATGTGGCCTTTCGTATTCCACATGTGGCTTTTTGTATTCCACATGTGACACTTGGACTTCCACACCTTTACATTTTGTCATTTTCTTGAAAATACATCATTACATTCCACATGATGATGTGACAAGACACATGGACACATATGACATTGTGATGACACTTCTTCAAGTAACAACTTGATAATGATGACATAGAACTTCATGATGATGTGGAAATTCCAAGATGCTTTCTTTGTTTCTTTGTCTTCAATATTCATAATAGATTTGATTTGTACTCCATCTTCACCCTCCAAAGGGTTTTGAATCAACATTGGGACCTTCTGAGTCATCATGAAATGTCTTTATTTGTCATGGTCCAGGATCTGCTTCATGCCCTCATGATGGTTCTTCTTTGTGATCCTTCTCTGCAAGTGCTTCTTCTTTCCTCCTCATTGACATCTTCCTTAAGTATCACCTTGCCATGTTGATATGGTACAACTGCCAATGAAAATCACTGATGACAAGGAAAAAATTGTTTTGAAATCATCTACTCTATCCTACTTTACTTCTAGAAGAATTTGCTTGTGATAGGCCTTTGTGAGAACTGAAAGAGGAAGGCTTGAAGAGGATGGTGCAATTGAGCTCAACAGTGGCTAAGGAGAGCACCATTGCTCACTAGATCTATGCCATGCGCTATAAGGAGTGTCTCTTCAAGGTCCAACGTAGTGGGGAAGTGCAAGAGACAATGTGATGAGCTTGCTGACTAATATTGTGCCATGCACTAGGATCAAGGGAGTAGGAGATAGTGAGAGCATAGTTTGACTTGAAAGTCATTGAGAAGGGGCCTCATTATGCTCTAGGACTACGCCATGTGTTGAGGAGGAAAGATAAGACAAGCTTCAACACGTCTAGTGGCTAGGAGTTGAAGGCTTGTTGACTAGAACTATGTTATGTGTTGGGAAGGAAGGGGAGGCCTAAAGGGTAGAAAAATTTTCCTCAACAATGTCCCATTGTCTATTGAAACTGTACCCTATGTTGGGAGGGTGAGGTTCGAGGCAATACTATGTGCACTAGGTAAGGCTAGTGGCTAAGGGTTGAGTCACTGTTGATTAGAATTGCGCTATGTGTTGAGATGGAAGGAGAGGATTCAGGGTAGCATAGTTTTCCTCAACAATGGTCCAATTTCAACTAGAAATGCACTCTGCGCCCTAAGCTATCACAATTTTCTTTTACAGGGGATGTCAGTAAGAGGAGATTGCGAAGTTCACTTTTCCTAGGAGGGTTCTCATTACATTGTGAGAGGAGGAGGGCATTTGCATTGCACAATTTACTTTTTCAAGGAGATGGAAGAGATCCTTGCTATCATCTAGAAGTGCTCTATGTTCCATGCATGGTAGAGGTGATGAAAACTCAGTGTAGTGAGTCAATACAAGCAAGAAGGGTTAGGTGACTATGCTTTTAAGGTTCTCAACTTGCAATCGAAGGAACTGAACTCAAGAGAGACTCAATGCACAACTCTGGGAGGAAAAGGTATCATCAATGGGGATCATGAAGATATTTTTCTTATCACTTGAAAAGAGGGTACATGTATTCATTGCACTGGGAAGGAGGACCAAGAAGAGCTCCAAGATGGCTAAGTGTGGGACTAGTGTTAGAAAATAAAAAAAGGCAGAAATATTTTCTTATGTTGACAATTACTTGTGATATTATTGTATTCTTTTAAACTTTGTTTATGTTCTTCTTTTATTTTATTCTCATCAAGAAATCATCAAATTAAAAAACATGAAGATCAATGACACCAGATATAGGCACTCAGCCAAGGCTAAAGCCCCTTTGAAGGGGAAAACCCAATCAAACTTTTCCACTAGTAGATTCAAATCAAATTGATATAATCCAAGACCTTAGACCAAACCAAAATACCTTCCTCACTTGACCAAGTCAGCCTTCCAGAGTGATTATCCAAACTTCAGTAGTTTCTTCTCATCAAACAACTTCAACCCAGCTTCAACATAGAACTTTGGCCTTCCAGCTTCTATAATTTCGGCCCTACTATAGATATGAGATTTCGGCCCTCCTGCAACTACCCAGAAACTCGCATGTGTGGCAGAAAAGAGATATTTTCGACTTCTTTTGGCTTGACAAGTGTCTCCTTCTTCTCTAAGGTTTTATCCTTCACTTTAGGTATTTCACTCTCCTTTTCTCCTTTAGCAACTGCAGATAAAATTTGCTTAACTTGTGCTCCAAATGAGGTTGAGTTTCTTCCTATATGTAGTGGTTTGAGGCTCCTATTGAGGCCAACTTGTCTTCTTTGGACCAACTTGGTGGAGGAGGTATATTTGACTCACATCAAAATTAATTTTCTTTCTTGACCAATAAGTCCCAAGAAGGGTTTATTACATGATGACATGGACTAAGAATTATGACATAAATCCTAGAAGCCTAGAATGGAGGCTTTGACCTAAAAATAAAATAATAAAGCATGACACCCATGCTTAATAAATAATTTTCTTTTATAATAAAATTTATTTTACATCATGACTCAAATACAATTATAAAGACCGACACTAGTTACATTCTTCAAAAATCAGTAGAGTAAGAGAGGGAAAAACATCCAAATGAGACTCAAAACACCAATTAGACACATGATGCCATTCAACAAGCCATAAGAATGCATAAGACTCATGAACATGAATAACACCTTGAAAAGACAACAAATCAACACTTATTTCTAAGTATGATAGTTGAGACAACACAATGCAACATTTAGAATATAAATTGCGACACAAGTATCGACTATGACCAAAAAGTGTGTTGAGACATAGGAATGTGTCTAGCACATATTCTTATGATATGTAGGACCATCTAATTCAGAAGAGTGCACTAGAGATGCCTCTAGTGATGTACAAAGGTGCAACACATACATGAGTTGAAACAATTAGAAGTGACACATGCAACAGTAAGAAAACGTGAAAACAACACTTGCAAAAGCTACAGAAATTGAAGGCGACACATGCCAGAGAAAAGATAACATGAAAATTCCATTTGTTAAAGTGAATGCAGGAAAAAATGCCAACTACAAAAGTGAAAGTGACACTTATGAAAGGAAAGGTGCACAACAGACGAAAGTTGAGAAAACTCACTAGAAAAGAAGTACTATTGCAACCAAAGTGAGGGAGATTGTCAATAGGAAGTGCACACTGACTATTGACATAAGTTATGTAGTGCTTTTTACTTAAGGCTTTCTTTCAAGGGTTTCGAAAGGCCTAGCTAAGCTTTCATAAGGAATATGCGCTCATGCATTTATCAAGAACCAAGCATTGAGAGAAAGTGACTTTGACACTTAGAATCCAAGAAGAAGACTTAAACAACTTTAAAAAACATCAATCGACCATGGAGTGACTATGGAATTACATATCTTAAGATCCTCAGTAGGCTCCAAAATTAAAATGTAAGAAAAAATTTTGAGGTGTTTTTTCGCAGTAACAACACATACCATTGACGGTCCTAGACCCACCAACATGTCAAGGGTATCTCCCTAGTAATAAGTCCCAATTAGACCTCAAATTGTTTGGTGTGGGAGTCCTAATAGTGGGTCATAAGGTAATGCCTTGACTACGATGTTGTACAGAGGCAAGTAAGATAACTCTTTCAGTAGCAAGGGTGTGACTAATGTAGTGAGTCAAGGAAGGGGTATGAGAGGTTCCAACACTTTGAAATGGGAAGGAGGTGAAGGTGATTTCAAGGTTGAAGGGATCAGTCCCAACTCATCTAGGAACACAAAATACAAAGGACATGCACAGCTTATGGCAGAGCAGTCCACTCGGATGTGGCAGTCACATCATACAAGGTAAGATAATACGGATAGCACTCACGGAACAGTTCGAGTCGAGTGCGATGACTGTTATAGCAAGGTTCAAGTGAAAGGTCTATCTGATGTCCGGTAGAGCAATTAACACAGATGGTGACAACATTAACAACATATGTAACACATTAACAACAAGATTCATATAATTTCACGTGAATCGGTTCATACACAAGTATGTAAGTTAAACAACATATATCATTAAAGCAGCCAAAACAATCCAACTACAATAACAACATATGCATGAAATGTGTTGGATTTTATTACATAAAGAAGTGTAAGTCACAATCATACAATACATCCATGTAAACCTGATAGCCCCAACAGTGGAATGTTACAACCACAACTGCCTGCTCCTCCAAAGAGATGTACTAGCTCTATGCAATGGAGAAGCCAAGGCGCATTACAATACTGTCCAAGCCTTCTTCAATATAGTCTTAGTAGAAGCTTCACAGACCAAAAGCCCATACAATGAGTTATGAGGGACTATTTTGTTGGACACCTAATCCTAAATGGGTTAGTGTGGTAGTTGAATAGACAAAGTAGTCCAAGAGACCTTGGGATGTGGAACCCAACGGTCACATAATGTACTATAAATGTATATCATTTGTCAATAAAAAAATTGCACTCTCATGTTTGATCTTTCATATTCTTTCTGCCATGTGTGTGTCTAACATGGTATCAGAGCCATGATGTGTGGCCTGTGTAGTTTTCTTCCTCACGGTTTATCCCTTAGTTAAAAAAAAAAAATGACATGTTGTTATTCCCTGAGCAACTGGTCTGAGCTGCCTTGAATAGTGCTGGCCTAGTCTTCATTACCTGACCATTTATTTTATTAGATGAGTGCATCAGATCTGCAACTAGGCATTGTATTCCTACCTGCGGCCTATCAAAGTCTGCGCACTGGTATAACAGCGCTGCAATTTACCATTATTCCCTGACAAAACTGTGAATTTAGACTTTTGGGCTTCCATATACGCAACTGGCCTCCATACGCTAACGCCACTGGTCTCATAGACATTTTAGATTCTCTTGTAACTCCTATTTTCTACCCATATTATAGCACTGACACCTCCCTGACCTGGTAGCAGTGTTCTCTGCGTTTTTCTAAACGTTGTATATATGTTGGATCTGTAATCTGACATTGGATTTACGTTTGGAAGGTGAAACGGTTGTCAAATTGTGAACGACTTTGAAGCTCACCCCACACCAGTTGCCGTGTTCTTTACCCAGAATAATGCATTCAATTTGACATGATATCGATACCTGCACCCATGTCAACCGTGTGGCATTGCGTGCATTTAGTTTTGAAGATTTTCTCCGGCCTTACCGTCGCCTGGAGGAGCCTCCGAGAAGGTCGCCATTGATTAATATCATTGATACTCGGCGTTACTGTCAGCAATGGTATCCTCCTCCTCTCTGTCAGCGCCGTGTCGTGCTCGTTCTGCGACTGCAGTTCAAATCACATCAAAGAAGTGCAACGTCCCTAATGCCTCGGCATAGTATCAGCGCAGGGTCGATTTTCTCTCCTGCTGCCATTCATTGAAATTGAGTGGAAGCTGGATTTGAATGCTAACAAACCGGAGGAACGAGATTTCAGAGCCTCTTTTCATATCAGATTTCAGAGCCTCTTTTCATATCAGATTGCAATGAAATTGTGTGGCTGTGGGGTCGACGTATGCCAGTGTCATCTACAACAACCAAGGGCAAAGTTTTGTGTGAACTTGTTTATGAATTGATGTAATCTATGAATTGATTGAGTTAGTTGAGATTGCTCTACTAAGGCTGCCGACAAATGAAACAATATAAGTTTTGAATGCAAAGCTATTATAGATGCTACCCATGAATCTATCGATAATGCCGGAGAGATAGAGTATTGTTTCTTTTCCATATAGCACGAGCCTTGTGGTACAGATGGCCCCGTCCTCGGAGACCCCTGTACTTCTTTCCTTCTGATGTAAGTCCACGAAGCTCCCTGTGCTTGTGAACTGCATTACAGATCCAGTTGATTCGAGGATCATTTCGTATTACCTTGTGTGCCTCGTCAACCAATATCACTTCATAATACTTGTAGGTGGAGTCCTGATTGATCCAGTAAGAGTTCAAAACTCTCAATCCTCCCAGATTTCATCCGGGTCTCTCTTCTGCTAATACTGCCTTGCTGTAAAACGAAATCCAGCGAAGTTCAGAGGCCCAGAGGCAGTCCTCACAATCATTGCAATTCAAAGTTTACATTAATTGGATAGTGTTGCGTATGAAGAGGTCACTTATGTTCTCATCGTATACTGAACGCAGCTCTTATGCGTGTTTAAATGCCACTTCACTCTGCGTCCATATGTCCATCGCCACTAGCTTCTTCCGCTCCAGCGTTTGGCACCTCTTCTCCAGCGTTTGGCACCTGCTTTTGGTTCAACTAGCACACCTGCATTTGGATCTACTTCAACACTTGCCTTTGGTCAGACAATTGCCTTTGGTCAAGCATCTGCTACATCTACACCAGCTACATCGTCTTCCATTCCTGTTGGTAATAAACCACCTGGATTTGGCGGTAGCACATTTGTATCTTCACCAGGTTCTGCATTTAATTCACCATTTGGAGCGACCTCCTCATCCACCCCTTTTGGGACAGCTTCTTCAGGTCCATGTCTTTCTGGATCTTCAACAACATCAGCCTTTAGAGTGGAACCCATGCAGGAATCTGTTCATAAAAAAAAAAAAAATGTCATATGGACCCAATCCTTTACTTGGAAGATTAGTTGGTATCACCAAAATAACAAATTCAGAAGCAAGCTTCTCTATTTCTGTGTTTTGTTCTTCTAGTTGAATTTCCAACAGATATTTTGGTTATCAAGGTGCGGTGAGGCGATTTTGTTGATTTCTGCATGGAAATTTAAAAGCTTTAACTGAACCTGTGGATTGTATGTGAGAATTGACAGAAACCCAGAGCAAGAGATGATGGACAGAGTTTGAGGCCATTCTTGTGATATCGCAGCGTTAACCATATGTTGTCTCAATTATTGGTATTAGTCCTAGTTTAACGTTGTCTCTAGTCATTGATATTAGTCATACTTTTACGTTGTCTCCATTCATTAATATACCATTGTTTTCTATTTGTTTCCATTGTATAACATTGCGCTACTTTTAACGATGTCCTCGCACTCATACCTCCATATGCATTAACCATACGCTGTCCATATACCACCGTTGTCCATTTAAGTAACGCTGTCTCATGTGACTCTAAGTAAAGGGTCTCTCACATTATGGTGTGTTTTTAATTATGGTTGCTCCCATACGCCATTAACGAGGAGAAACAAAAAGGATTTCTTATTTCTAGTTGGCAGCTTGAGCTTGGAAACAAGAGCTTACTTAATTTAGGCTATACGGTTGATGAACTTTTCTAACAGAGGCTACACAAATTTTGGAGCTCTACAAGTCGGATTTCTGGTTTGGTACGAAAGTAGGAGACGTGGTCATTTATTGATTTGATTGTTTGAATAATGGAGAAAATTCATGGATTATTGGAGTTTTTAAGCACTCTAATATTATCTACTGATGGAAGCACAGTTAAAGTCAGCAAAGACACTCTCAAAGATATTCAAACATCTTTACAACATGCACAAGAAAACATTGATTTTTTGCAGCTTGAATCACAGCTACAGTAAGAAGAGCTACACCAAAATAGACATCATTCTGAACCTATTTTTGTTCAGAACATTGAGACAACCACCCGTCAGTAGCAAGTCAATAATGTAACTGTTCATTCAAATAAAGCAGCAGTTGTACATGCAGATGCAGAAACTCAGTCTGCACTTCCCAGCCCATCATCAGACCTTTGGAACAACTTGTCCACAACAAGCACAGAACTGGTCTTGGATATGACAAGGACTTTCCCTTTCATATTCCAGACTACTCAAAGCCCATTCAGTTTCAGAGTGCTGGATTTATTCATGACAGTTCACCTGCTCCTCATGACAGTTCACCTCTAGCTGTTCCAGATTCTACTCCTCTTCCACTGCAACATCAACAACAACAGATTGTGAAATGCGAACATTGTGACCGAGTTGGCCATCTGAAAGATCACTGTTTTGATCTTCATCCATGTAAGCACTGTCATAAAACCAACCATTCTTCACACAGATGCTTCAGAAACAAACGTCCTGCAAGAACAAAGATTCATCTTGGATGGATCGCTTCTTGGCAATGGGCATCAACAGCCAAGAAGATATTCCAAACACATGTCAGAACTTGTTCTAGAGTATTGAATAGTCTTGCAGTTGATTTTTCTCCATCATCTCACCTTGTATCTGACAGGGGGGGAAATGATGGTCATCTACAAGCTTCAAAGTCACATCAAGCGAGCCTGAGCCACAAACTGCCACACCAGTTTCAGAGTTGTAGCCAGAGACAAAGATGCCCGTGAACATGCCTTCAGTTGGAAATCTGGGACACTTCCTCTAGCAGAAGACTTCAGCTTCTTGCCAGTTTTGGAAGAATTCCAGGAACAAAATTGAGAACACTTCCTCTAGCATAAGATTCTAGCTTCTTGCCAGTTTTGGAAGAGTTCCAGGAATTGCATTAAGCATTCCAGAGTTGTTGGTCATCCTTAAACCATCACAGGTTGAGACTTCCCTTTTTAGGTTGAAGTTCTCCCTTTTATGCGGGTGAGACCTCCCTTTATTGGTTGAAGGTTTCCCTCTTTAAAACAATAGGAGCACTTCCTCTAGCAGAAGACTTCAGCTTCTTGCCAGTTTTGGAAGAGTTCCGGGAACTGCACTGAGCGTTCCAGTGTTGGTGGTCATCCTTAAACCACTGCCCTTTATACCAACATTTCATAGAGCACATTCAGCCTAGTGCTGCCATGCATTTTTTGCACATTTTGTATTACAACTCTCTTCTTGGATTCATACATAACCCTTCGGATTAAGGGGGGAATGTTGGACACCTAATCCTAAATGGGATAGTGTGGTAGCTGAATAGACAAAGTAGTCCAAGAGACCTTGGGATGTGGAACCCAATGGTCACATAATGTACTATAAATGTATATCATTTGTCAATAAAAAAATTGCACTCTCATGTTTGATCTTTCATATTCTTTCTGCCATGTGTGTGTCTAACATATTTATAGAAAAGGGTGGGGTGACCCTTGACATTCCCCTTTGTGATAGTTCAACTACCCTCATGACTCTTCACCTACTCTATGACTGTTACATCCAACTGTTGACACTTGACTTACACTAGACATGACTCAACATTACAATGCACATGTACTTATGTGAGACAAAATGGCTTGAGCAAGCCTTGCAAGACATCACTGACACTCGGTTTGCTGTGGTGAAACCAACTCTTTGACATGCTTGTGATGGTGAAGCTGGTGAGCTGATGCCAAGCTTGGTCATTCGTGATGGTGTGCATGCACCTCATGGTGACATCTTGTTGGAGCAAACTCTTTCTTCTGTTGAAACCGGTGCATTGGTTTGGCCCCCTTCATCCAACATGAACCTCATAGTGACATCTTGTTGGAGCAAGCTCTTTCTTCTGTTGAAACCGGTGCATTGGTTTGGCCCCCTTCATCCAACTCGTCTGCTAACATGTGCATGGTCTTCTTGGGTACAACTGAACTGGCAGCACACTGATGATAGTGTCCACATTGATCTTCAAGTGTGTGCTGGTGGTCATGCACATCAACTTGCCGAAGTAGCCGTTCGGCTCCTGTTGGAATTGCTTCTTGTCTTCGCCTTGGTGAGTGTGTTGAATGGGTTTGATTGCATGTGTCCGCACAATGACATGCATGCTATTGAATCCCTTGCATGTGATCAACCACATTTCCCACCATGTCTGCTCCGTGTTAGCTGCTGGGATGGATCTTTAACTTGTCTAGGCACAGTTTCATCCATGAGTGTACATTGTGCCCACTGTTGTTCCTAATCCTACACAACTCATTCATCTATCTGTGCAGCTTCATGTTCTTCCTGAGTTGCTACTTCAACACATGCAACTCCTTCTTTGTTACATCTTTTGCCTTCGCGTGATCGTCATGTCGCGCCATCACTCCACAGCCGGAGTCTCCAAAGTTGCTTTCATCATCAATGCACCTACTTGAGCTTACAACCTTGATCCACCTTCGTGTTGTCAACAACCATCCTTTTGCATTTGTTGCATTTGGTATGCTGTCTTCAACTGTTGTTCATGATGCTGCTCGCTATGATGTTGTTTCTATCATATCTTGATGTCCTTGTCTACGAACAACTTGATGTCTTCATGGGTAGGCAATTCCATAGACACTTGATCGACTGCATCCCCAAGTGTGCTTTGAACGATGTCTTCATCTCTACTCTCCTAGAAACCATTGTACCTGAACTTCTGAGAGGTAGATGAACACCTGCGATACCTGAAGACATGGCAACATTCATGGCAAGCAATCTGTTAGTCGAAAACCAAAATGGACATGAGAACTAACTTCTAACATACCTGGATGAATGATCATGAAGGTTGTGTAATTTTGGCAAAGAATTCAGGAGACCGACTGCCAAGACTGCACAAGGGACAATCTAGGATGCTGGGAGACTGACTGACTGCTAGAACTGCGGAATGCACAGTCTAGTTTGGCCGCTGACTACTAGAATTGTGCAATGCGCAATTCTAGCTGGGAATGACTGTTGGCCTAGGGACAAATTTGCGCAATTTCTTGGGCGAAGCAGCCACTATCCTCCAGAAATGCACAAAATAGTCCTGGAGGCCAGTGTTGTGTAGGAATGTGAAAATCTGGAGAGGAAGGTGAGCCTTCCTTTCCTAGATTACGCAATGCAGCCTCGGTGAAGGCATAGCTCAGGCCAAGGTTAGCTTGAATCACCGACGGGCAACTGAAAGAAAGTAAGTCAGTGAATGCATGGCAACACTAAGTGATAATAGAAGTGATTAAAGTTGCATGAAAAGCATGAACGAAATATTCAGAAAAAATATCAACATGCATGTGGGTGAGGTAGTTCGCTGGTTGGGCAAACATTTGTGAAAAACAGTTTCATGCATGCAACAGTAGTGAGATAGCAATGAAAACTAAAATAGAGTTAGGACAAGCTAACATACATGTAAATGACAACAAGCATTCAAACAAATCAATCAGAAAATACTCCCACAAGTGAAAACACAAAAAGCGACAGAAATGTAGCACACAACATGGGAAGCGGGCTTACCCCAAAGCAGCTAAGCTGAATGTGTCCACTGCTCCTAAATGCGATGTGGGATGTCAGAGTTGTAAGTTTGATGTGAGGAATGAGCTCTGCAGCATCTAGTTGATGATTTTTGATAACATCGAGGTTGTGACACGTATTCCATTAATCTAGGGGAAGCGACACTTGGTGGGATGTTTTGGAATTGCTCCTTGCATGTAACATCCAACTGCTAAACATAGATCCCTGAAACAGGGGATGTCTTTGCATGCCACCTTGGGAGAAATATCCCATGTATGCAAGTATGTTTTGCTTAGTCCCGGAGGGAACCGGTCAACTTAGCTGCATATGTGAGAGACTGCTTGACTGCTGGAGAAAAATGTACATTTCTGGCTAGAAGCTGGGCTAGCTGCCCAAGAGATTTGCGCAATTTCTGGGTAGAGTAGCTGACTGCTAATTTGTGGTGCAGGTAAATTTTCAGTGCAAACACAAACAATTCCTCTAGCCCGAGAGAGTGGGTCTATCCACAAACAAACAATCTATGGTAAATCTTCTTAAGCTAGAATCAAATAAGAGGGCCTACCTCTTAGAACGCTATTCCACTTGGTGATGATCCTACTTGCTTGCTCTAGCTACTTTCTATTTTCTTCCTTCGAATACCTGAAACAAGCAAGCAAACAACAACAAAAAATGTGATAGCATACCAATTGCATTCAGCCTACTTAACAGGTCAAGGAACATTAAGCCATCAAATGTAAGATAACACTTCAATGTAGGAAATCAATCAATAGTTGTATTCATATAAGTTCAGAAAGAGATTACAATCAATGCCTTAATGTTGCTGGTCTCCTCTGATGTATCCAAGTTCTCGTACTTCTGCTAGCATCTCATGGATAGCCCCAACAATGGAAGTTTTAAGGCCTCTTCCCTTTAGTCTCAAACCAAACCAAACACACTATTCTCCCTCAAACATAAACTAGAGAGCTACAAGCTATAGATGTCTTTCTAATTATTCAAGCTCCAAAAATACCAAGACTGAAATTAGTGAAGCTTGTAAAAGGAGGGGTTTATATAGCTTGGATAGAGGGGAGATGGTTCCTCTTATCATGGGGGAAGGCTTTATCACTTGGGTTGATTCCATCCTAATAGGGGAAAGGATCCCAAACTGACTTCCTCAGCTCCATCCAGCCCAACCATTTACCAGACTTCTGTTACGAAGCTTATAGACTTGGAAGCTTCGACTCCATATTTAAAAACTTGCGAAAAGAGGATCGACACGAATGAGAAAAGGCTCAGTAGCACCGTACGACACTAGTCCTGTTTTAATATCTACAAATCGACGCAAGGAGGAAACTAGTCATTAGTGTTGGTCTTGTAAATTGGAGTAAAAGGAAGATTCTTGGGAAATGATGCAAAGGGAAATTATTCTGCTCATGAAGAGGGACATACTGGGAGTTTCTTCATGATGGGAAAGCATGTAGGGTTCACTGTAGAGATCCTCTAGGATCATGGATGGGGAGTACAGGGACAGTGGAAAAATGTTGTGTAATAGCTGCCCAAATTTGTGCAAATCCCGTGCTGAACAACCTGCTACTGGGAAAATTTGTGCAAATCCTACTGGGAGGGTTGGATGGCAGGATTGCGCAATACTGGAGCCCAGCAGGTTGTCAGAGACGATTGCGAAATTCTTCGAGGGAAGGTTGGTTTCCCTCCAGAAATGCCCAATTTTCAAGGGGAAGCCACTCAACTTGTAGCTGGGCCAAGTCCAGGTGAGCAGCCTGTGATGGGAATGGATCAACTATGATCGACAGGCTACCTTTGTGCGAGGAAAATACTGAAGCTTGAGTACTTGACGAAGCAAGACAAATTGTTGTGTAAGGTTGGTAGGGAGACTCCAAAACAGCTAAGGAAAAATTTTAGAGGATGGTCGTAGCCGCTCCAACACTTGGCGACACACTGGTATAACTCCAGCTCTCTGAATGGACCTTGTCCATGAAAAGCAAGTGTAAAACCTTCGGAACTATTGTTCAACTCTCAGCTCATCTTGGCTTCATACTAGTTTGATTCTAAGATGTAGCATCTACCAGACTCTTGGTCGATTGACACACATTCCAAGCCGAGGCAGCACAGTTGTTTCGATTGGGGTTGAGGGTTATATAGGTGCACAAGTAGTATAGTCGTCAGAGTCTTAGTTTCATCTCTGGTGTTGCTCCATTGCCAGTAGGTAAGGGTTGTGCTCCGATAGAGTCACATAGGAACACAAGCATGGCTCTACTGCTAGCGAGCTTGGTCAGTACCTCGATGAAGTTACTTGCTTCACCTCCTTGCGTAGGAAGCCTTTCTCTTCTTTCGCCTTATTCATTTTCATTTTGATTTTTTTTTTGACTTTTCATTTTTTTCATTTTCACTATGCATAACACTTATTCATTTTAGAGGCAGAAGAGGGATCCCGATTTATTGAGAGAAAAATAGGTTGTTCCAACAGAGAAGTAGTTTATTATATCTCTGATGTGCCTGTTAAGGTTTCCCCCCTGACCTTACTCTACTTTACTGAGCTGACAAGGGTTAACTCAAAAACAATCGACTAGAGAAGGTGACACTAGTTAGCGTGCAAGCGTTGTATTTACACCAAGGTTCTCTTCTAATAATACATATTTTCATACGACGTATCACGAAATAAAAGTAACAAGCTCATCATACAGAGGCAAGATGATAGATAACCAATTAGTGATAGTTGTACAAGCCCTCTTATACTTTACCCAGCTCACTTCAAGAGTCATACATGGTTTCATGCAAAACTAACCTATGAATGAAACAAGTGAACGAACAAACAATCAACAAAGCAAAGCAAGAGCAGAAGCAAAAAGGAATATAAATTTTATATATTTATTAATTAAACAAACAAGCATGCAAGCAAACAACTGAAAGAAAACACTACTCCTACTCCTCCACTAATGGTACATGGGCCTGATCACGTGAAGTGATACTTCCAATGTAGCCACCGGCGCATTGGTAGACCCATGTTAGTGAAGGCTTGGTCTGCGAGCAACTCAGTTTTGCGAACCAACAAGCAAGAAATATATAACAATGAAGAAAACCACACTTCGTGATTCAAAGTGCCCATGGGACATAAGTGAGTGCATGTGCATGATGGGCAGTCTGCAGACTTATCATAGTGTTATGTGGCACTATGTGCAACTTTGAAGCATAAGCACACTCTTGATTGTGACATGCAAGCAAACAAAAGAAACAAAGATAACTTGCGTCGCGCACAAGTGCTTGCAATGTAAGAATCCTCCAATGCATGAGAAATGGGATCATGTAGTTCGAGTGGAGGAAGTAAAATCTGAGTGTTGGATTGATCTTGAGTGCATACAGATGAGTGTTGAGGAGCCTTGAGTGTTTGAACAATTTCCTGATCAGAGGTGAAACCAACTTCAAGACAACGAGGGCCTAACATAACCATCAGCTCGAGCTGAAGTGCCTTGACGGTCTATGGGGTTTTGACTTCATTGGTAGATGGATCTTCGTAGACCAGTGGTTTAGACAAATTACCAATGAGTGAATCAACATTGTGATTGATGATGAGGTGAAGAGATCACGACAACCAAGATCAGAAAATTCGGGATGTTGGTCGCATGGTTGGATGAATCACACAGAGGGGTAGATGAAAAGTGAACAAACTCATCCTCTGTGTTTCCAGAAAATACATATGGAGGATCAAGTGGATTTTCAACGAGTAACTTATCCTCTCCATTGTCAAATGATGGACTAACATCCAGTGAGTCTTGCGAGTGATCAATGGGTGCATTCGTGGATGAAGATACACATGAAAAATCATGGATGGCAGGTTCACCAGAGAGGTTAGGAAAGAACAGAGGGGACTCACACATAAGGGAGTCATCCTTCTTTGAGTGTTGATGTTAAAGCTCCCACTCATACTCTTCATGAATGACAATGCATGTTGGTTGTGCAACAACAATTCCGTTAGTGGGTTGTTCCTCTTTCACAACAAGTGGAGAGTCTAGAATGGATGAACACAAGACATCATAATTCGGAGGAACACCTAAGTGCGAAGATGGAGGTTGAAGAAAAGAATGCATATGAGAACTCGAAGGATTCACAACCAAATCTATGCGAAAATCGAGTGGAGTGACGTTGGGAGAGTGTGAAGGATGAATAGGTGTGTGAGCATGATCCTCAACATCACTGGGCAGTGGTGGAGCTGCTGAATGAGAGGGAGGTAGACAGTCAGTTGAGACAATGCCTGCTCCCACATGAGATTGCGCAGTTCCATCAATGAAGAATGTTGAGTGATGCTTGATATCAAGCTTCCTCTTGGGACAGGCAGATTTCTTAAGGAAATACTCGAACCAGTCCCAAAGGTAAGCAAATTTCATCTATCTCTTCGGAGCTTGAAATTTCAAGTCATGGAAGCGATGCAAAAAATCAATAATGGATTCATGCGGAGCCCTCCGTTGCTGTAACAATTTCCGGTCAAGATAGTCTGGATCAAAATGATAGAACGTGTCTTCAATGAGATCACATAAGTGCTCAAATGAGTGCACGGTGTCAGCCAATAGGCCAAGCTCCCAACGAAATGGAGATTCGCGAAGTGTGTATACAAGCAGCAAACTGGCCTGTTCGTCAGAAAACTCATCTTCCTCATAAATCATGAAAATAAAGCTATATAAGTGCTCAGGCTAGACCAATTCGCCTTCACCATCATAGGTGTGAGTGGAAAAGAGATTGAAAAGCTTCCTTGAGATGGAGACATCTTCACGATTCGAAAAACACTTCGAGGGAAGAAGAGTGCAAGAGTCCATGAAAGATATGAAAATGTTCAAAACTGGATGAGAGGGGACATCTTGTCATCAGGTCGTCCTTCTAGTGCTAGAAATGTTGACAGTGTTGGACCTGCCAACATGTCAAGGGGATCTACCTGGTAAGAAGTCCCAATTAGACCTCAGACTGTTTGGTGTAGGAGTCCCAGCAGTGGGTCGTAAGGTAATGCCTTGACTGCGATGTCGCACAGAGGCAAGTAAGGTAACTCTGTCAGTAGCAAGGGTGCGACTGATGCAATGAGTCAAGGAAGGGGTATGAGAGGTTCCAACACTTTGAAAGGGGAAGGAGGTGAAGGTGAGTTCTAGGTTGAAGGGATCAGTCCCAACTCGGCTAGGAACACACAACACAAAGAACATGCACAACTTCTGGTGGAGCAGTCCACTCGGATGCGATAGTCACATCATACAAGGTAAGATAATACATGCAACACTCACAGATCAGTCCGAGACGAGTGCGACTGTTGTTATAGCAAGGTTTAAGTGAAAGGTCTATCTGATGTCCGACAGAGCAGTCGACATGGATGGTGACAACATTAACAACATATGAAACACATTAACAACAAGATTCATATAATTGCATGTGAATCAATTCATACACAAGTATGTAATTTAAACAACATATATCATTAAAGCAATCAGAGCATTCCAACTGCAATAACAACATATGCATGAAAATGTGTTGGATCTTATTACATAAAGAAGTGTAAGTCACAATCATACAATACATCCATGTAAACCTACTAGCCCCAACAGTGGAATGTTACAGCCACATCTGCCTACTCCTCCAAAGAGATGTACTAGCTCTGTGCAGTGGAGAAGCCAAGGCGCATTACAATACTGTCCAAGCCTTCTTCAAGATAGTCTTAGTAGAAGCTTTTCTAACCAAAAGCCCATACAATGAGTTATGAGGGACTATTTATAGCAAAGGGTGGGGTGACCCTTGAAATTCCCCTTTGTGACAATTCAACTACCCTCATGACTCTTCACCTACTCTATGACTGTTACATCCAACTGTTGACACTTGCCATACACTTGACATGACTCAACATTACAGTACACATGTACTCATGTGAGACAACATGGCTTGAGAAATCCTTTCAAGACATCACTGGCACACGGTCCGCTGCGATGAGACCAACTCTTTAACATGCTTGTGATGGTGAAGCTGGTGAGTTGATGCCAAGCTTGGTCGTTCGTGATGGTGTGCATGCACCGCATGGTGACATCTTGCTGAAGCAAACTCTTGCTTCCGTTGCAACCGGTGCATTGGTTCAGCCCCCTTCATCCAACTCATCTGCTAACATGCGCATGGTCTTCTTGGGTGCAGCTGAACCGAAAACACACTGATGCATAGTGTCTGTGTTGATCTTCTAGTGTGTGCAGGTGGTCATGCACATCAACTTGTCGAAGTACCCATTTGATCTAGTCAGACTTGCTTCTTGTCTTCACCTTGGTGAGTGTGTTGAATGGGTTAGATTGCATGCGTGCACACAATGACATGCATGCTGCTAAATCCCTTGCATGCGATCAAAAAAACTGCCCACCATGTCTGCTCCGTGTTAGCTATTGTGATGGATATTTAGCTTGTCTGGGCATAGTTTCATCCATGGGTGCAAGTTGTGCCCACTGTTGTTCTTGAACCTGCTACAACTCATTCGTTTATCTGCGCAACTTCATGTTCTTCCTAAGTTGCTACTTTAGCACATGAAACTCCTTCTTTGTTACATCTTTTTCCTTCGCGTGATCATCATGTCACGTCGTCACTCCATAGGTAGAGTCTCCAAAGTTGCTTTCATCATCAATGGACCTACTTGAGCTTGCAACCTTGTTCCGCCTCCATGTTTTCTACAACCCTCCTTTTGCATTCGTTGCATTTGGTATGCTATCTTCAGCCGTTGTTCATCATGCTGCTCACTGTGATGTTGCTACTGTCATATCTTGATGTCCTTGTCTACAAATAACTTGATGTCTTCGTGGGTAGGAAAGTCCATAGAAACTTGATCGACTGCATCCCCAAGTGTGCTTTGAACGGTGTCTTCATCTCTACTCTCCTAGAACCATTGTACCTGGACTGTTGAGAGGCAGATGAACACCTGCGATACCTGAAGACATGGCAACACTCATGGCAAGCAATCTGTTAATCGAAAACCAAAATGGACATGAGAATTGGCTTCCAACATACATGGGTGAATGATCATGAAGGTTGAGCAATTTCGGCTAGGAGGTCGGGAGACCGACTGCTAAGATTGCACAAGGCACAGTCTGGGCCATTGGGAGACTCACTGACTGCTGGAACTGCACAATGCACAGTTCAGTCTGGCTGTTGACTACTGGGATTGCGCAATGCACAATTCCAGCTAGGAAGGACTGCTGACTTAGGGATAAATTTGCGCAATTTCTTGGGCGAAGCAGCCATTATCCTCCAAAAATGCGCAAACTAGTCTTGGAGGCTAGTGTTGGGTAGGAATGTGAAAATCTGTAGAGGAAGGTGTGCCTTCCTTTCCCAGAGTGCGCAATCCAGCCTCGGTGAAGGCAGAGCCCGAGCCAAGGTTGGCCCGACTCGTTGACGGGCAACTGAAAGCAAGTAAGTTAGTGAATGCATGGCAACACTAAATGATAACAGAAGTGATTAACATTGCATTCAAAACATGAATGAAATATTAAGCAAACAGATCAACATGCATGTGGGTGAGGCAGTTCTCAAGTTGGGTGAACATCCATGAAAAATAATTTCATGCATGCGACAATAGTGAGATAGCAACGAAAACTGAAACAGAGCTAGGACAAGCTAGTATACATGTAAACAACAGCAAGCGTTCAAAGAAATCAAGTACTCCCACAAGTGAAAACTCAAAAAGCGACAGAAATGCAGCACAAGGCATGGGAAGTGAGCTTACCCCAAAACAACATAGATGAATGTGTCAATTGATCCTAGATGTGATGTGGGATGTCTGAGCTGCAAGGTTGATGTGGGGAATGAGCTTTGTAGTGTTCGGTTGATGAGTTTTGATAACATCAAGGTTGTGACGCGTATGCCACGAATCTAGGGGAAGTGACCCTTGGTGGGAGGTTTCAGAATTGCTCCTTGCATGTAACCTCCAATTGCTAAACATAGATCCCTGAAACAAGGGATGCCTTTGGATGCTACCTTGGGAGAAATAAGCCATGCATGCAATTTTTTTTTTCTCAGTCCCGGAGGGAACCAGTCAACTCAACTACATATGCAAGAGACTGCTCAACTGCTGGAGAAAAATGTGCATTTCTGGCTGGGAGATGGGCTGGTTTCTTAGGAGATTTGCACAATTTCTGGGTAGAGCAGCTGATTGCTGCCCAAATTTGTGCAAATCCTGGGTTGAAAAACCTGTTGCTAAGAAAATTTGTGCAAATCTTGTTGGGAGGGTTGGTTGGCAGGATTGCACAATCATGGAGCCAGCAGGCTATCAGAGAGGATTGCACAATTCTTGGAGGGAAGGTTGGTTTCCCTCCAGAAATGTGCAATTTTCAAGGGGAAGCTACTCAGCCTGTAGCTCGACCAAGTTCGGGTGAGTAGCCTGTGAGGGGAATGGATCAATTGTGATCGACAGGCTACCTTTGTGTGAGGAAAAAACTGAAGCTTGAGTACTTGACAAAGCAAGACAAAGTGTTGTGTAAGGTTGGTAATGAGGCTCCAAAACAGGTTAAGTAAAAATTTTGGAGGGTGGTTGTAGCCACTACAACACATACATATCCTTATATTTATTCAAATTTCCAACCTAGGAAAGTAAATGATCTTGCAAACCATCAACAATAATTTCCTTTTCTTTTAACTCACCTTTCTTATACTTATTCTTGGCAGCATCGAGAGCATTTTTAAGAGGATCAGGAATTTTTCCTTGAATTTATTCCTAGAAATCATTGTCATCAGAAATAATTTCCAACATGATCTTTCAAGCAGAAAAATTTAATGAGTCGCCCAACTTCTCATTTTCCTTGAAGTAAGAGGTAGACATCTTGACTTGATTAGTAGGCTCCTTCAGCTTTTCTGAAGATGCTTATTTCAACTCTTTTCTCCTTTGTGCTTGTCCTTCACCTTAGCTCTGATACCATGTTAATTTTCCACTGCTTTATGCTATTTCAATTACTTTAGCTTAATTCACTTCTTCAATTAGAAATATTTTCAACAATAATTAATTCTTCCAATAAACAATAGTAATTGAAGATAGAACAATAAATGCAATGATAATAGGAGACAATCAACACATCAACAAGAGTCATAAATTTGGTCAAAGACCAGGGAAAAACCCCACAAGGGGGAAAATGCTTTGAAATTCTTCTTTTATTAGATTGTGTTCAAATGTTCAACAGAGAATACAATGATCCCAAGTCCATAAATAAGAATGAAAGTCGAATATTGACTTATCCAACAATAAAACCAACCAAACTGAAAAATATGAGACAATAATCAAATTTTGTCAAAGTCAATGGCAGTATAAGCAACAAATAGTCAACAGTTAAAATTCCTTCAAATGAAGTCAGTGAGTAGTAAAAAAGTGTGACTTGATCATCTAGTCAAAGTGCCACAAAAACAATCCCAAAATTATCCTCCAATCTCAATAAAATTCAAAGTCAAAGGCAGCTAAAACGCTAGTTGCAGGTCTAAAGTCAACCATAGTCAAAGTGCCTAGAAATTCTCAATTTGTGTGCCCAAAAATTTGATCCTCCAAAAAAATCCAAGCACCCAAGTCAAAATCAGTTAAACCATGCCCAATCTCTAAAACTCAACAAAAGTCAAATGCTAGTCAAAACATAATTCAACCTCCTATAATTTTCTTTTCTCTTTCTTGCATGTATGAAGAAGATCCATCCAATATTTTAGATGTATCAAACCCAAGCAGAGAGAGAAATGTGTTGTGATGAATGTCCAAATGAGGTTGAGGTGACCCTAATTTATAGGCATTGGAGGAGGGCTAATTATCCTCTAGGTCAACTTGATGAAATGTGAAATTGTGGGCTTCACTTTAAAAATACACTTTCCCTTAATCGAATTGAGTGCTTCAAGGGTCAAATTTGGTCCTCTCAGAAAGAGGAATCTAGTCATAAGAAGAGCTTTGGCGTAAATCACATATAGAAAGACCTTTGTCGACGCGTTTCGAGCCAACAAGTGTGGCTCAAATCACAATCATCAATTCAACATAAACATTGTCATCATATTTAGTATTCATGTTATTATGATATTCAATGTTCATTTTTCAAAAGTTTACAACATCATCATAAATTACATTTACATATCATCAAATTTTTCTACACCCATGTAATTAGGATCCACATCCTCCAGCTCTCTAGGAGTGGGAGCATTTCTTCCATGTCCACTTGAAGATACAACTATTGGTGCCTCCTCATCAAACAAAGTCATATGACATATGGCATTGAACATCATATCCAAGTTAGGCAACTCTGGTTCCACGTCCCATATTTTGGTGGGCCCAAATTTTTATTCGTCATGTTAATTTGGAAGCTCAATGAAAAATTCCAATCATTCGACTAGATTCCTCTTGTTGAATTGAGACTTCTGTGATCCATAACAGTTATAAGAAGAGCTTCGGTGTAAATCACATATAGAAAGACCTTTGTCGACACGTTTCGAACCAACAAGTGTGGTTCATCGTCATGACAAGTTATGTTAAAAACTTTAATAAAATAGTCTTAGGGTTCTTGTACCAGGGATCATGTCCCTTACATAGATCCCTGATTTGAGACACAACTAGGGCTTGGTGTCAAAAAATATGACCACCAATTTGTCCTTGAACAAGATACACTTGACCTATTTGTTTAAGGTGCACACTATAACACTTTCAATCCACGTACCTTGAACACATTTGACGGGTACTTTGCCTCCCCATTTATCCAGCCACACAATATTCCACTATCAACTCTCTTGGATTCTCTAAGATGAATTAACATAGGCTTATAGATACACCGACTAGCATTGATAAGGCTACTCCACTATCTCTGCTCTTAGAGACTTCAAGTATTCCCTCTTATCAGTGATTTACCAAACATGAAAATAGTCCCTTCGCTTATCCAAGGATCATTGTACATGAGGTCTTGATGTTTCCCACTTGTCAACGTCCTAACTGGTCTAGAATGATGCTCCTAGGGCACAACAAATATGCCCTCACACAGTCCATCAATTGATATATCTATGGATTCTCTCCACAACCCTCTTTTCATTAATTTGACAACTTCAAATCATTGATCTATGGCATCACATATCCTACCATCTTGAATACTCTTTTTCTAATCTAAGAGGCAATCCTTAGGGCACACAAATTTTCCCTCACAAAGTCCAATAACTTCCTCATCTAGGGCTCCTTATGTTAAAATATGAAACTATGGTCAAATTCCATTTTTATAGCTCATTTTATGGAGATGATGATTGCATTTAATTCCTATTTTCGAGAGGACCAAAATTGACCTAAATATCACTCAAAGCTGATAAGGGAAAGTGTACTTATGAAAAAAAGCCCACATATGCACATTTGGACAGGTTGGCCCTAACATGAAATTGGTCACCCTTGGAAACCTCTAAATACAACTGACCTCAAGATCATTTGGACATCACCAAGCTTCTTCCTCTTCTCTTCTTCATTGATTGGTTCACACAGGTATGAGGCTAGGACGACAAAAGAAGTTCGCAAAAGTCCAAAATTATAGGGTTTGAGGCTCACATATGTTTTAGGGTTTTTGTGTTACAGTCGTAAGCACATCACAGGGAAACTTTGACCAAAGTCTCTTGCTTGCAAGCACAAGGGTGCGACTGGAAGCCTTCATTCACTTGCACAACTCCTCCTGCATGCGACCATAAAGTTTGACTCATATTTGAGCGAAGATCGAAGTTGACCGTAGATAGGAAAAGTTGTCTCTGATATATTTTGATGTTGGAAACATATTTCTGAATGTTGTTGGGTTTTGTTTTTGGATGATATTCTATTGGGCTCATTGTACTCTCTGCTAAAATTTTTATGACAATCTAATATAAGAATAATTTCAAAGGGTTTTCCCCATAGTGGGTTTTCCCCTGGTCTTTGACCAAATCTGGTGTCTCTTGTTGATGTGTTGATTGTCTCCTTTGCCATTGCATTTATTGTTTTATATTCAATTATTGTTGATGATTGTAAAGAATAATTATTAATGAGAATATTTCTAATTGAAGTATTGAATTGGGCTAAAGTAATTGATTCAACATAGAACAAAAAAAATTAACATGGTATCATATATAAGGTGAAGGACAAGCCCAAAAGGAGACACGCATTATGTTGAGATTGCAACAAGATGATGGAGCTTAGTGAAAAGAGTTGCCTTCACTAAGTGGGCCCGCAGGCAAATTATGGCGCAAGTTTTATTTTTGATCCCAGCAGGGATGATCACAGTATGGGTGATCACAGTATGAGTGATCACAGTGTGGGTGACCAAGTGTGAGTGATCACAGTGTGAGTGATCAAAGTCTATTTTTAGACTGGCTGTCTAAAATAGAAAAGTCAAATATTATTGTCTCATAATAATATTTGGACTATAAACTTGATCTTATTCTCTTGGAGCACTTCAGGATGAGCTACGGATGTGGTACATGCAGATCCCAGAAGGAAATACGTGGTTACCTATGGGATGACTAATATTTGCATGCAGGACTTCAGTTAGAACTCAAGTGAGTTGAGTTTAGTGGACTGGAGGTGCAGTTGATGGAGTTGTGTTCAATTTAGCTTTGTTAAACTGGTTGTATTTAGTCTAACTGGAAAATAGACTAGATATGAGTTGGGTGAATTAGTTATTAATTAATTCACAAGTTATTAACTCATAATGCAACTATAGAATACATCAGTTAACTCAGTTGCATGTCAGTGCATGTTCAGTTCAGCAAGGACAGGTGTTAGAGGATCATATTGCTATCAGTTGTGACTATAGTTGTGCATGATGATTTTCACAATTAGAGGGACTGAGTATGCCAATGAATTGGCCAATATCAAGAATTGTAGCCTGTGCTCACGTCCAATAGAGTGTGAGTGATTCTTTGCAGGTGAAATACGAGTTTGGTAAACCATTCTCATCAGTTCTTGAGCAGGTATTGAGCTGGCGAGGCAGGCAAGCAGTGGAATAGATTTGGAGATCAGATCTGAGCTGTATTGTGTGTAACAGGTGGAGCTGGTACTAGATTGCTTTGTAATGTTACATGTTCTCAATCATTAATATACAGATAGTGTGGGGTTTTTAGCGATATGCTTTCCCGGGTTACATACTGTGTTAATGTGTGAATGCTCTTGATGTTTTATTGTTATTGATGCTGCTATATTGATGATCAACGTAGAGGAGCTTATGTATTGTGTATGTATTCCGCAATAGTACATGATCAGGATAATCTCTGTTGAATATGTGTTAAATTATTCAAAATTTCTACATGGTATCAGAGCTGTTGATCATCAGATCTACTATTCAGGAAGTGTTTACATTCTATTTCTTCAGGCAGAGTCTGTAATCGGGCCAGGTAGCCTCTGGATTCATCCTTCCTTTGGAAGGTGAGATATCCAGTGAATTCCCATACAGTCAATCTCTGTATGAGAAATATTGTGTTCTCACGAATCTTAGATCCGAGGCGGTTGAGTTGGTTGCTGGTGGACTTCGAATTTGCAGCAGTGTTTTCTTGGTGACAACGCAGCAATGTCTTTCAACGGATTGCGATTGGAGTATGCTCTTGAGGGCAGCTCAAACTATATTGCATGGAAGGACAGGATGGAGGCAGTATTGGATGATAACGGGCTGAAGGAGTTCATAGAGACGGATGTCCCAAAGCCTACTGAAGCTACTCAAGCTGATGCTTGGCAAAAGAAGACTGCAAAATGTCGAAGGATTATGTTGGAGGGCGTAAAGGATCACATTTTGTCTAGCCTCCATGGAAAGGATACTCCATATTTGATGTGGAAATCATTAACAGAATTATTCCAAAGCAAGAGCGATCAGAGAAAGATGGCGCTCAAAGATAAACTCAGAAACATCAAATGCAAGAAGGGTGACAATATTCCCAAGTATCTCACGAAGTTCACTCAGTGTCGAGATGAGCTAGGAAGTGTGGGGGTTACTGTCGATGATGAGGACTTGGTGAGCTTGGCTCTCCTTGGTATTCCGAAGAGTTGGCATTCCTATCAGGACTCTGTCAATGGTCGGGAGAAATTGCCAGGATGGGAAAGACTATGGTCAGATCTTGTGCAGGAGGAGATTAGGCAGAGTACCAGGGACAGATCTTCGTCAAAGGGAGCTGATGAAGAGAATTGTGCTTTGGCTGCCAAAGCAAAGAAAGGGAAGAGCAAGAAAGCTTCTCAGTCTGGTGCGAAAGGCAAGAAGCAGGATATGTCCAAGGTGAAGTGTTTTCACTGTCACCAGCACGGACACTATGCCACTAATTGTCCGCAGAAGAAGAAGAACAAGCAGGCTGCTGGATCTTCAGCAGGAGAGGCTCTAACCTCACAGTTTGAGCTTGATTTTTCATTGATCTCATGCTTGGTTTCAAGTGTGATGGGATCAGTGTGGTTCTTGGACAGTGGTGCGTCTTTTCACATGATGGGAGATAGAGATTTGTTCTCTGATCTGGAGGACAAATATCTTGGAGTGCACATCGAGATGGGCGATGATGGTAGATACAGTGCGACTGGTATTGGTACCATTTCCTTTGAGAGGGAGTCTGGTAAACCCTTCGTATTGAAGGAAGTCATGCATGTTCCAGGATTGAATAAGAATCTTATCTCAGTGGCGATGTTAGAAGACAAGGGGTATGATGATGTTTTCAGCGAGGGAAAGGCTTTCCTGCGCAGCAAGACAACTGGTGAGACCCGGAAGATAGGGGTTCGAGTGAGGAACCTTTATCAGTTGCATGTAGATGGATGCACAACAATGGCGGGAAAGGCAGAAGGATTGGTGAGCCGGGATGATGGCGAGTTGTGGCATAGGAGATTGGGTCACCTTCACCATGGAGCCTTGAAGATACTACAACAGATCACTACAGGGCTTCCTAAAGGCACTATTGCGCAGTCAGATCAGTGCAAGGGGTGTACTTTGGGGAAGTTTGTGAAAGCCACCTTTCACGAGAAGGATAGTCACGCCACGACGATCCTTGAGAGAATTCACACAGACGTGTGTGGACCTTTCTCAGTTGCTTTTACAACAAAACACAGGTATTATGTGATTTTTGTTGATGATTTCTCTCGTAAGTGCTTGATCTTCTTCATGCAGAAGAAGAGCGAGACATATTAAAAGTTCTGTGAATTCAAAGCACTGGTCGAGAAGGAGTTGGGGAAGAAGGTGAAGGCTCTTAGGAGCGATAATGGTGGTGAATACATCTTGGATGAGTTCAAGGATTTCTGCAAGGCAGAAGGGATTCGTAGAGAGCTCATAGCTTCCCATAACCCACAGCAAAACGGGGTAGCTGAGCGAAATAACAGAACGATTGTGGGTGCTCCACGGGCAATGTTGCATGATCAGGGCCTACCCCTTCACTTGTGGGCGGAAGCATGCAATACAACAGTTTATGTGCAGAACCGTTGTCCTCATAGGATACTTGGCATGAGTACACCCGAGGAGGCTTATTCTGGTAAGAAGCCTGATCTTTCTCATTTGAGGATTTTTGGTGCTAACATTTACAGGCATGTGACGAGGATGACAGGAAGAAGTTGGAGCCGACCGCAGAGGTTGGGATATTTGTGGGGTACACTGATACGCCCCACAACTATCGTGTGTATTTGCCAGACAGTGGTAAAACTGTCGTGTGACGGGATATAAAATTTCAGGAGGAGAAAGCCATGAAGTGTTCGCTTGAGAGGGAGCTACACTTGCATGTAGATGAGGAGCTATTAGTTCCTAAGGATGAGCTTCAAGACGTGGATCAGCCACAGGACGAGGTTCATGGAGTGGAAGAGACCACTCATGCAGCGCCAACCATCAGAGGGCGAAAGCGCTTGACAGAAGCTGAGCGACTGGCTCAAGATGTAGAGAAAGTTGTAGGACCACCTACAGCCCAACGCAGGCAGAGACAGTCACTTGATCGGTACACTGGAGACATGGCTCTTATGAGCAAGTGTGTTGTGACTGAGCCATCCTCTTTCGAGGAAGCTGTGGAGGTTCTCGCATGGGTAGACGCCATGGTGGAAGAGTATGATTCTATTGTCAGAAATAGTGCATGGGAGATTGTTCCTAGATCGGAAGGGAAATCAGCGGTGGGTTCAAGATGGATCTACAAAGTTAAGCAGGCAGCTGACGGGAGTGTGGAGAAGTACAAGGCAAGATTTTTTGCCCGAGGCTTTTCACAGATAGAGGGGATCGATTATGAGGAGACCTTTGCACCTGTCGCAAGGTATTCTTCCATACGGACGATTCTTGCTCTCTCAGTGCAGATGGGATGGCACATTCATCAGATGGATGTGAAGACTGCGTTCCTCAACGGAGTCATTGAGGAGGTGTACATTGAGCAACCTGAAGGCTTTGAGGTCTTCAGCAGCGAGTTACATGTGTGCAAGCTCAAGAGAGCACTGTATGGGTTGAAGCAAGCATCACGTGCTTGGTACACACGGATAGACCGCTATTTCACAGGACTTGGATTCTCCAAGAGCGAGGCGGATCCTAACCTATACCAGATTGTGGTGGACGATAAGTTGCTTATAATTGTACTGTATGTTGATGATTTGATTCTAACAGGTGATGAGCTGTTGATACTGTCATGCAAGAAGGATCTTGCTACAGAGTTTGAGATGAAGGATTTGGGCCTCCTTCACTATTTCCTAGGATTGGAAATATGGCAGCACAGTGGTGGACTGTTTGTTTCTCAGGGCAAGTATGCTCGGGAGATACTGGAGAAGTTCAACATGCATGGTTGCAAGCCTGTTGATACTCCTCTTCCTGGAGGTTGGAGGAAGGAGGATGCCACTTCGGGAGAAGAAGTGGATGCCATTGTTTATCGATAGTTGGTGGGGTCGCTGATGTATTTGGTCAATACACGACCTGATATATGCTATGCAGTTAACCAGCTTTCACAAGCTATGGTTAAGCCTACCAAGCTCTTCTGGAAGGCGGGCAAGCATGTATTGCGCTACTTGAGAGGCACATCGGGATATGGTTTATGGTACAGACAGGAGGATGAGGTGAAGATATGTGGCTTCACGGATGCAGATTGGGCAGGGAGCCCAACGGACAGAAAGAGCACATCAGGAGGGGTCTTCAGTATTGGATCGACAACAGTTTCTTGGTACAACAGGAAGCAGAGATCCATGGCACTCAGTTCAGCGGAGGCCGAGTATATGGCAGCAAGTTTGGCTGCATGTGAGGCTATATGGATGAGGAAGATCCTGGCTGGTTTGTTCGGTTCTCATTTGGATCCTACTATGATTTACTGTGATAACTAGAGTTGCATTAAACTATCGGCTAATCATGAGGACCAGGATCATGTTGCTTTCATACATTCCAACGGAGGATCAGGATGCTGATATTCTGACGAAGGCTCTCACCAGGAGCAACTTCGAGTACCACCGAGGCAGGATAGGGGTTGCTAATAATCCATATCTTGTCGAGAGGGAGTGTTGAGATTGCAACAAGATGATGGAGCTTAGTGAAAAGAGTCGCCTTCACTAAGTGGGCCTGCAGGCAAATTATGGCGCAAGTTCTATTTTTGATCCCAGCAGGGATGATCATAGTATGGGTGATCACAGTGTGGGTGACCACAGTGTGAGTGATCACAGTGTGAGTGATCAAAGTCTATTTTTAGACTGGCTGTCAAAAATAGAAAAGTCAAATATTATTGTCTCATAATAATATTTGGACTATAAACTTGATCTTATTCTCTTGGAGCACTTCAAGATGAGCTACGGATGTGGTACATGCAGATCCCAGAAGGAAATACGTGGTTACCTATGGGATGACTAATATTTGCATGCAGGACTTCAGTTAGAACTCAAGTGAGTTGAGTTTAGTGGACTGGAGGTGCAGTTGATGGAGTTGTGTTCAGTTTAGCTTTGTTAAACTGGTTGTATTTAGTCTAACTGGAAAATAGACTAGATATGAGTTGGGTGAATTAGTTATTAATTAATTCACAAGTTATTAACTCATAATGCAACTATAGAATACATCAGTTAACTCAGTTGCATGTCAGTGCATGTTCAGTTCAGCAGGGACAGGTGTTAGAGGATCAGATTGCTATCAGTTGTGACTATAGTTGTGCATGATGATTTGCACAATCAGAGGGATTGAGTATGCCAATGAATTGGCCAATATCAAGAATTTTAGCCTGTGCTCACGTCCAATAGAGTGTGAGTGATTCTTTGCAGGTGAAATACGAGTTTGGTAAACCATTCTCATCAGTTCTTGAGCAGGTATTGAGCTGGAGAGGCAGGCAAGCAGTGGAATAGATTTGGAGATCAGATCTGAGCTGTATTGTGTGTAACAGGTGGAGCTGGTACTGGATTGCTTGTGATAAGCATTGTACTTTGTAATGTTACATGTTCTCAATCATTAATATACAGATAGTGTGGGGTTTTTAGTGAGATGCTTTCCCCGGGTTACATACTGTGTTAATGTGTGAATGCTCTTGATGTTTTATTGTTATTGATGCTGCTATATTGATGATCAACGTAGAGGAGCTTATGTATTGTGTATGTATTCCGCAATAGTACATGATCAGGATAATCTCTGTTGAATATGTGTTAAATTATTCAATATTTCTACACATTAAAGCAATCATCTTCGGAAAGTTGAAAGAGACGATCTAGCCAAGTCAAGATGACTTCCTTCTCTAAGGAAAATGATAAGTGGGGAGATTCATCCAATTTTGTTGCACAGAAATTCAGGTTGGAGCTCATAGCTGATAACAATGATGTTTTGAACTACATTCAAGAAAAAGTACCTAAGACTCCAGAGAATGCTTGTGATGCTGTCAAGAACAAGAAAAAGAAAGGTGAGTTAAAAGAAAAGAAAATTATAGTTGATGGTTTAAAAGATAATTTACTTGCATATGTTGGAAACTTAAGAAGGTCCAAGGATATATATGATAATATAGTCAGCATGTATGAAGTCAATAATTTGAATGAAAGCATCTCCTTGAATGATCAACTCAAAGACACAAGGATGAAAAAAGTAGAGTTTGTGCAATCCTACATAATGAGGATATCTTGTCTTAAAGATCAAATGCAAAGAGTTGGAGAATATGTTCCTGACAGAGAATCTATGATTGTGACTCTAAGAGGTTTCCCTCCAATTTGGGACCTTTATTACTATAAGAAACAACAATATCCTCCCTTCATTTGATGAAATTGGTGGAAAGATCACTCAATAAGAATCGAGGATGATATGAAGAGGAAGGATTAAAAACAAGAAGAAGGAGAGCTTGCTGCATTCATCACTCATGACAAGAAGAAGAAGAAAAGAAAAGGAGGTTCATCAAATTTAAGAAAGTCTCCTCCTTGAAATCCAAATAGAAGGAAGGAATTTTTTCACATCGAATGCTACAAATGTCATAAGAAAGGCCACTATGCTCAATATTTCCCCAAGAAGAACAATTAACCATAGTACAATACTAGAAGCAATATCAACAGGTTCAATGATCAAGGAAGGAGATATGACCGAAGGAATGATCACAATGGAAGAGATGAAAGAAGAAGAAGAGATGATCCAAGTGATCATGAAGAAGATCATCGTCCAAAAAAGAAGTCAAAATTCTCCATGTATGAAAGTAATGTTATGAATCAATCTAAATATATTCTTATTTCTGCCCTTACTAGTTCATCTCCTCTGGATTCGTGGGATAGTTGGTTGGTTGATAGTGGGGCCACTCATCACTTCTCTGGTTATAAGGAAGTTCTCTCTAATTTGGTAGAGAGGGAGTCAAATTTGAAAATCATCCTTGGAGACAACTCCACTCATCCCGTTAAAGGTTTTGGGTCTATCAAATTTCATTTGAATTCCAAGGAATCTATTTTACTCCATGATGTGATGTATGTGTTGGGGTTGAATAAGAATTTGGTATCAATATCTTCTTTCGAATATTAGTTTTTGTAGCATCAGATGTGTTCTAGCCACAGAGTGTTTTGGAGAGGCTAGAGTACATGAGATATCCAAAACCTAGAAATCGTTTCTGGAAATTCCACCTAGAAGTGTCTCAATTAGGTTATTAACATTTTTAAAAATATTTCCTAAGTCTAAACTTAGGGAATATGGTTAATTAATCAACATTAATTGAGCTAAGGTGAGAATCATCTAGAAACTCACACGGATCAATAGGGAATTAATTTGGTCTGTTGATTATGTTTTAATATTAGTCATTAGTGCTCCAACAAAGGATTATAAGAAGAAGTCGACGGGTATATGGAGAAAACACCAGTGCAAATATATAGTTGCCCAAGCTATTCGATTTTCTCAGTGGCAATGATTCAACAGAAAAGGTAGAGCCAAAGGGTGAGTAAAAGGAGGTAGAGGAGTTCTGCATCATTCTAGGATGAAGTTTTCTAGTTCCAGGAAGAGGGAGTGAGAGGAAGGTCGAATTCCATAGAGGCTCTACGTAGGTACTACACAGAAGGTGACACAAAAGCTCCAGTGTGTGGCTGAAAAGTCAATCCCTGGGCAGAAATTAGCCGTGGAGTGAGAAAAATTCCTGACAATAATTTTTCCTGTCTTTTCCTCATATTATATTTCCAGTAGAGCATCTAAATCAGTGTACTTAGAATTTTAATTGAAGAATAATAACAAAACCCTCATCTATTGCACCGTTTTTCCCAAGTTGGGTTTTTTTGGGCACAATTGTCCAAAAAAATTGTGTCAAAAGTGTTGTGTGTGTGCTAGAATTTCCTAGTTTCTAGTATTTTATTTTTTGCAGTATTTTTATGGTGAAAATTGCTGATGTGATTTTATTCATTGTTTGCTTTAACAAATAAATTGCATAATTAAATTTTCAATTAGAAGAATAATTTATAGTTGCTGCAATAGATGAAATTTTCATAGGGTATCAGAGCATAAGTGATAAGTTGGGAAGCTTAGAAGTGGGAGAGAGAATCTCGCTACTTAGAGGGAGCAGCAGATTGAAATTTTCTAGAGCAGCGCAGTTCCTTGACAGGAAAGCCGAGTTGCTAGGGCAAGAATTCGATTATTAGTTGCAAGGTTGCAGAAAAATCGAATTTCCCAGGAGAGTGATTCCAATAGTCAGAGGGAGTAGCTAGAACTCTAATTTTTGCTGAGCAGACTCCTTGGTTGGATGCAGTGGGTTTTGTAGCAATTTGGAATTGCAGAATGAGTGGTGGAAAGAGGAGTAACACACTATAAATTCTTCAGAATGACCATGGATAGAATTGGCATTCAAGAGGCTTTAAATTTGTCTTCTAGTTTGGAGGATGAATTTTCTTACCTTTCACGATCAACTTCACAGGGTGTCTGGTATATAGATAGTGGAGCATCAATTCATATGGTAGGGGTCAGAGATTATTTCTCTAGCTATAAGGAGAAGCAGATGGACTTCCATATTACAATGGGAAACATAACGAAATGTACTCTAGTAGGGAGAGGTACCATATATTTTCAGAGGGAGTTAGGAGCAAGCACCAGCACTACAAATATATTGTATGTGCCAGGATTGGGTATGAAACTGATTTAAGTATCCTAGTTATAAGATAAGGGGTGTGATATCAAATTTGTAGGGAAGAAAGTGAATATCAAACACTCAAGTTGGAAGAAGGTAAGAAAAATTAGAGTTCAAAGAAACAAGTTGTATAGGTTGCAACTCAATAGGTTTCCACGTGCCAGATGAAAAGAGTACCAAATTGGATCTCGTTGTAGAGAAGGGGATTCTCGTTGGGTATAACGAAACCTCACAGGAAGATATGATCTACATTCCTAGGAAAAGTAAAATTGTGGTGAGATGAGATGTGAAGTTCATGGAGGATCGAGATTTTAGGAGATCTCATGAGATGCTTGTAGGTGATCAAAATCAATCAGCAAAAGATCCTTTGGTCCTACAATAGGGGTAGCCAGTTGGACTGACTTGAAGATAGTCATAGGGATCGAGTACAGTGACTAGTACCAGTATTTCCTCAAGTGCAAGAGATCCAGGAAGTTCTCAGCAGACATAGAAGCAGAGGTTGGATGAGGAGGAGCTGGTTGAACCTCCCACCACTAGTGGTCAAGCCAGCAGAGAGGTTCATCAGAATTGAGAGATGCAGAGGAGTTTATTGGAACTCCTAGGATGAACAAAATACAACACAAACAGCCTGTCAGGTACCAAGCATTGGTGGCTTAGGTTGGAGAACCTTCTAGATATGTAACAGTCCTAGTTAAAAATCCATGTAAAAATATATAAGACCACGGTTATGGGACACATATTACAAGTTAAATAGTGGGAAAAAAATCCTAGAGATTGTTCATTTAAGTTATTATGGCTAAAGGAAGTTTGCAAAGGCAATGGCAAAGGATTTGGAAAGGAAAATTGGCATTTTTGGCACATTTATTTACCAAAATAAAGGAAATTAGGAGAAAAGGACGGTGAAAAGTCATAGGTTGCATGTGAGGAGGAAATTGAAGGAAAATAATGGAAAATGAATAAAATAGAGGCCTCATTATTAAAAGGGCCTCTTAGGATCAGTTGGAAAGCTTTTGCTCAAGCTTGGTTAGTTTAACCTATTGTCAGTTCAATTTTGGAGCTCTCTCATTATTCTATCTCTCTCTCTCATTCTTAGACACTTAGAGTTTTCTTGGAGCACTTTGGCATTGAATCAAGAAAGGCAAAGAAGGAAAGAGGAAGGAAGGAGCAAGCAAGGAAGAGAAGGATAAAGTCACTACAACAAGATTCTTTGGAGGTATCAATTTGCACGTGTGATTTCCTTAATAAATTTGGCATGCATGGTATTGCATGTGGTTATTTGTTGTCATGGCATGGGTTTTTCCAGGTGTGATAGTGTCTTTCAGCCTATCCTTTCCATTTTCAGATAGCCATGGTGTGATGGGGTTCTCATGTTTTGGTTGGGCTGGATAGCTAGATGGATTCGAAGCTGAGTGAGGTGGATCTTTGAATAAAAGAACACATGGCCTAATAACCCCTGAATCGGACTATGGGTTACGGTAAATCTGGATTTTGTGTTGCCTCAATGGGGCTTGGAACCCTCAATTGTTGAATGGTAGGATATACGGTAAAGCCTTGATGTGGGGTCTTTCCATTAGGCCTAGTAATCCCACGATGGGATATATGGTAAAGCTTGGAGAGTGGAGTCTTAGTTACGGCCTAGTGATCCGGTGTGGATTGTGGTAAAGCTCAAAGACTAGTGTCTTGATTATGGCCTAGTGATCTGGTGTGGATTATGGTAAAGCCTAGAGACTAGGAGACAAGAAAATTCCTCATGGTGTAGGTGGAGAAGTCCGATGGCGTCCATTATTGTTTTGGCCTAGTAATCTGGTGGAGATCATGGTAAATCCTATTATTACATGTTTATTGTTTTGACCTAGTGATCTGGTGTGGATTTCAGTAAAGCTTGGTTTCTATTGATGAGGGTGAGGTGGTTTAGCCTTGATATGCCCTTGTTGGTTCTTTTGGTTTGATTCCCACATTCATGCTTGGAATATGGCATGGGGGTGATTGGCTGAAGAGAGATTTGGCTCAACCAATATATGGTTGGGTGGAATAGGGTAGTCCCATACCGGGTTGGCTTTTGCATTCCTTAATAAGAGGTTCTTTCCTTGGTATCTTATGTGTAAATGTACTGGTTTATATGTGGATTCTATGGCTGATGTATCCTTAATATTTATGTTGTTATCATGTTGGTTATAAACATGTATTATGATAATGATATTGTATGACCCTCCTCATGTTTTGATTTGTAAATTAATGAACAATGTATCTATGACCTAATAGATGATAATACAACTAATGATATAAGGGAATAATGCTTCTTAGATAATCTCAAATAAGAATGAAACCCCTATGCTCAGTTCTGCTGTTAAGACCTGTAACTTTCATATTTGTGACATGTTTAACGAAATGCATGTCATGGATAGTAGGGGTCCAGTCTAGTCCTTATTGATGTTTTAGAAAATGTATCTTTGTTCTGCTGTGAAATTTCAATTTTGAAGGTGTCATTGAGTTTTGGGCAGTGACCTAGGCTCTGGGCCTAAAAAAGTGGCACAAATCCTGGAGTCTTAGGCACAACACTAGGGAAAAACATCCCCAGAAGCTCCCTTGCCCTTACTGAATCTAGAGCCTCCTAGATGCACCCTTGTTCATATCAAGGGAGTGTACAAGAGTTTAATGGTGTAAAAAATTAGTGGGACCTAGGGGCTGATCATGGGGATGACTGGGAAGGCTTCTAGGAGTCCTGTAGCAGGTATAGAAGGTTTGTGTTGTAGGTTTCCGTCGATTCCACTTCCTTAAGGTCCCCTAGGAGGTTGAATCCCATTATAGTAGCCTTTCGTCACATATTTACCCCGGTTTGTCGGTTACTTGGGTAGATGTGGGATGAGGGTGTTACAAAGTAGTATCAGAGTGGGTTGCACTCTCTTTGGGTCACATCTGATACCACAGAGTGGTATCAAAGCGAGTTTTGTTCTCTTTGGGTGGTGTCTAGTTTCCATTATTTTTGGGTGATATCTGATACCACGGTGGTATTAGAGCATGGTTCAACCCTTGGACTAGATGGCTGGATTGCATTGTCATGCATGCATGTGAGTTGCATATGTGTTCTTTATGTTTGTGGATTATGTACTTGTTGTGTATGCATGGTGGTGGTCATTTTTGTTGTTGTGTCGCCATGTGGAAGTTGATGATGTTGTTGTTGGGATGTGTTAGTCATGAATGCATTTCGATTGTATATGAATTAGTTATACATGTTAGTGTCTATATGTTGTTATGCATGCATTATTATGGGCATGGGTGTCATGCATGAGGTCATTGTAGGCATTTCAGTTCATCATGATGTTGTTGGTATGTTATGATGTTGATGTGTTGACTGAGGTGAAGTAGGAGATGCAAATCATTAGAGTGAGGTTGTGGCACTAGACTTCGAGGTAAGAGAAGATCATCATACATGTATTGTATGTTTGGAATGCAGGTATGTCAGTTAATGGATTGTTATATGCATTAGGTTTATATACATGTTTTCCATTTTATTGTTGTTTTGGTTACATGCATGGTATATGCTAGTGAATCAATGTGGTCATATAGTCCTGAATGATAGTAACTTGTTGTTATATGCATTGTTATTGTTGTTTTATGTTAGTTAACTTGATGATTATGTTATATGTTGTTGATGAGTATGTTATATGTTAACTTGTTGTTGTTATATGTTAGTTAACTTGACGATTACGGTTATTGAAACTAAGATCATGATGTTATATGTATCATACTAATTTGGATTGGTCTATGCAAATGATTAGGGTTATGACATTCAGGTATGAGTTAATATGTTGTGATATTATGTCATATTAATCTAGACTGATTGTGAAAATGTGATTATTATGCATGAATGATAATTGTTTATGAGTTTATGATGTGAACATGTTAGCTAGTTAATGTTATGGATATCATGACCTTATTTATGGTTGAGTTGATATGTTGTGAAGTTATATTGTGCTAATCTAGCTTGATTGTTCAGACAAGATAGTTTCCCCTGAGATACATTAAGGTATGAGTTTTATTATGTCATATATTTGGTGCTTGACTATTTGATTATGTCATATATTTAGTGTTTGAATGTTTGGCGTCTATTATGTTGTCTAGTTGATTTATCTATCTTGTTATGTTTATAATTTGTTTGAATTTTTGATTAATTGCATGATATGAGTGTGTGTCTATAGGATTTCATCAAGAAATGATCTTGTTTTAAGATGGTTTTACTCACACATATGTGTTGAGATAGCTGACATGTACTTGAGTGTAATAGGTGATAGTTGTAGCATTATGTCTAATAACTATGAGTTGACTATGGATTATGACATGATTGTCTTGGTAAAGTTTGATTTTAAATTGATAGATATGTTTGCTTGATATTTGGAACATGTGGTTGACATGTGTGAGAAGTTGCAGGGTAACATGCTTGGCATTAGTATGACAAGTTAAGGTAACTAGTATGTTGTTATGTTTACTTATGCACTGACAGTTATGTGTTTATGGCAATATGATGCAGGGATTGCATGGCAAAAGTGATTTCCATGAAATCTTAAAGAAGGCTCAGTTTGTGCTTTCACTTGGAGACACTGGGAACCATGGGGATGGATTCATGGTGTCTGTTGTTAGTTTTATGATTTTGGTATTTGTGATTTGGTTGCGCTTGATTGCATCTTTTAAGGCTTTTCCACTTTGTTTTACAGTGTCACACTGTTATTGGTTTTCATGGTCTTCTTCTTATTTGTTTCTTGTCTTTCCTTTTATGTTTTGAGTCTTGGGAATTGATCCAAATTGGATCCATGAAGAATAATCAAAGCACCATGACTGTATCAAATCAAGACAAAACTTCGAATTCAAGAGCACAGAGCGATCATGAAGACCTCTGAATAGTGGCAGTTGGCAACCAGCGAGGAACGATGAGGACCTCGGTCAAAGCGCGCTGACCGAGGCCCATGGACACTGCGCGGGAGGCGAAACTGGCCATTGGGAAGCTCGGATCGGGAAACAGAGGGCATTTCTGATGCACGATTAGCACTAATCCCTGAAGCGCTCGGTCGCATGGAAACTGGGAAAACCGTGGGGAAAGCGCTAAGGGCTAAAGGCAGAACCTGTGCTCCAAAACTGGTAGTATATCAAGGGCACCCTTGGGTAGTAAGCGGATTTGGAGAAAAACGAGCGACCCCATTCAGTGCCCAATGGGTGGCAGGTGGAGGAGAGAGAAAACCGCCACTCATTGCGCACTAACAGTCGAGCAAGTCAACTGCGTGAAATGAGTGAATGTCGTAGGATCCGGGGGCTCCAAATCTAACGGCTGAGATCGCGGACGATAGAGAAACCAAATTTGAAAGGGGATTAAGCTGTGATATATAAGGATTTGAGGTCTGATTTGACCACTGAGATGGCGGATGACTCATTCCATAGTGTAACTGGAAAACCAAACTGACGAGGAAGAGCTAGCGTAGTTCGTGAGAGGACAAGTGGCCACTCCCTGTGAGCCATTGATGATGACGCAGAGACAGGGAATTCCAAGTGAACAGTAGCAAGCGATCCGACGGAGGTGGAAGGGGAATCGAGCAGTCATGAGATCGATTGGCTTTAAAGCCATGAATAGACAGAACAAAACACAGGGAGAACAGAGAAAAGAAGAAACAGTGAAGAAAAGAGCAGAAAAGATAGAGAGTCGAGCTGACCTGCAACATAAGGCAACATCGAGTAATCCCTGAGAGGGACTGTCAGGAATTGAGCACCACACTGGGCTCCTTCCATTAAAGACCAGCGAGGTCAAGACTTGGAAAGGAAAAGAGTCTGTGCACTCTAGTGGCTTGGGGAATCCAAGAACCACCCTGCCAAGCAATTCTGTTTCAGGAGACTCAGTTTGAGCTCCTCATTGTAATTCTCTGCTTTAAAGACACAATAAAAGAAGGCCACCATTGAGAGCTGGACTGGAGACATAGCCTTGGAGGATAGGGTGAACTCCTTATTAATTGTTGTGTTCTTGTGTTTGCTTACTATGTTTCTCTTGTTGTTTTCCATTTTCTAGTGTCTGTGTATTTTGCAATCTGATCGATCCGTTGCCTAAAATAACATGGACACACACCAGCACATGAGTCTGTAATACCTTCATTCAATAATTAATTAACTGAGGTCACTCAAGAGTGATTTTCAGATCAAGTGGTATCAGAGCTTTAGGCTGTTAAGGTTAGACAAGCTTGTGTTGGTTTAGCTGTTGAATGCTAACTAGATCAAAGCTCAAATTAGGAGAAGGAGAGTTGGTCGAAACTAATCCTGAAATTGGGAGAGTCTATTCTCGGAAGACAATGTCAAAAGAAGGCTCTGTAGGGCCAAACCCTCAATTCATAGAAAGTTTCCTAGCCATAAAGTCCATGGTAGAAGAAATGTATAGGGACTTTAGAAAACACAAGGATGAAGATTCATCAGGCTCTAAACATGACAAAGGAGAAGATGAGTCACATTTCCATGACCACTCAAAGGGAAAAGGGAAAGAATAAAGCTTTCTCACACCTCCTAATAGCCCTGTACATAACAAGAAGACATCTTTGATTGAGCTCGATGTTAAATTTGATTTGCCTATATAAGATGGAGATTTGAATATAGAAAAGTTGGACAATTGGATTAGACAAATTGATGTTTATTGCAAAGTGCAGAGTATTGATTCAGACAAGAGCAAGATTCAGTTGGCAAGCCTACACCATGGAGGCACTGCCTTGGTTTGGTGGGAAGGCAGAACCCAAGTTGATATGAAAAGACATGGTAAGACTATCGCTGTCTGGAGTGAATTTGTTTTTGCAATCAAAAGTAGTTCTATCCATTGGCCTACATGAAACAAGCCATGATGATTTGGCAAACTCTTTGACAGTTGAAAGGGAGAAGTGTGCAAGGGTACACTCAAGAGTTTAGAAAGAGATCATTGATTCTAGGAATCTCACTAGACTCACCAGAGACTCTGTTGAAGTACATTTGTGGTCTACACAGCTACATGAGGCACACTATCCTCATGTTTAATCCCACTAGTATAGATGAGGAAGCTAGAGGAAAGAATGGAAATCCAGAAGTTGGGGGACCATATTGACCCACTGCAAGCAAGAACAAGGAGAAAAGAAAGCAGAAGTGGAAAGAAAGGAAGGCTAATACTGCACAGAAGAGCAAGGCTTCATGCACTCATCGTAAAAAGGATGGGCATGATGATGAGCACTGTTGGATTCTGCATCCAGAGCTGAGACCTAAGAAGTTCCAGGGCAAGAAGAAGAAGACTGCTGCAACTATTCGAAAAGATTTGGGGTAAGACTCAGGAGATGAGACAACCATTGCAACCACAAGTATAAAAGGTTGTCTGATTTAGAGAACGCTGAAATCAAGAAGCATGTGTAGGAGTTGCTCAAGAAAGGGTTCATTAGACCTAGCAAATCACCATGTGGGTCACAAATCGTTTTGGTGAGAAAGAAAGATGGCTCGTGGAGAATGTGCATTGATTACCGAGCACTGAATAAGATAACAATAAAAAATCGTTATCCCCTTCCTCGCATAGATGACCTTTTATATCAATTGAAGGAAGTTGTTTATTTTTCCAAGCTAGACTTGCACAGTGGATACCATCAGGTCAGAGTTGTAGAACAAGATGCATGGAAGACTGCTTTTAAAACAAAGTAGGGATTGTATGAGTGGTTGGTTATGCCTTTTGGCTTAACTAGTGCTCCTGCTACTTTCATGAGATTAATGAATGATGTACTCAGACTTTTTCTTGATGATTTTGTTATTGTGTATCTGGATGACATTCTGATATTTAGAAAAACATGGGAAGAACACTTAAAGCATGCTAAGCAGACATTAGATGTTTTGAAAAGAGAAAAACTTCATGTTAAACTCTCAAAATGTGAATTTAGCAAAACATCTTTGAATTATTTCGGTCATATAGTAGGGGGTGGTGAATTGAAAATAGATCCCTCTAATGTGGTAGTCATTGTAAACTGGCCTAAACCTAAGTCTGCTATAGAAGTGAGAAGCTTCTTAGGAGCAGCACAATATTGGAGGAAGTTCATTTCTAACTTTTCCTCAATTGCAACTCCCTTACATTCTTTGACAAGATTGAACAAGGTGTTTCAGTGGGGAGGCAAACAGTAGAAAGCCTTCGACACCTTGAAAGAAAAGATTAGTACAACACCTATACTAGCACTGCCTGATCTTCAAAGACCATTTGAGATCCAAATAGATGCCAGTGACTATGCCATGGGATCAGTGTTGACACAGCACGGTAAACCCATATGTTATCATTTGAGACATTTAATCCTGCAGTAGTTAACTATCCTACATATGATAAATAATTGTATGCATTAGTTCAGAGTGTGAAAAAGTGGAAACATTACTTAATGGGAAAAGAGACAGTAATACATGCTGATCATCAACCACTTCAATATCTACACTCCCAAACTAAGTTGTAGCAATCAAGACACTACAGATGGATGGGTTTTCTACAACAGTTTCATTTATTCATCAAATATAAAAAGGGCATACATAATAAAGTTGCAGACATGTTATCTAGACCCATTATAAGTGCATCTACTATACTTAAGCATAATTCTATGTTACATGAAAGCTACATTGAACAATATGCTCAAGATATATACTTTAAAGATGTATAGGCAACTTTAAGTCAAGGAAAAAGAGTAGAAGAATTGGATTATCATGTAAAGGACCGACTCTTATACCATTGTGGTAAGTTATGCATTCCACAAACTGAGAGAGTAAAGATAATTAGAGAAGCACACACTTCTATGATATTAGGTCACTTTGGGGTAAGTAAAATAGTTGCGCAGCTGCAAATATTTTGTTATTGGCCAAAAATGAATGAGACAGTTTCTAGATATGTGAGAGGGTGTACTATGTGTGCTAAAAGCAAGCCCAACAATAGAAAACTAGGCTTGCACACTCCATTACCAGTTCCTTCTCACCCTTGGGAAAGTGTTTCCATGGATTTTTTAGGAGGACTACCTAAATCTAGGAAAGGTCATGATTATCTATATGTTTTTGTGGACAGGTTCAACAAAATGTGTATTTTGATACCTTGTAATAAGCAGATTACAGTTGAACAAACTGCAAACTTGTTCTTTGAACATGTATGGGTTCATTTTGGATTATCCACTTCCATTGTATCTGATATGTGGGGAAGTTTTGGTCAAGTCTGTGGGAACTGATGGACACCAAACTGAAGAAAAGCACAACTTTTCATCCACAAACTGATGGCCATACAGAAGTAGTTAACAGGACAGTGATCCAGTTACTCAGAGGATATTGCAGCAAACATCCTAAGCTTTGGGATGAACATTTGTGTTATGTGCAACATGCTTACAACAGAGCAAAACATTCTTCTACGTAGAGATCTCCTTTTGAGACCTGTTTTGGTTTCACACCAAGGTCTCCTTTGGATTTTGTCTCTGCTAAAGACACCACAGTTGAGGGACACAATGATGTGGACAGGGCAACTAGGTTCATTGAACAAATCCAGGAGATCCATAAGGCAGTACAAGAACAGCTGGAAAAGGGCCAAGCCAAATACAAGGCAAGGCATGACAAGCATATGATGGAGCATAGTTTTCAAGCTGGTGACCAAGTCTGGCTGTACATCAGCAAGGATAGGATGCAAGGTGAAGGTAAAAAGCTAAAGCCTATCAGGTATGGACCTTTCAAGATACTTGAGAAGATTGGGGAAAATGCTTTTCGCCTTGATCTACCAGCTTACATGCACATCTACTCAGTCGTAAATGCAAATTGCTTGAGATTGTTTGAACCTTCACTGATTGAGGATCCCAAAGAGTAGAGTCAGTTGCCTTCTATTGATGACTTGCTACCTGAATATCTTAATGAATTGCAAGAGGACATAGTTCTGGATAGGAAGGTGAGGACAATGCGCAGAGGAGATGTTGAATACCTTAGAATTGGGCTCAAAGGTTCAAAGCCAAGCAGTGCAAAGTGGATAGAGATTGGACAAGTGAGACAGTTGTACCCTCACTTAGTCGATGCTTGAAAACAAACTTTTGGTGGTTGAAAATCTTTTTCAGTGGGAAGGCCGTGATCCAAATTGGATCCATGAAGAATAATCAAAGCACCATGACTGTATCAAATCAAGACAAAACTTTCAATTCAAGAGCACAGAATGATCAGGGAGGCCTCTGGACAGTGGCAGTTGGCAGCCAGCGAGGAACGACGAGGACCTCGATCAAAGCGCACTGACTGAGGTCCTTGGAGACCGCGCAAGAGGTGAAACTGGCCATTGGGAAGCCCAGATCGGGAAATAGAGGGCATTTATGATGCACGATTAGCGCTTATCACTAATCGTGCATTGCTGGGCAAAACCCCTCGAGAAGGAAAGCCCCGAAGCGCTCGGTCGCATGGAAGTTGGGAAAACTGTGGGGAAAGCGCTAAAGGCTAAAGGCGGGACCTGTGCTCCAAAATCGACAGTATATTGGGGACACCCTTGGGTGGTAAGTGGATTTGGAGAAAAACGAGTGATTCCATTTAGCACCCGACGCGTGGCAGGCAGAGGAGAGAGAAAACAGCCGCTCATCGCGTGCTAATGGTCGAGCAAGTCAACTGCGCGAAATGAGTGAATGTCGTAGGATTTGGGGGCTCCAGATCTAACGGCTGAGATCACACCCAATGGAGAAATCGGATTTGACAGGGGATTAATCTGCGATATATAAGGATTTGAGGTCTGATTTGACCACTGAGATGGCGGATGACTCATTCCACAATGTAACTGGAAAACCGAACCGACGAGGAAGAGCTGGCACAGTTCGCGAGAGGACAAGTGGCCACTCCCTATGAGCCGTTGATGATGATGCAGAGACATGGAATTCCAAGTGAATAGTAGTAAGCGATCCAACAAAGGCAGAAGAGGAATCGAGCAATCATGAGATCGATTGGCTTTAAAGCCATGAAAAGATAGAACAGAACACAGGGAGAACAAAGAAAAGAAGAAACAGTGAAGCAAAGAGTAGAAAAGACAGAGAGCCGAGCTGACTTGCAACATAAGGTAGAATCAAGCAATCTTTGAGAGGGACTGTCGGGAATTGAGCACCACACTGGGCTCCTTCCATTAAAGACCAACGAGGTTAAGACTTGGAAAGGAAAAGAGTCTGTGCACTCTAGTGGCTTGGGGAATCCAAGAACCACCCTGCCAAGCAATTCTATTTCAAGAGACTCAGTTTGAGCTCCTCATTGTAGTTCTCTACTTTAAAGACACAATAAAAGAATGCCACCACTGAGAGCTGGACCGGAGACGTAGCCCTGGAGGATAGGGTGAACTCCTTATTAATTGTTGTGTTCTGGTGTTTGCTTACTGTGTTTCTCTTGCTATTTTCTATTTTCTAGTGTTTGTGTATTTTGAAATCTGATTGATATGTTGCCTAAAATAACATGGACACACACCAGTACATGAGTCTGTAATAACTTCATTCAATAATTAATTAACTGAGGTCAATCAAGAGTGATTTTCAGATCAAGAATTGAATGGGAAAAGAGGAAAGTTAGTGGAGTTCATGGAGATTTGTGTGGTACCCAACAAGTGATGTAAAGCCTGGAGGAAGCTCTGTACATGTACAAGAGTAGCAGAAGGCAAGCATATGACAACTAGTTGGATTGGTTGGGTCCATTAAGGTAAATGGGCAATGATAGGACAATCATGAGAAAAGTAACAAAAAGGGTAAAGTAAATTTATTTGAGGTTCAAATGCCTTGGCTATGTTGGGAACTGTTTTTCTCAATATTGTGCTTGTTGTGTATGAATAAAAGAAGTTCTTTTAACCTTGGCCTTATGATATCGAGTAATTATGTTGTGATTATGTTTGCTTTATGATAATGTTTATATGCATATATGTATGTATGTACGTTGTTATCTGACATGTTCATTAGGGATCATGATTTTTTTATGTTGATGTTTATATGTATACATTTATGTATGTATGTCATTGTCTAACATGGTCACCAGGGATCATTTTTGTGGAGGAATGATTTCTTATGCAGGTGAACGGCATGAAGAGATTCTTGATTTATGAGGAATAAAGTGGGTAGAGTAGTCATGACAAATATATGAGGCCAGTTTCATGTGGATATGATTTGATATTGTATGCTTGTATTATGCCTATGTTTATGTTATGACAGGTAACGTTGAAGGATACATCAGCATAATGAGAACAATGTGCTTTTCAGCATGCTAGGATAAGCATGGATAGCAGGGAGAGACTAGAAGAAAGGTTGCTTGGTAGAGGTAGTATGGTTTTGGATGTGTAGTGCTATTGTTGTGCATGTTGTATATTCAGTGATTGCATCTATGGTGATGTGTATTTTTGTATATGTAGTATTGTGTACATATGATGTTGTATGCTTGTTTTATATATGGTGTTGTGTGTATATTACATATGTAGTGATGGGTATAAATTGTGTTATGTACATGTTGGATATCCGGTGTTGTGTACATATCGTATTGTGTGCATGTTGGATATGAGATGTTGTGTGCATATGGTGTTATGCGGTACTGTGTACATATGATGTTATGTACATGTTGTATATGTAGTGCTATGTACATATGGTGTTGTGTGCATGTTGTACATATGGTACTATGTACATATGGTGTTGTGTGTATGATTGTACATGTGTTGTTGCGTGCATGTGGTGTTGTGTGCATGTCGTGCATGTGGCGCTGTGTATAGTTGGTGTCATGTGCATGTCGTGCGTGTGGTGTTGTGTACATGTGGTATTGTGTACACATTGTATAGGCGGTGCGGTGTACATATGGCATTGTGTACACATTGTGCAGGTGGTGATGTGTACAGTTGGTACTGTGTACATGTTGTACATATGGTACTGGTGTACATGTGGTATTGTGCACATGTCATACATGTTGTGTTGAGGGCATGAAATACTATGTATGTGCATTGTGTAGTGGTGGTATCGTGACATGTGTATTTGTTGTGTTGTACTCTATGTACGTATATGTATTGTGTTGTAAATCGGGTGTAGGTGCATGTATTATGTGGTGGTGTACACTGGATGTATGCGTATGTATTGTGTTGTGTTGTACATTGGGTGTAGGTCCATGTATTGCATGGTGTTGTATGTCGTGTGTGGTTATATGTGTGTGATTTACAATATGTATCTGTACATGGTTGAAGGGAAGGAACTAGGTGTTTGTTGGGTGTGGCAACTAATCTAGTGTGCATAAGAAATAAAGACAAAGGTATAAGCTAAGGATTGGTTACAGTATAAGTATTAGTATGCCATTCACTTTTATTATGAATGTGATTTATGATTCTAGTCTATGACGATTACATGTGATCTATGATTATGGTTTATGATGGTTACATGTGTTTTATGATTTTGATCTATGGTGGTTGTGTTTTGAACTAATATAATGTGATATGTTTATACATGATGATTTGGTCAAAGATGTTATTTTGACCTGCTGTGACAAGAAGCGAACAGAATTGCAAGTATACCTTATTGAAGGGCCACCAATGAGGTATGATTTGAAGTTATTTCAATTTATTTTAAATTTAATGGTAGTTATGTTCTTGGTATAGGAAAGCATGGGAAATGCCTGAGTTGGGTGGTGGAAACCGACTGCAAGAATTAGAAGCAGCAATGAAACAAATTGGAACAGGTAGCAGTATGCTAGTAAAGCATTCAGGAATAGGGCCACTGTGGGACATTGGTACCCAATAGTGTCCATTGATTTCCATGAGCATGCTATGACTGGAATGATGGTTTTGAGGTAGTTATATGCCTTGGTTGTTTGATCTTTCGATGCAAGGAAGTCTGAACAAGGGCCAGATCACCTGGGATACAGGATGTCGAGGAAATTGGAAGCTGAGTGACTACACAGAAGGGGTGACTGGATTTCCCGAGGGACTATGTAGTAGAGAAGGGAAGGTTGGTGATGGATTTGTTTTGGTCATTAGCATTTCAAAATGGAATCAAATGCACATGGGAGTGTGCCCTGGAACAGTGAGCTGGTAACTGTTCACTTAGAGGACAAGTGGTGCAAGATTGTAGCATTGGGCATTGGATGCAACTTTGAATTTGGTAGTGGATTCTGAACTTACTTTTGAGGGTGGAGGTGTGAGCCTCTGGATTCCCTTGTTGTTGATATGGACATCGTATCCTTTTATTTGTTGGTTGAGAAAATGTGCACATGTGTATATTGTTGTAAATACTGTATCGAGCTAGACTTATAAAGATCCATAAATAGTATGGTTATTTGTTAGTTGAGAAAATGTGGTTATTATTGTAAATACAATAGCGAGTTGTGTTATAAAGCTCTTGTAAATAGTATGTTTGTCATGTTTCAACAATGGTCATCGCAAATACTGGAATGAGGTATGTTATAAAGCTCCATAGGTAGTATGTTTTGTTTTCAACGATTTGTTGGTTTATAGGTGTCATTGAACACCAAGGACGGTGTTCCTCCAAGGGGGAGGGTTCTCTAACAACCCTGGTTAAAAATCCATGTAAAAATATATAAGACCATGGTCATGGGACATGTATTACAAGCTGAATGGTGGGAAAAACATCCTAGTGAGTGTTCATTTCAGTTATTATGGCTAAAGGAAATTGACAAAGGTAATGGAAAGGTTTTGGAAAGACAAAATGGAATTTTTGGCACATTTATTTACGAAAATAAATGAAATTAGGAGAAAAGGAAGGTGAAAGGTAATAGGTTGCATGTGAGGAGGAAATTGAAGGAAAATAATGGTAAATGAAGAAAATAGAGGCCTCATTGATAAAAAGGCTTCTGAGGATCAGTTGGAAGCTTTTGCTCAGGATTGCTTGGTGTAACCTTTTGGCAGTTTAGTTTTGGAGCTTTCTCATTATTCTCTCTCTCTCTCACTCTTGGACACTTAGATCTTTCTTGGAGCACTTTGCCATTGGATCAAGAAAGGTAAAGAAGGAAAGAGGAAGGAAGGAGCAATCAAGGAAGAGCAGGATCAAGTTGCTATAAAAAGATTCTTTGCAGGCATCAATTTGCATGTGTGATTTCTTTGCTAGATTTGGCATGCATGGTATTGTATGTAGTTATTTATTGTCATGGCATGGGTTTTTCCAGGTGTGACAATGTTTTTCGGCTTAGCCTGCCATTTCTAAATAGCCATGGTGTGATGGGGTTCTCATGTTTTGGTTGAGGTGGATTCGAAGCTGAGTGAGGTGGCTCTTTGAATAAAAGAACACATGGCCTAGTAAACCTTGAAGCAGACCGTGGGTTGCGGTAAAGTTGGATTTTTTGTTTCCTTTATGGGCCTAGGAATCCTCGACCGGTGAATGATGGGATATATGGTAAATCTTAGAGGTGGGTGCTCTCCATCAGGCCTAGTAACCCCGAGATGGGATATATGGCAAAGCCTAGAGAGTGGAGTCTTTGTTAGGGCCTAGTGATCCGATGTGGATTACGGCAAAGCCCAGAGACTAGTGTCTCGATTATGGCCTAGTGATCTGATGTGGATTGTGGTAAAGCCTAGATACTAGGAGACGAAAAAATTATTCACGATGTAGGTGGAGAAATCGGTGGCATCCATGCTTGTTTTGGCCTAGTGATTTGGTGGAGATCATGGTGAAGCCTATTATTACATGTTTATTCTTTTGACCTAGTGATCTGGTGTGGATTGCGGTAAAGCCTGGTTTCTATTGATGAGGGTGAGGTGATTTAACCTCGAGATTCCCTGGTTGGTTCTTTTGTTTTGAGTCCCACATTCATTCTTGGAGTATGGCATGGGGGTGATTGGATGATGAGATATTTGGCTCATCCAATATATGGTCGGGTGGAACGTGGTAGTCCCATACCGGGTTGGCTTTTTCATTCCTTAATAAGAGATTGTTTCCTTAGTATCTTATGTGTAAATGTACTGGTTTATATGTGGATTCTATGGATGATGTATCCTTAATATTTATTTTGTTATCATGTTGGTTATAAGCATGTATTATGATAGTGATGATGTATGACTCTCCTCATGTTTTATTTTGTAAATGAATGAACAATGTATATATGACCTAATAGATGATAATGTAGCTAATGATATAAGGGAACAATGCTTCTTAGAGAATCTTAGATAAACGTGAGACCCCTTTGCTCAATTCTACTGTTAAGACTTATAGTTTTCATATTTGTGACATGTTTAACGAAATGCATGTCATGGCTAGTAGGGGTCCAGTCTAGTCCTTGTTGATGTTTTTTGCAAATGTATCTTTGTTCCGCTGTGAAATTTCATTTTTGAAGGTGTCATTGAGTTATGGGCAGTGACCTGGGATCTGGGCCTCAAAAGGTGGCAAAATCCTGGAGTTGTAGGCACAGCATTGGGGGAAAAGTCCTTAAATGATCCCTTCCCCTTGATGTGGGAGCATCTAGAGCCTTCTAGATGCACCCTTGTCCATTTCAAGGGAGCATCAAGGGGTTTAATGGTCTAAAAACTCAGTGGAACCCAGGGACTGGTCATGGGGATGACCGGGAAGGCTTCTGGGAGTCTTATAGTAGGTATAGAATGTCTGTGTTGTGGGTTTATATCGATTACACTTCCTTGAGGTCACCTAGGAGGTTGAATCCCATTATAGTGGCTTCACGTTGAATATTTACCCCGGTAGTTACTTGGGTAGATGTGGGATGAGGGTGTTATAGGATAAATGCCATGGTATAAGAGTATAGATCTGTAGTAAAAAATGATGTTTGGGAGGCAGTACCAAGGCCTGAAGATAGGTCAGTTGTAGGCTCCAGATGGATCTATAAGATCAAGTATGTAGTAGATGGAATTGTGGAAAAGTACAAGGCTAGGTTCATGGAAAAAGTGTATACACAGAAATAAGGGATATATTATTTGAAGACCTTCACCCCAGCTACCAAATACACCTCTTTCAGGTTAAGTTATATCCCTAGCAACTCAGATGGCATGGCAGATTCACTAGATGGACGTTGAGACAACATTCTTGAATGGAGTGATAGAGGAAGAGGTGTACATAGAATAGATAGAGGGCTTCGAGAATCATGAGAGGCACACTCATGTGTGAAAACTGAAGAAAGATATATACGGGCTCAAACAGGCTCCTAGAGCGTGGTATGGTCAGATTGACAGTTACTTGCAGTAGATGGGATTCGTCAAGAGTGACAGAGATACCAACCTTTACTATTTAATGGTAGAGGGCGAGCCACTCATCCTAGCATAACATGTGGATGATATTTTCTTGAAAGGATCATCAGGGCTCATAGAGGATTGCAAGAGGAACCTTGCAACAAAATTTGATATGAAGGATTTTGAGTTGATGCACTATTTCCTAGGTATGGAGGTGTGGCAGACGGACAGGGAGATCTTCCTTAGGTAGGGAAGATATGTTATAGATATTCTGAAGAGGTTCAAAATTTAGGATTGTAGACCCATGTATACACCCATGATCACCAATTGGAAGAATATAGATGCATCAGATGACAAGGATGTTGACCCCACCTTGTATAGACAACTTATCAAGTCTCTCATGTATCTGGTCAAAACTAGGTCAGATATTTTCTTTGTAGTCAATAACCTTAGTTAGTTTATGGTAGAATGGAAGAGGGTACATTGGGAAAGGCATATTTTGAGGTATGTGGATGGCACAATTGTGTACGTGTTGAGATATACTCGAGGGGATGATGTCATACTATGTGGGTTCACAGATGAAAATTAGGTAGGTAGTTCAGTTGACAGGAAAAGTACCTCTGGGTATTGCTTTAGTGTTGGATCAGGGATGGTTTCTTCGTGTAGCAGGAAGCAGAAGTTAGTAGCACTAAGCTCTGCATAAGTAAAGTATATGGAAGCAAGCACAACTACGTGCGAAGCTATACCACTTTGGAAGCTATTAGTAAGCTTTTTCAGGTAGAGGATGGAGGCGACCAATGTCTAATGTGATAATCAGAGTTGCATAAAAATCGTCGACAATCCAGTGTTTCATGACAAGTCAAAACACATAGATATTCGGTGTCATTTCATCAAAGATTGTGTACAACGTGGAGAATTCCAACTACAATATGTTCCAATGGAAGAGAAGGTTGCAAATATACTCATGAAAGATCTAGGGAGATCTAAGTTCATCTATTTCAGAGAACAAATGGGTATGGTGGAGAACCCGTTTCAATAGCAAGATCATATTACTTTGTATGATTCTCAATTGCAGAAACAACAAACGAGAGGGAGTTGAAGTGCATATGCAAGTTGGCAAAAATACAATAGTGTCAACAACAACACAAATGTAACACATACAAGTTGCGCATTTGTTGGTGGGTAGTATGGAAAGACATCAACAATTTGATAGGAGATGATGCATAGACAAAGTGTTGTGGCTGGAGGTGTAGCAATAGAACACATTCCTCACTAAGAGGGACTGTTAGTTTTTGTAGCATCAGGTATTTTCTAGCCATGAAATTTGGTGAAGAGGCTAGAATACATGAGATATCCAAAACCCAGAAATCGTTCCTGTAAATTCCACCTAGAAGTGTCTCAATTAGATTATTAACTGTTTTTTAAATATTTCCTAAGTCTAAACTTAGGGAATATGGTTAATTAATCAATGTTAATTGATATAAGGTGAGAATCATCTAGAAACTCACACGGATTGAGAGGGAATTAATCTAGGCCATTGATTATGTTTTAATATTGGTTGTTGGTGCTCCAACAGAGGATTATAAAAAGAAGTCGATGGGTATATGGAGAAAACATGAGTGTAGATACTTAGTTTCCTAGGCAGTTCAATTTTCTCAGTGGCAGTGATTCAACAAAGAAGATAGAGCCAGAGGGTGAGTAGCAAGTGGTAGAGGAGGGTAGCAACATTCTAGGATGAAGCTTTCGAGTTCTAGGAAGAGGTAGTGAGAGGAAGGTCAAATTGCATAGAGGCTCTGCGCAGGTACTGCACAGAGGCTCTACCCAGGTACTGTGCAGAGGCTCTACCCAGGTACTGTGCAGAAGCTCAAATGTGTGGCTAGAATGTCAATCTCGAGGGAAGAAATTAGCTATGGAGTGAGAAAAAATTCTCACAATAAATTTTCCAGTATTTTCCTCAAATTAGATTGCCAATAGAGCATCTAAATAATTGTACTCAAAATCTCTTATGAAGAATAATAATAAAACCCTCATCTACTACAACAGTTTTCCCAAGTTGGGCTTTTCTGGGGACAATTGTCCAAAAATAACTATGTAAAAATTCTTGTGTGTGCTAGAATTTCTCAGTTTCTAGTATTTTATTTTCCATAGTATTTTTATGGTGAAAATTTTATTCATTGTTTGCTTTAGCAAATAAAATACATAATTAAATTTACAGCTAGAAGAATAATTTCCAGTTGCTGCAATAGATGAAATTTTCACGTGGAATAAAAAGGGATGAGGGTTGTCTTCATCAAGGGAAAGGTTTTTACTTGGCATGTTGGATCACCTATGAGAGATGCATTCACATTGGGATCAATATATGAAGGACTCTACAGGGTTACTGGAAGACCACTTCTAGCGTTGGTCCATGATACTAATCATATAAGTGAGCTATGGCATCAAAGATTGGCTCATCTACATTATGACACTCTTCCAAAATTAGAGGAGTTGGTCTCAAGTATTCCCAAGGTTCAAGCCCATCATGATGGAGTATGTCTAGGTTTTGTGAGTGGAAAGAAGACAAGGGGAACATTCCCCTCTAGTGAGAATACGACAAACGACATCCTCCATCTCATTCACTCTGACATATGTGGTATGATGCCCATGCATTCTATTGGTGGCCATATCTATTATAACACCTTCATTGATTAACTCTAAATAAATACATGGATATATTATTTGAATCATAAGGATGAAGCCTTCAAAATGCAAAGCTTTGGTTGAAAATCAAATAGGTAATAAAATCAAAATATTTAGGTCCAACAATGGTGGATAGTACACATCAAACGAGTTCATTGATTTTTTCAAGAAGGAAGGAATCAAGAAAGAGACAATTGTGCCCTATACCCCTGAAAAAATGGAGTGGATGAGAGAAAGAATGGGTCCATTATAGAAATTTCTCATGCCATGCTCCATGATCAAAAGTTGTTGAAGTTCCTTTTGGGAGAAGCAACAAATGTCATTGTATATGTTCAAAACAGGGTACCTCATCAAGAATTGGACAAGACCCCCGAAGAAGTATTCAAAAGTGTCAAGCCTGATGTTGGCCATGTCCATATCTTTGTCTGCCCCTTATACTTTCATGTGCTGAAGGACAAAACAGACAAGGTGGAAACCTTAGGAAGAAAATGTATGTTTGTTGGATATTGTGAAAATTCTAAAGCATTTATAATATATAGTCTTGGTCAAAGGAAGGTTGAAATTAGCAGGGATGTTACATTCAATGAAGATGTCACCCTTGGAAAAGCAAGGGACCTTCATCCGCCTCCTCCTGAGAAGAATGATGGTATGGATATTTTAGATGGTCCTTCCATACCTGAATTTGAGACAGATATTGTTGATGATCCCATGGACCCCATGGATCCCTTAGATCCTCCTCCATATGATCCTCTCGCTAGGAAGAGGCCACTTTGTCTTCGAGACACATTACAGGATGATGAGAGACATGCTCCCATTTGAAGATCATTTAGAGAAAGGAAAAATCCATGTAGGTAGCAGGGATATGTTGTATCCATGAGCACTATGATTCAAGCTGAACCTCCCACATTCGAAGAAACCGTAAAAGAACATGTTTGGAAAGATGCTATGGCCAAAGAATATGAATCAATTATGAAGAATGATGTATGGGATGTTGTGTCGAGACCAAAGGGGAAATCTGTGGTGACTTCAAAGTGGCTATTCAAGATCAAGCATGGAGTTTATGGTAGAATTGAGAAATACAAGGCAAGGTTTGTGGTTTGAGGATTCTACTAAAAAGAGGGAGAAGATTATGATGATATATTTGCACCTATTGATCAATATACAACCATTCATTCAATAGTTTCCCTTGCTGCAAGTCAAGGATGGACCCTTCATCAGATGGATGTGAAGACTACTTTCCTCCATGGCATGTTACAAGAAGAAGTGTATGTTGAGAAACCATAGGGATTTGAAGTAGAGGATTGAAAGACACATGTTTGCAGATTGAAGAAGGCATTGTATGGTTTGGAACAAGCTGCCAGATCACATTACTCTCGCATAAACAATTATTTGATGAAGCTTGGATTCATAGGAAGCAATGTTGATCCCAACCTCTACTTCAAGGTAGTCCAAGATATGTCATTGATTTTGGTTTTATATGTTGATGGTATATTCTTGATAGGTAGTGAGCCCATGACGATTAAGTGTAATAAGGAGCTAGCCTCTAAATTTGAGATGAAGGACCTTGGACTCATGCACTAATTTCTAGGCCTTGAGGTGTGGCAAAGACCCACTGATATTTTCCTTTCACAAGGAAAATATGTTGGGAAGTTGTTAGAAATATTTGGAATGACAGAATGCAAGTCCCTACCCACATCGATGGAAATTAACTTCAAGAAGTTAGGTGGAGAAGTTGTAGGACCTGATTTGGCGAATCCATCCGAATATAGGTAGTTGATTGTGGCTTTGATGTTCCTAGTGAACACCACCTAGACATATGATATGCAGTGAATATGTTAAGACAATTCATGATCAATCTCCTCCATGCAAATTAGATCATTTCCAAACACATTTTGAGATATTTGCATGGGACGGTAACACTTGGTCTAAGACATTCTTCTAGAGATGTTTGACTTCATGGATACACCGATACTAACTAGGCAAGAAACATTGTCGACAGGAAGAGTACGTCTGGATGTTTTTTTAGCTTGGATTTACCATGATATCTTGGATGAGAAGGAAGAAAAAGTTAGTAGCATTAACTGCCTCTGAGGTATAGTATATTTCCACTAGCATGGATAACTGTAAAAAAGTTTGGTTGAAGAAGCTCTTTAGAGAGTTATTTGAGTAGGTCCTAGACACTACAGTGATATATTGTGACAACAAGAGTGGGATCTGTCTAGTAGAGAATCTTGTATTTCATGATAAGTCTAAGAACATAGAGATTTAGTATCACTTCATTCAAGACATGGTGCGGAGAGGAGACGTTAGACTCGATCACATATCGACAGATGAGCAGATTATAAATATGCTCACCAAGGATTTGTCAAAATTGAAGTTCTTGGTCTTCAAAGAGTAGCTTGGACTGATGGATGTGACCCCTCCTAATAAGGGGCATCATTGATCAAGGACACTGAACCAGCTCTTCCCCCCTACTTGAGCTCTGAGGGTGTGGAATTGAGATAGAGGGATCTCTGCACAATAGGGTATCACCCCTATCTATTACCCATAGGGTTGGAGATGTTTCTCCCCTATCTTGGTATTTTCTAAGTATACCCCAATTGGCATCATACCCACAAGCTAGGCTTGTTGGGATTTTCCCTCCCTGTCTAGCCAACGGGTTGAGGAGGCGTGGGTGTATGTGATACTTAAGTTTTGGTAAGTCGGGTATCTCTCCCAAGCTCATATTATGATGCAGGTGTTCTACCACACGACTCTTAAGGGTCATTGTTGGGAAGATCGGTACGTAATAGGATGGGTTGAGATATTCTCCCCTATATCACCTAATTCTTGATATGGGGTCAGAGATATTTAGCCCCCTGTGAGATTTCGGGTTGAGAGCTAATCCCCGATATGGTTTTGGATTGAGATATGCTCTCCGACGATGCAGAGGGTGGTAGATTTTACTCCCCAATGATCTTCTTCTTTAGATTTGAGAATGTTTCAGCAAATAGAGTTGAGAAAATATGGGACATATGATGATAGGATGACATGTTGATCGATGGTCAGATATTGACAGGTGGAATTCTCCCTAGTTGAGAGGGAGTGTTGAAATATGAAACTACGGTCAGATTCCACTTTGGAAATCTTGTTTTATGGAGATGATTATTTTGTTGAATTCCTAATTTCGAGAGGACCAAAATTGACCTAAAGATCACTCAAAATGGATAAGAGAAAGTTTACTTATGAAGAAAAGCCCACATATACACATTTGGACAGGTCGACCCTAATAGGAAATTGGTCACCCTTGGAAGCCTATAAACACAAGTAACCTCAAGATCATTTGGAAATCATCAAGATTGTTCCCCTTCTCTTCTTCATTGATTGGTACGCACATGTCTGAGGTGGGGACAACAAAAGAAGTTCGCAAAGGTCCGAAATTATAGGGTTCGAGGCTCACATCTGTTTTAGGGTTATTGGGTTACTATCTCAAGAACGTCATAGGGAAATTTCAACCATAGTCATAGGATTTTAGGCTCAAGGGGTGACGAGAAGCCTTCAGTCGCTCACACAACTCCTCTTGCATGCGACTGGGAAGTTTGACTTAAGACCGAAGTTGACCATAATTGACCACAGATAGGAAAAGTTGTCTATGATATATTTTGATGCTGGAAACATATTTTGAATTTTTTTTGGGTTATTTTGCTGGATGATATTGTATCAGGCTAATTGTGCTTTCTGCTGAACATTTTATGACAATCTAATAGAAGAATAATTTCAAACAGTTTCCCCATAGTGAGTTTTTCCTTGGTTTTTGACTAAATCTAGTGTCTCTTCTTGATGTGTTGATTGTCTCCTTTGTCATTGCATTTATTGTTCTATCTTCAATTATTGTTGATGATTGGAAAGACTAATTGTTAATTATAATATTTCTAATTGAAGTATTGAATTGGGCTAAAGTAATTGATTTATCATAGAACAATCTAAGAAAATTAAAACCATAGATAACCCACATAACAAGTAGATTACACCCACATATTTGTTATACTTAGGGATACCATAGAATGTTGTTCAAACACTTAAACAAACCCCATACTCTATTTGATTCTTCCCTCTCTTGTCCTTCTTTCTTTACTCTAACAATCATCCTTCTTTCTGTCCCTACTAAGCTCTTGTCTGTCCACACACTGAGGGTATTCAAACCCTTTTCCTTGGATCAGATTAACTCAGACCCTGCGCTCACATACTGAGGTATCATGGCCCTTGAAACAAAGATAAATGATTCACCTTTAGGGTTTCTACCATCTCCACAAACACAGATTCTAAGCATAAAATTTAGGGTTCTGGCCAAGCCATAACTAGGGAAACATACTCATAGAAAGAAGGCCTAACTAGGGCTCTTACATATGTTGTTCAAAACCCTTGAAGAGCCCCTCCGTCACCTAACATTCATCAATCATGAGATATATATTACATACCCTTTCAAGACATTATCATCTTCCTTGAAACCCCAAGCTCTCAGCACACAATTCACTGAGGTTTTTGGCCGTCTTAGAGCTCTTGTATCACCCACAGGTCAGGCCTGATTTTAGAGGCTAGATATGCCTCAAACCCTGCAAAAACATCCTTTTCAGCCTTATTCCTTTGTGTTATTTCTCTAGGATGATGCAGCCTAACTCTAGCATCTTGCTAGGGCTCCTAACCCTCCTATAATGCACAAACATATCTAAGCTAGAACACAAAGGATTTTCCTCCACATGAGTCCAAACATTTGCCACAAGACTTGTCCAACAAGTCTCTCCTACTCAGCCAAACCAGACAGAAGAAGATGGATCAGAAGTCATCCTTTCTCACTTACTCGTTTGACCCCTTATGCTTGCAACTCCTCAGAGTTGTCTCTCCACTTGATGAAATACACTTGAATGAATGATCTTGGTCTTCCCATGTAGCCCTACTCGGCCATGTAGCTCAACTTCTCCTAGGTCTACATCTTTCTAGCCTCCACACTCAATGAGGATCCTATCGTTGATGTCTAGGGATTCTTCCTTTGACCTTATTAAATAAATTTTCCTTTAGTCCCTTAGGAACCCTCTAGATCTATGGTTTTAGTCCTCTTGACCTTAGGAAATAATAATAATATCTCTTTCGATCTTAAAACCCTTTCTTTGGTCTTTTTACCCACCACTTGTGGGTAGTGTATATAGGAGAAAAATTCTCTCATAGATGGTCCTCAAATAGTAGCCAACAACTGCTTGTAGCCACCAGATAGCTTGATGTGCCATTATCTTTGCCACCTAAGCCAACCATGTGGTCCTCCAAAGCCAAATTTTCTACATGGGTATACCCGAATTTGACATCGTTAAGATTATGACTCAGATAATATATGGGATGTTCACTCCCTATATCGTCTTCTTGGACCAATACTATTGATATAGTAGAAATGACAGTAGTGAGATATTGGAAAAAGTTGCGCTTGTAATCAGGGGGATATAGGAGAGATTCCCAAACCAGTACATCTTTTAGGGCATTAAACTCTTTTTGAGAAGCGTTGCCCCAATGGAAGGGAACCCCTTTCTTAAGTAGGTGAGTAATCCTTTGGTCAACTCAGTGTAATTAGGGATGAACCTTCGCAGGAAGTTATCCTTCCCTTGGAATCGTTGGAGGTGAACGAGCGAAGAAGGTGTAGGAAGATTAGTGATTACTTGGAATTTTAGAGGATCAAGACGAATTCCATGTTTTGAAATAACAAAACCAAGAAGTCAATTAGAACTAATGAAAAACACACATTTTTGTGGATTTTAGTGTCTACACCATAAGAAAATGACCCTTAGATGCATCAGGTTATAAACCCGATATTTAGAATGAGTAGGGAGTGTAGGTTTTAACCCCGTACAGAAATTACTTGCATATGAATTCTTAAAACACAGAAAATAAACAATGCGAGAGCATAACACATAAAACAAATATACATAGAGATTTTCCCCTGAATCCAAAAACCAGGACTACCAGCTTGATTTTTCATTATGTTCCTTTCAACGTTACAATACATATTTATACATGCCGAAGCATCCAATACCATGGACTGAAAACCATCGTGTCCAAAATCATGTGCGAAAAATCATGCACAAAACCATAGGTAGGTCCGCCCAACTCAATATTGGGTCCAAAAACAAAATTTTCTGGGTGCTGCCTTAGACCCCATAGAGTGGGGTTACCTGCACCCCTCAAACCCCCTGTGACCCCTCGCTACGCAATCAGCGCAATGAAGGGGGGGATTCGCCCCCCTTCTAACCCCATGGTTAACTACGTGGGTTAGTCATGGAAATAATATAACACAACCCAACATTCTCCCACTTGTTGTTTTCTTTCCACAGGGGGGCACAAGAGAGCTTAGTCATTTATCCAGCCCTGCAATGCCCATTGTTTCTCTACACTAAGAGAACTTCTCAGAGCTCACATATTTTGTCAATGCATCTACAATATTCTTCAAAGTGTCCACCTTTACCAACAACACCTTTTTGTCTTCTATCATATCCCTCACAAAGTGATACTGAAAATCAATGTGCTTTTTCTTTGAATGATATGCAACGTTATTTGCAAAGAAAATTGCACTTTGGCTTTCACAGTCTATCCTTATAGCTCCCTGTACTAACCCCATACTTGAACACAATCTCTACAACCAAACTACTTCCTTGCTTACATGAGTGGCTGCCATGTATTCTACCTCTGTAGTTGATAGTGCCACTACAGATTGTTTCTTACGCATCCAATTGACTGCACCTCCAAATAGGTTAAACACATACACACTTGTAGATATTCTTTGATCTAGATCTCCAACCCAGTTTGCATCAACAAAGCCAAGAATATCCAACACTCTGTCCAATCCTGGTCTTCCTTGGTAGCACAAACCATAATCACTAGTGCCATGCAAATACCTGAAAACCTGCTTCACTGCTATCCAGTGCTCCTTCCCTAGTTTTGACATAAACTTGCTCAATACTCCCACTGCATGTGCAATGCCTGGTCTAGTACAGACCATCGCATACATCAGGCTACCGACTGCACTTGCATATGGAACATGGGAAATGTCCTCTTCCTCTTCTTGTGTCTTGGGACACTGTTCAACAGATAAATTTACACCTACAAGAATAGGAACCTTCACTGGTTTACTATCCTGCATTAAACCTCTGCAATATTATCTCAACATACTTCTTATGGTTTAACCAGAGCTTCCTCTTTGTCCGATCTCTTTTAATTTCCATGCCCAAAATATATTTTGCAACACCAAGATCTTTCATGTCGAATTTGGAGGAAAAATGGGTCTTCAAATCCTGGAAAATTTCTTTGTCATTTCCAACCAGCAACATATCATCCACATACAAGATCAGATAAATAACATGGTCACTAATTAATTTAAAATACAACAGTGATCTGCTTTGCTTCTAGTGAAGCCAAGTCCCCGTATAAATGTATCAAATTTATGATACCACATCCTTGGTGACTGTTTTAACCCATATAGAGACTTTTTTAACTTGCATACCAGTTCTTTCTTACCCTTGATCGTAAAACCTTCAGGTTTCTTCATGTAGATCTCCTCTTCCAGATCCCTTTGAAGAAATGTTGTCTTCACATCCATCTGTTCTACCTCAAAATCAAAAGCAACAGCAATAGATAAAAGTAATCTAATAGAAGTTACCTTGGCAATAGGAGAAAAAATATCACCAAAATCAATTCCCGACACTTGGGAATAACCTTTTGCTACCAACTGAGCTTTGTATTTTTCCACCTTTTATTCTACATTTGTCTTCTTCTTGAACACCCATTTTTTGCCAATGGGTTTCCTTCCAGCCAACAACTACACCAGATCCCAAGCATCATTTTTGTGCAAAGATGTCATTTCATCAACCATGGCCTCTTTCTAGGGTTTTCCATCCTCTGAATCTACAACTTCCTTCACAGTTCTGGGATCATCATCAGTAATAGATAAAGAAAAATTTGAACAGAAAGCAGATGGACCATACCTTTTTGGCTGCCTTCTTTCTCGAATTGATCTTCTCACACCTAGAGTTTGTGGCTCTTCATCTTCTGATTCCCTCTCTATTGTAGAGTCTAATTCTTCCTCCTTTATCTCAAACTCTATCTTCTCAGGTTCCTTTGGTTGGAATTCATGTTTAATAACATCTTTCACTTCTCTGAACACTACTTCACGGCTGTACACAACCTTCCTTGTTACTGGGTTCCAAAGCTTATAACCCTTTAAACCATCCTTATACCCAATAAAGATGCACTTTTCAGATTTACTATCCAACTTGGTTCTTTTCTCCTTTGGAACATGTACATATGCATCACATCCAAATACCCTCAGATGTGAAAGAGAAGGTTTCTTACTAGTCCATACCTCTTGTGGAGTCTTATCTTCCAATGCTGATGAAGGTGATCTGTTGACCAGGTAACATGCAGTCTCCACCGCCTCTACCCAGAATTCTTGTCCTAACCCGACACCACTGAGCATGCTTCTTGCCCTTTCCATCAACATCTTGTTCATTCTTTCTGCAACTCCATTTTGCTGAGGTGTATATGGAGTAGTCTTTTGCCATGCTATACCACACTTATTACAAAATTCTTCAAATTCCTTACTGCAAAACTCTCCATCGTTATCTGTCCTCAGCACCTTTATCTTCTTCTCTGTCTGGTTTTCCACCAGAGCCTTAAATTCTTTAAACCTGTCAAAGACTTCAGATTTCTTCGTAAGGAAATATATCCATGTATCCCTTGAGAAGTCATCTATAAATGATACATAGTACAAAAACTTACCCAGTGATGGAACCTTCACAGGTCCAGACACATCACTGTGCACAAGCTCTAATATATGTTTCACCCTCTTACCACCAGAGGGGAAACTCACCCAATTCTGCTTCCCATATACACAATTTTCACAGAAATAAAAATCCAGAGAGCTATTACTCATAACTTCTACCATATCTTTACCATGAAGTATTTCAAGGCCCTTCTCTCCAATATGTCCAAGCCTTTGATGCCACAGCATGGTCTTCTCTCCAGAGACCACTAGATTTTCTGCTCCACTTTCAGGAACCATGGAACTATTGCACCCATCAACAACAGTGCTACCTTGCAAATTGTACAGAGTTCTAACTCGAACTCCCTGCATCAATACCAGTGCCCCTCGAACCATCTTGCAGGTATCCTTCTCGAACATTGTTTTTACACTTGCATCATCGAGCTTGCTTACAAAAATCAAATTTCTAGCTAATGCAGGAATATGCAGAACACCTGAAAGTGTTCTAACCCTTCCACCTTGCAAATTCAACTTTACTTTTCCGCGACCAATGATTCTAGCCTTCCTATCATCCCCCAAGAAGACATCACCACCATCATATTTCCCATACTCGCATAATCAATCTCTATGGGGAGTGAAGTGAAAGGATGCACCTGAGTCAATCAACCATGCCTCCTGATCTACATGTGTACTTGAAGAAGCCAAGTACACATCCCCACCTTCATCTGAGGTGGTTTTCACCTTTGTAGAAGGAGCATCATTAGATCCCTTTCCTTTATCAAGAGGTTTATATTTACAGTCCCTTTTGTAGTGCCCTTCCTTTCCACATTTCTAGCACACCACCTTTACAGGTTTTCCTGGAGATTTAGATCTACCTCTAGATTTAGATCCCCCACTTGATGACTTATTTTTGTTTATGTTCTAGGACTGTCCTCGTACAGACAAGGCATCACCATTCTGGCTCTCCATATTTTTCCGTCTCATCTCCTCCGTCAGCAAGGATGAGACTATTTCATCAAACTGCAAGGAAGTTGCATTGCTACCTATTGCAATAACTAGACTATCCCATGAATCTGGTAGAGAACACAACAAACTGATGCACTTATCTTCATCTGAAATTTTAATATCAATAGATAATAACTGACTTACCACAATATTAAATGCGTTCAGACGTTCTGTCACTAAGTCTCCATATTTCATCCTCAGGTTATACAGCTTTTTCCACAGGAAAAGTTTATTCACCAGAGACTTAGATTGGTACAAAGTCCCTAACTTGTCCCACAAAGCCTTCGCCGTAGCTTCCCCTGATACATTTAGCAATACTGAATCCAAGATACACAATCGTATTGTGCTCTTAGCCTTTTGATCCAACTTCTTCCATTCTTCATCGGACACTCCCGTTGGTTTAGTACCTGGATCTACCATGATCCACTGATCTTTATCCACCAACAGATCCTCCATCTTGAGTTTCCATAACTCAAAACTCTGACTATTAAATTTCTCAATCTTTATCTTTCCACTGCTTGCCATCTTCTTTCACCACCAGAATCGATCCTGCAGATCTCCCACTGAACAGGGTCTACCATAGGCCCAAGAAAAACCCCTCGACAACAATGGAATCCCCTTGAATCCAAGACAACTCTGATACCAAATGTAGGTTTTAACCTCGTACAGAAATTACCTGCATATGAATTCTTAAAACATAGAAAATAAACAATGAAAGAGCATAACACATAAAACACATATACACAGATATTTTCCCCTAGATCCCAAAACCAAGACTACCAACTTGATTTTTCATTATGTTCCTTTCAAATGTTACAATAGATATTTATACATGCCGAAGCATCCAATACCATGGACCGAAAACCATCACGTCCAAAACCATGTACCGAAAATCATTGCGTCCAAAACCATGTGCGAAAAATCATGCACAAAACCATAAGTAGGTCCACCCAACTTAAAATAGGGTCCAAAAACAAAATTTTCCGGGGCGCTGCCTCAGATCCCATAGAGTGGGGTTACCTACACCCCTCAGACCCCTTGTGACCCCCTCTGTTATGCAATCAGTGCAACAAAGGGGGGGGATCCGCCCCCCTTCTAACCCCCCCAGTTAATTATGTGGGCTAGTCGTGGAAAGAATATAACACAACCCAACAGAGAGATCATCCAAATAAGGTTGCATGGTGTGTTTAATGTCATGAAAAGCGTAATCCATTACCCATTGAAATGTAGCCCTAACATTATTTAAACCAATTGGAATTTTTTGTTAGGAAAATGTACCCTATGGATAGATGAATGCAGTTTTAGGTTGATCTGTTGGGAGAATGTTGATTTGATTATATTCGGAGAAACCATCCATGAACGAATAGATTTTGCAGTTGGCACAGTCATTAACAATTTGGTTGATGAATGGGGTTGGATAATTTTCCTTTGGACAAACGTGATTTATATCCTGATAATTGATGCATACACGGATTGTTCCCTATTTATTCATTACAAGGACAATATTTTACACCCAATCGGTCAAAGGAATGGGGTAGATGAAACCAATGCAAAGGAGTTTTTCAAATTCACTCTTTATCATGACAACCTTCTTTGGATGGACCAGACAGAGGCACTACCAGACTGGTTTAGCATCATGATACGTTTTAATCTCATGCACCACTATATTTGGGTCGATACCTAACATTTCCTCATAGGTCCAGGTAAATACATTGCAAAACTCTTGAAATAGGGCTTTATAGGTCTCAATCTCGAATGGAGAGAAAGATGCACCAATGTGTAGATTTTCGACAATACTTGGTTTAACAGAGATATCAAGAGGTATCGTCTCTTCGATATTCGAGAGATTCTTTTTAGAATCAACTTCGTGTATAGACATGGAATTCATAGAAGTCTCGATGATATTGGGTAGATACACATCACTGAGATTATCCTCAATGGAATCTAGTAAGGAGGAATGATGGTGATGATCGTCCCATGACGCATCATTTGGAATCATGATCTCCATGATGCTCTCATCGGTAGAGAATATACGAGAGAACGGATTAGAATATGTGCCATAATATAATGATTGATTGACCCAATTTATAAAAGAGAAGATGTAAGCCACACAAGTTGAATATATGGCTTCGTAATCAAGCTCAATGGGGCTAAGCGGCATTCAGTCGCCAAAACTATGGATGTTAGTTTCATTTGGTACAATCCATGGATTAGTAAAGATAGTAGAAGATGATACCATATTGATATAAGAAACTAATGATGAGCTACCAGGAAGTGGAGGAGGAGGGAGCGAAAAGATTCCCATGAGCGAGGAATCCTTTGGTAGTCCAACCCCGACATGTTGATAAGAGTGTAGAGTTTCCCCTACATGTAGCACACTTCTAGTAACATGAGAATTAGAGGAAAAGAAGGTGAGTTGGTCAATGGACACAATATTTCCCTTATGAGTAAAGGAAATCATACAAAAATAAGTCTAAACAACCACGACCATTCCGTAAACCCACGTGTGACCCAATAGAATATTATAATTAAGAGGTTTGTTAATAACTTCAACTTCTATGGATACAATTTTTCCCCATAATTCAATTTGTAAGGAGTTCAAGATACCATAAAGTTTATACAGTCTCCCATCAAAATATTTCAATGTGGTAGGTCACTGATTCAGTTGAGGAGAACCAATCATTTTCCAGCAAGACATAGACATGATACAGGTCGAGGCTTGCTTGTCCACAATGGAACAATGAATGTTCTTACCATGGACGACGACCTAGATGATAAAGGCCAATTAAGATGGAAGGAAAGGGGTATAGTTTTCATGATTGAAAACAACTAAGTTGGAATCTGAATGATCAACACATCTGATAGCCGAAAGAAAAGCCTTCTTCTGGGTGGGACAGTTTTGCAACACCTCGAGGGTTGACATAGTTGATGGAGACTGAGCCAAGTCTTCAACTACATTATAATTTTGAGCTACCCTGGTACAAGGGTTGAAAGTATATTTATGAATAACGATTTTCAGAGGCTTAATAGTTAACTCTGTAGGAATAATGGGCGGAGCGGGATCAGATGAAGGTGATGAAAAACTGGTGGGTTGATTAGTAGCCTGACCATTCATAGGATTCACATTACCATAGTCCTTATTCTGAGTAGCCACCATAACATAAGATTTAGGCTTTATGGAGGAAAGCATTAAAACTGCGTTAGAGGAAGAAGGGTCCTGAGCAACCATGTGGGTCTCCTAATTGGGAAACGAGTCGGTCAACACTGTGGGAAAAATGGAATATTTCATAAACTGGTTCACTTCCGCACAGTGAGGACAATCATGAGTAAAGTTCTCTTCATTACAGATCAAACATGGTTAGCGAGCCTTTCATTTCTCCTCAGAGGACTGATTTGTTTATTTATCCCGCGATGAAGAAACTTTCTCTTTGCTTCTTGGTTGTTGTTGATATTTTCCTTCATGAGATGAAACGAAATATATCTCAAAAGAAGAGGCTATAGGGGGATTGGACAAAGGGTTTTGTGAAGAAGCAGTGAGAGAAACACCATATGGTTTACTCACTATATGCAAACTAGGAGAACCAATGATGCCATCAACAACATGAGATTCTTTACTAGGAGACGGAGGAACAATGTTTGAATCTCTTAGAGCAGCTCATATATTTTCATAGAGCATGCCATATTGGGTATAGATGAGGTCCAAATACTGAGCATGACCAGTCACTTGCTCTTTGGTCACAACCCCGCCTTTAGCTATATCCTCTGTGATAGATGGCAACAAGGATTTAATGAACCATTTCGCTAACAATTGATCTGGAGCATAGGTTTTAACCAATCGGTGATGACACTGCCACTCATGAATGTGATTTGAGATGTGAGTAGATTTAGTTTGTTTAAAGTTGGTCAAAATTTCCATTCTAGTTCCATACCAGATGGGAAACTGGAAATTTGTGAGGAAGGTGGTAGCTAAGGAACTGAAATTGTGAAACAAAGCTCTAGGTAATTTAATGTACCATTTGGCTGCGGTACCTGTAAGAGTATGCTTGAAAAGACGTAATCGTATGGAATCATCATTAAGGGAGTTTCAAGAACACCATAGATGATATGTCATGACATGGGTCGACGGGTCTTCTCCAAGATTCCCATTGAATTTTTGGATATCAGAAGGAAATTTGGTAGGAATTATCAACCACCAAGGTGAATGAGCAATAGGATCATTGGTAAGTTGAGTCAAGTATGGAAATTCAAGAGTCTCCACAAAAGGTAACTATTGGTTAAATCTTGTCGAGGATATCCTGGATAAGAAGGAATAACCTGGGAAACCGGTACTTGTGTTCTTGGATAAGGAGAGTTCTGATAAAGAGGAACCTGTGCACCAAAATAAGGAGGATTATGGTAACCAGAATATGCATAACCTTGTTAACCAACTCTAGGATAACCCTGTAAAGGCTGGAATGGATGGGTCTAGATATGTTGGCCTTGAAAAGGTACTTGAGGAATACACTGATAAGGTCTATATTTTTTCCCTGTGATATTTTGCATCATCCTAGCATAAGGTGGATTCGATTGAGGCTATGCCACGCTATACACAGTTTGTCCTACTGGAATTTCATGAATACCTTTCCTAAGTGTTTGAGACTATAAGGTACCTTGTAAAGGATGGGTAAGTGGAACCTTAGGGGTACTAGATACCGACATAATAGGTTGAGATGCAATAGAAACATGTAAAGGTTTACTTACATGTATTTGAGCTTGTTGAGGTACATATTGATGTGTAGGAATTTGAGATGAAGATGACACAGGTTGAGAATTCAACAATCGGTCCCAAAATGAACCAAGTTGGATGTGAAATGTAGGTTTCCAAACACTAGTAGCCATCCCAAGATAAGGAAGATTATAATAAGGCTGATTACTAATTTGAGGCATACCAACAACAGGTTACCCTCTACCATAGGAAGAAAGGATGACAGAGGATACAACAATCCAGATGGAGGGAACCTAACATAATGAGAGTTAGGCTATTGAAGATAACCTTTCCCACTAACATAAGGGTCAACCTGTTCAACTGTAGGTGTAGGCAGAGGAGGAGCAACAAGATGAGTAGTTTTCATAAGGGAAGTTCCAAATGGAATTCCTGAAATGGATGACATGGGAGATGTCCAAGGACTATAAGTTGCACCAGATAAGGTACTAGATAAAGACTTATACTAAGGTGGGATGGACGAGCCACCATACAAACATGCCTATGGTGATGTTGCAAACATGGATGAGGAAGAAACATTTGATGTCTCAATCATAGTGGTGGACATAGGTTGGGAAGTCATGTTAGATCTAGTCATGGTTAACAATCCTAATGAAGATTGTAGTGAGAAATCCACATGACAGTCAAAAGAATAAAGTAAAGGAGTTTGTGCTGGAGTTTGAAGAGGAAGAGGATTAGTCTGATAAAATGGGAGTCTAATCCAATGAAAAGGAGTAAAAGGATGAGGCTATTCTTGTGGGATCTCTTCAATACTCACAAGACCGTATGGAAGAGGTTCACCATCAGGTCCAAGATATATTATTGGAAGTTCTGTATGAGACAAAGAAAGAGAAGGGGAAGGTCCTGAAGTAATAGGAGAAGATGGCTGAGGTTCAACAACCTTAGGAAATTAAGTTTCTGAATCAGGAAAATCAAGTTCAATAACCTCAGGCAATAAGGTTTTAGGTACTTCTGTTTTGATTGTGTCAGATTCATCGACAAGAATAGAGGTGATCTCGGGCTTAGTATTCAAAGGGAAAGATGATTTTGGTTGATCAAATTCAGGAGGAGGGCCAGAGGTAGTTCTTGAATTTCCTGATTCAGTAGTTTGCATCTTCTTATTCTTCTGATGACGTCCAGGAGTAATCTCTGATGGAAGAGGAGGCTTATTTTTCATTCTACATGAACAATGGAGTGGGGGATTTTGTTCTTCCATGTTGGATAATAAATTTTAGAAATTAACACAAAAATAAATAAAAAAGAGGGTAATCTAGGCATAAAGGATTACCAAGCAATCGTGAAATGAAATATACACCTTGGCAAACCAAGGAATTAACATGCATGTAGGAAATCTCCTTAAATGTTGTGTTTGGTGTATCATGATACACAAGGCGACCAACTATGTTACCTATGGTGAGGATAGCAACCTATAGGGGACTTCCAAAATATACTCGACGGTACATGGAAGTGTAGTCCGTAGTAGTGTTGTCTAGTGCGTAACTATTCGATGAGATCATTCCCATATAATTTATATGTGTGTAACGAGATTTCACCCCCGGGATACAATGCTGGAAAACAATGACAGCTCCCACGTTTAACAACACCAAAACACGTCTCTAACTTAGACCTCTAAAAGTTTGCGTTAATGTTACAAATTCTCCTTAGGTTGGTTCAGTAAATTTTAATGTTTATCTTCAGTTAAGTTTTAGTTTTGGGGCTCACTACAAATGTCACTTGAATATCCTAAAATGAAAACTAGCACGAGGAAATGAAATATTTCTCATTCAAAGAAAATCTATCTAAGAAAGGGAAGAGGCAAAGAGTATGCAACAAAAAATATGCAAAGTACAATTCCCTTTTAAATGCAACTATTCCAATGTTGATGCACACACAAAACCGTAAATGCCAATTCAAATATTTTTCTTTTCAAGTAACTTAATTTTTGAAAATTAAGAAAACTAAGATGCAAAACTTAATCACTAATTCAAACAAGCTTTTCAGAAATATTAATAAAATACCAATTCATCTAAGCACTCAATGATCAAACAAAAGAAGTTTGTAAATGACTTAATGATAATAACAAAGGAAAATTTAAACAAATCCTTACCAAAGGCACTAAACATGAAAGAAAACCAAATGGAGGCTTCAGAGAGACCACAAGGAACTCAAAGACTCAAGGAAGAGTAGCTGGAAGAAGGCTAATCATAGAGAAAATCAAGACAAAAGAAAAATTGTGCATGAACAGGGGCCAATGCAGGTGCAAAAGAGGCACCAATGTTATGCAACATAGGCACAAAGGAGGCTCAACTACGGTGCAACACTCTATCAGAAGACCAAAGGGTGCATTGGCCTAGGGATGCAAATTTTTGACACAAGGAATGCAATTGAGACTCATTGAAAGGTCTTCCTAGGTTTGTTCTTGACTGCATAAGACAATAAAGGTATGAAGAAGAGGTAAGACAAGAAAAATAGACAAAGAAACCACTAAGGGAATACATTGTTCCCTAGTATGGTCACCAATTTGTTATTTGGAATATACGACTGCAGACAAAAGTATCTTCCCTACGACTGGTGGACTAATCTATAACAACAGAAAGATAAAGGGACTAATGTTTTCCTTAAATTAAATAGATAATAGGATGAAGCTTGCTTGGAATCCGTAGTATTCTTCGCTCCTTCCTTGGTTTCTGTGCTCCAATCCTAGCTTCGATCGCTATAATTAGAACCTACACACTCAGAAAACACAAGCCAAAGATCGATGGAATCTATGTAGCATCATCTAATCACTTTATTCAATAGATCAACATGGTATTGTAATACATGAAACCATAACATCATATATAGGAAAACAAATAACTCTTTGCATTAATAGAAGTGGAGTGAGTTACAACCAAAAATAGGCGTTGATCTTGTAGAAGACATACTTCAAGTTGAATTATCCTTTTCCTGCCACAAAGAGCACCTCTAATCACCCTAATGCATGGAATTATATCTCTCACATCAATAGCATAAGGGTAGAATCACTCTCCAAAAGCCAACCCCTTGCATATGGATGGAAATAAATATATAGGTGAAGGAGGTAGTTCATGAATTCTTATCCTTTTACCAATCTAGGCTTGAGATCCACTCTTGATGGGAGGATGAGCTCAAGGGATAAGGGATGAAAAATCCAAGGTAGGATAGGATAGGATTCAAGACTTTTATTTGAGGTAAATAGTTACAACAGATCTTGGAAGCTTCTGGAAGAGGAAGCTTCAAGATTATTTTTTGTTTTCCCGAATTTCCAAAATCAGCGCACCCCTAACACTCAACAACCTACCGGTGATCACATAGGTGCAGAGTATGAAAACCTAGTAGTCAAAGCTGACCAATGAGGGGCCAAGGTGCATTGGTCCTTAAAATGACTGAAATAAGGTACTTTTAGGCAGAAACTCAGGGATTAGAAAGAGTCATGCTTAGGGCTTTGTGTAGGGAGGATGACAAAGTGCTCAAAGGACGTGAATGATCATGTTTGAATGCATATTGACCAAATGTGACAAAATGTCCTATAACATTTCCCACCACACTATCAAAAATACTCAAGATCACAATTTTATAACAATATCACGGGTTCTCACTAAAAAACTTAGATGTCGTTACGACACCCATTTAGTACTAGGGAGCACAATGACATCCCTTTCATAAGAATGTGCTCCTTTTACAGAGTCTTTTATGTGAGGCTTAGATGTGGCACTTGTTTTCACATGCAAATAACAAATTACTAAATTACATAAATTTGATTATTCACCCAGCCACATGTCCTATCCACAATTTGGCTCTCATGTAAATTTCCTATTATTTTATTTAAACTAAATATTTTCTCTCACCCAAGAGTCACATGTTCCTAAATTTACTCCTAGATGTTCCCTTATGTCCTTTTTCCATTCCTTAACTTTTTCTATTTGTTTTAATTAACTCTTTGTTACCTACCAAGAGTCTCAATTAGTTGTAGTTACTTCCTTAAATTTATCCTCTTCAAATTTAGTTATCTTTTTAGGATTTTCTCAATTAGGTGAGGTTCTCTTGATTTTAATTTCTTAAAATTACTTATTTAAATAATTCAATTCTTGCACATATCTATTTATATTTTAGTTCACTTATGTCCATATCAAATTAAATTTAGATTATTCTTCTCTTTTAAACATGATATTTTGTAATTAATTTTGTATCTATTATTCACTTAGTTCTAACTTACATTAAACTACTTTTTAGGTATTAGATTACTAACATTAGCGAGGTCACTTCTTCCAATAATTATGTTTTCATATTTAGTTATTTTTCTTGTTATCACTTTTTAAACTTTAGATTAACTTGGTATTCAATAACATATCAATCCTTAAGTGGTTATGAATTAATCAAAGCATAGATTTATTTATCCTCCTTCAGGTTCCAAGAGTGTCAACTCTCGTGTCCTTCAAGAAACTCACATTCCAAGGGTGCCACGGGCTACTCTTCAAACACCTGTGATCCAAGCAAAGGAAATAATACTGGCATAATGGAATTCAATAGTCTCATCGTCTCCCTTGTTGATACTTTCATGGTGATTGAGGATCAAGGCTCCCCTTGATGTGCACCTCTTAGTAGTTCCTTGTGAACAACCATATCCATGATCTAGCCATCATGACAACATGCAACTCCAAGGATAATTAACCCTTATAATTGATCATAATCCAAATATGGATTGCTAGAAGGTATGATCAGGGATATTTATCATACCCCTCCAAATATATCTAGTCTCCTTCTCCTACAACCCTAATACCCATATGTGGGTTTCCCGTGTTGAATTTTTGTAGCTATGGCTATTCTTCACAATTCATATTTAGCCCTTCGAATATACATGAAATGATAAATGAAAATGTGGATCCCAAGTTAGCTTCAAGAAAGGACATTCCAATTTTTGAAATTTATTTTTTATGTCTCCACAAATGTCATGTCATCCCTCCAAAATATCAAGTTTGCCTTACTCTAAAAACATGCCACTTAAGGTTCATCCAATCAATATATATACCCATTAGACATCATCACTTAAAAATAAATTTCAGATCAAGTACATACCTTTTATTCACCCGTGGGATGTAGTGGAATGAGATTCCTCTAGGGCAGATCGAAGTTATCCAAAGAAGATTGAGATTCTATAGATAGACTGAATCTGCACAAAAGGATAAATCCCTAAGGTAAGAAGAAGCTTGAATCTCTAAGGTAGACCTATTATTTTAGGTAGAAGGTTGAGCCTATGAGGCATAATTAATCTTTAGGTAGAAGGCATGTTCCTTGATAGTTTGACCATTGTTGACTGAGGCCAGTTGTGGGAAATTTGACCAGGTTTGGCCTGGATTTTTGTGACTTTATTTGACTAAAAATATCAGATCGCATCTCTTCTTTAATTGAATTATTTCTCTAAGAAAAGGTTGTTGTATTTTTCCCCCATGTGAGTTTTCCTAAGGTAAATATTTGTGTCTCTTGTGTTTAGATGTCTCTTTATGATCCTATTGTCATTATTATTTCTACTGTTGAGATTTTCTATGTAATTACTTAATGTTGAATGTGAACCCCTGAAATATTAAGTTAATAAATAATTAAAAGTAATTATCATATTAGAAGATCTTGAAAAATCAACATGGTATTATAGCATGGGTGAAAGAGCAAACAACTTGTTTCAAGTTAAACTCTAGGGTTTTTTCTAGCCCTAGTCCAACTCTAGTTGTAAGAAGGATGAAGAATATTTGTCAAGGAAGCCAAGATTTGTTTCTTTTGTTTGTGCCTTAGAATATCCGTGTTCTATTTTTCCTATATGATCTATGTTCTAGGACAAATTCAAGTCAAAACCTAAGCCTGTGACAAAACTAAAGGACCTTTTTGATGATTACAAAGAAGGATGGAAAAAGTCTCCATATGGTGAGCAAAAAGGGTCTAGGAGGTTAATATGTTCTATTCATAGGATATTGTCCTAGGAGGAGGTCGATAAATCTCAAAAAGACCCTCATGGAGTCAAAATTACCTTAGTCTGAGGTGCCTTTGTCAGGGGAAGTCTGAAGTGCCACAGTTAGTCTATATGTCACATCAGTGAGATTCATATTTCATTCCACAGGTAAATATTATTTGTCATTATTGTATATCGTATGGATCAAAGTTGAAAGTCCATTTTTTCAGTGAAGGACTTTGTTATATAAGGTTTCCATGTAAATTTTTGCACTTACAATATTTTTTGATGAAAAATATGAAGTCTGAGATATCAAACCTATGGTACATTAGACCTATAAAGAGCCCATAAAAATAAGTATTCTTAAAGGTGTTAAGAAGCATTATTGTTAAATTATGAAGTCTATAGAAGCATCCAGATTTATGCAAAATCTTGCAAGATGGTAATAGCATTTCATGGTTGATACGTGTGAAGTATTTTCAAGAACCATTTCATGTATCACAACCTAACATTCCAAGCACTCTGTCAATACCACTTGTTGAAGTCTATTCTATGAACATCAAATAAATGAAGAAGGGGGTTATTGTAATTAATTTAAGCACACTTAAACAATATGTTGAGGATTCAATAAAGAAAGTTCACTAGAATTCCATGTATGAAAGAGACAAACCAATGAAGATATATCCACTAATAAGTAGCATGGGTGAAGTTGATCACAATTCTAAGAAGTTCTAAGGTTTCCTGAGACATTAAGATCGACATACTCAATTTGATATGATCAAGTCAAGGGCATTTGAAAGTTTACAATGAAAAAGGAACCAAGGCTGAGTATGAGACTGAATAAAGCCAAATTGAAGCCTAGACAAGGACTTTCATTTAGGCATGTTTGGATAGTCTCCAAGGACTTTGTTGAATCCTGGTTAAGAAGCCATCTAAAGGCAGAATCAAGAATAGTGTTACTAATAAAGTCAAGTTCAATACACTTTAGAAAAAGAAGGATGATCTGAAAATGATGCCATAATTCTTGTGGAAATACAGTCAAAGAAAATCCTTAAAAAATATAGGATATATTTCTCTCTCATTCTTTGAAGAGTTGATAAACTTAGGACCTAAAAGAGCTCATTTGGATTAAATTCTTTGTACGAAACTGAGTTGCATTCTATATTGTAAGATATGTGTTCATCAATAGAAGTATTGTTTTGAAGTTGCAAACTCTAATGCTATATACCTTGTACTACTATGGAAATATCATGTATGACTAAGGGTTCTTGTCAAAGATGCAAAGGATGAATTGCATTTTACTATTGTAACTATGATAGATGAAATATGTTGTTGAAGTTGTTGCTTGATTCTAACTCTTGCTAGAACAAATTAGTATATGGCAAAGTTTTCCCTCAGATTATTTGAGAAATGATCAATTTGATTTGATTCAAGAAAGTTGCTCCATAAATAGAGGGAGCTTAGAAGAAGAGTCATAACACTTGTGTTAAGAGACCTTGTAAAATATGATAGTATTAGGGTTTGTATACCCTAGGTAAATTTTGAAAGATATGATTAAGAAAGCCCTAGGGTTTGTGGAAAAATCCCTAGACCCAAATTATTAAAATTTGATAATTTCGTTGAATGTAGAAACCCTAGCTCATGAAAGAAAGGAAATGGAAAATGGTTGATGATGAGAAAAGAGATAATGAGTTTGTAGATGGATTTATATGATTCCTTGATTATTATTGTTTTTCTATTAGTTAGCCTCTTTCCTTTGTTTCTTTTGTTGGGTTATAATTTATCTTCCATGGCTTCCCAATGATGTTTGTAGGTACATTGTGAAGGCATCAAAGTCTCTAGCAGCATGAGGAAGAATCAAGAAGAATGAAGAAAATTTTATGGCAAGAGGATTCTCTTTCCAAGAATAATTTGCATTCAAGAGGGAGAAATAGTACCATGCCAGATGACTAGAGGAGCCTCTAGTTCATAGAGAGCAAACTACCATGCTAACAATTTCTAAAGAAACATGTATATGAAAAATATGTCGAGACTTGAAGGGAAGTCAATGGTGACTTCCAAGGGGATCTAGAAGGCCTAGCATGCAGTAGATGGTAGCATAGATAAGTACAAAGCAAGATTCATGAAAAATATCCTAATAAGAGGGAGAAGACTATGTTAAGATGTTTTCTCCAAATTGTCATCTACACTTCTGTTAGAATTGTTATCCCCATGATTTATGTTGAAGGTTACACCAAATGGATGTAAAGCCCATTTTCCCCGATGAAGTAATTAAATAATAAGTGTACATAGAGCTACCTCAAGTTTTGAGGTACATGAAGGAGTCTCTTGCTTGCAAACAAAAAAATGCATTGTATAGACACCTCAGACTTGGTATTCTTCTATTAATGGATCATGGTTGATTGTGACTTGTTACTAACAAGAGAAGAAGAAATCATGTAATAGAGGGAAAAAATAATCCTTGCTCCAGCTTCATAGGGATTTGACCTCTGAGTTCAAGATTAAGGACCTAGACTTGATGCACTATCTGCTTGGTCAAAGAAAACACCTAATCTAGGTGATGGATCTAGTAAAGGAAGTCGATTAGTTTATGGTTGAGCCAAGTCATGTGGCTCAATATGCATTGAAGTACCATCATGGTACAATTGCCTATGGCAGAGTCAATTATGGTTTGAGTTATGTCTCAAATAGTGAAGTACAAATGTAGGGATACAAATTCATATTGGGTAAAGACTGCATAAACAAAAATAGTATATCATGATGTTGCTTCTATAACACCCCACCCCACATTTACTTGCTTTATAAGCTCTTCAGGGTAAACATGAGCTGAGAGTTACTATGCATGACCCGACAACTAAGTTATAGTTATGGAAGTGAGGCCTACTATCTTTAAACTTTACTACAACCTCTTAGGGACACCTAATCACCCAGATGTCAGACAACACCCACTGTTGATCCTTCCCTGAGCTAGAAATTTCTTTTTTCCTGACCTTGTAGCCCAGTCACGCAAATTCCAAAACTTCCATGAGTCTAGAATGCTCAATCCGCATGCTCAAGCCATACTTCGTGCATTTTCAACCAAAAATACTCATTTCTATGCCTGTGTCGTAGATTTAGTGCCTAAATTTTAGGGCTAGCCCACATGCCACTGCCCAGAACTTTCCAAAATCAATTCTAAGATAATCACAAGTATGCATAACCTATACTTAGGCTTAGATATTTCCCAAACATGCCAAACACATGATAAACATTTAGACAAACATATGGTAAACATAGTAGCTATAGGTCATGAATGCATATATGTTCATTGTCTCATAGTTTCACCAGAGAATCATCAAGAAGGCTCACTTCCCTCTCAAGCTAGTTGCATCAAACACTTGTTAGCTCATACATTCATATAACCATTCACTAACTTATCAAATCATGAACAAGATCCATAAGAAGAGCACATCATTTAATCATGCCTATAACCAACATTTAACCAAAATGAAGCCATGGAAAACTAGCCATAAAATCAACACAATAACCAATCCAATAACCCCTAATAAGAAATAAGAAATAACCCGTAATAACATATGCATAAAGCCAACCAATTTAGGGACTTCCACGTGCCACTCAAGCATAGATTTGGTTGAACCAAATCTCTCCAAATCTCTCTTTCAGCCAATCACCCTCATGCTATATTCCAAGAATAAATGTGGGATCTCATGGGATAAACCAAAACAAGACCAACCATGGAAACCAAAGGATAAACCACATCAACCCTCAACTACATTGATTTCACTTAAACTGGTCCAGAAATTACAAAACCAACAAAAGCTTGGATGCCTAAGAATTTATTCACCATACCCAAAGGATTTTTCCAGTCTCCACCCACCTATCAAGGGATTCCCAGAGAAAACCATCTCCACCCCAAACCCTTGGGATTTTCCTGAGACCACGTCACCTGGATCCAAAATCTTCCAACAATCCAAAGCCCAACCAAGAATGAATCCCATCACACCATGGCTATCTAGGAAATAGCAAGGTAAGGTTGTAACCACTATCAATCTAGGCAAAACCCATGTCAATGACAACAAATAATCATGTAAACCAAATGCATGCACCATGCATTCTAATCCAACAAGGAAATCACACAGGCAACCTGTTACTTGCAAAATATTCCTGCTATAGCTGCTCTTCCAATCTTCTCATTGGGCTCCCTTATTTTCATTTTCTTGTCCTTTTCTTGCTTGTTGGCTGATGTCCAAGTGCTCTCTCTCTCCTCTTAGAGTTCGATTTATTCCTTAGCAATAATAAAGATGAAAATTGATCAAAAGAAGAAAACTAATAAAAAGTTGTCAATTGTTTCTCAGATGCCCTTTTATCCTTGATGTTTGGTGTCTCTTCCTTTCCCTTTTCTTTTTTCTTTTATTTCCTTTATTTTATCTCTAATTTCCCTTGCATGCATATTCTTGTATCTTCATCTTCCTTTTCTCCTATTTTCCTTTATTTTTTGAATTAATTGTCATTTATTTCCCTTTTCTTTTTTCCAATTCCAATGCCAATTTCCATAGCCATTAATTAATAAAAAGTGATACCCACTTCAATTTTTTTCCCTCCATTCAGCTTAGAATATGTGTCCCATGACCTTGGTATTATTTTTCCTTTTTACATGGAAATATAACCTAGGTTTGTTACAAATCCCCCCTTGGGGGAACACTGTCCTCGGTGTTCTATGACACTTATAACCATCAAAACATACTACTTATTGGCTCTTTATAAACAATATCGAGTTGTGTTTATAAAGGTAAAATAAGTACTATGTTTTTCTTATATATATATATATATATATATATATATATATATATATATATATATATATACACACACACACACCAAAAACTCATTTGCTTCGACCAATAAATAAAGAAGGATATAATGTTGGCATCTGATCAGGCATCTGCCATGTAGCTTCATCAAGCCCAAAGTGCTTCTACTGCACTAAAACTTGCTCTATTACTTGATTTCAGAGCATGAGTTGTTTCTGGTGCAATATGCATTATGGCTCTGGCTGGAATTCTCCTTCTGGTTCCACCTACAATACTGACCAATAAACCACATGATCAACATCTTGTACATATCTCTTAAGCAATGAAACATGGAAAACATCATGGAATTTGACCGATGGTGGAAAAACAAGTTTGTAAGAAATTGGTCCAATCCTCTCAAGTATATCAAAAGGCCCACAATACCGAGGTGCCAACTTGACACATGACCTAATCCTAAAGGATATTTTCTTGGGGTTGATGTGCAAGTACATGTGATTCCAAACCTGAAAATCATTGAATGATCTATTCTAATTTGCATAACTCTTCTGCTTGTCTTGTGTTGCCTTTAAATTCCTTTTAATAACATGTATCTCTTGCTTCATCTCTACCAACATATATGGTCCAATCAACACCCTACTCACTAGATCACTCTAGCTGATAGGAGTATTACAACTTTTCCCTTGGACAGCCTCAAATGGAATCATCTTCAAGGATTTTTGATACCCATTATTATAAGAAAAATCTACCAGTGGAAGATACTCCTCCCACTTCCTTTGTTGATGCATGACATACATCCTCAACATATCATCAAGGATCATGTTAACCCTCTCTTTCTATCCATCTATCTTCGGATGTTAAGATGTATTGAAGGCTAACTCTATCCCCAAGCTTGCAAACAATTCCTTCCAAAAATTTGAAGTGAACATGGCATCTCTGACTGTTATAATCTTCTTGTAAACTCCATGCAACCTCACTATCTCCCTGATGAATACTTGAGCCACTTATTATCACCCTATTTTCCACTCAATTATAGTGAGAGAGACCCAAGTTCAACTTACCTCAGTTGTTGGATAGAATGCATTCCCTTTCACCCTTTCTTTTACTTATATGAGACTTATCCCATGATAAAAGGGTCGAATTACATGATTGAGTTATTTCTCATAATTAATTTTCCAAAATATTATAATTATGAGATAATAATTATTTTATAATTGAGATAATTGAGAAAAAGCTCATAATTGCGAAAAAAGTTTCTAGATTTTCAATTCCCAAGGAGATCAACTTGACCCACTTGTTTATGAGTTGGCTAGGGGTCTATTATTATAGAAGTTTCCTAACTTCTCAAGCCCCTAGGTGTCTAGATACATTCTCCTGGAGGATAGAATGAGCCTATATAATCTCACCAAGAGGAAAGGGGGTTAGAGAAAGTATCCACACTATAGTGTGAGAGCTCTATTGTATTGGGAGAGGAGACCATGCTACAAGCTTGAGGAGAGGATCTCATTTGTTGAAGTTATAATTGTACCATTTGATTCATGATTAATGAAATTACATGTTCCTTCCTATTAATCTACGCTTATAATTGATTATAAATGTTAATGTTTATTTGAGATAACGGTCTTCTGTGGAAAGCTATTTGTGGTTTTTGTTTGGTGATGCATGTGTGTAGGTAGTAGATCTATTTCAGGAGGTGAGATTTCTTGGTTGGAGTGTAGACTTTCTACATCGAACCCAACACCGTTCACCAATTTGCAAGGGTTGAAGGTGTGAGATCAAACCCTTAGTGTAGGGGCTACATGTATAGTTGATTGTTTGGGAATTTAGATCAGGATTTACATTTGCTATTTCATTGGTTTTTTTTTTGTATGGAAACCTTTCTAGGGCCATAAGGTTACAGAGCAATAGCTCCTTGTGTGTGAAATTTTCCACAACACCACTTCACTAGTTGAATTTGTAGACTTCACCACAATGAAGTGAGCTACCTTAACCTGTCAACCACGGCCATGATGGATTCATATTGCCTTGATGTCCTAGGAAACCATGTAATGAAGTCCATGGAAATGACCTCCCATTTCCACTCTGGAATCTAAATAAGATACGACAAACTAGTTGGATGCTTGCATTCAAATTTCACCTATTGATAGTCCAAGCACTTAGCAACAAAATCAACTACCCCTTTCTTCAAATTTGGTCAATAGTAGAAATTATTAACAACTGTCAAAGCCTTATGATATCTTGGGTGGCATGAATACGGCTTGACATGAAACTCCCTCAAAATATGCTTCTTCAATTCACTGTTATCTAGCACATAGATCCTGCTCTTGAATCTGACCAATCCATCTGTTGTGAGGTGAAACTCCTCATCCTAGTCACCCTTACCCTACTGTTGCAATCTCTGCTTCAACTAATATTACTTCTCATCACACTTCCCTGCCTATAAGATCTGTTCTTGTAAGTATATCCCATAAGAGATCACAACTAAAATATGATTCACCTGTACTCTCCTATTGAGAGCATTTGCAACCATATTCTCATAGAAAATTTTAGGGGAAAATCTTAGCCCATGGGAAAAATTTAAGGGGTTTTATATTTTATAGGGGTGAATTTTTTATATTACACCCATTTTCTATAGTTAGCCCAAAAAGTATTTAATAAATGAATAATTATTATATTTTAGCCAATGAAAAATAAGTGAAAATAAATATTAAAGCCTCAATTTTCTTGGTTTTCAAGTCGAATTTGATTCAATCACCTCGATTTCATGTAGGATTTGCTTCAAATCACCTCAATCTCTAGGAATGACATTGTTTAGGGGATATTTCGCCATCTACCATTACTAGAAATCGAGGGTAGGTTTGAATTTACCCTAGATTTTAGGGGTTTTCTGTTTGATTCACTTGTATAAATTTATATCTATAGACTATAGTCCTCTTCATTATTGAGTTCTAGGTGTGTAGGGGTCCCCTGTCTCACTAAGTTTTTTTCCCAAAGCTACTCTTGCAAACATGATATTCTAGTTCTTTGTATATTCTCTACAATTCGAACCCAAGTCAGCAATGTGAAGGAGGTATAGGACTAGTGAACCACAAAAATAATAAAAACCTTTACAATTTACTGGTCATCTAAGAATTTTATTATACCTTTTAATTTAACTATAGCCATTATGGTTGTTGACAAAGTAATAGTGATAGTCATCTGTTGGGTGGATATCAAGGCATGTATGTCTCTGATTCGATGACCACTTCACTTTGGTTCTCTACTAACTAGTAACGATATGTATTGCAAATTGTTTTCTTTGAATTATATGGGTTTGTGTGCTTGGGAATCTACCTTTTCTTCTGAGACAGTTTGTAAACACAAACATGATAGGGGATCAAAATATTTGTATGCTGAAAAAGTCAAGGCATGGGAAGTTAGGGTTCCACTATATCATTCCGTATGTAGCCTGTCCACCAAAGATCACAAACCCTCTAGTTTATAATGGCAAAGATATGACCTCCAATCTGAGTAACATGTCCATTCCACATCAGTACATTTCCAATTGGATGTACCATGGAAATCAAGAAAATCCAAACTCAAAGTAGGGAAATTTCAACATAAAGAAATATCCTCACCAGAGTATGGATGTGCTTGAAGATACTTGCAACAACATGATTTCTTGGCTTTAGATTTTACAACAACATATCTTTGCATCTTTTTTTATTTGATGACCTTGGATGATGATGTTGTTATGCAACCAGCTCACAAAATAGAAGAAAATATAGATCAACGACTTCAAAATAAGCCTATTCAAGGGGGAAACCTCCTTTACATTATACAAATGAAAAATTCGTAGATGATACAAATGAAAAAACATCCTTTCTATATATATGAGTCTAAGGGGTCACAATATAATCAAACGATAAAAATAGTGGGCTTCTATGGGGCACAAAATAACAATGTGGAGACAACTTGGGCATAAGAATAACAATAAGGGGCTACAACAACAATAGTAATGGGGGAATCACTAGTATTATAGGGACCTAACATGCCCCTCTCCTTCAAAAAAGTGTTGTCCTCAATGCTTGAGTAGTTCTAAATGCTTTTGTATAAAATTATCATCCTCCCATGTGGAATCTTCAGCGGGTAAGTTCTTCCACTTGATGAGATACTCTAAAATTGATCAATTCGTAGCTGCCGAGTTCTAATTTCTGTGACTGCTTCAGGTTCCAATATGATTTTTCCTTCCTCATCAAGTTCTGGAAATATTTTTTGAACTGGGAGCTTGTAACCTATAACCTTCTTTAAGCATGAAACATGGAAAACTAGGTGCACTCAGGAAGATACAGGAAGATCCAATTTGTATGCCATAGTACCAATCTTTTGCAACAAGTTGTACAAACCATAATACTTTGGTGATAATTTATTATCCTTCTTAGCTTTCTTGAGGGACATTTGTTTGTATGGTTGTAGTCATAGAAATACCCAGCCACCTACATCAAAACTTCTTTCGTTGCGATGTTGATCAGCCTGTTGTTTCATTCTATTATGTGCAAAAGTGAGGTTATCCTTTAAGAGTTGGAGAACCTCTTGTTGATGCTCGATGTGATCTTCCACTGCTTGGACCTTAGAATTTTCTCTTAAAGATGTTGTGATGGACTGTGGATGATATTCATAAAGTGCCATAAATGGGGTCATTTTTACTGCAGTATGGAAGGAATTTTTATACCACCATTCAGCGAGAGGCAACCACTTGACCCATTGTGTTTGTTTATCAGATACAAAGAAACAAAGATATCCTTCCAAACATTTTTTTCATTATCTCAGTTTTCCCATCAGATTGAGGATGATAAAATGAACTATGAGCTAATTAAGTACCCAGACAAGAAAATATTTCATTCCAAAAATTTCCAGTGAAAATGGGATCTCTGTCACTTACAATAATCTTTGGGTTTCCATGTAGCTTTTGAATTGTTTCCGTAAATGCGGTAGCAATTGTACCAGATTTAAATGGATGAGATAATGCACAAAAGTGTGCATACTTGGTAAGTCTATCAACTACCACCATGATGACACTCTTTCCTTTGGACTTGGGTCAACTTATGATAAAATTCATTGAAACCTCCTCCAAACGTTGTCTTGGAATGGATAAAGGTTGTAAGAGACCCAGGGTCTTAATTGTCTCAACTTTATTTTGTTTGAAAACCAAACATTTCACCACAAAACTTTGAATATCATATTTAAGGCCATCCCAAAAAATCCTTCTTAACCCTCTAGTAAGTTTTTAAAAATCCTGAGTGCCCTCCGATGGGAGAGGTGTGCAATTCCAGAAGAATCTTTTGTTTGAGTTGGGAATTCTTACAGAGGTATAAGCGATCTTTGTACCATAACGAATCATATTTCCAGCTAAATGTATCAGATGTACTGGGATCTTGCTGCAAATTTTGAATGAGTGCCCACACTTCTTCATCATTCTTCCATTCATCCCTTGCTTCGTTTATCCAATCTAGTTGGATAATAGAGATAACACAAAGCAATGCTTTCGCATCCTCATCCTTTCTTGAGAATGCATATGCAACAACATTTTTCTTCCTTTTTTGTAGATGATTTCAAAGTCATAACCCAACATCTTTGTGACCCATTTTTGTTGCTCTTCTAAAAATAATCTTTGTTCTAAAAAGTATTTAAGACTATCATGATCCGTTTTTACCTTGAAGTGTCTTCCCATTAGGTAAGGTTGCCATTTCTTAAGTGCATGTAGTATTGCCAACATTTCCTTCTCATAAATAGCTTTGTGTAAATACTTTCCTTTGATTGGATGACTTTCAAAAGCAATGGGTCTTCCTTCTTGCATTAAAACAACACCAATTCCATTTACTGAGGCATCACATTCCACAATAAAGGTTTTTGTGAAGTCTGGCATAGCTAAGACAAGTGCTTAGCACATTGCCTCTTTAAGATATTCAAAGGCCTTCATTGCTTCTGGAGTCCAAGAAAATGCATCTTACTTTAGTAATGTTGTTAGAGGTGCTGCTATTTTCCCATAATTCTTAACAAACTTGCGATAATACCTTGTCAACACGAGAAATCCTCATAGATGCATTATGGATGTGGGGATTTTTCATTCCTTAATGGCTTTAATTTTTCTAATGTCTACCTTAACACCATGAGATACAATATTACCCAGATATTCCACCTCTTAGACTCCAAAGAAACATTTGGAGGTTTTTGCATATAATTGTTTCTCCTCCAATAGTTTGAGCACCCTATCAACATGTTGAACATGATCCTTCTTTGTTGTAGATTAGTATATCATCAAAAAATACTAACACAAATTTTCTAAGAAAGGGTTTGAAAATGGAATTCATCAAACCTTGAAATGTATAAGGTGCATTGGTAAGGCAAAAATGCATGACCAAAAATTCATAATGACCCTCATGTGTTCTAAATGTTGTTTTTGGAATGTCTTCAGTCTTCATTATGTTTTGATGATATCATGAACAAAGATCCAACTTGGTGAAGTAAATTGCTCCATGTAATTCATCCAATAATTCATCAATGATAGGAATGGGATATTTATCTTTAATAGTGAGCTTGTTGAGCTCTCTATAATCTAGATAGATGCACCATGATCCATCCTTCTTATGCACCAATACTACTAGAGCAGAGAAATAAATTTGACTAGGTTGAATTATACCAGCCTCTAGCATTTCTGCAACCATACATTCAATTTCACTCTTTTGGGCATAGGGATATTTGTAAGGCCTAATGTTTGGAGAAACACTTCCTGGAATCAAATGAATAGCATGATCATGATCAAAAATAGGTGGGAGGCCTTTGGGATTCTCAAACACCTTGGAATGATTATCCAAGAATTTTTGGAGATCTGGAGAAATAGATGATTTCAATGTGGAAAATTCTAGTGAACGTAATTGTGCAATTACGCCACGTTGTTCTTTCTTTAGAAGCTTTGTCATGCCATCAAAGCTAATTATCTTTCCCGATTTCCCTGCGATACCCCTTAATTCAATTTCCTTTCCTTCCCAACAAAATTTCATGAAAAAATCATGAAAATTAAAAGCTATTGTACCCAAAGATTGTAGCCATTGGACTCCTAGTACAACATCAAAACCACCCATTGGAATAGAAATCATAGGACTATTCAATACATATTCTACCATGGATATCTTGACATTATGGAACTTTCCAGAGAAATTTATAGTTCCTCCATATGCAACCATCATTTGACACTCTGGTGCTGGATATAGGAAGCAATTCAATTCCTTTGCTATCTTACAATGAATAAAATTATGGGTACTCCCCAAATCAATCAACACTATTACCATTTTCCTCTTGATATGTCCTTCTATATTGAGAGTTTGATGAGTAGTAATTCCTACCAATGCATTACAATATATGGTTGGATTCATTTATTCTTTCTCTAGGGTTGATTCTTGATGTATATCCTCTTCTTTTGACGTTTCTTGTTCCTTTTCTTCCTCCTCTTCACAATCTATGTAAAATAATTTCTTCTCAGCACACTTATGACCTTTAGTGTATTTTCTATCACAACTGTAACAAATCCATTTTGCTCTTTTTTCTTTCAATTGTTGTGGTGTCAACCTTGTAGGTTGTGGAAGGCTAGGGGCAACAACGCTTCCATATTTATAGTTGTGAGTGGTAGGCTTCCTTGTTGCCATAATTTTGCTTTCAATTTTTCTTGCCAACCTAAATGCCTTCTCCAATGAATCAAGTTCCCAAAGGCAAACCTCATGTTGGATGTTATCCTTTAAAGTCCCTATGAACACATCAATCCTATGCTCCTCTGGAATATCATTTACCCTGATATTCAATTTTTGGAAGTCCTCAATTTGGTCCACTATTGAACCATTTTGTTTGAGATTTATCAATTGGCTAAAGAAGGTGTTGCTCTTTGTATCTTCATATTGCGCTATCATTTCATCCGTAAAAATTGACCAAGTGACAATTTGTTTAGGAGAGAAAAGCCATCGATACCATACAAACTAATTGAGTTCCAAATATAAAGTTTCAATGCGTACCTTTTGTGTGTTTTTCACATTATGGAGATCAAAATATTTTTCCATTTGTAGTATCCATGGTATGGGATCCTTGCCATCAAACTTCCTCATATAAATCTTTGGAATGTGGTGGGTCTTTATTCCAATGTTAGAGTCTATGAAATCATGATTAAAATTTCTTTTGTTCTCATCATGAGTTTCGTCTTCTACCTTTTCACCATTAGGAAGCCTTTCTTATAGCAACTTTGTCAAACCTTCCTTCAAACCTTCCAGGACTTCCTTGTAGTAACTTTTTCAAACCTTCCTTCCAACCTTCCATGTCTTTCTTCAAACCATCCATCTTAGCTTTTGTTACTTTTTGTGAGAGAGAATTTTGTTGCACTTGGTCTCATAATTTTGATATATCATGTTGCATTTATTCCTCTTCTTCATGTGTCATAGTAGATCTTTCGGGTTGCTTACTAGGTGTTGAAATTTTCTTTCTTTGGGGCATCAACTAATTATAATTTTCTTCCCTATCCCCTTTTAATCACTTCAAACTAATTTTTCAAACAAAACTTATGCAAATTTTTAAAAGGAATACACGGTTTTTTATTTTTTATTTGTATGATCTTCATATTGAATCTGATGTATCTCTAAACTTTTGGATCTCCAAGGTATTAAATTGTGAATTGTATTAGCCCTCTGAGTCCTCTTGCCAACGCCACCAGTCTGATCAAAATTGGATTCTCCAAGAAAGAGGTATGCCCAATCTCCCAAGATGATCCGATTATACATTTTTCAGGAGAGAGAACTTGTATGAAGTGCCACGTGTTCAATCTGGTACTCAGAGAGAAAGTTATGATGATTTTCCCAAGGTCACCTATTTGGGATGTAATTCGAGTTCCTGGAAAAACCATAACTTCCTTGGATCATATCTCCACAAATATAGTGAGACAAGCTTTCACATTCAGGTCCAAGGGTCACCAATATTTCGTCTCAAATGGGTTGTTTCAGCTTTTGTAACGTCGCATAAAAACATTTACAGCGAAACTTCCACGATGACCTGATTGGAGCAGAGAAAACCTAGAATCCAAAGCTTTGATACCATATGCTATGCAACGAGCTCACAAAATAGAATAAAAGATAGATCAACGACTTCAAAATAAGCCTCTTTGAGGGGGAACCTCCTTTACATTACACAAATGAACAATTCTTATATGATACAAATGACAAAACCTTATTTCTATATATAGGAGTCTAAGGGATCACAATATAATCAAATATGACATAACAATAATAATATAAGGGCACAACGATAACAATAGTGGGATTCTATGGGGCACAATAATAACAATGTGGGGACAACTAGGGCACAACAATAACAATAAGGGGCTACAATGACAATAGTAATGGGGGAATCACTAGTATTATAGGGACCTAACAGATGCCTTCCGAGACGAATTGGAATGCAAATTTCTCATAAAAAACTCAGTCAATGGACAAATCTATGATCCTAAATTCAATTCAAGTGAGTAGAAAGTCATTGGGCTGTGTATTTATGATTGTCATGAAGGACCCAACACTAATTTCTATCACAATGACTATGTCAAATTGTTTCATTTATATTTTGACACTCACAATTATGATTTGTTTGTAATAAAAGGGCTCAAATATTTATCCAAAATATGGTGTGAATGGCCAAAGAAACCATTACAGGGCAAAACATCATAGAACCAATATTTCAATACATTCACATGGTGAATCATTGGTCTCTTCACAATGGTTGTTTTTTTCTTCTTGACATGTCATCCTTAATGCAGAACACATGAAATTATGATTGTCTCTCATCTATCCTCATCATAAATCTTATTCACAAAAATGTAGTACACCAACCTCAGATGAAAACTGATAGAGTTGAAATTGTTGTTATTTTGGCTAGGCAGTCTAGACCAAAAGCCATGGTTTCAGAAATTGGTGCAATGAATGATCTGTTTAGGCATTTAAGGAAAAGTATTTAGGCCACAATGGAGGTTGTGGGCCCACTCGAGGCTAGCTAGAACATGTATCTCCAAAATTCCTTAAGGCATGCTGCGCCATTGGCCTTGATACGAGAACATCTTACTCATGGGTAACAATGTGGTAGCATGAAAAAATTGAAATTATTTTTAATGATGATAAGAGAAACAAAACCACTCCTTCCATGTTTTCTTTCACCCCATTGGAAATATTAGTTTGAGCTACCACCAAAAAGTAGGTGTCAAGTAATCCCCAAAAATCTATCTTCATTTCCAAGAGACTCATATAAGGGTGATACAATTATCCTTTTGTACAAAGTGAAACAATACACTTCCCCTTCACTATTGTTGTAGGAAATAATGGTCATCCCATCATCCAAGTGGAGTACAAAGGTGAGAAAAAGTAGTTTGCAGCTAAGGAGATGTCTTCTATGATTTTAATGAAAATGAAAGATATAGCTGAAGGTTTCCTGGGTTGTGATGTGAAAAATGTGGTGCTCACTATGCCTACTTATTTTAACATTTCTCAGAGGAGGGCTACCAAAGATGTGACAATTGTTGTTGGTCTTAGTGTAATGAAAATGATTAACGAACCAACCACTACAACTATAACCTATGGATTTCACACAAATGTTTATTCTTCCAATAAAAATAAGGCAATCTTGCCTTTTAACTTAGGTGGAGGCACCTTCGACATCTTTATTCTTAAATGTTCATGGTGGTAAATTTGAGGTGAAGGAAAACAAATTGTTCAATCATTGTGTTCAACACTTCGAAAGAAAAATCAAGTAGTTGAGCACGAGTGCCATAACTCTTTGGAGACTTAATTCAGAATGTGAGAAGGAAAAGATAATTCTATCTTTCACAGTGGAGGCTGATAGATATTGATTGTCTCTACATATGATTATATTTTAACATGAAGATCAAATGACCCAAGGAAATTGTTGTACCTGATTTCAAACATAAGAAAAGGTTTTTGTGTATGATTTGAAGACATTGATGTGCATATCAAATTGTAAAACTAACTGTACCTATACAATACTTAAGCCAAAACACCCTTTGTCAAATCCAAATATGGTTTTCCCAAATTTCTGAATAGATAGAGATTTTTGTAAAGTTTCATTATTAATTGAATTTTGTAAAGCATACATTGCTTCAACACTAGAAACTATTGTAACTGATTGTTTCTAGTCAAACACACTCATCTCAGTAGAGACTAGGACAAGCTTGCATTGACTCATGGGTCTCCCATGAGTCAAACAACAATGCTGGCCTAAAGTGACATTTTCATGCAAATGAAAATTTTACAGTAGGTTCCTGTATGGTCAAATTTCTTTTTGAGGCCATATCAAAAATATTATTTATGAGTGCAATGGGAAGTTAAAAATTCATGGATCAACCACAATATTTAACATTGGTGAACGCTGGCTCTGAGCTCCGACAAGCTCGGATCGAACCCGCGTAGCCCACAGCGAGTCCTAGCCCCTGCGCCGACCCTGTCTGGTGCAGCGATCGTTTGCAGCTGCGGCCTTGGCAGCCATGCCCGGTGATGGGGAGGCGGATCCTCCCCCCCTCCCTCCTGAAGTTATTGAATTTCAGAAAATAATCGAAACATGCAATAGACGGCCTCCCTCTGCTCAACAACAGAAATTCGTCAAGAAAAAAGATAGCATTCCCACGGTGGCTCTCCCTGAGGAGGAAACCTGCCGCTCGGCTTTGAATCTAGCAGATAGAGGGCTCATAGGACAGTTCACTGGGCTCTGGCCATCGCCCAAATCTGTAGAAGACTGGATCAAGAGAAACTGGACCCCTCTGATCAAGGAAGGAATTAAATCTTACTTCGTAGGCAAAGGCTTTTTTGTGTTCGTCTTTGAATCAGCAGAAGATCGGAGCCTCATCTTCAGGAATGGGCCATATTTTATGGGGCCACAGGGACTATACCTAAATAAATGGTCTCCAGATTTCGATCCGACCCAGGATGTCCCTTCCGCGGTTCCAGTGTGGGTGCGGCTCCCCCATCTCCCCCTACACTGCTGGAGCCAGAAATCTCTCCAAATCATCGGCAACTCTCTGGGCAAATACATTGATCAGGCCGTGAGGAAAGATCAATACTCCTGCGCCCGAATATGCGTGGAAGTAGATCTGGAAGAAGGACTACCTGAAGCAATAAAACTCACAGTGGCAGGATGGACCCATATCCAGGAGCTGGATTATGAGCAGATCCCCTTCAAATGCAGACACTGTCACGGCTATGGTCACTTCGCAAAACACTGCAAGAAAAAAACGGAAGAACAGAGCCACCCCCCCAAGGGAGATCAATGGACTACAATCCAGAAAACGGGCAACGCAAAAGCAACAGGGAAAGGAGCCACAAAGGGGAATAATCAAGGAAAACCCAGCAAAGAAAATGAAACCCAACAGAAAACGGATGAGATCCCACTTTCTGAAGAAGCCTCTCCATCAGATCCCCCAGAAACGGAACTGATCATACCAGCACAGGCCGAAGAACCACAGGCAAATAAAGAGCGAGGTGGAGAAGCATCGCTTGGCTCTCCTCAGGGAAGCCCCTCCAGGCTTTCATATGCAGATATAACAAAGAAGAAAAAATTGCCAGAACCTTCAGACTCCTCAGAGGAAGAGTCTTATGAGAGACCCTCGAAGAAAGCAGGCAGGAAGACCCACAAAGCAGTCAGGGAGGAGGAAGCAGAGCGACTCAAAATGCAAGGCAGCCAATCCACAATAGAGATGACAATAGGAAGAAATACCAGAGGAAGATCCACCAAGGGAGGAATCCCAAACCCCTCGCCAGGTAAATAATGCGAATAGTCTCTTGGAATTGTAGAGGCCTGGGGACTCAACCAAAAATTGATGCCGTCAAAGATCTAATGAAAATAGAACCCTCAGACATTCTCCTGCTCCAAGAGACCAAAATCGATGGACAAACCCTCAAGGATATCAGCAAATCTAAATGGAAGAAGAACGAAGGCATAGCAGTTAGCGCAAGGGGAACCTCGGGTGGCGTTGCAACTCTCTGGCCGGAAGATCAGTTCCATCTGGCTAACTCCCACGAGACCCAACATTGGATCTTCACGGAGCTCAAGCATCTAGAAAGTAAGTTATCAATTGCCTTATTCAATTTATATGTTCCTGTTAACTATGCAGAAAAAAGAGACTGTTGGAATACCCTCTCGGCCTTTTTAGATCATCACTCCCTAAATAATATTGTTCTGGGAGGAGATCTTAACATAGTCATGAAGCCAAAAGAAAAAAGGGGGGGCAACAGCAACAGAGATCAGACTCTCCCGTTGGTAGAGGAAATAATGCAGCAGTGGGATCTTTTAGATTTTGCCCCGGTGAGAGGCAAATATACTTGGACAAATAACAGAACTGGGCCTGACCACATCGCTGCCCGGCTGGACAGATTTCTAATTCAAAGTTCCCTGCTGATGGAAAACCTCCTCATATCAACAAAAATTCTTCCCAAGCTCTCCTCGGATCATAAGCCAATTCTACTACTTTTGGCCCCCGAAGAAGATCTTGGGCCCATTCCTTTTAAATTTAATCCACTATGGATTGAAAAAGAAGGGTTCATGGACATAATCCGATCAGCCTGGGATATCCCCATCAACGGATCCCCAAGTTTCGTGTGGGAGCAAAAAATAAAAGCTACCAAACAAGCTTTAAAGGGGTGGTTAAGGAAACTTCACAACCCCATCACCCATCAGAGAAAAATTGATGTTCAGCAGCTAGATACCTTGCAAATAGGTATGGAAGGGATCCATATCACCCCAGAAATTTTAAATAAAGAAGCAGCCTTTCAAAGAAACATCCATCAATCGATCAGAAAGGAAGAAGAGCACTGGAGACTTAAATCTCGCAGCCTCTGGTTAAAGGCAGGAGACCGAAATACTTCTTTTTTCCACCGACAATACAAAGCCCGTCTATCTCGGAACCATATCACAGAGATCAAAAATGATGAAGGGCAGATCTGTAATAAATTTGATCAAATAAAAATTGCAGCTGAAAATCACTTCAAAGAGCTATATGGCACAAGGCATGAAGGATGCAAAGAAGACACCGAAGAACTACTCTCTCATATTCCTCGCCTCATCACCCATGAGGACAATCGGGCTTTATTGAAACCAGTATCTGAAGAAGAAATCATCAAGGTTATCTGGGCAATGGATTCAGATAAGGCCCCCGGGCCGGACGGCTTCACAATACACTTCTACAAAATCTGCTGGGACATCATCAAAACAGACTTGCTGAAAATGATACACGGATTCTTTTGGAAAGCCAAGATTGGGGGAGGCATCAACTCCACCTTTCTTGCATTAATACCAAAAGAGGCCAATCCGGAAACATTCGGCAGGTTCAGGCCCATCTCCCTATGCAACGCCTCCTATAAAATTCTGTCAAAAATTATGGCAAATAGAATTAAACCCCTTCTTGAAAAACTAATATCCAAAGCCCAAGGGGGGTTCGTCAAAGGCAGACACATCTTGGATAATATCATCCAAGTGCAGGAAGCTATCCACTCCAGCAAACAGAGGAAAGAGAAGGGGATGCTGATCAAGCTTGATATGGCTAACGCATTTGACAGAGTCAACCATTCCTTCCTACTTCAAGTTCTTCGATCCTTTGGCTTCCCTCCTCAGTTCATCAATCTCATCAAAGCATGCATCTCATGCCCATGGATTGCCCCCATGGTCAATGGTCGCCCAGCATCATTCTTTCAAGCACACCGCGGATTAAGGCAAGGCTGTCCCCTCTCACCTTTCTTGTACATCCTTATGGCTGATTCTCTTAGCAGGAAGCTGGCTGCGGAAATGAATACAGGTGATCTCCCAGGAATCCGAATCGCAAATGCTCTAAACCCAATAAATCACGCTCTCTTTGCAGATGACTCTATTCTTCTAGGAGGAGCCTCTACTAGAATAGCAGTCAAATTTGATGCTGTTTTAAAAAGTTATTGTAGAGCTTCAGGAGCTGTGATAAATGACAGAAAGAGCTCGATTTTCGGATGGAATGTGAGCCAGCAAAACCTCAATAATATAGGCCAGATCCTAGGATTTGAGTGCTTTGCCCAATGGGACAGCATCAAATACTTAGGCTTGCCCCTCACATCTGGAGCCAATAACAGATCTCTGTGGCAGGGTGTCATCAGCAAAATCAAAGACAAGATCACCTCCTGGGGAGGCTATTGGCTCACCAAGGGAGGGAAAATTATCCTTCTTAAATCCGTCTTATCAGCTCTTCCCATTTATCAAGCCTCCTTTCTTCTGGCCCCGAAACACATCATGGAGCAGATCTCTTGTCTTCTAAGAGACTTTCTCTGGAAAGGAGGCAGAGGCAATCAAAATAAAATCCATTTGGCAAACTGGGATCTAGTCAAGCGGCCACTTCTGGAAGGCGGGCTTCAGATCAGAGATCCTGCTCTTTCGAACCTGTCACTTGGATGCAAGCTCCTGTGGAAAATATATTCAAATCCTACACATCAGATCAGCGAAACATTCACCGCCAAATATGCGCAGGGGATCTCCCTCAGGCACCTGTCAGCAAATAACACAACAACAGGTACATATACCTGGAATCTCTGTAGGAAAAGCATAAGCAGCTTTAGTAAACATCTTTACCGCATCCCGGGTAATGGGGAGAAGACTCTTCTCTGGAAAGATCGCATCATGAACAGCCCTCCACTCAGCTCCCACGCAGAAATCCGGGACATCAGAAATTGGCTCCATGAGGCAGGAATAAGAAAGCTGAGCGATATCTCTGAGTGGGACAGCAGAGGAAATTGGGTCGAATGGGCGATCCCTCCAGTGCCAGAGCAGCTGCAACATCAAATCGAAATCCTCAAATCTCTGCTCTTAAATGCAGCGCCGGTCCACCGCAACATCGCAGACAGATGGGGGTGGGGCGAAACAGGGTTTTACACGCCATCTTTGGGTTACTCTGCCTTACAGACCAAAAAAGACAGTTTGAGAACGCCATCGTTCTGGAAACAGGTATGGGATGCCAAGGGACTTCCCAAAGTTAATTTCTTCTTCTGGACCCTCACGCTGAATAAACAGCTCACAGGGGACAACTTGTCAAAGAGAAACTTTGTTGGGCCTCACAGATGTGCAATGTGTAAAAACTCAGGAGAAACAGCTCCCCATCTGTTTATTGACTGCGTTTTTGCCAGAGAAGTATGGACTCTAACTCTTCTTGGACTGCCCGTCTCCCCGCCCCAGCACAGCTCCATTGCCGACCTTTTTTCTGTATGGCTCCAATATTATCCCCAATCCATCCCAAAGAAATCCTTGTGGCTCCACATATGGCTTTCCATTCCCAAATTTGTTTGCTGGGAAATTTGGCTTGCCCGGAATGACTTAATTTTCAATAATTCCTCTCGCTCTCCTGCTAAAACCGCCTCAATTGCCAAAGGTCTTCTTATTGAATCTGTTCTCCAGCATCCTCAAATCTTTGACTCCTCCCTTCTCCCCTCTGAAAAGGCTTGGCTGAACCTCCACAGCCCCATCTCCTCTAGTAAAATCCGTGCCCCTCCCCCTCCCCTCCCTTCTCCTCCTTGGAAAATCAGAGAATCTGAAGAGGTCTTTCAAATCTGGTGGAAGAATCAAAAAACAACTTCAATCTTCTTTGACGGTGCCTGCAAAGGAAATCCGGGGACTGCGGGAGCTGGAGGAGTTATTTACTTTGCAGACAATCTCAGGAAGGTTCACTTCTGCTGGGGGCTAGGCATCTCCACCAACAATCAGGCAGAGCTTCTTGCCCTCACAAAAGCCTGCCAAATAGCTCGGGACGAAGGCATCAAAGAATGCCAAATATTCGGAGACTCTGAAATCCTCATCAGTAAGATTAACTCAGATGACCAGTTCAATAGGGCACTCCTCAACAAGTCCCTCAGAAGATTAAAGCTAATTCTGCAAGATTTCAACTCCTACAAAATTTTTCATATTCTTAGAAGCCTGAACAAGGAGGCAGACGAAATGGCAAATAAAGGATGCCGATTAGCTCCGCGAACTCTTATCTACAATGGTAACAACGCTATCTCAAATCTCATACCTTAGCTCAAGCGCAGATCAGAACATCAAGCAGGAAGATGGGAACCATTCTGAGCATGCTCGAGAGAATATGTTTGATATTATCAACACATCAGCTGAAACAGGCCACAGCAAAATGAGTATAGATAATTCTGGGAAATTTATTCCAATCCAAAATCAACACACAGGGAAGGCGCAGACAGATCAAAAAGGAGGACTGCAAACGTTTGAGATCTGTACAGAGGAGACTAGTTTTTCGACACTGAAGGCGGCATACGCTCCTCTCCTTGATATTCAGATTGATTCCTTCGATACCCGCTATGAGGACATGCACTCTGAAAGGGTTCGGATGGAGGATCTTGTAAATCGGGTAGCTCTTGCGCCATTGTGTTAGGCAACAGGGCTCCACAACGGATGGGCAGAGGCAGAAATTAAGGGTCTTCAACAGACAACAATCCAATGTCCCAGAACCCCCAGCGATTACCAGCTAAAATCTTGGCAAATCTAGTTTGTATTCCGGAAATGCGCAGCTCAGATAGGTACAGGCATCACTCAAGCACGCAGAATCCCCTAAGGCGGGAAATAAGAAATGAAAACAATGTAAACAGGTTGAAAGGCCTTGGTTAACTCAGAATTATTAATAAAGGATACCCGTTACAGTGAAAAAAAAAAAATTCATGGATCAATAAATAAATTACTAATTGACCTTGTGCCTTAGAAAAAAATCTAAAGATCACACTCTTAAAGTGTAGCTCTATTTAACATACATAGTTGATCCTAACTCAACTCCATTAGTCATTGTTTCCTTGCTCTGCTTTTAAAAGTAGGTATATTCTCTATCCTATATATATCTTCACGATTAACTATCTATCTTGAAATCCCACTTTCAAATGGATAGGTGCCAATTTAATGCAAATATTTTTGGTCACTGATATCTTCGAGCTTTTCTTCTTTTATTTTCCTTATTACAAATCAAGGTGCAACCAAAGATGCTTCCTTTTGTAGACAACATTGATAATTTGGCTAGATTTTTAGTCAGCAATGTGGTTCCTATTGCTATTTCAGAGGATCTAGTGGTAGATGCATAAGGATTTTTATTTCCCACATAATGGTACATATCATCAATATTAACACTAGCAACATCACAATAATTGAAAAAAAGGTATCCTTCATTTTTCCCCTATTTTATCTTCAGCTAAGTTTCCTGTCTCTACTTTGTAAAGAATTTCACATGGTAATGGTTCATGATTTTCCACATCCAGAGTCCTGCCATTCTAAGGTGGGATGGTAAAAAAAATTCCTTTTATGGTACTGGAAGTAATTGGATTATCCCTAAGACATTTCCTCTTAGGTCCAACATATTCTATCAATGCTTCATTTTGTTTGTTGGACAACTCAACCTCTTGTTTCTTGACAAAGATGGAGCAATTTTCATTGATATTTCCATCACCATCATTTATAGAATGGGAAATTCCATCCACATACAATACATGCAAAGATGGTTGAAAAACTGAATTGACACCTTCCTAGCACTATTTGAACTTCTCATGTCCTCTACTACCAAAGAATCTTCTATGGGCTTACATAGTTCTTTCTCGATTGATGAGTCCCACTGGAGATTGAACTCCCCTGCCATTTATTTCATTAAGTTCAAATTTGAATCACATGTTGGAGATCTCACTAATAATTTTTCAATAATCTGTTTGTTTGCACAAGAACCAGGAAGTAGTTCCATTGAGGCAGATGCAAATTCAAGTCCATATCTCTCCACACAAAAACGAAATTGCGTAAGCGTTGTAACTCTGGTAAATCAACACACATTGCAACAGAAAAGATAAGGCTTGATAGTGCTTCATTAGTATCTAGAAGACATTCCTTGTGTCTTTTGATGTAATAAATTCACTTTAGAATGTATTCATAAAATTTCTCAACCATATAATATCTATGTAAAGGGATTTTTCTCCTTGAACACTAACCAAGTTATTTTATGTTTTCTCTTTTTATGGTTTTGGAAGCCATATTTCTCCATTACTTACATAACAATGGGGTATTCTTTTTGGATCTTGTTTGGGCTACCTTATGTGGTTGTTTTCCATAAGGTGGCCATGTTTTGACAAGCACTACAGCTGATGGAAGTGTCCTTACTCCAACATTTGATCCAAAATAATTGTCTGGCAGTTCTTTGTTGAGATTTGATTCAATGCTTAATTTGGCATAAGTGAATACTCTAGTTTTCCTATTCTTTCTCTTGAGTTAATATATTTTCCAAAGGGATTCCCAATTATTTCACAAAATTCTTCTTTTAAAAAATGGAGTGGAATATTTTGGAAGCCTCACCCACACTGGTGTGGTGGTGACAAACATCTGATGGAATGGATTTTGGAGACCATGGCTTCAATAAAAATCCTTTTATTTCCCAAAACCAAGGTTTGTGAGTTTAGACTCTATCTCTCTCCTTTTAAGTTTTGAGATAAAACAGAAAGAAAACATCTGGCACAAAAATTAATGTAATAATTCTAGCCCAATTTTTGGCTATTTTTAATTACAATTTTTCCATTTGGCCAATTCAATTTGTTGAATTCGTAGATGTATACGCATTATATATAATGATGGAGCCTATTCTTAGCTTTGTTCTAAGGTGATTATAAGGATTGTTATTTTCCAATTTATCTACACTATATAGCGAGGCTAATATGTTATATAGGGTGTTTCTTTGCTTTGATGTCCAATACATGTGTTCCTGCTTTGACTACTTATCAGGGAAGAAGGATGTAGTTTCCCATGGAGGCTTGAACCTTTCCTGCTCAAAGGCTAGCTATATTCAGATTGTTTTTTTCTAGGCAATGCTTGAGGTTTTCTGGACAAAAGTTAAAGGGTCCAAGAATGTTGTTGTTGGAGAAGGTGCCATGGTTTTTGCATTACAAATGGTGGAGAAACTGCCAATATAGGTGGTATTCTGTAAATAGAGGGGAATGGATGAGGGGTCATGGATGAGTTTCGTAGGAGCTACTATATGATCCATGGATGTGTGCTTCTTTTGTTAGCTCTGGTGGTGTCTCTATGAATCTACATAGGTTTAGCGGGAACCCTATGAACAATTAGAGAATATTAGTGTGCTTCCTTATCATCTAATCATCTACATAGAACAAAAGAATCATTAGGAAAAACCAAAATATATCAATCACTTAATAACTAGTGTAATAAAATCTATAATATATTTGTCATATTGTTGATAATAAAAGTTCAAACCTAAAAACCATTTAAAGGATCTCTCTCTCTCTCTATCTCACACACATACACACACAAACCCATAATAAGTATTTTCAAGTGGTATATTTCAAAATATGACATTGTTTCTTTTGAAGGATGAAATCAAATATGCTTTTCCTAGAGGGAGAGAAAAGCCATGATGACAAAAAAAATTAATAAGACTAATAAAAAACTACTAAAATATTCATTGAAAATATAAAATAGATCATAGTAAGGTGGCGATGTAAAAGCAATCCATTAAACTAGCTATGCAAAAGAATCATAGAAACAAAAATTATGGAAAATGTAATGTTCCAAATTGAATTTTACATCTAATAATAGACACATGAACTAGGCTACAACAAATCTAATCACAAATATGCATGAACCATACAAAACATCAAGAAACTAGGCAAATAAGTTGAGCCATTTTATTAAATTATGAGTTGTAAGGAGTACATATAGCAAGGAACAAGTGAACCTGGGCTTGCATAAGCAAGTTGGAGCAACCCAAGTGGAAGAGATGACCCCCAAGAGTTAGGAAACTTCAGCCCAATATCCTTCTACACAAGCCCAAAAATTGGAAATTGTTGCTGCACTGGAAATGTTGAGAATGACCCTTTGTGGTGCTCGGAATTGCCCGAAAATGTAGTTATAGCTTCTCCAAAAAATACTCAACCAAACCCAGAAGGGAATCTGCCCCAAACCAACCACCCAGAAAACCCACAAAATGGTGCAATTACTAACTGAATAATAAAACGTACTACTGAACAAAAATGGGATTTCTGGTCTGAATACTGCTGATTTTTTTTGCAAATTTAACCCCAGACTCCTCTCAACAAAACCACAAAAACCGAGAAAGAGTTTTGGCTAATTCTGGCCTTCCAAAATTGCCCTCTTTTGGTACTATGCCCTCTTGAACCACAACTATGTCCGCCAATGTTGTAATATGCTGAAATCCTCCTTATTTCTCCTCAAACCATAATAAGAATAATAAAGGAAATTTTCCTAGATTTAAGGGATATGTTTCACCTCAAGTCCCAACACAAAATAGTTGAACTTAGCTCCACAAAAATGTTGTCCAGTGACCCCCTGAGCAGGCCCTATGAAGATAAATTTGTTCCCCTCAATAGCAGTCACCTCCAACTCCAAAAATTTCCACAAAGGCTAGATTCCCCCTCAAGCAACTCCACTAATTTTCTCTCAGAAAAACACCCTTGAAATTTAGCTGAAATGAGTGGTATGATTTCTCTACTGCATCCTCCCTAGAGTACGAATTGGTTGAAGGAATCTGCTGAAATGTGCTACAGTACTCCACAAACATTTTTACCAAATTAGAAATAGCTTGCCTCCCTAGGGTGGCACTCAAAGTCCATTGAAAGAAGGGTGAGTTCTCCTCTTGGAGAATTCTGTGCTAAGCAACACTTGTGACCCAACTAAATAGCTTGAGCAACAAAGGAAATAGATGAGTGAACAAAAGGCCCCAATAGCTTCTATGCTCCTTCTATTTATAATTTTTTCTTGCCTCCACATGTGGGTCCCTCCATCCAATATTTTGACCTCTTTCCCTTATTATCAATTCGATTTTCTTTCCAAGTGATACATATTTCTTGTAGGTGTGCCCCCCACATTCCATTAGAAAATTAATTTTCTATTTCTCCTAAGTCCCATATGCCAAAAATGTCTCTAATGCTCAATTTACAAAATTGTGTTATGCTTAGCACCTCCCCAATAAACTATATTCACTCCCTCAGATGAAAAATCAAAATTGGGGACATTATAGTCCTCCCCACCAAACATTTCTTGTCCTCAAGCAATGCTTGAACAAGCACCCTTTTTGACCGACGAACCCCACTGTCATTGCAAAATTCACCAAGGTCCCAAGTGTTCCATTGGATCACCCCTGATCTTTGTATTATCCTATAGTGAAGGAGTCCCTCGATATTAGGATCCCAAGCCAACCTGATCAATGTGAAGCACCCCTTTCTCCACTCACTATGCTACCGGATATGGGCATTAGAAACCCTTTGTCTACTGCCAATAATAGAGCATCACATCGATGTAAAACTCTGTCCAAATCCTCATTAACCTTCCCTACCAAATAGTCCACCTCACACACTCTGATTGTGGTCCCCTGAAGATACAACTCAATCCCTATGCGAATGAAGTCTCTCTTACATGAGCTCCTCCTGAAATCCTCATGCAAGCCAACCTGCCATGCTAATGAAGTCCCCCACGCCATCAAAGAATCACTAAAACCTAATGGAAAATATGGATGACCCTCCCCTGTAGAAGCCATCCCACCCCTATGGGTAGCTGAACTGCTAAGTGCTGTGATGCTAGGGTCCCATGCATAATGTAGAAAAAAAATGGTCATGCTGACCTCGCGATACCCTGGTCATCACTAACTATCTAGCATGCTCATACTAGAGCCTCCTCTCACATGGATCTCAACCACAATCTATGTGATGATCGAGGCTAGAACCAACCTGCCAAAGCAACTCAATAGTGCCAACACCTATCACTCCATGGCTGGCCCCAATCATGAGCAACAATCTTCCTCACCCTATGGTGAGGGCTTTGGTGATTCCCCATGTGTCCGCATATGAATGAATCAGTTCACCTATTATCCTGACCATGCTCACTGAGAATTGGAGTATCCCACCAATGCAATGGATCCTTGGATGCCATAACCATACTAGAGGCCCACAACCCCCAATCCTCTTTACATGTCACTGTGATATATGTTTGTAGTTGTTGGGACCCCTTTGTTCCCTATCTCTAACTCTTGTAGGTATCTAATAGGTAGGCATCAAGTATAAATAACCTTTGTTTCGAGTAACCAACTGCTATGAGCCTACGAAATCACATAGCAAGATTGATTGTCGCAGCTCCCGATGATGTGCCCGGGTACTGCCAGAAGCCTAGGTATCATCTTGCCAATAAGTACTACCATCTCCAACACCTCATGCTCACCTAATGCCTCAAGTTTTCCAGCTAGAAAAGTATCATACAACTCCCTCTCGGTCACCTCCCCAAGTGTGACCATAGGGTTGAAACATATGCTACCTCGACAATCAACCATGCCATCCCTAAACCTATATCCGTCAACTTGTGCACCTACTAAGTGTCTCAATTGGAGAGTCTCCTCCCTTCCCATGACATGCGGTGTCTCATCCAACTTCCTAGGGTGAGCCTCTCATGCCTCGCTACTTGATTGGAGAGTGTCAAGGGGCAACAACCAAACACTCTGCAACTATAATCAACACCACAAGATGATGGGTGGGTATCTCCCAAAGTGTATAATCAATATTCTTCCAGAATGCTCAAGATTAATCCTACGGATGAACCTCTCTCCACCTTGGATCTACTGATAACCCCCTCGAAGTTCTTCCTCCACTAAACATGGTGTCCCTAGATGTTCAACAATGTCCTCATCGATCCCAGGGGAGTTACATCCCATGGTACACCTAATTCTCTTGTCCATAAGTCTCCTTGGAGGCAATGCTCCAATAGCCTATTGCGCCACATCATTCATCATTGCATACCACCAAGTATCATCGCACTCCTCGACATGCCTTTGTACACCGCAACCTATCCCTGTACATTAATGGATACCCCCAACTATAGCTATACCATCCTGTACCATTCTGTGTCCTGTCTGTGTCACTTCACCTGCTACTCCCTGTATGTACTCAATGTGGTGTGAGGTAATCATACTCCTCAACGCAGTCCAACATATTATGACACACCCCCATGTGTCTTCATGCCCATCTGTAGACCACTGGTCCACACTAGATGATCCTACCCATTCCTAGATGTGATGGCCTAAAGTTGTGTCCATATGCATTGGCCCGCACCTGACCGGTATCATCACCTCCACCATTGCATCACCATACTCTTCGATGAATGGATCTCCCATCCAAATCCTCCCTGAAGGACCCAAGAAGTGAATGTCCCTAGGTACCAGTGGTGATGCCACCACTACTTCACTCCTCCATCTCCTTCGTGCCCCACACAAACATGAAGAATCCCCAACTCCATACAAGGCACTATCTGATGGCCTCCCAATGCCACCTCCTCCGACAAATTCCTTCCAGAGTATGATGATCATCCTATGATTGTTATGTATAATTCTTCTTGAATGTGTATGAAAAGAAACTACTTTAGGTTGTGGATGACAAACAACCCTAACAGTAAAAATGGTTGTTAAATAATGTAGATCTGTAACAAATGATAGAAACAAAACCTGCCAAAGCCCTGATCCATGTAACATAAATAGTTAAACATTATAATGGAATAAAAAAATAAGCGCAAATAACTCCAATAATCCAATGGAAACTAGATATATAAAGAATATATTTTATTAAACAACAGTTGTGAAGGGAACAAATAATGTTACCAGTCCCCCTCTATGGGATGGGTTTTTGGCTATCCTCAATGTCTTCAGCTTTGGTAGAGTCTCTCTCCTCTATAATGTGTAAAACCCAACAAACAAAATGTTTGAGCTCAATGAAAACTCAAAAAGAAAAGAAAAATATAGTGCGATAATGATAATAATCAGAGGTACAACAGTGAGTGCAACAATGAAAATAATTGAATGTGAAGAATGAATGTAAAACCCTTCTATTTATAACAAAATATAGGTTTGAGTTTAGTCTCGGAGTATCCACAGTAATAACCATATTTGTCAACATTTCAAATCCCAACAGGGATCCATCATGAGGACAATTCTGAATGATGATAGAAGAAGAGCTTAGTGATGGATCCCTGTTGGGATTTGAAACATTGACAAATATAGTTATTACTGTGGATACTCCAACACTAAACTCAAAATAAATATACCACAGATGCCTAAAATCCAAAATATTAGGTTATTCTTGAATAATGAGAAATAATAAAATATTATTAACCAAATTCTAGAATTAACCATTTGGAATATTTTATTATATTTGGTTGGAGGGAAAAAGTATTTAAATTTTTATTTAGAAATAATAAATAAATAAATGATTTATTTATCATCTCAAGATGGTTAAGGAATAATAAACAAATAATAATTTATTTAAGTAATCTTAGGGGATTTAGTCAAACTTGACAAGGAATAATAACTAATTAATGATTAATTAATTGTTCCTAGAGAAAAAGAAGATAATTAATGATTTATCTATTTATTTCTCATAATTGAGTCAAATATGACAATGAATATTAGTTAAACAATGGTTTAATTAATTATTCCTAGAAGATAATTAAATAAATAGTGATTTATTTAATTATTCTTCATCAGTTTAATTATAACTGACTTAACAAATGTAGTTTATTAAGTAATTTTTCACAGTGAAAGCAATTTTACTATGGTAAAATTGGCCCTACACAGTGTACTTCAATCCATCTAGTAAATTATGGCTAGATGATCAATTTTGGGTGATAACAAATTTCCCCCCAACGTACGAGCGTTAGGAGCAAAATGTATGACCAAAGTGCGTTGTATGGACACAATCACTAGACAATGAAGTGGAGTCAGAGAGAGAGAGAGAGACCAATGGAGCTAAAGTGAGAGAGTATGGTGACATAGGGGGTGAGACCAATGTAAGTCTCCTTTTATATTATGGTACCTGATGAATCTCGGTATTGCAACAAGAATGCTGCAACTCCCAAGGCTACTGATTTTAATTATCAACCTGGGGTTCATACAAACTTAAGAGGTATCGACACTATATGTGTAGCATACAATGTGTCCTTCCTTTGCTGTCATGATGTAATGGAGTGCATGTATTGAAGTCAAATCCTAAACTAATTGCAGAAAATGAAATGTTCGAAATAAAACCTTAACCTATTGCATGAAGGAAAGTACAAGGAAAGAGGCAGAAATTAAATGCTAAAACACACCATTTTCTAACTAACTACTAATAGGATTTGTTTCAAAAGAATGCTAAGTTAACATATATGCAATCCTACTATCCTAAGCATGCAGATTCAAACCATCAAGCCTTCTACTGCTGTGAGTGAAAATGAATAAAATAAATCTATTTTTCTTTTTGTCTTTTTTTCATGTGAGAGTGTGAAAGCTAATCTCTTTTGGTGACGTGGCAGGTGGCTTGGAGATGATGGTGAATGGTCAAAAGGATTGGGAGACAAGTAGGGACCCTTTGCTAGCTTCCTAGAGGTTTTTTCCTCAATTTGGCCTCAAAACAGGGCACTACAGACAAATCTACAGCATACAGCCGAGAGCAAAAGGATGGATGTTGAAGGTGATGGACAACTTAGGGAAGGTGGTTGGTGGATGGAATGAGGCAAGGGAGTGCCTAGGACCACTTCAGAACTCAAAACCAAAGTTGGGAGATGGATGGATTTGCTCAAAAATCTTGGAGAAGTTTCCTTGTGAAATGATGAAATTGGTGAGGGTTTAGTGAAAGAAAGTGAGGACCATGGGTGGATGAAGTTGGGATGAGGTTGCTAACTATGAGATCTCTTTGTCCTTTTGAAACACCTACACTACATCAAACATTGACATTTACCCAAAAATCATGCAAACAAGAAGAATTTTAATTATCTAAAGGAAATAGAATTTTATGAGCTAGTTGTCTACTCCATGGATGGGGAAAAATTTGTAGAATGATATAAAACATTGATGAGATCTAATGTAAGACTTAAGAAAGAATAAATGGAAATCAAATCCTACCCTTGAAAACTAGAAAAATGCTGACCTAAGTGAGGAGAAAGAGGGTTAAAATGGTCTTGAAGGCATGGAGGTCAAGTAGAGGCCTAATCCCAGCTTCAATGATGTTTTTTCTCAATTCGGGCTCAAAACATGCTTTCCTACAAGATGCTACAGTGATTTACCACATGATGTACATATTTACTATAATTCATCAAATGAATAAGCAAATCAAATACAAATTGGATGGGATATATTTTTTTATTAACTAGGATGTCTTAGGTCCCCATTCCAAGTGGAACCACTAAAAAATACATCTATTAACCCATGCTAAAAAATAGAAAAACATTAGTATACGGAAATATAGAAATTCGAGAACTAATGAGCTAGTAAATCTAAAAAATGCTTAACCCAATCAAGTGAAAATGCAATGGGGTAATTTTTGTTATGAACTAGAATGTTTTTGTGATCTAATGCAAGTGGAACCAACTCAGTTGAATCTTTTTAGCATGCTCTAAAAAATAACATAAATTTACTATTCTTTGCTAAAAAGGAGGTCCAACAATCTAGATTTGGGAATAAGAAGACTAGTCCAAGCAAATCAATGATTACTATGAACTTCCAAAGATTTTCCACGGATGAAATAATGTTTTTGATCTTGCAAAAGAACTTAATCAACCATTTAACTCAATCCTTCAACATGAAATCATTAATATTAAATGAAAAAATAGAAAGAAATAAAAACTAGAGAAGCGTGTGAATAAGCAGTGAAAAGAAGAAAAGAAAATAATACAAAAGGGCTCTGAGGCTCATAGGATGGCCAAGCCCAAGGAAAATTAGATACCTATGGAGGAGAACAAGATTCAGAAGTTGAACATGACATCAATCTTCATATTTTCATCAATAAAATTACATCCCTGCAAGAAAATACAATGGAGCTGCAAAAATACGAGTTCTCCCCACAAGAACACTTATGAAAATCTCTCCCTATAGGCATATTCGACTTGGTACTTATACAAAATGATTAGGAATCATTCCCCATGAATGGAGGAAGATTTCCCCACCAAAATCCCTTGATTAGTGGATATGGTCCCTTGATTAGTGGAACACATTCCTAGATTTTTTCAATCATTGAAGTTCCACAATTTGTGTCATAATTCCATAATATCTTGTTGATTTATTATTGATCCTCCTGTAATAGGGAACAAGTCCTTAAATTATCTCCTCCTCAAAATATTTATAATTTGCCCAATATTCTCATAATATTCCACAAAAAAAAAATAATATTAGGCACAAATATCCAATTATTCATAAACATTCCTAATGAATATATTAAAGTTAAAAATAAATTATCTAATGCAAGAAGAGAGGTTTAATATGTTGAAGGATGGTTAGATGGACCTTAATTTATGTTTAATTTATAGGCATGGGCCTTAATTTATGTCTAATTTAGAGGCCCATCATACCCCCTGCTGAAAGTGTTGCTCATCCTCTAAGCAACTTAGTGACCTCATTGTGCCTCATCCATGGCCCTGGTGGCCTCTCTCTTGTGCATTAAGAATATTGGTTGTAAGTTCTACAAGGACAAGCCCAAAAACATATTTGTGCAAAGAAAAATCATTGTTTCTTGAGACCATTAGCTTTCCTTCTTCCCCTTATTCAAGATGGGTTCTTGAATATTTTTCAGTTTGGCAAGGTCTTCCACACCCTTATCAACCTTCTGCTACCTTGTTTCACCATTTGGACACCTCTAACACCTTCAAAATGCATTTAGATGAGAACTAGGACATCCTGTAGTAATTCCTGTCAAAACTACAGGAAACCTACAAGAAACCCTGTTAAAACTACAAGAAACTCATTTTGATCATAAATGATAGTCTGAGGTTAGGGAAGACCCTTACTTGACTTCCATGCCTTTCTCCCATTTTTATAACATCTTTTAGGCCTTGGACAAAAGCTAGAAAGAGATTAGAGACCTCTTGGAAACCCTCTTTTTATCACTGTAGTTTGAGTTCTATTTTCATGGTGAATGCCTCATTTCCTTTTGTTTCCTTCTTCTTCTCTCTTGTGGCCTATATGATTGCCTAATGGCCTTGGAGTTTTCTGTTTTGATTAGGTCTCTCTTAAGCTTTGCCATATTGGGGTTTAACATAATTTGTTCATTTCTTCCTTCTTGTAGCAACATTCTGCCTTCCTGTAGTAGTCATTCCTCCTCTTTCAGGGTCTTCTAACTGTATGGGAGTGATGAGAAATGATGAATAGGGATTGGATGATGATGCTAGGGCTCAAAGGGAGTAGTGTAGGTTTATGAAAATGGAGAGAATTCTCTGTTTGTCTTTTTTTCAAGAATGAAATGTGATGGATGAATGATGAATATATAGTGAATATGAAGTGGATGGAGGCCTTGGAGTGTTGTGGTGATTTGGCCTTTGCAAAAATTTCTTCTTTTAACTACTGTCCTCATTCCTTGAAATCATCACCCTTCATAATTTGACTTTTCAACATTGCATGAGTGAAGGAGTGAGCTGCAATTAATTAGTTGAAGGCAGTTGAGATTGCTGACCCATCCTTAGCTTATAAAATCTCATCTCTCATGCATTGACAACAAATTTCTAACTATAATATGCTTAAGAGAAGAGGTCAAGAATATTGCATACTTGTACCTACTTGATGGTTGTTGGAGAGACATGCTGCTGCTGAGTTGATGTTGATGTGCAGGTGTTGGATGGTGATGCTGATGATCCTAATATTGTTGCTAAGCTCTGGAGGAGCTTATTTGACCTCTGGATCTCCATGCTGAAGCTGACTACAAATCTCTAGCTACTTCATCATCATATCCCCTCATTTTTTCAAAGAAACCCATCCAATTGTGCCTTGTGAATATCTCTAGTACAAGAGGGTGCTGATGAATCCTCACTGTGTTGATGGGTTCCCCCTATCATTTTTCTCTGATGGATGGAGGTTTGTATAGGTCTAATACCAAATTTAAAAATTCTATGTATACAATTCCCTTATGTTGCAATCACTTTCAACAAACTAGAAGGGTTTTTAATGTTCCTCTTACTTGGAAAAATGTGGGGAAATGTAGAGCCTACCTCCTTAACATTGCTTGATGAAGCCAACCTATGTTTTTCCCTTTTGAAACTGCTCACTGCCAATCCTGTAGGTGTTGTTCTGTATCCTATAGGATCTCAGGGAATCTTGTAGGTTTTCAGGACAACGATTTGTTTTGTCCATATCTCCCAAACGGTAGAATGGATCGACATGAGACTTTCTGAGCATGTTTCCATCATCATTATGCACCTCCCCATAAAAAAAATCTGGTTAATGGATGCACGGATCTCGTGAAAAACTAAAAATGGCTGAAGGTGATGGAGGTCAATTTCGTGGAAACCGTGCACTAGAATTTGCTTAAATTTATTGGGCATGTTACCATCATCCATATGCATCTCCCCATGAAATAACTTTTTAAATGGATGCACAAATATCGAGCAAATGCAAAAATGGATATAGGTTATGGAGACTGATTTCTCGAAAATGGTGCAATGGAATTTGTTGAAATTTCTTGATCATGTCACCATCATCCATATGCATCTCCCCCTAAAACAGCTTGGCAAATGGATGTATGGTTTTCAAGTTATGGCAAAAACAAATTTCTTCTCTATGTATTTTTGTATGGTGTAGTAAAACAAAGCATCTTGTAGTTTTTTAAGACAATAATCAAACTAAATGGTAGAAGCTTGAGATTGATGGGTGGATGGTGAAAATAGATGAGGGTGATTTGGATGGCCTTGGCCTTGTTGGAGCATTTGAGCAAAGGAGAAGAAAGTCAAAATTTGACTTCTTTTGACTAGGATTGATCAATTTTTCTTTTGGTATCAACTTGTTTTTGTTGCTTGCAAATGTTGGAGAGTACATGCATTTATCAGAGAGATACATGAAGAAAAGATATATATCTATATATATATATATATATATATATATATATATATATATATATATATATATATATATATATATATATATATATATAGGCCTACTAGCCGCCTCACAGAGGTCTTCAAGTAGTGGGTTTATCTAGGCACCTCAAAGGAGGTTTTCACCTAGGATGTTTTTTTCTTTTTTATTTTTTCCATCCCATTGACTGCTTCATGGAGGTTTTCAATCAATGAGGCAATCTGAGGCGCCTCCAAGGAGGTTTTCACTTGAATTTTTTTCTTTTCTTTTATTTTTCATTTTTTTTCTACCCTACCCTACTTGAAAAACAGAATCACTTTCAAGTATAAGAATACTTCCAATGGAGCCATGTGCACATCAAGATGACAGAAAAAGTGATGTGTAGGCTTGAAATCTATGCTTTGACATGTACCTGGATTTCAGAGACCAAATGATTTGACTTTGAGAGGATCAAGCATAGTTGAAGAAGAGAGCGATGCTCCATCTTGTTGATTTTCTAGAACCAAACCTCAATATAACTTTGATGTCCTTGGTTTTCTTGCTTATCTCGATCATTCTTCATGTCTTCTTCTACCATGACCTTCAAATATTCTTCTTTTTGCTGATTGTTCTCTTGAATACATGAGGGAGCTCTCTCGATCTCTGATTTTGATGTCTTCTCTTCATCAAGTGCAGCCCATGATTATATGGTCTTGTCATTTGAATATTCTTCTTCTGGATGTGGTCCTTCAATGATGTCAAGAAAATCTATTTTTTTCAATACTCTTCCTCAGCTATGGTGAATACCATTGATCTTAAGAGGAGATGTTTGGAAGTGTTGTACCTCAGCATTGTAAGTGGGCTGAGCTACTTCAATGTGTGGGTTTGGAAATGGTGATACATTTAGTTGAGTGGGAGTGTATATTTGAGATGGATGTGGATGGGGTTGTGGTTGTGGTGGAGGTGAATGGTAGGGATAACATGGAGTTGGGTATGGAGGATATTGAGGAAAATATTGAGGATATTGTGGATGGCTCCCATAAGTTCATTGTCAACCTTGTTGTCAAGATTGGTTTTGGGGTTGAGATGACCAATGTTTCCAAGGAAAGGGTGTGTTCCAATTACTTTGAGGCAGATATGCATAACCTTGAAATTTTGAATTAGGCTCTTGCATCATACTAGGTTGAATAGGCTTCCATGGTCCTCTTGGAGCTACATAACATAGTTGCATTGGTGATTGACTTTCTCCATTATCCTCTTGGTAAACTTCCTTCAACCTTGGTAATGATGGACAATGTTTAACATCATGTGATTTTGCAACACACCATAAGGCTGATGTATAATTTTGTAGACCCATAGGATGGAATGATCATCATATCACTATCAATTAATTACAGGTCTTGGTGTGCATTTATTTGAGGCACACAAACCCTGCCTTTTACCCTATGAAATCCATGCTATGGATTATTCTTGAAAAGCATAAATATATATGTGAAAAATTAAAAATATTTGATTGTGTTAATGTTACTTATGAGTAAAAAAATACTCTCCAAGTTGAATCATTCAATTTGACCTTGAAATGAAGGTTGAGCGTGCATTTTTGTGAAGAAGGCCAAAATTGCCTTGCTTCACTAAAATACACACTGAGGCTTCATTTCTAGGCCAATATCATTGATTCAAATTGCGTACTATTTAATTACTAATTTTACACACTAATTTACTTCCAGTAATTTTATGTTTTTCACAAATTGTTGACACTTTTTGGGGGGCATCACTACAATAAAACAAGGAAATAGTACCTAAACTTGCACCGGAATTTAGTGTTTTTCAGTTCATTAATTGGGCACCTTTCCTGGTGTAAAAATGGGCACAACCAAGTATGTTTTTATTAGCACCATATTTTGCGCCATAAATTTCTCCAGAAATAGCATTGGAAATAGTGGCAGAAATAGCGCTGAAAATATAACGCCATAAATAGCATCAGAATTAGCATCTGAAATAGCACCCTACAATTTGTTGGGAGTTGCACTGGAAATAAAGTTGTAAGTAGTACTAGGAATAAAACTATAAATAGCACCTAGAACAATGCCATTTTAGCACCAGAAATAGCATCAGGACTTGCTTCCAACTTGTCTCTTGGTTTGGCTTCCATTTTAACATCCAATTTTGCTTCGCAATTTTCTTCTAGTTTTTCTTCTAGTGCAGCGTCCAATTTTGCTTCCCATTTTTCTTCTAGTGTGCCTTCCAATTTTTCTTCCAGTGTGGCTTCCAATTTTTCTTCTAACGTGGCTTCCAATTTTGCTTCTAGTTTTGCTTCTAGTTTTGCTTCCAATTTTTCTTCTAGCGTGGCTTCCAATTTTACTTTTAGTTTTGATTCTAGTGTGGCTTCCAATTTTGCGTCAAGTTTTGATTCTAGTGTGGCTTCCAATTTTGCTTCTAATTTGGCTTTCATTGTTGCTTATTTTTTTCTTCCAATCGTAGGAAATAGTGCTAGGTTTAGCATCATATTTAGTGTCAGGATTATCAATAGGTGTAGCACCAGGAGATGCGTTTAGTTTCGTTTCTAATTTGGCTTCCATTTTTGTTTCCCATTTTTCTTCTAGTGTGACTTACAATTTGGCTTCCGTTGTTGCTTCTTTGTTTATTTCCAAAAAAGTATTATTGTTTTGCATATAATTAAATTAATATGTTTTATTTCAATTTAATTAGTTAAATATATCATGTCTCTTAAATAATTTATATGATTATACATCATATGAATGCATTTGAAATATTTTATAGGATAACATTTATAAATAATTTTTAGGGAAACAGACATCCATACAAATTAACAACATCATTATACTTATTAAATCTCCATCAAAATAGAATCTACAACATCTAGTATATATAAAATAACAAGATAATTATTGTAACATGATCATCATCTATAATTAAAACAATTGAATCAAATATATATAATTTAAGTGAATTTGAAAACATCTAGCATGAGCAGTAAATCAAAATCATCATACGTAATAAATATGCATCTAAATCATCAACCACTTTCAACATATAAAAATGGATGAGTTAATACTGACAAGATCATCATCATATATGTATTTGGAGACTCTCTCATTACAATTCAAAAATTTATCACTTTGAATCATTGCAAGGACACAAATACAAGACCAACTCTACAAAGAATCCAATTTACGATGGATAAATTTAAAATTTTGGATTTTTATCATATCAAGAGATAGAACAAGACTTTGGTGAATGATCAAGCCAACAACAAATTCAATTTGGTTCAAGGCGAGTTGATGGAGGAGGGAAGCATAACAACTATATGTCACATACCATGATTACTCATAACTCGAGCATCTCGAGATGCTTAAGGGTAATCAAGGAGGATAATCTGATTGACTGAGGTTACATAAATTTGGTAGCCATTTCATGGTACAAAATCTCATTGGTGATTTCTCTAGCAGAATGACAGACCATTCATCCAACAGATGGTTAAACACTAGGATTAATGCTAAGTGTGTGGCTAGGTGGGATTTCATCAGCAATGGATTTCATATTTCTATGGTCGAGGAAGAACATCTCAATTCGACTGTGTATTTATTGTCCAGACCAAGAAGAAATGAATTCATAATTGTTAATGTGAACATCATTAAAATCGAAGGGACTCCCCCTACCATCATTTTGGAGTTAAAATCTAGCTATAAGAGGATGGTTATGAAGAATTCATGCACCGTGGCTCTCCATAGATTATTTCCAAGCTAAAGAGAACATGTCCTCCTCGTCAGGCAATGGCGCTGGTGGCTCCCTAGATGAGATTGACAGGGTATTCAAGTAGGAAATCAAGGAGATGATCTCCAGGACAGGTGGGAAAATAATTTCTGAGGATAACTCTCAATTCACCATAGTAACAGGTCAGTTGGAAGATCTAAACAAACATGTTGAAATTGTGAAAGTGATGGTGGAGGTAATTATATCTAAGATAGAAAATCTTAATTACAAGGTGGATAAATTTGAGGTCAATGTCGAAAATAAATATTTTACCTTGATGATAGCGTTGAGCAGGATATGGTGATTGGTGAGGGAGGGGATTTCCCTCCAGTGTTTCTCGATCACTAGGAGTTGGAGCAGGAGCATAGGCAACAAGGAGTAGCAGAACCTTTCTAATAAGAGGAAGTGGACAAGACTATTACAAAAGAACTCAACCAGAACAATGTGAAGGGAATCAGGCAGTTAATTTCATAGTAATAGCTAGGTAGAGTATGTTATGTAGGTATGTAAGTATTAATGGGGTATTTTATAGAAATTACAAAAATAATGTAGTAAATCTCGAAAAAAACATTACTACATACCCAAATATATTGGTCAAATAAATTTGGGAGGACTCTAGAAATTTTGATGCTTTTGAATGTAATGGCACTGACCAGATTCCAATTAGTGATCAACATCAGTTAAACCATCATAGTAAGGAATATTTCTTATCTCTAATAATACACAGCGCAACAACTTGGTCATCATATTACAGCGCAACGTAGATACTTCATGCAGTTGATTCTTCTAGTGCTCCAGTTCTTCGTCTGAATCTAATGTGTAGGAACTTTTGTGGTCCCATGCAATATGTCCATCCACTGTTGGATTCACCCAATCCTGATCTCATGCCCTTATCTTTTAAATATGGTCCAAATCATCATCACTTTCATAATCGCAGACCGGTTCAATATAGTGCAGTCCTTCTGCATGGTTCAGTGGAACCACTACACGGAGCAATTTCTTCTCAAATATCATCTTTCGCTTCTTTATATTGATTACCCCACTCATGTTAGTGGCCCAATTGATCCCAAGGAGCATGAGGTACGGATTTCTATCATCCACAATATCTATCACTTCAAAATCAGCTAGTGCGCTCGCGCCTTCAATATCAACTGTTACCCCCTACAACCTCCCCATTGTGACGATTTTCTATTGATTCACCATCACTGAATCAGAGAACACTGTAGCGCAGGTCTCCCCATTTTCTCCCATGTCTGTTTCAGAAAAGCGTTCTCGTCCGACCCCAAAATCTAAAATAACCTGATCCATCTCATATTCTCCTATATGCGCGATGAGTCTCATCTCACGTCCAGTTCTTGCCTTATGCTTACCAAGCTTTCTAACTACACACGGTCTGTCAATAGCGTTTTCCTTACCATCACACCTATTTATCAACTCTTGCAATCCCTTCATAGCCTTGCTATCTCATAGTAGTTTCATGCATGTCTCCAAAAACGTGGTAATCATGGACGGGTCCATTTCTTTAGCTAGCTTCTCTTGACTCCCTGAGGTAGAGGCCTCGACGAAGCTTTTCTTCACTTCCATAAATGTTTCTTTCGTGCATTCTAGATCAAACCCATTTCTCCTTTTCTGGTGCTTTGCGGACCCACTCACCTTCTTCTAGTTGCTTCCCCTTATCTTCACCAGCCGTTGCCCCACTCCATAGCACAATATTTACCTTAGGGTCTTCCTCATGAGGCTCAGCCCTCATCATCTGCAAGTTCTAAGTCGGTTGCTGAGGCTGTGCCCCCTTCTCACGTATCTTAGCTAATAATATAGGGAAATACTCCATCACATGGTTAAACTGAGTACAATAGCGGCATAATAACTGCGTCAGATTCGGGTAGTCTCACGCATAGTGTCTTGGTCCTCCACAATTGTAAAAAATAACCTGCCCTCAACCTCTACCAGGTCCTCCTCCACCTCGGCCTCGTCTGCGCCCTTGATACTCGCCTCACGCTCCTCGAGCACCTTGGTCGAGGGGCCACGTATCTGCCTACACCCTGTATGCAGGTGTCATGTCCATCATTAATTTGTAACTTCAGCAATTGCACTCATCATGACCCACTGATTGACAAAAGTTGCAGAAGAGTTGTTGCGGTGTTTGTACAAATTTCTGTAGAAAATGGCAATTGTCTGTCGCATGTTTCCCAGCTACCTGACAGATATCACACCATAGCACGAGCCCTGTACTTGGCCCTACTACAGCTTCTAGCCTCAGAGGCATTGGTCCCCCTGTTGCAACATAATTTGCAAAAACTAGACAATGATCTTTGTCATGCCCCTAGCTTTTTCACTTTAGGCACCAGACTTCTTCACGTGCCTCTGGCCAAGCTGTTATGTCTTTTTTTGTTGGGTTGTGTTATATTATTTCCACGACTAGCCCACGTAGTTAACCAGGGGTTAGAGGGGGGGCAGAGCACCCCCTTTGTTGCGCTGATTGTGTAGCGAGGGGGGGTCATTGGGGGTTTGAGGTGTACCTGTAACCCCACTTTATGGGGTCGCTATGTTAGGTTGGGTGGACCCACCTGTGGTTTTGTGCATGAATTTTGCACATGTTTTTTTGGACGTGATGGTTTTTAGTCCATGGTATTAGACGCGATGGTTTTTCGGTCCATGGTATTGGATGCGATGGTTTTTCGGTCCATGGTATTGGATGCTTCAACATGTATAAATATGTATTATAACATTGAAAGGAACATAATGAAAATCAAGCTGGTAGTCCTGGTTTTGGGATCTAGGGGAAAATCTTTGTGTATATGTGTTTTATGTGTTATTCTCTCACATTGTTTATTTTCTGTGTTTTAGAATTCGTATGCAGGTAATTTCTATATGGGGTTAAAACCTACATTTGGTATCAAAGCAGATTTCGCTTCAAGGGGACGCCTTTGTTGCTGAGGGGTTTCGCTCGGGCTTGTGGTAGACCCTGTTCAGTGGGAGATCTGTGAGATTAATTCTAGTGGTGAAAGAAGATGGCGAGCAGTGGAAAGATAGAGATCGAGAAATTTAATGTTCAGAGTTTTGAGTTGTGGAAACTCAAGATGGAGAATCTGTTGGTGGATAAATATTAGTGGATCACGGTAGATCTAGGTACTAAACCAATGGGAGTGTCTGATGAAGAATGGAAGAAGTTGGATCGAAAAGCAAAGAGCACAATACGATTGTGTGTCTTAGATTCATTATTGCTAAATGTATTAGGGGAAGCTACGACGAAGGCTTTGTGGGACAAGTTAGGGACTTTGTACCAATCTAAGTCTCTAGTGAATAAACTGTTCCTGCGGAAAAGGTTGTATAACCTGAGGATGAAAGATGGAGACTCAGTGACAGAGCATATGAATGCTTTTAATACTGTGGTAAGTCAGTTAGCGTCTGTTGATATTAAAATTTCAGATGAAGATAAGTGCATCGATTTGTTGTGTTCTCTACTAGATTCGTGGGATAGTCTGGTTATTGCAATAGGTAGCAATGCAACTGCCTTACAGTTTGATGAAATAGTATCATCCTTGCTGACGGAGGATATGAAACAAAAAAATATGGAGAGCCAAAATGGTGATGCCTTGTCTGTACGAGGATGGTCCCAGAACAGAAAAAAAATAAGTCATCGAGTGGGAGATCTAAATCTAGAGAGAGATCTAAATCTCCAAGAAAACTTGTAAAGGTGGTGTGCTGGAAATGCGGAAAGGAAGGCCACTTCAAAAGGGACTGTAAATCTAAAGCTCCTGACAAAGGAAAGGGATCTGATGAGGCTCCTTATGCAAAGGAGAAAACCACCTCAGATGAAGGTGGGGATGTGTACTTGGCTTCTTCAAGTACACATGTAGATCATGAGGCATGGTTGATTGACTCAGGTGCATCCTTTCACTTCACTCCCCATAAAGAGTGGTTCTGTGAGTATGAGAAATATGATGGTGGTGATGTCTTCTTGGGGGATGACAGGAAGGCTAGAATCATTGGTTGTGGAAAAGTAAAGTTGAAGTTGCAAGGTGGAAGGGTTAGAATGCTTCCAGGTGTTTTACATATTCCTGCATTAGCCAGAAATCTGATCTCTGTAAGCAAGCTGGATGATGCAGGTGTAAAATCAGTGTTCAAGAAGGATACCTGCAAAATGGTTCGGGGATAGCTAGTATTGATGTGGGGAGTTCGTATTGGAACTTTTTACAAGCTGCAAGGTAGCATTATTATTGATGGGTGCAATAGTTCTATGGTTCCTGAAAGTGGAGTAGAAAATCTAGTGGTCTCTAGAGAGAAGACCATGCTGTGGCATCAAAGGCTTGGACATATTGGAGATAAGGGCCTTTGAATGCTTCATGGCAAAGGTATGGTAGAAGGTATGAGTAATAGCTCTCTGGATTTTGATTTTTGTGAAAATTGTGTATATGGGAAGCAGAATCGGGTGAGTTTCCCCTCTGGTGGTAAGAGGGCGAAACATATATTAGAGCTTGTGCACAGTGATGTGTTTGGGCCTGTGAAGGTTCCATCACTGGGTAATTCTGTGTACTATGTATAATATATAGATTACTTCTCAAGGAATACATGGATATATTTCCTTAAGAAGAAATCTGAAGTCTTTGACAGGTTTAAAGAATTTAAGGCTCTAGTGGAAAACCAGACAGAAAAGAAGATAAAGGTGCTGACGACAGATAATGGTGGAGAGTTTTGCAGTAAGGAATTTTAAGAATTCTGCAAGAATTATGGTATAGCACGACAGAAGACTACTCCATATACACCTCAGCAAAATGGATTTGCAGAAAGAATGAACAAGATGTTGATAGAAAGGGCAAGAAGCATGCTCAGTGGTGTCGGGTTAGGACAAGAATTCTGGGCAGAGGCGGTGGATATTGCATGTTACCTGGTCAACAGGTCACCTTCATCAGCATTGGAGGATAAGAATCCACAAGAGGTATGGACTGGTAAGAAACCCTCTCTTTCACATCTGAGGGTATTTAGATGTGATGCATATGTACATGTTCCAAAGGAGAAACGAATCAAGTTGGATAGTAAATCTGAAAAGTGCATCTTTATTGGGTATAAGGATGGTTTAAAGGTTTATAAGCTTTGGAACCCAGTCACATAGAAGGTTGTGTACAGTCGAGATGTGGTGTTCAGAGAGGTAAAAGATGTTATTAAACATGAAGTCCAACCAAAGGAACCTGAGAAGATAGAGTTTGAACTGAAGAAGGAAGAATCAGACTCTACAACAGAGGAGGAATCAGAAGATGAAGAGCCACAAACTCCGGCTGTGAGAATATCAGTTCGAGAAAGAAGGCAGCCAGAAAGGTATAGTCCATTTTCTTTCTATTCAAATTTTGCTTTGTCTGTTACTGATGATGATCCCAGAACTATGAAGGAAGCAGTGGATTCAGAGGATGGAAAACTCTGGAAAGAGGCCATGGTTGATGAAATGGCATATTTGCACAAAAATGAGGCTTGGGATCTGGTGGAGTTTCCGACTGGAAGGAAACCCATTGGCAGCAAATGGGTGTTCAAAAAGAAGACAAAAGCAGAAGGAAAAGTGGAGAAATACAAAGATCGGTTGGTAGCAAAAGGTTATTCCTAGGTGCCAGGAATTTATTTTGGTGATATTTTTTCTCTTGTTGCCAAGGTAACTTCTATTAGATTACTTTTATCTATTGTTGTTGCTTTTGATTTTAAGGTAGAACATACGGATGTGAAGACAACATTTCTTCACGGGGATCTGGAAGAGGAGATCTACATGAAGCAACCTGAAGGCTTTGTGGTGAAGGGTAAGAAAGAACTGGTGTGTAAGTTAAAGAAGTCTTTGTATGAGTTAAAATAGTCACCAAGGATGTGGTATCAGAAATTTGATACATTTATATGGGGACTTGGCTTCACTAGAAGCAAAGTAGATCACTGTGTGTATTTTAAATTAATTGGTGACTGCGTTATTTATCTGGTCCTGTATGTGGATGATATGTTGTTGGTTGGAAATGACAAGGAAATTATCCAGGATTTGAAGACCCAATTGTCCTCCAAATTCGACATGAATGATCTTGGTGCTGCAAACTATATTTTGGGCATGGAAATTAAAAGAGATCGTACAAAGAGGAAGCTTTGGTTAAACCAGAGGAAGTATGTCGAGACAATGCTGTAGAGGTTTAATATGTAGGATAGTAAACCGGTGAAGGTTCCTATTCCTGTAGGTGTGAGGTTATCTGCTGAACAGTGTCCCAAGACACAAGAAGAGGAAGAGGACATGTCCCGTGTTCCATATGAAAGTGCAGTCGATAGCCTGATGTATGCAATGGTTTGTACTAGACCAGACATTGCACATGCAGTGGGAGTATTGAGCAGGTTTATGTCAAAACCAGGGAAGGAGCACTGGACAACAGTGGAGCGAGTTTTTAGGTATTTGCGTGGCACTAGTGATTATGGTTTGTGCTACCAAGAAAGACCAGGATTGGACAGAGTGTTGCATATTCATGGCTTTGTTGATGCAGACTGGGCTGGACATCTGGATCAGAGAAGATCTACAAGTGGGTATGTGTTTAACCTATTTGGAGGTGCAGTCAGTTGGATGAGTAAGAAACAATCTGTAGTGGCACTATCAACTATAGAGGTAGAATACATGGCAACCACTCATGCAAGCAAGGAAGAAGTTTGGTTGCAGAGATTGTGTTCAAGTATGGGGTTAGTACAGGAAGCTATAAGGATAGACAGTGATAGCCAAAGTGCAATTTTCTTGGCAAAGAACCCCGCATATCATTCAAAGACAAAGCACATTGATGTTCAATATCACTTTGTGAGGGATATGATAGAAGACAAAAAGGTGTTGCTGGTAAAGGTGGACACTTTGAAGAATACTGTAGATGCATTGACAAAATCTGTGAGCTTTGAGAAGTTCTCTTGGTGTAGAGAAACAATGGGCATTTCAGGGCTGGAAAAATGACTAATCTCTCTTATGGACCCCTGTGGAAAGAAAACAACAAGTGGGAGAATGTTGGGTTGCGTTATATTCTTTCCATGACTAGCCCACGTAGTTAACGAGGGGGGTTAGAGGGGGGGCGGAGCACCCCCTTTGTTGCGCTGATTGTGTAGCGAGGGGGGGTCACTGGGGGTTTGAGGTGTACCTGTAACCCCACTTTATGGGGTCCGAGGCAGTGCCCCAGAAAATTTTGGTTTTGGATCCTATGTTAGGTTGGGCAGACCCACCTATGGTTTTGTGCATGATTTTCGCACATGTTTTTTTTGGATGCGATGGTTTTCGGTCCATGGTATTGGACGCGATGGTTTTTTAGTCCATGGTATTAGATGCTTCGGCATGTATAACTATGTATTATAACATTGAAAGGAACATAATGAAAAATCAAGCTGGTAGTCCCGGTTTTGGGATCCAGGGGAAATCTCTGTGTATATGTGTTTTATGTGTTATTCTCTCGCATTGTTTATTTTCTGTGTTTTAGAATTCGTATGCAGTTAATTTCTGTACAGGGTTAAAACCTACATTTTTCATACTCTACATTTCAAGGCAAAGGTTCTGCAATTGCACATGAATCTGTTGAACCCCCAGATTAGCATCCTGCATTGGTGTCTTGTGCAATCTCATCGTGATCTCCAGAGCTTCGACTTGGGTCCCAATCTTCTATTGTGATAGTGAAACCCTTAGATGAGGCAGGAGCAAGGCCACAAACTATTGGCGGTGCTACCCATCAGTTAGATTCATGTTAGCCTCACGGATTGTACACTTCAATCTTTGATCCAAATCCTAGGGCATCTCATCAGGCTTCATCATGATCTATTTGAATCCCATAACTAATTGTGCCTCAGACTTAGGTCTACTAAATTCCTTATTTAGCGTAGTTTGGATATCTGTCAACGTAGAAATTGGATTATCCGTGCAATACTTAATGTACTATGTTAGTGCGTGGTCTTGCAAAGCACTAACCAACGTTGCTTTCTTCATTTGATCATCTGTGATACCTTGAGCTTCCCATACAACCTTCACGACGAACCAAAATTGGTTTGGATCTTCATTTCCCATGCCCTTAAACATAGGTAGCTTTACAGAGTTCACCATATTGAATGGTGGTGGAGGTGGCGGTGGTGTGGGTGGATGAGGTATTCGCAGGAACCCTTGCTTTATCAACTGAATAGCACTCTGTGGAGAAGCCTGTGCTACTCCCTCATCGTTACTTAGAGGCGGTTCAATCAGTGAGCTATATTCAGGGCATTTTCTTCCTCCGTCCCTAAAAGTCCTTCCACTTCGCGTATCCCCAAACATCAAGGTAACTTCATAACCTAATTTTCACACAATAGCATCTTAATCCAAGTTTTTAACGATTTTAAATACTTACCGCGTAGCCCTTTGAAGAATCAGTGCTCTGCTTCACTGTAACTAACCGAAGTATCAGCCGTGAACTTTGTCACAAATCCTCCTATGATACGATCGAGCCATGATCGATAACGTGCACGATCTTGTCTTCAAAGGCTCCCAATATCCACACTAACTCCGGGGTCGTGAGAATTGGACCATCAAGCCTCCACCTCCATTGGTCATCTGCCAACTTCAAAATCCACTCACATAATTCAACTGGGAAGGAACATAAGAAGATTTCGTGTATCTCTATGTACAGAATCTGTCCAACCATTGTTCTTTTGTCAATTGCGGATTCCTGTTTTCTTGCACCGTGAATTTGTGGATCTTTCTATCCAACTAGTCTTCAATCTCCTTCTTAGTTGGATTCCAATGATGCAACATCACACATATTTTTATGCAGATCTTGGTCTCAACAACTGAACCATTTTTTGGCTTGATGGGACCTGACCCAGGTTTAGCGTTAAGCAACCAAGTAAATCCCTACACTATTGGCCCTTTCGGCATCAATTCACGAAGTGCGGATTGAAGTCTCACCCGAAGCAGTATGGGGGGGATGCAGGAACCAATTTTCCGCACCCTGAGATGGTTTTGATGTCGGTTATATGCCCTAACCATTCCTTTGTGCATACTGATAAGCTCTTTAGGGCTTATCAAAGTATTTCTCTTATTCATCCTTGAAGCCTCTACAAAAATCTTCGATTGTCCTTTGCGGACCCTAAATAGATAGATCAGGCACTTACGTGCCTCTGTAATTACTCTTACTTTTGTATTTACTCATATTCTCTTAGTTTCATACCGTCTTAACAAGTAATTATATTTATAGTGTGTAAACATATATTCTTACTTGCATTCATATAACAAAGAGAAACATATAGATTCACGCATTAGAGTAGTAGTAAAACATAAACCTAGTGTTCAACGTAACATAATCACATGAAATTAACAAAAGTAAAATACACAGGTAATTCCATAATACTTCTCTTTATTGATAATCCAAATTTCCAGTACGGATTCTAACTACCCTGCACACATAGCTGCAGGGGTCCACGCACTCAGCTGCGGACTTCTACCCTAGGCCTCTGCGCACTCAGCTACAAAGCCTCTTCCTACGCTAAGACTCTTCACTCTTAGCCCTCACAGACCCATAAAATTACTCAGAACTCTACCAAAAACTTATGAACTACCTTAGACTCTTCTAAGACTCTGTTTTGATACAATCCCATGGTCTGCGGACCAAGGGTGGATCTCATCAAGCCAACAAAAACTATCGAAACTAAGGGCGGAAACTCTTTTTGACTGTTTACATCTTCGTGCTCCGCTACCCCAAAATGCAGAGACTTTACATTCTTTATACAAAACTTGGGATTTTAGCCCCAAAATTGGGCTTTTAACCCCAAAATTGACCCCAGGGGACCCATTCCCAACATTTCCCTTTGACTTGGTTGTTTCTCACATGCTTGAGACCAATGCCTTATCGCACGATTGAGATTGGTACACTTGATGGTTAAGTGATCCAAATGATTGTCCCAGTGATTCCCGGGTATGTGTGTGAGGTGTTCCAGACCTCATGATGGGGTGGCACTTTAGGTATCCCCCCACATGCTTGGATGACCATAGATGTTGATCGAGCCTCTGATGCAGTTCCACGTATGTGATGGGTTTAGTTTCTGCCACTTGCAGCGCCCATAGCACACATGTCTCCTTCAGATGATCCATTTAGATCTTCAGAGCCTTTTCCTGTTCAACAAGACTTCTTTGGTTGTGATCCCCCCCTCACCATGTGAGCTTGAGGGGAATTATGTCTCATGTACTCAGATGTTATTATATTCAATCCTGACCTATTTTTTTCCAGGTGCATTATGTATATGGGATCCACTGTGTTATTTTCTGGCCCGTTGATGCCAGTGTATCATGTATCATGTACTTTGTAGCTCAGTCCCACATTGCTAGGCTCATCATTATTATTTGTATGCATTTATCTCGGCGGGTATGGATATGCCTCCCCCGCCTTATTTGAGATCATGTACTCCCACATAAAAGGAGACTTCTATCAGTTTAGTAGGTCTCCCCCCTCCATTATTTGTTTATCCTTGCATTGCTTCAATTCTTTCTCTCTCCTTTGACCCCACTTTGGTGTCTTGTGAATTTATAAGCTACAAATTATTTCAGTTATACGATTTTCTCCTAACACTCATATGTTGGGGGGCAATCTATTATCACCAAAAAATGATCACCTAACAATTTCTAACTAGGTGGATCGAAATACAACATGTAGGATTAATTTACCATAGTAAAATCACTTTCACTATGGAAAATAATTTAGTAAACCACTTTTATTAAATTATTTTCTAATTTAAATAATAAAAAAACCCATGAGAATAATTAGATAAATCATTATTTATTAATTTTCTCTAGGAGTAATTATTAAATCATTGTTTAAATAATTATTCCTTGTCACATTTGACTAAATCCGCTAGGAATAATTAAATAAATCACTATTTATTTATTATTCTTTATTTCCATTATTGGAATAATTTTTAAATCACTATTTAATAATTATTTCAATTTCACACCATTGTTAATCCTCACGAAATAATTAATAAATAATTTTATTTATTAATTATTTCCATATAAATATATTTAACCATTTTAAATATCTTTTCCCTCTCCAATAAATATAATAAAGTATTCCAAGCAATTAGATCTTGATTTGGTCAATATTATTTTATTATTCTCCATTTTCGAGATTGACTCAATACTTTGTTATAAATATGAGGGTTTTCCATTCATTCTTCACCATGATCATTATCATCGTCACCATTATCGTCCCTTTTATTTTGAGCTCTCATTTGAGTTCTCCATATTTTGTCTGGGTTTTTCACATATTGAGAGAGAAGATCATTTACCGAAGCATCAAGAACATCAAAGGACTCATCCAACGGATGGAGATTTGCACACCCTTTTTGTATATTTGCTTCACCAAGTGTTTTCAATAAATAATTTATTCAATTAAATTCTTTCCATTTGGGTTATTGCATTGGATATCTTTAATGTTGCTTTCTATTTTGGATCATATATGTTTTTGTTGCAGGTTTTTCCACATTTTATTACATATTTTAAGCATATCAACCACAAATTGTTGTTAGGGTCACTTGTCACCTAGTGACTTAAGTGAAGTGTTTTTGGTACACCTTCAAAGAAATTTCACATTAATATCACTCACCACGTCAACATGTCACTGACATGTCAAGAGGGTCCACTTGTGACCAATCGTAGAACTTTCAGGCTGGCATGTTAGCCAACTTATCCCGGATGATATCATCCCAATCGATCCCATAGTTGCGCCACACAATCCTCTAGGGTAATATTCTGGGTTTTTACCTTTCGGCCATGTCGTCACTTCCTCATCTAATTACATTAAAGGAAAAATTAGGGTGTGCCAATGAAGAGTATGTATAAATTAATGTGTAGATATGAAATTGATCATGTAATTTACTAAAACAAAAGACTCAAATCTACTCTACTCATCTATGGAATTCAATTCACGATCGAGAGCTCAAATCATAAACATGAACAAATATTTAACACACATACACAGAGATTTATCTAACGGAAATAAACTTCTCAAAACCCCTTCCTATATGTATTGCATTAATCAAAGAATATGGATGAATACATTTTCTTGCTCAAGCTTGAGCACCACATGCAAGTGTATAGTCTATCCATCTGCCTAACTGAATGACTCTAGCCAACACTTAGCCAATTTTCAAACCCTCCAAAAACCTATTTCCTTGTGTTGTTCATCAAGGAATTAGGCCCCTATTAATTAGAAAAGTCCTCAATTATAATTTCTCAATCCATATAGGCTCATTCTCTGACTGCATGCACCACATGTACACTTTAGAATAGCCGACAACTGATAGAAAATTGCCTTGGAACCTCCACCTCAACTTGGCAACTTAAATTCACTGCATGTTGGGATAATTAATCAGTTAACTGGTTGATCATTAAGTGTGACTAAAGTCACATTACATAACTTGACCTTCCACTAGTTCCTCTAACATTTAGAACTAGTTTAACAAACAATAACTCAATTTATCTAAATTAGATTGCTAGAAATTAGCAATCACTCATGCTAAAATGAAATCAAGTTTTCCAAGTCGAATTATCTAAGTTAACTAGGTGACACGAGCCATATCACTCCAGTTAACTCATCCACATTTTCTACTAAAATGGAAATTCGAATTTTCTTTAGTTTGAACAAGGCAAATCAAACTGACATTTTTCTTGTTGCATTTTCAACACTCTTTCTTAACAAGTAAGGGATTATCATATACCCTAATCCTACCTATATGGAAATCTTATTTACCCTTTGAAAAATATTTTTTCAAAATATATGCATCTTGTTGCTATGTTCAAATGTAATCAAGAAACATGATCCGCCTCTTCTACACAAAACCCCATAGATGGCGATATTGGATATCTATATGCTTGGATTAATAATGAAAGATTGCATTTTCAGAGAGCTTGATGCAACTATGATTATCATAGTATATCACAATAGGATCCATCATCTGACCAAATAGTCCAACATGAATCCTTCTCATCTAGATCCCCTCACATGTTGCTTGACTTGCAACCACTTATTCTGCTTCTACTGAGTTGAGTGCCGTTGACATTTTCTTCCTGTTGTACTAGGAAACCGTTGTAGACCCGACACTGAAAATTCCTCTTGAAGTACTCTCCCAATCCGATGGACTCCCCACCCAATCTGAATTTGTGAAGCCACACATCTTGACTCCCTCTGTCCATCTGTACCATAGTCCAAACTAAGTGGTGCCTTTGAGGTGACGTAGAACATGCTTAGTTTCCCTCCAAAACAATTTGGTTGGCCTAACCATAGCTTGACTAAGTTGGTTGACTGCATAGCACATATCTGGTCGAGTGTTCACCAAATGCATTAGTGAATCCACAAGCTCCTGATAGATGGTAGCCTCCACTAATTTAACTGAAGTAGCATCCTCTTTCCTCCAACTGGTTACTAGAGGAGTCTTCATGGGTTTTCTACTCTCCATGTGGAAATTCTTTAGTATCTCATTTTCATACTTTCCTTGAGAGACAAAAAATTCCCCATCTCCTTGCCATACTTCCAATCTAAGGAGGTAGTGCATGAGTCCCATGTCCTTCATTTCAATTTACCTTCTACCAATATATGATAATGTTTACATCTACTTCACTTTTGGTGAAGCCCAAACCGATGAGATAGTTGTCGATCCTGGTGTACCAAGCACGAGGTGCTTGATTGAGGCCATACAACACTCAATTGAGTCTGCACACATGTGACTCTCAGTCAAAGGTATCAAATCCTTTTGGTTTCTCAATGTACACATGTTCCTCAACAACTCCATTTAGTCTTCACATCCATCTAGCGGATCTTCCACCCCATCTGCGTTGAAAAATAAAGAATAGATCTAATGGATGAATACCTTTCGATTGGTTCAAATATTTCCTCATAGTTAGTTCCCTCAAATTGAGAGAATCCCTTGGCCACAAATCTAGCCTTATACTTCTCTATGCTTTCATTTTCCACATGCTTTACCTTGTAAAACCATCTCAAACCCACCACTGATTTATCTGCTGGTCTTGGGATCACTTCCCAAACACTGTTCTTTATAATGGAATCATATTATTCTAACATTGCATCAACCCATACATGTTTCTCTACTGCTTCCTTGCAAGAGGATGGCTCAGTCTCAACCAACGCTGTCATTAGATCCATGTAGCCAATGTACCAATCTGGTGACCTTCTATGCCTGTGTTGAGAAGTGGGTTCTCACATAGTATCTCTAGCATCATGCAATAGCCTCTCAGCTTCTTTGGTTTGTTTTCTTCCTTCTCTAGATGTTTTTTCTTGAGTGGGTATCTCCACTCTTTGTTCCTAAACTTGTGGTTGCTCCACAACTTCCTAAGGTTCCTCCTTTGGATCCAAAATCTATTGATCTGGTTGCAACTAATGATCCCTATCAAGAGAACATCTCATTTCCTTCTTCTTGTCAAACTTTACATCCCTCCGCACAACTATCATTCTAAGGGATGGAAGGTACACACGATAGTTGCGAGGAGTTTCTATGTAACCCAAAAATTACCCCAACTTAGGTGTTGGCTCAAGCTTCTTCCTAGGATCTTTGGAGATATGGCAGCAAACAAATTCTCCAAATATCCTAAAGTGAGACACATCTATCTTTCTCCCCAATAAATCCTCCTTCGTTGTAATCATTTCTATAATCTGATGAGGACTCTGGTTCTGCAAGTATATTGTTGTGTTGCATGCCTCTACCCACAAATGTAGTGGTAGGCCTTAGTCATGCAACACCACCCTTGTTGCTCCCACAAAATTACAATTATTCCTCTCATCCACCCCATTATATTGTGGGTTATGGGGTGTTGTCAACTCCCATTGAATGCCTTCTTTTTCACAATAAAAATTAAACTCATTTGATATGTACTCACCTCCATTATCGCTCCTCAGATCCTTCACCTTCTTGTTGGTTTCCTTCTCTACCAATGCTTTGAATTCTATGAACTTGGAGAATTCCTCATCCTTCTTTTGCATGAAGAAGATCCAACACTTCCATTAGAAGTCATCTACAAAGATAAACATAATATTTATGGCTGGTAATAGAGGCTGTGGAGAAAGGTTCACTGACATATGAGTGAATCCTTTCAAGAGATGCATGTGCTTTGTTGTGTCATTCATGGAATGAGGCTTTTGTGTACTTCCAAAATGTACACCCTTTGCATGTATATTGTTGTTCAAGTGATCCTTTGGGGAGGCCTACGGTTATCTACTGCATAATCTTCAGAGCACCATGATATAAATGGCCAAGTCTTCTATGCCATAGTTCACCGACATCACAGCTATACACCTTCTTTGCCTTCATGCTTAATGCATCACAGTCTTCCACATCTATCTTGTACAAGTTCTTCACACGAACCTTGATCTTCTTCACTTGTCCCATGGCTATGTGTCTTAGGAATTCTTTCCCTTTGCTAAATATCACATCGTAACTACATTCTTTCGACATTGCAACTAAAATGAGATTTTATTTAGGCCTAGAACAAACATGACATCCGGGAGTTTGAGAGGGGAGCCAAACTCCCTCTAAAAAGTAACCGTACCAATATTATTCGTGTTATACCTCCCATAATCTCCCATCTCGATGTGCATCTAGAGGTCTTTCTCCTCTAGGTCACTGAAAAAAACTTTGTTTCCCTAATGTGGAACGAGGAACCACTGTCCAAGTATCACATGCTCCTCATCACTATGCTCACCGTGCATGTGATAAGGGCAATTTCAAGCTCAAAATTTGAAGCCAAAACTTCACATGTCGCTCCTCCTAATGCCTTCTTGCTTTTCTTCTAGTGTGGACACTTCGTGGCATAATGTTTGAATTCATGAAAATTGAAGCACTTAATTTTGGACAAGTCTTTCTTCTTGCCCCCTTGACTGAACTCTGGTTTGGATTGATATTTCTTCCCTTTCCCTTTCATTACCTTTGCATCCAATAATTTTTTTTCCTCATCCTCATACTTAAATGAAGTTCCATGTCTGGTATTCCACCTTATCTCCTCTTGTACCAAATCAGACCATAAGTGTTCCCAGTTTGGTAGTTTCTCTCTCTCGTTCACCAAATCATGGTAGCTATGCCATATCTTGGGAAGGCCTAGAAGGGTTAGGCTTACCAAATTATCTTCTGCAACAGTAACACCAACTCCACCAAGTTCATCATGACATTTTGTGAACTTGCTCGAGTGTTGCTTAATAGAGTCATTCTTCTTCATTTTTATATTTCGAAGCTTATCCTTGAGCACTAGTTTCCTGTGGGTGCTACTATTTCAGAACAAATATTTCAATTCTTTCCACATTTCATATGGAGTTTCTTTCCTGTGGAGATTGGAGACAATGTGATCCTTTACTCTCTTCAATATGATTCTCCTCGCCTTGGCTACACACTTCCTCCATTCTGCTATATCTTTGACACTAGATGATCTTGGTTTTGGAATGTCAATCTCGACAAATTCCTTCAACCCATTATCCTCTAGTACCGCCTCAATGTGGTCACTCCAAGCAACAAATTTCGAGCTTCCCTCAAGGGCATACTCAAGTCTTAGACCATAGAAATCCATCCTGCTAGCTTTGAAGAATTGATCCTACAAATTTGATCCTCTTGCAATAACAACTTTGAAATTTTTGCTCTACTGTGAATCTTGCTTTGATACCATGTATAAATTAATGTGTAGATATGAAATTTCTCATGTAATTTACTAAAAACAAAGACTCAAATCTACTCTACTCATCTCTGGAATTCAATTTGTGGTCGAGATCTCAAATCATAAAAATGAACAAATATTTAACACACATACACAAATATTTATCTAGGGGAAAGCAATTGATCAAAATCCCTTCCTATCTGTATTGCATTAATCAATGAATATGGATGAATACATACGCCTGCTAAAGCCTGAGCACAACCTAAAAGTGTATAGTCTATACCTCTACCTGACTGACTGACTCTAGCCAACACTTAGCTAATTTTCAATCCATCCAAGATCTTATTTCCTTGCATTTTTCCTTGAGGAATTAGGCCCCTATTAATTAGGAAAATCCTCAATTGGAATTGTGCAATCCATCTAGGCTCATCCTCTAATTGCATGCACCACCTGTACACTTTGGAATAGTTTAAAATTGATAGTACATTTCCATGGAACCTCCACCTCAACTAGGTAAATCGAATTATCTGCATGCAACTATTATTGTTGGTTGATTGATCAGTTAATTGGTTGATAACTGAGTGTGATTGAAGTCACACTACATAACTTGACCTTCCACTAGTTCCTCTAATAGTTAGAACTATTTTAATGACAATAACTCAATTTAACTGAATAAGATTACTAGAAATTAGCAATCACTCATGCTCAACTAAACTCAAGTCTTACAACTTGAATTATCTAAGTTAACTAGGTGAAACAAACCATGTCACTCTAGTTAACTCATCCAAGTTTTCTGCTGAAATGGAAATTCGAATTTTCTCTAGTTTGACGAAGTCAATTCAAAGTAAGATTTTTCTTGTTTCATTTTCAACATTGCCTCTCAATAAGAATGGGATTATCAGATACCTTAATCCTACCTCTATGAAACTTGAATTTACCCTTTCACAAAGCCTTTGTCAAACTATTTGCATCTTGTTCCTCTGTTGGAATGTAATCAAGCAACATGATATTCCTCTGCACACAATCACATAGATGGTGATATCGGATATCTATATTCTTGGATCAGTCATGAAAGACTAGATTTTCATAGAACTTGATGCAACCTTTATTATCACAGTAGGATCCATCATCTGATCAAATTGTCCCACAAGGATTTTTCTCATGCATATCGCCTCACATGTTGCTTGACATGCAACCATGTATTATGCTTATGCTAAGATGAGTGACATTGATCTTTCTTCCCGTTGTACTAGGAAACTGTTGTGGACCCAATACTGAAAATTTCTCCTGATGTACTCTTCTAGTTTCATGGAATCTCTGCCCAATCTGCATCTGTGAAGCCACACAACTTCACTCCCTCGGTTTGTTTGTACCATAATATAAATTGAGTGGTGCCTTTGAGGTACCATAGAACATGCTTAGATGCCCTCCAAAACAATTATGTTGGTCTAACCATAGCTTGAATAAGCTATTTAACATCATATCCCATATCTTGTCGAGTGTTCACCAAATGCATTAGTGAACCCACAAGTTAAAGATAGATGGTAGCCTCCACTACTTCACCTGAAGTAGCATCCTCTTTCCTCCAACTAATTGCTAGAGGATTCGCCATGGGTTTTCCTCTCTCCATGTGGAACTTAATCAGTATCACATTTGCATACTTACCTTGAGAGACAAACAATTTCCCATCTCCTTGCCATAATTCCAATATGAGGAAGTAATGCATGAATCCCATGTCCTTCATTTAAAATTCTCTTGTAAGGTCCTCCTTACAAGATTTGATCAACTTATCATCACTCCTTAAAATCAAATCATCAACATATAAGACAATAATCAACAATTTATCTCCTACCAATATACGATAAAAGTTTGCATTTGCTTCAGTTTTGGTGAAGCCCCAGCCGGTGAGATAGTTGTCGATCTTGGTGTACCAAGAACATGGTGCTTAATTGAGGCCATATAACGCTTGCTTGATTTTTCACACATGTGACACTCCTTCAAAGGTATCAAAACCTTTTGGTTGCTCAATGTACACCTCTTCCTCAATAACTCCATTAAGGAATGTAGTCTTCACATCCATTTGGTGGATGTTCCACCCCATCTGCATTGACAAAGTAAGTATAGATCTAATGGATAAATACCTTGTGGCTGGTGAAATTTTTTCCTCATAGTCAATTTCCTCAACTTGATAGAATTAGAATCCCTTGGCCATAAATCTAGCCTTATACTTCTCTATGCTTTCATCTGCCACATTATTTACATTGTAAATCCATCTCAAATCCACCAGTGGTTTATCTGTTGGTCTTGGGACCACTTCCCAAACACTTTTATTTACAATGGAATCATATTCCTCTACCATTGCATCAACCCATAGAGGTTTCTCTACTACTTCCTCGAAAGAGGATGGCTTAGTCTCAAACAACTCAGCCATTAGAGCCATGTAGCCAATGTACCGATCTAGTGACCTTCTTTGCCTGCGCTGAGAAGTGGGTGCTCCTGCAGTATCTCTAGCATCATGCAATAGCCTCTCAGCTTCTCTGGTTCATTTTCTTCCTTTTCTAAATATTGTTTCTTGAGTTGTTCTCTCCACTTTTTGTTCCTAAACTTGTGGCTTCTCCACAACTTCCAGAGGTTCCTCCTTTGGAGCCAAAATATCTTGATCTGTTTGCAATTGAAGCTCTCTCTCAAGAGAACATCTCATTTCCTTCTCCTCATAAAACTTTACATCCCTTCATACAACTGTCATCCTAAGGGATGAAAGTTACACATGGTAGTTTTGAGGAGTTTTTGTGTGACCCAAAAATACCCCCAACTCAGGTGTTGGCTCAAGCTTCTTCCTGGAGTATTTGGAGACATGGCAATAAACAAATGCTCCAAATATCCTAAAGTGAGACACACCCTGCTTTCTCCCTGATAAATCCTCCTTTGGTGTAATCATTCCTAGAATTTGATGAGGACTATGGTTATGTAAGTATATTGTTGTGTTGCATGCCTCTAACCACAAATGTAGTGGTAGGCCTTAGCCATGTAACATCTCCCTTGTTTCTGCCACAACACTATGGTTCTTACTTTCATCCACCTAATTCTACTATGGGTTGTAGGGTGTTGTCAACTCCCGTCGAATGCTTTCTTTGGCACAAAAATTTTTAAACTCATTCACCACATACTCACCTCCATTATCACTTGTGAGAGCCTTCACCTTCTTGCTAGTTTCCTTCTCTACCATTTCTTTGTATTCTATGAACTTGGAGAATATCTCATCCTTCTTTTGCATGAAGAAAATTCAACACTTTCATGAGAATTCATCTACAAATATAACATAATATTTGTGCCTGACACTGGAGGCTGTCGAGAAAGTTCCATAGATATCAAAGTGAATCCTTTCAAGGACTGCATGTGTTTTGTTGTCTCGATCATTAAATGAGGCTTTTGTGTACTTCCCAAAGGTAAACCCTTTGCATGTATCTTCCTGATCAAGTGATCCTTTGGGGAGGCATGTGGTTATCTTCTACATAATCTTCAAGGTGCCATGATGCAAACAACTGACATCATGGCTTTGTATCTTCTCTGACTTCATGCTTAATTCAACACAATCTTGCACATCTACCTTGTATAGGTTCTTCACACAAACCCCAATCCACTTCACCTGTCCCATGGCTATGTGTCTTAGGAATTCTTTCCCTTTACCAAATATCACATCATAACCACGGTCTTCCAACATTGCAACTGAAATTATATTTTTCTTTAGGCCCAGAACAAACATGACATCCTTGAGTTTTGGAAGGGAGCCAAACTCCCTCTAAAAATTATTTGTACCCATACCGGTCGCGTTATACCTCCCATCATCTCCCATATCAATGTTCATCTCAAGGTCTTTCTTGTTGAAAAGTGTAACTAGGTTCGGTATTCATAATGACATGTAATTATGATTTTATGTAATGAGATGTAAAGAAGAAAAAGAAAATTATTGTATTGCTTGCTTCGTGGGTTTCATGAGTAAGAATTTTTTTTTTTGAGTCAATACTCCCATTGAGAGTCTTTAGGAATTATTTTTCATCTAGCCATAAAATGATAGAGACATTTTCATGTAATGAAGTCATGTTACAGTCAAATTTGTCTATGTAAAGTATCCTCCAAGACCTTGTCACTTATCCTCTTCAAGTCAGCCTTCAACGACGGAAGAACATGCTAGAATAAGTTGTCCTAACTCTTGAGATCATGTCGGACTAAAGGAAATTAGAAGAAGTGTATATATAGCCACACTCGTCCTCACTTAGAGGCAAGTAACTCGACTTGCATTTGATCAAGCAGAAGTGTGAAGAAGAGGTGAAATAGAAGTGCGAAGAAGAGTTCAAGAAGAATTACGAAGAAGTGATAAGGAGTTTCTTCTGGGAACATGAAGAATAGGTTTCTTATGGGCAAGCAAAGAAGAGGTTTCTTCCGGGGAAGTGAAGGAGAGGTTTCTTCTAGGAAAGCAAAGGAGAGGTTTCTTCTGGAATAGAAAATGAAGGATTCTTCTGAGTGACCGAGATAGAGATCTAGAGATCGAGTTTCTCTAGAGGAGACCCATGAAAGCCCAGATACTGAGATTATCTAGATGAATTCGAGAAGGAGTAGTGTGAAGAATAGAGACCAAGTTTCTCTAGAAGGAACCGAAGAGAGAAGTTCGAGACAAAGAAGAAAGTTAAGAAAGGGAAAAGGCAGAGCATCATGGTTACTGACAAGGTTCTTGGGAGGATACTAGATTCTAGGATCTGTGTCATGGTCTTGGTACTCATCAATTGATGATCTAGAAGAAAAAATTTGATCAGGTTTTCCTCTCAAGAGGTTAGAGGTTTTGGTTGTGGCTAACAACCCTACATACTATTTAACTTATCTTTTATTGTGCATATTGGTAATTTTCTTGATGAAAAATAACACAATAATAACATAATGAAGAAAATACTATAATCTAAGACGTAAAAGTATATCACAAGAAATTATCAAGTAGAGAAATATTTTAACTATTGATGACCTAGATTTCTCAACATGGTATCAAAGTTAAGGTGTTGAAGTCAAGAAGAGGCACTCAAATAAGTTGACACACAAAGAATAAAGCTTCAAAGAAGGATCAAAGAAAGTCTAAGAAAAAAAAGCAAGAAATCAAATTCTACCAAAAAAACCCTAAATCAAAGATATATACTCTAGAAAAAATCTTGAAATTATCTTCAAGAAGGAAGCAAGAATAAAGACTAAAACCATAGAAGCACTTCTAAGATCATCATCCATACATCACCAAAGAAGTGGAAACTCTTCAAATATAAGAAAGGTCAAATCGAAAGGAAATCCTCTCTCTATTGAAGCAAGGATATCAAAGAAGGCAATCTTCCATCATTGAAGTAAGAACCTTCTTAAAAGGATCATATGAAGCAACAAGTTCATCATTATCAAGTTGAAGATTCTATCTTCACAAGTAAGTACATTTTTCTTATACTTCAATCTAGTAAAAAATGACTTCATGTTTCAAGGAGAACCATAAGATGGTTGGGATATCAAACTTCCTTGCATGGAAAAGAAGGATAGATGTAGTCCTCGAAGTAAATGAAGTCATTTCTCATGTATATGAAAAGTTCTCCAAGCCATCTAAAGAAAAAAAATTATCTGAATACATGGAGAGGGATCTCAAGGCTCAAAATATTCTTAAGGAATCCATTAAAGATCCTCTAATTTCCAATATAGTCAAGTTGGAGACATCTAAAGAAATATATGATAAACTAGTAGAACGTTTCTCTGAAAGAACGATAGAAAAGATCATATCACTTATATTTGATCTATATAAATTAAAGGTGTCAAAGGATGAAGGGGTATTGTCATGCCTCTCAAAAATCAATCTCAAATAAAAGGTCAATTGCAGGATCTAGGAGAGATGGTATATGATAACGAAATGAACTTAGTTATTCTAAATGAATTGACTGATGAAAAACGTAACCTCATATAATTTAGGGAAGAGGAGGCTATCCCATTCATCAAGTTATGGTTTCTTTGCAAGGCAAAAGAAGACAGGATGAAGAAAGAATGTATCAAAAGATCATATAGAATGGATCAAATAGTGACAAGAAGAAAAGGGAAATTTGGAAAGTTTGGTCCCCAAAGAAAAAGAAGAACATGGCTAAGGAAAGATGATATGGTTGTCAAAAGCTTGGGCACTGTATAAGAGATTGTTCTAAATGTAAAAGGGATAGGGAAGAAGCCCATATTACTAAGGAAGTGAAAGAACATGAGACAAAGAAGCTTAAGAATGAAGAAGAAAAAAGGTATCTACTATGACTGAGATGATATTCTTCACTAGAAGATACTTTTCACTTATAATTTACGGATAGGAAGCAATGTAAATAAGATAGGATGCATCAGATTAGAAAGTAGCGCCGTGATAAAAGCATTAGAAGCAAGTGTTCTTAATATGGGAAGTATAAGGAATATCTGGAATAAATTTTGTTGATTACGAAGAATAAGGGCTCTTGGAACCCTCATTGAAATAGAAAGAAGTAGTGGTCATCATTGATTGGGATTATCATAAAATAGTCAATAAGGAAGCATTTTTTGGGTTAGGATATGAAAAATCCTCAAGTTTCTATGGTGAAATCCTTGTCAAAGAATTCATTGATTTAGAAAGGAAGTTATAATTTCATCAGGAATTCCAACTCATGGGATTCAAGGGATGATGGTATGATCACATAGCAGGAAAGAAGGTCTAAAGGTTAAAGCTCTTTTGTTCAAATGAAGCTACTACAGGAAGTCTGGATGACCGAAAGGGAATATGAGGTATGTATGCTTACGTAGGATTATGAAAGTCATGTCATATGCTTGCAGATAATATGGATCATTATTTCAATCTTAATAAATATGATCAAAAGAAGAAAGGATATCCTCCTCTGAAATATTGTAGAAAAATTATAAGTCGCAATAGATGAAATCAAGATAATATGAGGAAGTTGACTACAATTAAGGAACTTTGATTGGAAGCTCCTGGGAATGAAGTGTGTGAGAATAAAGGAAGAGATCATCAAAATATGAAACAATGGTAGAAGGCATTTAACATCTGAGACCAAGAAGTTTTTAATAGAATATATCCCAGAAAGATATGAAGACTTTGATAGGAGTCTGAAAAGATGGATACCCTTGGCAATGAATATATTTGGGAAATGTGTCAACCTGTATGCGGGATGTTGATACATACAAGAAGATATCATGATGAAATACCATCATCAAGGTAATGTTTGATTTAAGTGTTCATTGATTTTTGAACTAATATCTGGATGGGATTATGTAGGATTGCCAAAAGGAAGATCTGTGGATGACTTCCAAGAGGACCATATTGAAGGAGTTAAAATTCTTTCGAAAAATATGGAAGAAAGAAAAATGACATGAAGTAAAGCCAGATGGAAAACTTATGGATCACTTTCTGATGAAATGAAGACATTACTAACTCATGGATGAAAGTGATGGATGGTCTATGCCCTATAAAGAAGTCCCCAAAAGATGAAGACTCCATAATAAAATAAATTGATGACATCAAGGAAGAAAGGAGTTCTTTAAGAAGCTGGTTGTTCCCCACGAGGAGTTGTTGTAGGTCTCTAGTTAAGAGGAAGCCTGAAAAGAAGTTCCTTACTTGGAAGAAACTTGGAAATTCTTGTTAGGAAACCATCTCACAAAAAGATAGAAAAGATAGATCAATGCCTTAAAAACCAACCTCTTCGAGGGGGCAACCTCCTTTACATTACACAAATGAACAATTCTTGGATGATACAAATGACAAGACCTCCTTTCTATATATAGGAGTCTAAGGGGTCATAATATAATCAGAACCAACATAACAATAATAATGTAAGGGCACAATAATAACAATAGTGGACTTCTATGGGGCACAATAATAAAAATATGGGGACTACATGGGTACAACAATATAATAAGGGGGTTGTACTAATAACAATAAAGCTGTTACACTAGTAGTATAGGGGCCTAACATGCCCCTCTCCTTCAAAAAGTGTTGTCCTCAACGCTTGAGTAGTTCTTGATGCTTCTGTATAAAATTCTTGTCCTCCCATGTGGAATCTTTAGTGGGTAAGTTCTTCCACTTGATGAGATACTTTGAAATTGATTGATTTCGTAGCTGTTGGATTCTTGTTTCTATGACTGCTCCAGTTTCCAATATGATTTTTCCTTCCTCTTCAAGTTCTAGAAATATTGTTTGAATTGGGATATTCTGCAAGTTTTGAATGAGTGGCCACACTTCTTCATCCTTCTTCCATTCATCCCTTGCTTTGTTTATCCAATTTGGTTGGATAATAGAAATAGCACAAAATAATGCTTCCACATCCTCATCCTTTCTTGAGAGTGCATATGCAACAAAATTTTGCTTCCCTTTTCTGTGGATGATGTCAAAGTCATAACCCAACATATTTGTGACCCATTTTTTTTGTTCTTCTAAAGATAATATTTATTCTAAAATGTATTTAAGACTATCAGGATCCATTTTTACCTTGAAGTGTCTTCCCATTGGGTAAGGTCGCCATTTCTTAAGTGCATGTAGTATTGCCAACATTTCCTTCTCATAAATAGCTTGCTTGAGATGTAGCCATAAAAATACCCAATACATCTAATACATTTAGCTAGAAAAATGATTCGTTATGGTACAAAGATCGCTTATACCTATGTAAGAATTCCCAACTCAAATAAAAGATTCTTATGGAATTCCTAAGCCAAGAGGGAGCTTAGGTACATCCCTTTATTGAAATATGTCCTCCCTAGTTGAGAGGGAGAGATAGACATGTCATTCTGTTCTTCACCTGGGAAGACAGAATGGAGGATTAGGTAATCATTTGGCATTCGATACTCTTTGAGGATGAGATAGGGCATCCAATAGAATAGTATTAATGGAGGACTAATATTGTTTGAGGGCTTAGGAGTCCAAGATAAGAATAGTCCTCATAAAACACACCTTGAGTACCCAGGTAGGGGATGTTCCGAGAGAGACAATGATGAGAGTGTCTATAAATAATTGGTATTGCAAGCATTAAGCTCAGATTTTGTGGAGATAAGGAGTTGTTAGTCAAGGCCTTGCTATTTAACAATGGTGGTTGATATGATTCTATACAAATGAGTTACCAATCTGAATTCTTCTTATGAGAAATTCTTCAGATTGAGAAACTCTAGCACCATTATGAATAGCTCCCTAGTTAAGAGGGAGTGTTGAAAAGTGTAACTAGTTTCAGTCTTCAAAATGACATGTAATTATGATTTTATGTAATGAGATGTAAAGAAGAAAAATAAAATTATTGTATTTCTTGCTTCATGGGTTTCATGAGCAAGAGATTTTGTTTTTGAGTCAAGACCCCCTGAGAGTCTTTATGAATTATTTGTAATCTAGTCATAAAATGATAGAGTCATTGTCATGTAATGAATTCATGTTACACTTTGTAAAAGGTAAAATTTGTCCATGTAAAGTATCCTCCAAGAACTTGTCACTTATCCTCTTCAAGTCGGCCTACAACGATGGAATAACATGCTATAAGAAGTTGACCTCACTCTTGAGATCATGTCAGCATAAAGGACATCAGAAGAAGTGTATATATAGCCACACTCAGCCTCACTTAGAGGCAAGTAACTCGAATTGCATTCAATCAAGAAGAAGTGCGAAGAAGAGGTGAAACAGAAGTGCGAAGAAGAGGTGAAACATAAGTGGAAAGAAGAGGTCAAGAAGAAGTACGAAGAAGTGATAAGGAGTTTCTTCTGGGCAAGAAAAGATGAGGTTTATTCTGGGAAAGTGAAGAATATGTTTCTTCTAGGCAAGCGAAGGATAGGTTTCTTTTGGGCAAGCGAAGGACAGGTTTCTTCTGGGGCAGAAAAGGAAGGATTTTTTTGAGTGACCGAGATAGAGATCTAAAGACCGAGTTTCTCTAGAGGAGCCCTCTGAAAGCCTAGAGACCGAGATTCTCTAGATGAATCCGAGAAGGAGAAGTGTGAAGAATAGAGAACGAGTTTCCCTAGAAGGATCCAAGGAGAGCAGTTCGAGATAAAGAAGAAAGTTGAGAAAGGGAAGAGGTAGAGCATCAAGGCTAGTGACAAGGTTCTTGGGAGGATACTAGAGTCAAGGGTTTGTGTCATGGTCTTAGTACTCATTAATTGATGATCTATAAGAAGAATTTGGATCAGGTTTTCCTCTCAATAGGTGAGAGGTTTTGGCCCTGGCTGAAAACCCTACATACTGTGTCATTTGTATTTTATTATGCATATTGGTGATTGCCTTGATGAAAAATAACACAATAATAACATAACGAAGAAAAGACTATAAGCTAAGAAGTAAAAGTATATCACAAGAAATTATCAAGCAGAGAAATGTTTTAACTATTGATGCCCTAGATTTCTCAACATTTCTCTTCCAGGTTGTAGGTTTTAGCCCCATACAAAAATTGCCTGCATACAAATTCTAAAAAATACAAAATAAATAATGGTGAGAGAATAAAACATAAAATAGATATACACAAAGATTTTCCCTTGGATCCCAAAATCGGGACTACCAGATTGATTTTTCATAATGTTCCTTTCAATGTTACAATACATGTATATACATGTTGAAGCATCCATAAACCTCAATCCATTAACCCTAGATTAGAACATAATCGTAGTTCCCTTGACTAGATCTACAAAATACCATGGACCGAAAACCATTGTGCCCAAAACCATGTGTGAAATCCATGCACAAAACTATAGGTAGGTTTTCCCACCTAATATAGGGTCCAAAAAAAAATTTCTCGGGCCGTGTGGGGTAGTCGTGGAAAGAATATAACACAACCCAACACAAGTCGCTAAAAAATATATATGTTGCCTGTTATGTGGAATGAGGCACCATTTCCCATGTATCACACGCTCCCCATCATTGTGCTCACCATGCATGCGATAAGGGTAAAGTCAATTATGAAGCCAAATATTCAACTGCCACTCCCACTAAGGTCTTCTTTCTTGTCTTTGTGTGGACACTTCGTGGCATAATGCCTGAATTCATGACAATTGAAGCATTTAATTTTGGACAAGTATTTCTTCTTGCCCCCTTGGCTGGACTCTGCTTTGGATTGGGATTTATTCCCTTTCCTTTTCTTTTCCTTTCTAGCCAAGACACATTTTTCCTCATCCTCACACTTGTATGAAGTTTCATCTCTATTATTTCACCTTATCTCCTCATCTACCAAACCAGACCATAAGCATTCCCATTTTGGTAGTTTCTCCCTCCCGTTCAACGAATATTGGTAGTCATGCTAGCTCTTGCGAAGGCATAGGAGGGGTAATCTTACCAAATCATATTATACAATAGTAACACCAACTCCACCAAGTTCATCACAACATTATGTGAACCTTCTCAAGTACTTCTTAATAGAGTCATTCTTCTGCATCTTGATATTTCGAAGCTTATCCTGGAGCATCAATTTCCTATGGTTGCTACTATTTTGGAAAAAATATTCCAATGCTTGCCACACTGCATATAGAGTGTCTTCCCAGGGATATTGGAGACAATGTGATCATTTACTTCCTCCAATATAATTCTCCTTACCTTGGCTACACACTTCCTCCATTCTGTTATATCCTTAACATCAGTTGATCCTGGTTTTGAAATTCCAATCTCGACAAATTCCTTCAACCCATTTTCATCTAGTATCGCCTCCATGTGGTCCTTCCAAAAAAAAAACTGAGCTTTCCTCAAGGGCATACTCAAGTCTTAGACCATAGAGAGTCATCCTACTAGCTCTGAAGAATTGATCCTCCAAAATTGATGCTCCTGCAAATTAGATCCTCTTGACATGGAAACTTCGAAATTTCTTCTCTACTGTGAATCATTCTCTGATACCATGTAGAAATTAATGTGTATATATGAAACAACTCATGTAATTTACTAAATCAAAAGACTCAAATCTTCTCTACTCATCTACAGAATTCAATTCACAATCAAGAGCTCAAATCATAAACATGCACAAATATTTAACACACATACACAAATATTTATCAAGGGGAAAGAAACTGTTCAAAACCCCTTCCTATCTGTATTTCATTAATCAAAGAATATGGATGAATACATATGCTTGCTCAAGCTTGAGCACAACCTACAAGTGCATAGTCTATCCCTCTTCTTGACTGATTGACTTTGGCCAATACTTATCCAATTTTTAAGCCCTCCAAGATCCTATTTCCTTGTGTTTTTCCTTGAGGAATTAGGCCCTATTAATTAGGAAAATCCTCAATTGGAATTCTGTAATCCATCTAAGCTCATTCCATGACTGCATGCACCACCTGTACACTTCGGAATAGTCTACAATTAATAGTAAATTTCCTTGGAACCTCCACCTCAACTAGGTAATTCAAATTCTCTACACACAACTATTAGTCTTGGTTGATTGATCAATTAAATGGTTGATCACTGAATATGACTGAAGTCACACTGAATAACTTGACCTTCCACTAGTTCCTCTAATAGTTAGAACTAGTTTAACTGGAAATAGCTTAATTTAATTGAATTAAATTGCTAGAAATTAGAAAACACTCATGCTCAATTGAATTCAAGTCTTCCAACTTGAAATATCTAAGATAATTGGGTGACACAAGCCGTTTCACTCCAGTTAACTCATCCAAGTTGTCTGATGAATGGAAATTCAAATTTTCTCTAGTTTGACCAAGGCAAATCAAACTGATATTTTTCTTGTTGAATTTTAAACACTCCCTTTCAACAAGAAAGGGATTATTAGATACCCTGATATTGCCTCTATGGAACTCTAATTTACTTTTACAAAGCCTTTTTCAAAATATATGCATCTTATTCCTCTATTGGAATGTAATCAAGAAACATGATCCACCTCTGCACATAATATCGTAGATGGTGATACCATATATCTATATGCTTGGATCTATTGTGAAAGCCTGGATTTTTCGAGAGCTTGATGCAAATGTGATTATCACATTATATAACAGTAGGATCCATCATCTAACCAAACAATCCCTCAAGAATCTTTCTCATTCAGATCGCCTCACGTGCTGCTTGAATTGCAGCCATGTATTGTGATTCTACTGAGTTGAGTGCCATTGATCTTTTCTTCCTACTGTACTAGGAAACTGACGCGGACCCAAAACTAAAAATTCCTCCTGATGTACTCTTCCAATCTGATGGAATTCCTGCCCAATCTACATATGTGAAGCCACACAACCTCCCTCCCTCTGTTTTCATGTACCATAGTCCAAACTAAGTGGTGCCTCTAAGGTAACATAGAACATGCTTCGCTACCCTCCAAAACAATTTGGTTGGCCTAACCATAGCTTGACTAAGGTGGTTGACTACATAACACATATTTGGTCGAGTGTTCACCAAATACATTAGTGAACCCATGTGTTGTTGATAGATGGTAGCCTCCACTACTTCACCTGAAGTATCATCATCTTTCCTCCAATTGGTTTCCAAAGGAGTCTCCATGGGTTTGCTACTCTCCATGTGGAACTTCTTCAATATCTCATTTTCATACTTGCCTTGAGAGACAAATATTTCCCCATCTCCTTCCCATACTTCCAATCTGAGGAAGTAGTGCATGAGTCCCATTTCCTTCATTTCTAATTCTCTTGCAAGGTCCTCCTTGCAAAAACAGATCAACTTACCATCACCTTTTAAAATCAAATCATCAACATATAAGACAATAATCAACAATTTACCTTCTACCAATATATGATAAAGATTTTCATATGCTTCACTTTTGGTGAAACCCAAACCGGTGAGATAGATTTCAATCCTGGTGTACCAAGCATGGGGTTCTTGCTTGAGTCCATACAATACTCGCTTGAGTCTGCACACATGTGACTCTCTATCAAAGGTATCAAAACCTCATGGTTTCTCAATGTATACCTCTTCCTCAATAAATCCATTGTGGAATTTTGTCTTCACACACGTTTGGTGGATCTTCCACCCCATCTGAACTAAAAAATAAAGTATAGATATAATTGAAGAATACCTTGTGACTGCTGCAAAGGTTTCCTCATAGTCAATTCCCTCAACTTGAGAGAATCCCTTCGCCACAAATCTGGCCTTATACTTCTTTATGTTTTCATATGCCACATGCTTTACCTTGTAAAGCCATCTTAAACCCACCATTGATTTATCTATTGGTATTGGGACCAATTCCCAAACACTATTCTTTACAATGGAATCATATTTCCTCTACCATTGCATCAACCCATACAGGTTCTCTACTGCTTCCTTGAAATAGGATGGCTTAGTCTCAACCAAATTAGTCATTAGATTCATGTATCCAGTGTACTAATCTAGTGACCTTCTCTACTTGCACTGAGAAGTGGGTGCTCCCATAGTCCTCTAGCATCATGAAATAGCCCCTTAGCTTCTCTTGTTCATTTTCTTCCTTCTCTGGAATTTTTTGATTGAGTGGTTGTCTCCACTCTTTGTTCCTTAACTTGTGGCTACTCCACAACTTCTTAAGTTTCCTCCTTTGGAGACAAAATCTCCTGATTTGGTTGCAACTGAAGCTCCTTCTCAAGAGAAAATCTCATTGCCTTCTCCTCATTAATTTTTTCATTCCTTCGCACAACTGTCAATATGAGGGATGGAAGGTACACACAGTAGTTGTGAGGAGTTTCTTTGTAACCCAAAAATACCCCAAACTCAGGTGTTGCGCTTAAGCTTCTTCCTAGATTATTTGGAGACACGGTAGTAAATATATGCTCCAAATATTCTGAAGTGAGAAACATATGGCTTTATCCCTTATAAATTCTCCTCCGGTGTAATCATTCCTAGAATCCGATGAGGACTCTGATTCCACAAGTATACTTTTAGGTTGCATTCCTCTGCCCACAAATGTAGTGGTAGCCCTTGGTCATGCAACATCAGCCTCATTTCTCCCACAACACTATGGTTCTTCCTTTCATCCACCCAATTCTGTTGTGGATTGAGGAGTGTTGTCAGCTCCCGCCGAATGCCTTCTTTTGCACAAAAAAGTTTAAACTCATTCTACACATACTCACCTCCATTACTAATCCTGAGAGCCTTCATCTTCTTGTCAGTTTTCTTCTCTACCAGTGCTTTAAATTCTATGAACTTGGATAATGTTTCATCCTTCTTCTGCATGAAGAAGATCCATCACTTCTGTGAGAATTCATCTCCAAAGATAATATAATATTTGTTCCTAGTACTGGAACCTGTTGAGAAAGGTCCACAGACATCATAGTGAATCCTTTCAAGGAATGCATGTGCTTTGTCATCCCGATCATGGAATGAGGCTTTTTTGTACTTTCCCAAGGTACACACTTTACATATATCTTGTTCATCAAGTGATCCTTTGGGTAGGCATGTGGTTATTTGCTACATAACCTTTAGGGCACCATGATGCAAATGGAAAAATATTTTATACCATAGTTCACCGACATCGTAGCTTTGAACCTTCTCTTCCTCCATGCTTAATCTTGCACAATCTTCCACATCTAGCTTGTATAGGTTCTTCACACGAACCCCAATCCGCTTCACCCATCTCGTGGCTATGTCTCTTAGGAATTCTTTCTCTTTTCTAAAGATCACATCATAACCACGGTCTTCCAACGTTGCAACTAAAATGAGACTTTTATTTAGGCCCATAAAAATATGACATCCTTGAGTTTGAGAGGGGAGCCAGACTTCCTTTAAAAAGTAACTGTACAAATATAATTTGTGCTATAACTCCCAGCACCTCCCATCTCAATGTGCATCTAGAGGTCTTTCTCCTCTAGATCACTGAAAAAATCTTTGTTGCCAGTCATGTGGAACGAGGCACCATTGTCCAAGTACAATATGCTCCCCATCACTGTGCTCACCATCATGCGATAAGGGTGAAGTCAAACTCGAAATTTGAAGCTAAAGATTAACCTTCCGCTCCTCTTGAGGTATTCTTGTTTGTATTCTTGTGTGGACACTTCGTGGCATAATTCCCGAATTCATGACAATTGAAGAATTTAATTTTGGACAAGTCATTCTTCTTGCCCCCTTGAATGGTGTTTTATAGGGATTTCATCCCTTTCTTTACCTTTCTATCCAAGGCACATATTTCCTCATCCTCACACTTGAATGAAGTTCCATCTCTAGTATTCCACCTTATCTCCCCCTATACCAAATCAGACCATAAGTGTTCCCAGTTTGGTAGTTTCTCCCTCTCGTTTGGTAGTTTGGGAAGGCCTAGAAGGGCTAGGCTCACAGAAGAATAGTATACAATAGTAACACCAACACCACCAAGTTCATAACGACATTGTGTGAACTTGCTCAGGTACTGCTAAATAGAGTCATTCTTCTACATCTTGATATTTCGAAGCTTATCCTTGAGCATTAGTTTCCTGTGGTCTCTACTATGCTGGAATAAATCTTTCAATGTTTTCCACATTTCATACAAGGCTTCTTTCCCGTGGATATTGGAGACACTGTGATCCTTTACTCCTTCCAATATGATTCCCCTTGCCTTGGATATGCACTTCCTCCTTTCTGCTAGATCTTTGACATCAGATGATCCTGGTTCTGGAATGTCAATCTCAAAAAATTCCTTCAACCCATTTTCCTCTAGTACTGCCTCCATGTGGTCCTTCCAAGAAACAAAGTTTGACATGCCCTCAAGAGCATACTCACATATTAGACCATAGAAATCCATCCCACTAGCTCTAAAGGATTGATCTTTCAAATTATATCTTCCTATAATAACAACTTCGAAATTTCTTCTATAATGTGAATCCTTCTCTAATACCATGTAGAAATTAATGTGTAGATATCACTAGTACAAAATGGCTAATTAGTTACTAAAACAATGATTAAAATTTGCATATAAATGACCATTTTTCAGTCGATGACCAGTAGTAGCTAATTTAGAGTATCTTATAACCCGACCAACTTTTAGTCATTTTTAGCTTAATCATTAATTAGTTGTCTCAATTTTATCATCTAGTAGTATAAATTTGATCATTAATTGCCACAATTAATGACCAAATATACAACAAATTATATTACTATATGATCATCTGAGAAAACAAATTAATGACCAAAGAAATATGACCAAAATATTGTCCGTGTTATAAGATATTGTAAATTAGCTACTAATAGTCATATCACTAGTACAAAATGAGAGATTAGTGACTATGTGACTAAAAAATGTAGTCACCACAACTATTTCAAGTGAATTACTACTAAATTTGGGCAATTTTTAGTGATCAAACTAAAAAAAACTAACTTAAATGACTAATTTAGTCTAGGGATAAAATATATGACTAGATATTAAGTGACTCAACTAGAAACGACTAACTTAAATGACTTATTTAGTCTAGGACTAAAATTTATGACTAGATAATAAGTGACAAAATTAAAAATGATTAATGTAAATTAAAAATGATTAGTGTTTTACTTGTAAGGACACAATATCTTATTTTTACTTGTTCATGTTGGATTTCACATATCTAGGTAACATATCTATGGCATAGTAAACACTCTTAAGCTTCACGTGAGTACATGAATGCATGAAACACCTTGGTATTTAAGCTCTTTATAAATAAATGTGAAAAGGGTTTAGAAATTTGCATCATGGTCAAATTTTATTCTTGATACATTTATTTCTTACATTTTTTTAACACATTTGACATTTTAACCACACCCTTACACAAATCAATGCATGGAAATGTGAAATGACTTGGTTCTTAAGGCTAACAATTCACTATTTTTAAGACTGTCTTGATGGTTTACTTGCCTTCCTTTTTGTAGATGTATGATCACTTTCTAATTTGAAATGCCACATACTAACACACATAATGAGATAGTGATCGAAGCCAAATAGTGCCACTATTGGTGCACTCTTCACACAATTTAGACAATGCACACAATTCTTAAATATTTGATGTTGACATACATAATTTCTTATTGTTTAGGGGTGCTTTAAAAATTACATTGATCTCTAGTATTAATGGAAATTTGTTCTAAATACATAATGGTTATTGTGCTCACATGCGGATGGTATTGATCATGGTTCATTAGTTGTAATCAGACACTTTGGAATGTTACAAATACATCGTTTGGATCACAATTCTATGGTTACAAACTACCTAACTATAAATGGTGATAAATTGACGCTAAATGGATGTCATTGGAATGTTACAAATGTGTAAGTAGTCCACATTCAACTCTATTGTACTTATTGTCCTTAGTAACAATGTAAAAAGTTTGAATATTTCCTTTATTTATCATTGCAAACACATAACTCTTTGTCGTCCCATACATATTTAATACTATTGGTGTATAATCTCTTAATTATGGAATGGTCTCTTGTTGATGATAACGAACTCTCAATATCCAATTCTCATGAATACGATGAATGAATGATCTAATGCCTTACTTTAATGGAAAATTTATGATTCATTTTCTATTTTTATTGTGCCATTTTATATATGCTTCACTAGCATCTCATGTTATATGGTTAATTGAGCAAGCTTTATCTTTCATTTTACAAGTATAATTTTGTTGCATGAAAAAGAATAGTTGTCTAATCAAAATCATTCAAAATTTGTTAATAATTCATGATTTTTTTACTATTCGCACACTTATCCCTAACCTTTTAGTTTGAGAGTGAGTAGTGTAAAATAACTAGTCTTCGTTAAGGAACTTCCCTTAATTATTCAATGACCTAGCTTAGCTCAATCATTAATCATTCCCCTCTAGACAAGGATACCCTTCTTATAGTCTAAAGAGAGAGAGAAGGCCACCAAGTTGACATTGGGTTGCTTGCTTAAGATCTTTTTAGGCATTTTGGGTGGGTTCAAGACTTTTTATTCTATGAGAGTGTTTGAGTGGAGATACAATTTAGAAAATTCTTACAAGAAAATTAGTTTCCCTTAGATATCACCTAAACTAATTCCAATAAAATCATGTGCTTTCAATAACATCTAATTTTGATAAATAACTAAATCAACAAAATTTAAAAATATGATTATTATTATTATTGTTACTTTTTTGTATATGGCAGAATCGAAAACTATAGCAACCTTGTAATTATGTGATAGTGATCAATTCTATCCACTACCACAATCACCTCCAAGTGTACCCACATTGCCTCACAAGTGGCACACTGAGTTAATCAAAGTTTAAGCCAATCAAATAATCTACACCATGGATAAAATTAAAACTAACTTTTAATATTAAAAAAACCCATTTTATTTATTTGAAAATCAATTTTAATATCTAATTTGAGGAGTATTAAATTTCAAACCCTGTAAAATAAAATTTAATGTGAAAAATGTTAAGTAAAATAGAATTTAGTATGCGAAATGTTATGAAAATCATTTATTATAATCCACAGGGCCTAACAATAGTAAAGAAATTACAAGATGATCAAATACAAAACAGATAATCTCTTATTTAACATAACCATGAACTATAAAAATAAAAATAACAACCAATCCAATATTGTTGAATTGAGGCTTTTGTGATCCATATCAAGTTTATGAGATGAGTCCTCGGTGAAAATCACATCATATTCATTTGTCGATGCGTTTCGAACCAATGAGTGTGGTTCATCATCTTGACGATAAACCACACTCGTTGGTTCGAAACGCATCGACAAATGAAATATGATGTCATTTTCACCGAAGACTCCTCTCACAATCCAATATTATGAATTAGTTATTATAATGATGGTATATCAAAAGAAATTATAAAATAATCAAATACAAAAGAAATAATCCCTTATTTAACATAACAACAAAACAACAATCCAATGTTATGAATTAGTTTTTATAGTGATGGTATTTCAAGGAAAGTCCACTCAAAATAATGAAATAAAACAAAATTGAATTAATTTAAAATGGTTTGTGATAAGCCAGACCATATGAAAATTCATAACAGATCTCATCAAAGTTTATTGTCCTCACTAAGGTTTAAAATCTTAAAATCCATGCCTTTTCAATGAAAGGGAATTTTGGCCTCTGAATGACCTGCCCTAAAAATAGTAAACTATTTAGTCTTTTGATGTGCCCAAGTTGGAAATGGAATTTTGGCCTTTGAATGACCCAACCTAAAAATAGTAAACTATTTAGGCTCTTAATGCGCACAAGTAGGATCCAATAAAGCTCTTTTGAAAATGAGGAATATAAATGGGAATTTCAATGATTGTGACATTCCTATGCAATGGAAAAGGTCGATTTCTGACCTAGCTCGGGAGAGGCAATTTCTGACCTCCTCTGGTTCAGCTGTGGGCTTCTGTGGGCTCTGCCCTTGCAGATTGGCTTCCCACTGCGCTCCCAGGACGCTTGTTGAGTGGGCCTGTCATGGAGCTTACAGGCTTTCAAGGGGGTCTTTCCTTCAAACAACAGGTGGTGGGCTCCTCTCACACACCTAACACCTCCTTCTTCACTCGTCTTACCTCTTCATCAGTCATTCCTTGTTTGAATCAGGAACTTCGACCATGCTTCCCTCATCAGGAAAATGACAAAGCTATCATAGCCCCTCAAAAAGAAGGATCTGACATTGGAGGCACAGAGAAGTCAGGGGTTACAGCTTGTGCTTCAACCCCGTCAAAAAACCCTGACAACCCTAAATCGGGTGCCACAGGTATGGATCAGGATAAGTTCCAATCAGCAAAGGCATGCCATCCAAAGGCAACAAAAATTCCAGAAATAATCATACAAGAACCCGACATAGAAGCTTACAAAGATTACATGAAGAAACATGCAGTTATATGTAAATTTATGGGAATCTGGCCCTCTGAAGGAGCTCTGAAAGGATGGATACAGGCCAAATGGAACCCTAAAGGGGCAATAGAACTGCAACTTGGATCGAAGGGTTTCTTTACAATTATTTTCACTCTTCTAGAGGACAAGGATCACATCTTCAAAGGAGAGCCTTATTTTTTCAACTCCGCCGGTCTATACATGAGATTCTGGAAGGGGAACTTCATGCCGGAACAAGAAGACTTCACTAGGGTTCCAGTATGGATCTGACTATATTCTCTCCCTATGGATTATTGGGCACCATCGGTGCTTGAAGCCATCGGAAATGGATTGGGAGAATACATCAAAATGTTAGAACGCACAAGAAATGGACACTACATCTCATATGCTCGTATTTGTGCATATATGGACATTTCAAGAGCTTTGCCCGAAGTTATCAGCCTGAATTTCAGGGATGAAATATGGACCCAACCAGTGGATTATGAACTTATCCCATTCACATGCCGAAAATTCCACGAGCACGGCCATCTTTTTCGAGATTGCCCACAGAATAAACCACCTCCAAAAGACGACCCAAATAGGGCTAATGGTGAACAAGGATATATTAAAGTTATTCAAAAAAACTAGCAAGCTAGAAGGAAGACTATGGGAAAGGAGGCCCCCAAGCAGGTGACACACAACAGATATGAAATCCTTTCATCAACAACAGTGGAGAAAGGCCAGGCGAGCAACTACATAGAACAAATTCCAGATCAGAACAAGGAAATGGACACAGAAATGGAAAACACCACAAACCCAGCCACAAATGAATAGGAAACTCAGGAAGAAATGGAAATGGACTACACACAGGAGCTTCACACCTCAGAGGAAAAAGAAATAGAGGAAATTCTGATGGGATTGGATTTGCAGAAACTTTCAAAGGAATGGACCTCAAAAGGATTCGAGGGTATTCTAGAAGACCACCTCAAACGTATAGAAGAAGCATACATCTTGCAACAGAACTTTCAAAAACAAAGAGAACACCATACCAAGGGGGGGAAGCAACTAGTTGGCGGCATCAAAGAAAATCTCAAGGCCAATAATCAAATCACCAAAGGTCAACCTAAAAGAAGAGGCAGGAAAATGGAAGGTCAACATCTGGTTGAGCTGGGATTGAGTCTCATCAATGTAGGCAAGGTAAAGGTTCTATCTCTTATCCCAAACATTTTATCATGAACTGCACATCTTGGAATATAAGAGGACTCAATAGCCCTTAAAAAAAAGGATTCTTAAATCCAAAGTAATCTCAGGAAAAACAGACATTCTTCTGATGCAAGAAACAAAGAGCAGCCTGCCTGAAATGAGGAACATACAACAAACTTGTTTTAGAAAATAGTACAGCCATTTAGCCATAGCAGCTCAGGGCATAGTTGGAGGCATTACCGCTTTCTATAAAGACTCCAGGTTTCATTTGATTGACTCATTTGCTTCAAGGCATGCCCTAACAACCATCCTTCAGATCATAGGCACCAAAGAGAAAATATCTATTACGAATGTCTATGGGCCTCATTCGGTCAAAGAAAGGTTGGCCTGGCTCAACCATCTAAAAATCTATCTACAACCTATGGATAATAAGTTCCAGATTATGGCAGGAGACTTCAACATGATCCTAAATCTGGATGAGAAAAGGGGAGGTCTCCGTCGTCTTGACTCGGACTCCCAAGCTTTCCAAGGAATGATTGATGATTTGAACTTTATATATACCCCAACCAAAAATGGCATCCACACTTGTAACAATAGGAGAGGGGGAGAGCATCAAATTGCTTCTAGACTAGATCAATTTCTTATCTCTGAAGACCTTTTCCTTTCATCTCTAGAAACGGAAGCCATCATCGCTCCGCAGACGGGGTCTAATAATTGGCCAATTGTCCTTACCTTCCAGATCTCTTTAAAACCTAAAAATGCCCTCTTCAAGTTTGAAGCTTTCTGGATTTCCCACCCAGAATTCCAAGACAAAATCAAAGAATGGTGGACCAAAGATTTTCCCCCTCAAGGAAGCAAGATGAAAGGATTCCATCAAAAACTTAAGTTCATCAAGCAAGAATTAAAAAAATGGAACCAAGAAACCTTTGGAGATATAACCTCAAAGAAAAAGCTTATAGAGTCAAAAATGAAATATCTTCAACAAACAATCATCTAGAACGGGTTAACAGAGGAAACAAAGCAAACTGAAATGGAACTTCAGAAAGATTGGGAGATAAGAGCAACTCAGGAAGAGATCCTTTGGTGACAGAAATCTAGGATCCAATGGCTCAAAGAGGGGGAGAGAAATACTTCTTTCTTCCACAAATCTATGATCCAACACCGGAAAATTAATAGGATCCTCAACCTCAAGAACAAGCAGGGGCAGATGCTTGATACTCATCAGTAGATTGAGGAAGAACTCCATCGGCATTTCTCAAGCATCCTAACTGAAAGCAACCACCACAATGAGGATCACATAAGGAAAATCACCAATCACATCCCGTCTATCTTAACCAAAGAACACAATCAGATGTTGCTTAAAAAGATAACCATGGAGGAGTTGGAAGAAGTGGTTCAAACAATGCCGAATGGGAAAGCCCTAGGACTTGATGGCTTCACCATTGATTTCTACAAAGCATGCTGGAACACAATCAAGGACTCGGTATATGACCTGGTGGAGGAATCAAGATTGAAGAAAACTATTTTCCCCTCTCTCATCGACACTTTCCTTGCTCTTATTCCCAAAATAGAAAGGGCAGACTCCCTAGATCAGTTTCGACCCATTTCCCTTTGCAATGTCATCTACAAGATCATATCCAAAATTTTGGCCAATTGTTTAAAGCCTCTTTTGCCACTCCTGATTTCTGCAAACCAAACAGGATACGTGGTGTAGAAATTTTGAATAATATGACACTTATTCACAGAGATTATCCCGATTATACACTATGTTGAAAAGTGTGCAACAAGAAATGCTTGTTGAGAATGCAACAAGATGATGGAGCTTAGTGGAAAGGAGTCGCCTTCACTAAGTGGTCCCGCAGGCATGTTTTGGTGCAAAGTCTATTTTTAGACATATGGATCATGGTCTATGAGTTGCAGTTTGCTATTTATGGATGATTGGTCATGTTGGGAAAAATAGATGGACTTCTATTTTTGGATCGCAGCAGGAGTGATCAGAGTCTATTTTTAGACTGCTAGTCAAAAATAGAAAAGTCAAATATTATTGTCTCATATTAATATTTAGACTATAAACTTTATTTATCCTCTTGGAGCACTTCAGTTTGAGCTACAGATGTGGCACATGCAGTTGTCAGAAGGAAATATGCTTTCTTTGTGGGTCAGTTGAGCTATTGCATGCAGGACATCAGTTAGAACTCATGTGGTTGAGTTCTGTGGAGTTGGCTGTGGAGTTGATGGAGTTGTGTTCAGTTTGAATAGTTGAACTAGTTGTATTTAGTCTAACTGGCCAATAGAATAATGATGAGTTGTGTGAATTAATTATTAACTCATAATGCAACTGAAGAATACATCGGTTAACTTAGTGCATGTACAGTTCAGTGGAGACAGGTGTTAGAAGTTGAGATTGCTATCAGTTGTGACTATAGTTGTGCATGAGATCTTGCACAATCAAAGGATTGAGTATGCCCATGAGAATTGCATATGCCTAGTAGAATAGCCTATGCTCACGTGATTTCCAGTGTGAGTGATTTTCACAAGGTAAATAGGAGTTTGGATCAGCCATTCATTATTCATTCTCATGCAGGGTTGCGTAGTGGAGGCAGGCAAACAGTGGAGGAGATTTGAGGCTTCAGATCTAAGCTAGTTTGTGTGTAACAGGTGGAGATAGTACTGAGTACTTGTGAGGAGTATTGTACTATGTATTTTTACATGTTCTCAATCATTATAATATATAGATAGTGTGGGGTTTTCAGCTGTAAGCTTTCCCCAGGTTACATACTGTGTTAATGTGTGCATGCAATTGATGTTTCATTATTTTTGAAGCTGCTAAATTGATGATCAACATAGAGGAGGTTATGTATTATGCATGTATTACGCAATAGTGTATAATTGGGATAATCTATGTGAATAAGTGTAATATTATTCAAAATTTTTACATGGTATCAGAGCAAGTTTATTTGTAGAAAAAGTTCTACAAGTATCAGAGTTGATCATCAGATCTATTATTCAGAAAGTGTTTACATTTTATTTCTTCAGGCAAAGTCTGTAATCGGGCCAGGTAGCTTTTGGATTCATCCTTCCTTTGGAAGGTGAGATATCTGGTAAAAGCCCATAAAGTCAATCTCTGTATGAGAAATAATTTGTTCTCACGAATTTTAGATCAGAAGCGGTTGAGTTTTTTGAGCTGGCGGAGTTCGAATTTGCAGCAGTGTTTTCTTGGTGTCAAAGTTGAAATGTCTTTCAACAGATTGCGATTGGAGTATGCCCTTGAGGGCAACTCGAACTATATTTCATGGAAGGACAGGATGGAGGCAATGTTAGATGATAATGGGTTGAAGGAGTTCATAGATGCGGATGTCCCAAAACCTACTGATGCTGCTCAAGTCGGGGATTGGAAAAAGAAGACAACAAAGTGTCGAAGGATTCTGTTGGAGGGCGTGAGGGATCACATTGTGTCCAGCCTCCATGGAAAGGCTTCTCCATATTTGATGTGGAAAACATTGACAGAATTATTCCAAAGCAAGAGTGACTAAAGGAAGTTGGCGCTCAAGGATAAACTCAGAAACATTAGGTGTGAGAATGGAGACAGTATGCCCCAGTATCTCATGAAGTTCACCCAATGCTGGGATGAGCTGGGAAGTGTGTGGGTTACTGTTGATGATGAGGACTTGGTGAGCTTGGCTCTTTTTGGTCTTCCGAAGAGTTGGCATTGCTATCAGGACTCTGTCAATGGTCAGGAGAAATTGCCAGGATGGGAGAGACTTTGGTCGGATCTTGTGAAAGAGGAGATTGGACGGTGCACTAGAGACAGTTCTTCATCTATGCATGATGAGGAGAACTGTGCCTTAGCGAGTAAGGCAAAGAAGGGGAAGGGGAAGGTTCCTCTTTCCGAATCCAGTTCTTCCAATGATGGGAAGAAGGTTGACAAGTTGAAGGTGAGATGCTTTTATTGTCATGAGTTGCTAATTGCCCAAAGAAGAAGTCCAAGAAGGTATCCGGGGAAGGATCTGAAGGTGAGGCAGCCTCACTTGCTTCACAGTTTGAGTTGGACTTCACACTCTTCGCATGAATGGTTTCATCCATGGTGGGAAGTGGTTGGTTTCTTAACAGTGGAGCTTCTTTCCACATGACCAGTGACAAAAGTTTGTTTAGTACTTTGGAGGAGAAAGATCTCCAGATACTCATAGGGATGGGTAATGATGAGAAATATAGTGTCTCAGGTGTAGGCACGGTTATTTTTTAGAGGGAGCATGGAGCTCGTCTTACCTTGACTGATGTCAAGTATGTACCAGGACTAAAGAGAAACTTGGTGTCGATCGCAATGCTGGAAGACAAAGGCTATGATGTAGTCTTCAGTAAGGGAAAGGTTTTCCTTAGACACATCATCACTAGACAGGTGAAGCAGATTGGTTCATGGGTCAAGAACCTGTATGCCCTTGAGGTTCAAGATGCATGCAAAGCCTTGAGCAGCAAGGCAACTGATGGAGACTTGGTGGTTGAGAGGGAGGGTATATTACCTCTCAACATGCAAAGCCAGAAGAAGTCTCAGACAATTGTGGAGGAGCCACGATTGGTGCAGTAGCTTCAGGAGGTTGTGGAGCAGCCACAACAAGGGAAGCCGAGAGGAGATCGAGTAGAGACATCTACTCATGCAGAGACCTCCAGTAGGGGGAAACTTCGAGCCAGGTGGGCTGAGGGATCACATGCAGCCATACCTCCAGATTGTAGGTGGGGTGATGTGGATTGATTGTCCCCAGGAGGAGGGGCAGGATCCTTGAGGTACCCAACCTCTTGGATGAGACCTTGCTATGGGAGCCATGATGTGGAGTAGAAGGAACTGACTGATTGGGTAGAGACAGATGCGGATGGAGTGGCAGAGAGAGTGACAGTGTAGGGAATCCTAGGATAGCGCATAGCATGCAAGCTACAGCAATGCGAGAGGCACAAGCGTTTTGCACAGTTTTAGGTGGCACAGAGAGGTGTGCAATGGTGCGAGATGCATGGAGATGTTGCAGTAGCGTAGATGTCAGAGAGGGAGCACTTGTCAGCAGCAGGTAGAGCTTCAGCATCAGAGTATGTTCCTAGCCCAATAGAGTGGTCAGTTGGGAGTGTTTTTGTTCCAAGTGTTGTTGGAGCAAAGTGGACCGGGCAGATGTGTTGCATGCAGAACATTCTAGAGTTACAGGATCGGGTTTGAGAGGAAGCCTTTCTTGTTGAGAGGGAGTGTTGAAAAGTGTGCAACAAGAAATGCTTGTTGAGAATGCAACAAGATGATGGAGCTTAGTGGAAAGGAGTCACCTTCATTAAGTGGTCCCGTAGGCAAGTTTTGGCGCAAAGTCTATTTTTAGACTATGTCTATTTTTAGACATATGGATCATGGTCTATGAATTGCAGTTTGCTATTTATGGATGATTGGTCATGTTGGGAAAAATATATGTACTTCTATTTTTGGATCACAACAGGAGTGATCACAGTCTATTTTTAGACTTCTAGTCAAAAATAGAAAAGTCAAATATTATTGTCTCATAATAATATTTAGACTATAAACTTTATCTTATCCTCTTGGAGCACTTCAGTTTGAGCTACAGATGTGGCACATGCAGCTGTCAGAAGGAAATACGCTTTCTTTGTGGGTTAGTTGAGCTATTGCATGCAGGACATCAGTTAGAACTCATGTGGTTGAGTTCTGTGGAGTTGGATGTGGAGTTGATGGAGTTGTGTTCAGTTTGACTTAGTTGAACTAGTTGTATTTAGTCTAACTGGCCAATAGAATAATGATGAGTTGTGTGAATTAATTATTAACTCATAATGCAACTGAAGAATACATCGGTTAACTTAGTGCATGTACAGTTCAGTGGAGACAGGTGTTAGAGGTTGAGATTGCTATCAGTTGTGACTATAGTTGTGCATGAGATCTTGCACAATCAAAGGATTGAGTATGCCCATGAGAATTGCATATGCCTAGTAGAATAGCCTATGCTCACGTGATTTCTAGTGTGAGTGATTTTCAAAAGGTAAATAGGAGTTTGGATCAGCCATTCATTATTCATTCTCATGCAGGGTTGCGTAATGGAGGCAGGCAAACAGTGGAGGAGATTTGAGGCTTCAGATCTGAGCTAGTTTGTGTGTAACAGGTGGAGATAGTATTGAGTTCTTGTGAGGAGTATTGTACTATGTGTTTTTACATGTTCTCAATCATTATAATATATAGATAGTGTGGGGTTTTCAGCTGTAAGCTTTCCCCGGGTTACATGCTGTGTTAATGTGTGCATGCAATTGATGTTTCATTGTTTTTGATGCTGCTAAATTGATGATCAACGTAGAGGAGGTTATGTATTATGCATGTATTCTGCAATAGTGTATAATCGGGATAATCTCTGTGAATAAGTGTCATATTATTCAAAATTTTTACACACTATTGTGGAATACATGCACAATAAATAACCTCCTCTACGTTGATCATCAATTTAGCAACATTAAAAACAATGAAACATCAATCTCATGCACACATTAACACAATATGTAACTCGGGGAAAGCATACAGGTGAAAACCCCACACTATCTGTATATTATAATGATTGAGAACATGTAACAATACATAGTACAATACTCCTCACAAGTATCCAACACTATCTCCACATGTTACACACAAAACTAGCTCAGATCCGAACAAGTCACAGGTTCAAATCTTCTCCACTGTGTTATGAAACCAGCTCAAGAAAAGATAGAAAAGATAGATCCACGCCTTAGAATTCAGCCTCTTCGAGGGGGCAACCTCCTTTACATTACATAAATGAACAATTCTTGGATGATACAAATGACAAAACCTCCTTTCTATATATAGGAGTCTAAGGAGTCACAATATAATCCAACCGACCTAACAATAATAGTATAAAGCCACAAAAATAACAATAGAGGGATTCTATGGGGCACAGAAATAACAATATGGGGGTAATAGGGGCACAACAATATAAATAAGGGGTATAACTACAATAGTAATGGGGTAATCACTAGTATTATAGGGACCCAACATGCCCCTCTCCTTCAAAAAAGTGTTGTTCTCAACGCTTGAGTAGTTCTGGATACTTCTGCATAAAATTCTCATCCTCCCATGTGGAATCTTCAGCGGATAAGTTCTTCCACTTGATAAGATACTCTGAAATTGATCGATTTCGTAGCTGTCGAGTTCTTGTTTCTGTGACTGCTTCCGGTTCCAATATAATTTTTCCTTCCTCGTCAAGTTCTGGCAATATTGTTTGAACTGGGAGCTTGTCGCCTATAACCTTCTTTAAACATGAAACATGGAAAACTGGGTGCAATCGAGAAGCTGCAGGAAGCTCCAATTTGTATGCCATAGTACCAATCTTTTCCAACACCTTGTACGGACCATAATACTTTGGTGATAATTTATTATCCTTCTTAGCTTGCTTTAGGGACATTTGCTTATATGGTTGTAGCCGTAGGAATACCCAATCACCTACATCAAAACTTCTTTCACTGCGATGTTGATCTGCCTGTTGTTTCATTCTATTTTGTGCCAACACGAGGTTATCCTTTAAGAGTTGGAGGACTTGTTGTTGATGTTCGATGTGATGTTCCACTGCCTGAACCTTAGAATTTTCTCTTAAATATGATGTGATGGATGGTGGTTGATACCCATAAAGTGCCATAAATGGGGTCATTTTTGTTGCTGTATGGAAGGAAGTGTTATACCACCATTCAGCCAGAGGCAACCATTTGACCCATTGTGTCTGTTTATCAGATACAAAGCAACGAAGATATCCTTCCAAACATTTGTTTACTATCTCAGTTTGCCCATCAGATTGAGGATGATAAGATGAGCTATGAGCTAACTGAGTACCAAGACAAGAAAATAATTCTGTCCAAAAATTTCCAGTGAAAATGGGATCTCTGTCACTTACAATAATCTTTGGGTTTCCATGTAGCTTTTGAACTGTTTCCATAAATGCAGTAGAAACTGTACTGGCTTTAAATGGATGTGATAATGCACAAAAGTGTGCATACTTGGTAAGTCTGTCAACTACCACCATGATGACACTCTTTCCCTCAGACTTGGGTAAACCTGTGATAAAATCCATTGAAACCTCCTCCCAACGTTGGCTTGGAATGGATAAAGGTTGTAATAGACCCGGTGTCTTAATTGTTTCAACTTTATTTTGTTGGCAAACCAAACATTCCGCCACAAACTTTTGAATATCTGATTTAAGGCCATCCCAAAAAAATTCCTTCTTAACCCTGTGGTAAGTTTTTAAAAATCCTGAGTGCCCTCCTAAGGGAGAAGTGTGCAATTCCATAAGAATCTTTTGTTTTAGCTGGGAATTCTTACAGAGGTATAAGCGATCTTTGTACCATAACGAATCATTTTGCCAGCTAAATGTATCAGAAGTACTGGAATCTTGTTGTAGCTTTCGAATAAGTGCCCACACTTCTTCGTCATTCTTCCATTCCTCCTTTGCTTCGTTTATCCAATCTGGTTGGATAATAGAAATGGCACACAACAATGCTTCCACATCCTCATCCTTTCTTGAGAGTGCATCTGCCACCACATTTTGCTTCCCTTTTTTGTAGATGATTTCAAAGTCATAACCCAACATCTTTGTGACCCACTTTTGTTGCTCTTCAGAGGATAATCTTTGTTCTAAAAAGTATTTAAGGCTATCATGATCCGTTTTTACCTTGAAGTGTCTTCCCATTAGGTAGGGTCGCCATTTCTTAAGTGCATGGAGTATTGCCAACATTTCCTTCTCATAAATAGCTTTGCTTAAAAACTTTCCCTTGATTGGACGACTTTCAAAAGCAATGGGTCTTTCATCTTGCATTAGAACAACACCAATTCCATTTCCTGAAGCATCACATTCCACAATAAAGGTTTTTGTGAAGTCCGGTGTAGCTAAGACCGGTGCTTGGCACATTGCCTCTTTAAGATGTTCAAAGGCCTTTGTTGCTTCCGGAGTCCATGAAAATGAATCTTTCTTCAATAATGTTGTTAGAGGTGCTGCTATTCTCCCATAATTCTTAACAAACTTGCGATAATACCCTGTCAACCCAAGAAATCCTCGCAGATGCTTTATGGATGTGGGGATTTTCCATTCCTTAATGGCTTTAATTTTGCTAGGGTCTACCTTAACTCCTTCATGAGATACAATATGACCCAAATATTCCACCTCCTGGACTCCAAAGAAACATTTGGATCTTTTTGCATATAATTGTTTCTCCTCCAATAGTTGTAGCACCTTGTCAACATGTTCAACATGATCCTTCCAAGACTTGCTGTAGATTAGTATATCATCAAAAAATACTAACACAAATTTTCTAAGGAATGGTTTGAAAATTGAATTCATCAAACCTTGAAATGTTGAAGGTGCATTGGTAAGGCCAAAAGGCATGACCAAAAATTCATAATGACCCTCATGAGTTCTAAATGCCGTTTTTGGAATGTCTTCAATCTTCATTCTGATTTGATGATATCCCGAACGAAGATCCAACTTGGTGAAGTAAATTGATCCATGCAATTCATCCAGTAATTCATCAATGACAGGAATGGGGAACTTATCTTTAATAGTGAGCTTGTTGAGCTCCCTATAATCTGGACACATGCGCCATGATCCATCCTTCTTGTGCACCAATACTACTGGAGCTGAGAAAGAACTTTGACTCGGTTGAATTATACCAGCCTCTAGCATTTCTGCAACCATACGTTCAATTTCACTTTTTTGGACATATGGATATCTGTACGGCCTGATGTTTGGAGGAACACTTCCTGGAATCAGATGAATAGCATGATCATGATCACGCATAGGTGGGAGACCTTTGGGAGTCTCAAATACCTTGGAATGATTGTCCAGGACTTTTTGGAGATCTGGAGAAATAGATGATTCCAATGTGGAAACATCTAGCGAACATAATTGTGCAATTACACCTCTTTGCTCCTTTTTTAGAAGCTTTGTCATGCCATTAGAGCTGATTATCTTTCCTGGTTTCCCTGCAATACCCCTTAATTCAACTTCCTTTCCTTCCATAGAAAATTTCATGAAAAGTTCTTGAAAATTAAAAGCTATTGTACCCAAGGATTGTAGCCATTGGACTCCTAGTACAACATCAGCACCTCCCATTGGAATGGAAAGCATTGGGCTAGTCAATACATATTCTCCCATGGATAGCTTGATATTATGGCACTTTCCAGAACAATTTATTGTTCCTCCATTTGCAATCATCACTTGACACTCTGGTGCTGGATATAGGAAGCAATTCAATTCTTTTGCTACCCTACAATGAATAAAATTGTGGGTGCTTCCTGAATCAATCAACACTATTACCTTTTTCTTCTTGATTTGTCCTTCTATCTTGATGGTTTGAGGAGTGGTAATTCCCGCCAATGCATTACAAGATATGGTCGGATTTATTTGTTCTTCATCTAGGCTTTGTTCCTGGAATATATCCTCTTCTTTTGACCTTTCTTGCTCCTTTTCTTCTTCCTCTTCACAATCTATGTAGAATAATTTCTTCTCAGCACACTTATGACCTTTTGTGTATTTGCTATCACAATTGTAACAAAGCCCTTTTGCTCTTTTTTCTTCCAATTGTTGTGGTGTCAACCTTGTAGGTTGTGGAAGACTATGGGCAACAACACTTCCATCTTTATAGTTGTGAATGGTATGCTTCCTAGTTGCCATAATTTTGCTTTCCATTTTTCTTGCTAACCTGAATGCCTTCTCTAATGAATCAGGTTCCCAAAGGCGCACATCATGTTGGATATTATCCTTTAAAGACCCTATGAACACATCAATCCTATGCTCCTCTGGAATATCTTTTACCCTTATGTTCAATTTTTGGAACTCCTCAATGTGCTCCATTATTGAACCCTTTTGTTTGAGACTTATCAATTGGCTAAAAAAAGTGTTGCTTTTTGTATCCTCATAATGTGCTATCAATTCTTCCGTAAAAATTGCCCAAGTGATAAATTGTTTACGAGAACAAAGCCATTGATACCATACAAACTGATTTGGTTCCAAATATAAAGTTGCCATACGTACCTTTTGTGTGTTTTGCACATTATTGAGATCGAAGAATTGCTCCATCTGTAATATCCATGTGGCGGGATCCTTGCCATCAAACTTCCTCATATCGATTTTTGGAACATGGTGAGTCTTCGATCCAACATTAGAGTCTATGGAATCATGATTAACATTTCTTTTGTTCTCATCATGAGTTTCCTTTAGTACCCTTTCACCATTAGGACTATTTCTTGTAGCAAATTATTCATATTTATCTTCAATTCGTCCATGTCTGTCTTCAAATCTATCTTCAAATCATCCATCTTAGCTTCCACGTCAATCATCTTAGCTTCTACGCCTTTCTTTAAATAGTCCATCTTAGCTTCTACACCTTTCTTTAAACCATCCATCTTAGCTTCTACATCTTTCTTTAAACCATCCATCTTAGATTCTGTTCCTTTTTGTGCAAGGGACAGTTGTTGCACTTGGTCTTGTAATTTTGATATATCATGTTGCATTTCTTCCTCTTCTTCATGAGTCATGCTAGAGCTTTCAGGTTCCTTACTAGGTGTTTGCATTTTCTTTCCTCGGGGCATCAGTTACCGATAATAATGCTCTACTATGCCCTTTGAATTCCTTCAAAATAAATTTTCAAACCAAGCTTAAGCAAAAATTAAAGAAAATCTACACACCTTTTTTCACTTTGTAGGAGCTCGATATTGCCTCTGATGTATCTCTGTACTTTCCAATCATCTAATTCTGAATTTGTGAGCTGTAGTAGCCCTTTGTGTCCTCTTTCCAATGCCACAAGTCTGACCCAAATTGGATTCTCCAAGGAAGAGTTATGTGAAATCTCCCACAGTGACTTGCTTATAGACTAGTTCAGTAGAGCGAACTTGTACGACGTGCCACGAGTCACTGTTTCGACCTTTGGATCTGAAACATGCATACAAGAAACTACAGTCCATCCTCTTTCTGTACCTTTTTACGAAATTTCAATCTGATCCTCAGAGAGAAAGTTATGATGATTTTCCCCAGGTCACCTGTTTTGAATGTAATTCAGGAGTCTGCAAAAAGACCAACTTCCTCAGATCATATCTCCGAAAATATCGCGCAAAAAGCTCTGAAATTCGGACCCAAGGTTCAGCACCAATTCTTCTCAAATGGGTTTTTTTTGCAACTTCTGAAACGTCACAGAAAAAAGTTATAGCGAAAATGCCACGATGACCTGTTTGGAGCAGCGAAACCCTAGAATCCAAAGCTCTGATACCAAATGTTATGAAACCAGCTCAAGAAAAGATAGAAAAGATAGATCCACACCTTAGAATTCAGCCTCTTCGAGGGGGAAACCTCCTTTACATTACATAAATGAACAATTCTTGGATGATACAAATGACAAAACCTCCTTTCTATATATAGGAGTCTAAGGAGTCACAATATAATCCAGCCGACCTAACAATAATAATATAAAGCCACAAAAATAAAAATAGAGGGATTCTATGGGGCACAGAAATAACAATATGGGGGTAATAGGGGCACAACAATATAAATAAGGGGTATAACTACAATAGTAATGGGGTAATCACTAGTATTATAGGGACCCAACACACTGCTTTGCCTGCCTCCACTGCACAATGCCAAGTGAAAATCATGTGAGCATAGGCTACAATTGCCTTGATATTTGCCCACATTGCGCAGCTCTCATTGGCATTACTCAAATCCATGCATGTGCAAAATCTCATGCACAACTGATAGTCACAACTCACCCTTTCACTTACCTCTAACACCTATCTCTGTTGAGCTGTCCATGCACTGAGTTAACTGATGTATTCTTTAGTTACTTTATGAGTTAATAATTAGTAAATTGATTAAAAATCAATTCACACAACTCATCACTAGTGTATTCTTTAGTTAGACTAAATACAACTAGTTCAACTAAGTCAAACTGAACACAACTCCATCAACTCCACATCCAACTCCACAGAACTCACATGCATGAGTTCTAATTGAAGTCCTCCATGCAATAGCTCAACTAACACATAAGAAACCACGTGATTCCTTTTTTCAGCTGCATGTGCCACATCCGTAGCTCGAACTGAAGTGCTCCAAGAGAATAAGATAATGTTTAGAGTATAAATATTACTAAGGGCTAATAATATTTGACTGTTTCTATTTTTAGCCTGACAATTTAAAAATAGACTTTGATCACTCCGCTGTGAACCAAAAATAGAAGTCCATCTATTTTTACCAACATGACCAATCATCCACAAATAACATACTGCAACTCATAGACCATGATCCATATGTCTAAAAATAGACATAGTCTAAAAATAGACTTTGCACCAAAAATAGCCTGCAGGCCCACTTAGTGAAGGTGACTCCTTTCCACTAAGCTCCATCATCTTGTTGAATTTTCAACACATGGAAGGCAGGAAAATTATGGGCAACATAATTCTATCTGCGGAAATTATTCACACGTTGAAAGACCAAGGAAAACTAGGGATGTTGATCCAGTTGGATATGTCTAAAGCCTTTGACAAGATCAACTGGAACTATATCCACACATGCTAACTGCTTTTGGGTTCAACAAAGAGATCATCACTTGGTTCATGGCCCTGGTTTCCGGTGCCTTCTTCTCAATCCTGCTTAATGGCTCTCCCACCTCGATCATCAATCCATCGAGAGGTATTAGACAAGGTGATCCTCTCTCTCCTTTCCTATTTATTATTTTCGCAGAGGGGTTAGGCAGATCTATTTCAGCAGCCTCGACCAGCAATCTCATCTCAGGTCTCCAGCTTTATCCCGGCTCCCCCCCTCAACCCACCAGTACTTCATGGATGACACCCTCCTCATGGGTTTCCCCTCAGTTAAGGAAGCCCTCGCTTTCTCAAGAATCCTAAACGACTTCTCCCTCGCCTCTGGTCTGGATGTGAATAAGGCTAAATCAAAAATCTTCTTCCTCAATACCCCAATGGTGATTCAAACTCATCTTGCTCGTATCCTGGGTTTCCAGAAAAGTCTCTTTCCTTCTAAATATCTGGGTGTTCCCCTCACTGATAAACCTCTTACCTGTTCGAACTGGGAACCTCTTATCTCCAAGCTCAAGAAGAAAATTTCTAATTGGACTTTCAGGGCACTCAATCTGGCGGGAAGACTAATCCTTGTCCGCTCTATCCTTCAAGCCATGCCCCTTTACCTTTTCTCGGCTATTGTGGCTCCAAGGTCTATCTCAAGCCAGATCAGAACCATTCAAAGGGATTTCCTTTGGAGAGGCAAAGCCATCAATGGCAAGTGGGCTCTGGTGGCCTGGGACAAAGTGTGCTCTCCCAAGCATGATGGTGGTCTTGGCCTTAGAGACCCTGATCTCCTTGGTAGGGCCATGGGTGCTAAAACTTGGTGGTGATGGCTTACAAATCCTACAACCAATTGGGCCATGCTTTGGAAGGCCAAATATGCCCCCACGACTCCTTGGGCCTCTCTCTTACGGCTCTCAGGCAATCTTAAAGGGTCTCCAATGTGGAATAAGGCCTGGGAAAACAGATCGCTGATTCAAAAGCACAGTTTCTGGGAGATTGGCAATGGTCAACATGCTTTATTTTGGGAGGATGCGTGGGAGCAATGCCCTAGCCTGGATAAAGAGATTTACAGGCCTGTTAAAGAATACATGGATGAGAAAAATAACAGAAAAGTAAAAGATTATTGGAAAAACACTGAAACTTCTGATTGGAGGGACTGGAAGAACCTCACAGAACATCTTCCAATCCACCTCCATCAGCCTATAAACTCCCTTAATAGAGAGCTCAGCAACAGGCAGATTCAAAGGATGGACGGTCCGGACATTCTGAGATGGGGCTCCAAGTCGGAAGGAACCTTCAACATCAAAGAAGCTTACAACCTTCTGAAAAATCTGACCTCTACTCAAGCGGACAACAAATGGAAAAATCTATGGAGTAGGAAGCACTGGCCGAAGATCAGTCTCTTTCTTTGGCTAATCATGCACATGAAAATTCTGACCTGGGACAATATTCAAAAGAAAGGTTTCAATGGCCCCTTTTTTTTTGTCTATACCTCTCTAATTCTGAAATGACCAACCACCTCCTCAACACCTACCCTTTTTCTTCCAACATTTGGTCCTAGTTCCTGTTAGTCTTTGAGACCTCTGATCGCTTCCTTGATTCCATTTACAACACCCTAGAAAATTGGCGCCCTAGAACCTTCTTCCGGGTATTCTTTGTTGGGCTCTTTGGAAGGAACGCAAAACTCAAACTTTCATGAATGCAACCTCCAAGGAAGAGAAGATCATTCACAACATCAAAACAACATTGCAAGAATCTGCTTCCATTGCTAAGCTTTAGGACTCCCCCACCCTCCAGCAGTAGCTGAGTGTAGGATCCTTAATCTTCTAAATCTTCCCATCTCCGGCAATGCTTCTTCATCCCAGTCTGTTTCAATTATTCCTCGTATTTGACAATCTGGCATCCTCCTGATCAACCTTTCCTCAAGTTGAATTATGATGGGGCGTCCAAAAACAACCCAGGTATAGCAGGCTTTGGAGGGGTTTTTCACAATTCTATGGGATCCATCCTGTGGATTTACTATGGTAATTTAGGCCATACCACCAACAATGTTGTTGAGCTCCAAGCGCTGGCCAGAGGTCTTATCATTGCCAAGAAAAACAACTATTGGCCCCTTCTGGTCGAGGGTGACTCCAATGTTGCCACCCAAGCTTGCCGAAAGCTGCAGCAGGGCCGAAGTGTGGCTAAAATCTCTACTAGATGGCATCTCAACCGCATTCTCCAGTGAATTAATGACAGCATAAAAGAAGCAAAAGGGGTTTTGTTTCAAGCGGTCAGACGGAAGGCCAACAGCATGGCTGACTACCTGGCCAACCAGGGGGTAATCACTCAGGATCGGCTCGTGTCTCAGGAATGGAATTCTTTCGAATCACCCGAAATCAAGAAGATGGGCACCATAATCAATATCAATGACCTGCACAAGGCAAGCGTTATATCGCAGCAACCCAATTAGCTTTTCCATTATGATAGAGTACTCATTTGAAGATTTATCTCGTTCTCCGAGCACAGGTCAATCCTGGATCATGATGATGATTATATGCCGGCTTCTCCGGGTTTGTAATCTTCTGTTTCTATCTTGTTTGTGCCTGCTCATCAGGGTTTTTTCTGCGTTGAGCCTGTGTGCTCACAGTTGGAATTCTGCCCTTGCTATCGGTCTCCCCACCCTGATTCTCTTCCCCTGTTTCCTTTCTCCTTGGGTATGGGATTGATTTCGCATTGGTGTTGGCATTTGGACAACTGCCTTGTTGGCCTCTTTGTAATTATATTTCTCTATTTTTAATGTGAATAGTAACTCCCAATTTACAAAAAAAATAAATGGGAATTTTGATTATCGAAAGTAATGAACGAACTCTAATCAATGAAGGTTTTATAGAAAAAACCCGCATCTAAGAAGATTTTATAATTGACGGAATGAACCAACCCTAGGTTATCACTAATAATCTTACTTCATGCTTTAGGGATCAAACGAGTTGTGTAGCGTCACGATGGATGATGTAAGGAAGAGCCTAAATGATAGAATTAATTTCTTTCCTTATATAAAAGTTCGACTTCCTACTTCAGGTTGGCTTCATTGCAACACATGAGGTAAATTTGGGGTTTTGGGTGATTTGGTGGTAAACCTTAGGGATTAGAGATCTAGATCCTTCCTCAATAATTAGCATTGTTTTTGTGACAGTAGCTCCGATCCAGATCTTTGTGGTGGGGCTGTATTCGATATTGTTTCTTGAACGACAACACTGATCCAGATCTTTGTGGTGGGGCTGTATTCAATATTGTTTCTTCGACGACAACATCGATCCAAATCTCTATGGTGGGACTAGATATTCAGTGGATTAGTGTGTTTGGTGCCCTCGAAAGCCAAACATTTCAACCACCAGAGTGATTTCATATTTTATTGATCTATATATGGAACTATCCTAAGGGATGCCCCCACCCCTTCTTATGAAACGATGGGTGTTTCTTTTGGCGAATCGACTTGGTAAACTGCCTATGTCTTTGCTACTCTACCCGCCTTTGCCTTTACTGCGGGCTTTGCTGCTGGTTCATCCACTCGATCAATTGGTTCAAGGTCTGGTTCAAGGTAAAAAGCTTAAACTTATAGGGTCTTGCTTCAAATGATGGATCAACCGTGTTTGAAACTATGGACTCCTACACTAGATATAGAACCGAGAGAGGGGAAGCTAGGCCTTCAATGACTAGCTATGGTTCAACTACTTAAGCTGGTGGATAAACCACCATAGTAGAAGCACTGGATTTGTATCTCGATACGCACTAGCTAAATCTTTGACTAGGCGAAGGGAAGCTAGAATAGGAAGGGATGTTAGTGATGGGACTGCTATCAATTCCTTTTCTCATGCGACTGGTGCTTATAATAACAATTGAACTAGCAGAAATTAAATTGAAATATCGGTGCTTACGTTGCTTTCGTCAGGGAGATGAGTAGCAACTATTGTGCAACATCGATGAAGATGACCTGGAGGATGATGGTGATCTCCATCCGAAGATAAGGGTGAAATATCTTTCGAGGATGATGGAGCAAGGGATGGACCTTCTATCAAGCGTGTTAGTGGACATATGGAAGGTAATGATGGTGGCCATAATAGGGCCCAGTGGAGGCAGAAAGTTGACATTACTGAGGGCACTGAACAGGCTCTGGGAACTGTCTATTGACTCCATCTTCCTCGAAAACCATGACATCACTAACCTCGACGCGCTCACCCTCCAACGACATCAATATCCACCTGACTATGGCGACACATCGGAACCATAATGGAAAGATGGATTATTAAAAAAAATTTCAAGTTGGTATTGTTGCAGACTATTATATAATTAAAAGAAATTATAGAAAATTACCTCTATAATTTCATCCTGATAAGAACGATTGCATAGGAGATACCGAAGCTTGTAAAATAATTTCCGAAGCGTGGGGTCATCTATCTGATAAGTGCAAGAGGGAAAACTATGATTGAGAGAGAAGGAAATGGCCAAACATTGCCACCCGTACAAAACAAGAAAAGTAAAATACGGTCGGTAAGGAAAGGAAATATGACAACATTTCTGGCAACAGAGAAAAATCCTGTGCATATAGAAGAGAAGAAGATGAGAAGAGGACTTGGAAGGGAAGCAAGTCCACCCGAATTCCACATAATAGACAAGAGGCACATGAATATGGAAAACTAGAAGTGGAGAACAAGATTACAAAGGGAAGGAAAGTTGACAAATTCGTGTTTCTCATAGAGAAGCATGTGCACATGTTAAATAAGAGTAGGAGAACACATTGATGAAGAGTATATTTGAGCATCCCTCCATGGTCTCCCACAGTGTGAAACAGATCCAGAGAATCGTGGACCTCATCCTTTTTTTCATGGATGGAAGATTGTGGAGACTCTAAAACCTTATCAGATGTGAAATGCAAAGCATCCCTCAACTCTCAGGTTCGTTGAATTGAGCTCCTGAATTTACCATTACAAACAAAACACAATTGAATGAAATAAATTGTAAATTTGTAAACAATTCAATAGAATGAAATTTTATGAAATGAATTCCTCTAAGGTTAATTTTCTCTAAAAAAAAAAAAACTTTCTTTCTTCAGAGCACCCCTGCTCTAAAGATGATGGGACTATGATGATTTGGATTATGCAAATCCATTGTATGTAATTTTTAGAAGAAGTGATGTATTTGAATAGAGTTTCAAAGAAAGTAATAATATTGGTATGATCTTCTTTTTAAATACAGGCCTCAAAATATTTAAATTGTTGACCAGTAAAAAGGCTGTCTTGCTTCATTTTATTTTATTTTTTTCTTTATGGAGGGGTATGTACAATGTAGGTTGTATGTGGATACCAGGATGAATTCTAATATGGATATGAGGGTATGGAAACCAATTCAAATTGCTTAGTCTTGAGTAGCATCGAGTATGGAAGTGGATGGTAGTCTCATGGAGTGGGTATGCCACATTTTGACCCATTTTCATTTTGTTTATCATTCATTGTTTGCATTGGTTCTAGCACCTAATTTATTTCTTCTTTATGTTTTGGTCACTTTGTATCATTAACATTCCATGTTTCCTAGGCTAGGTAACATTTTTGGTTGCTTTGGAGAAGCAAACTGTAGAATTAGGATGTTCCCAATGAGTTTTGAACATTTGTCCAATATGCCTTGTCGATTTTGGATTGTCATTGCGACTTATCACTTGAATTGTTATATGGTTTCACATTTGATTGACAACAAAATTCCTTGCTTTTATAAATTATTTGTATGTTAATTTTAAAAACTAATTAAGATTTGTCTTTAGTAGACACACTTCAAACAATGGATTTCACACTACCAGGTTTAAGGTTTGGGTTATTTATTTGGTTAAAATTTCCTAAGATTTATATCATTTTTCAAGTGTCAGGTTTGGGTTATTTATTTGGTCAAAATTTCCCAAGATTTATATCATATCTCAACCTTTTGACATTTGTGTCATTTGAGTGTAATATATCATGGTAAGGATGAGCTTTATTAAGCTCACCAACTCTATTACTACGCTTTATGAATCATAATTCAAATGGACTCTGAATTTTATTATTTTCCTCGACTAACAGTATTAAGCGAAATCCTCTTAGTCAAGCCTAGCTCCAAGTCATACTCGAAATTTTGACATCTAAATAAATTTGGCTCGATAGCAAGTTTGACACCCAAGTCCTTGCAATTCAGACAAGACTGTCTATTTAAAAAAAATATATTTGATCATATCCTTAAACTGTTAGCCCTTGGACTCCCTCATTAACGAGAAGATCATTCTATGATCTTGATAATTGGTCTATCAAAACACTGATGGGGCAAAATATGAGTTAAGGAGTAGAGAAAGTAATTTTCCTTGACATTGCCTAGAAAATTTTGAACTTTTGGGGTCACCTCATGTTACATTACCATCACCACACCAGTATTTTTTGGTAAACTTCCATTGTAAGAGGCATCCATAGATTCATGTTTCTCAGCCCATTACCATAAATATGATTCTTCCTTAACATTTTGTCTAGATGATGATAAGTACATATAGTCCTTATCATCATGAAGTATGGATTTTCTTTCTTCACCTGTGCTCCACCTTTCCCCTCCCAATTTTAAATAAGCATCAGTTTCTCCTTAATGCTTCCCTCCGATTACAAATTTATATCCATATCTGACATCCTCATCTTGATCTTGGTTCTCATGCTTATCCACTTCTTCTAAGCAAGGAAATTGGGAAAAAATTACCTCCCTACCACCTTGAATAGATAAAAGATTTTTCCAACACCATGTTTCAAGCTCCACAAGAGGAGTACTAAACAATTCTCGAGTTTCTTCTCCCTGTCCTATCGCCAGAGAAACATCTTGATTTGGACCAAATATGTCTGTTATGTCTGTAAGATTTGCTTCAGAACTATCAAGGTCCTTCAATGGTGGGGCATATCCACATTGAAAGGAAAGGAGGGACTATGTGAATTTCTAGACCGAAGATAAGTAGCACTTAGACCATTCACATAAGCATCTAAAAAGAGAAACTAGTCTGACCAAACTTGGAGGGATTGCATCAGCCTCTCCTGCAAGGACAACATAATATAAATGTGAAAAAATTCACAAAATGATCCACACAATCATTACAATTATTATGATATTTCTTTTCTACAAGTAAAAATTACCATCTGCCTTGCTAATTAATGACAGATAATGTAATATTCCATACACTTTTCCCACTAACACAATAAATCAAGTCTAAAACTGTCAAATGAATTGTAGATATAAGATATACTAGCATTAAGTTGCCTATCAAAACTCTCAAGCAACTTAAAAATGTCCAGGAATTACAAACACTACGATGGTACCAAGGCCACTATAAATAATCAAAATATAAAAACTTCAAAGTTCTAACATGGTACTTCTCAAAAATGAGAATCTCAAAATCTAAGTTTTGTAAAGAACCATCTATTCTTCCTTGCCTTAAACCTCTCCTCAAAGGAAGATTTTACTCCCTTTAGTGCCGTCACCTTCTTATCGTGGGTCTCCAGTTTATTAAAGATAACCACATTCTTCAAATCCACATCAAAACTATACCTAGTGTTATAGACATTTTTGTGCCTTACAGTTATAAGCATGAAATGTCCATAATCTAAGGGATCCAAAGTCCCTAAACATGTTGTTACTACCCCTAGAGGAACAAGGCTAACAAACCACAGCAATTCACAGAAGTTCTCCACCAGAAACTGCTCAAAAACAAGTCAATTCAGGATCAATTCAGAGGCTCCACTAGCTGTCTGCGCTGAAATGCAGAGATTACACTGGCTAGGTGCACTGCAACGCAGGTAGAAGCACTACCAAGGTGCGCTGAGCGGGAAGTGACAAATGGCAAGTTCATTCAACGAGGTGGAAAGACCTTGGAAGCTTCCAGAATCTTCTCCAATGACACTTGCCTCAAGGAATTCGACTAGTGATGAGTAAGAGGCTCTTAGTCTCCAAGTGGAAGCAAGAACTGAAAGAGAGAGAGGACACTAGTCAGGTCTCAAGCTGACTCATCCTCTCTCCAAACATCTATATATGGATCTCTCCTCCATGAGATCTAGGGGGCTGGAATTTTGTTATTGCAAAGAATTGCTGTTGGTTTGAGATTAGAATCATTGGGTGCTTAATGCTTTGAAGGAAGGTGAAGATAGGAATTTCATTTGCTGGGAAGGAGATGCCGGATTGGAGCCCTCTGGGTTGTATCTCTTCCTGAACCTTGTTATTCATCAATAAAGCTATCTTGGTTTCTCCTATATACTGATGTATCTTTGATGTATGATTGCATTAGTATGTTTAGTTTATTTCTAATCCTGAACTAGTTATGAATATGAATCTATGTCTTTGTGTAATGTTCTCTTCTTGTGATCTTGCAGAAACCTGTTGAAGCTGGGCGAGCGAGAAGGCAAGTAGCTGGGAACTCTCAAAGAGAAGAGAAACCGGATCGAGGGAAAAACGAAAGACACCGGTTAGTCCATCCATCTCTCTTCATTCTTAATTCATAAAGGAAGAATACTAGAATAGCTGTTATTGTTTGTTGCTAAGGCACTGTCGCACCTTAGGTGGATAGGATCATCCTGCATAGGCATTTTTCCCCACAACAAATTGGCGACTCCGCTGGGGAGGTCTGCTTAGTCATTTTATTTGTGTCTCTATCATTGTTTGTTTCATAGACTCAAGAGCAGCAATCAAACTGCATCTGCTATTCTCAGATGCAAAGTAGACAGCTGCTGCTTTGATCCAATCACTGGATTTGTCTATGATCTGAATAATGGACTCACAAATGATTTGATGATCCTTTGTGATAGATCTTAGTCCTCCCTCAAAGCATCCCTTTGATTGTACCTTGCTTGTTGCTTTGATTTGGCCTGAAACTGTAGATTAAATAGCAAACTGTGACCCAGAACCCAGTGAGAAACTCTCGTTTCTCCTTCAGCGCAGACTCTGTGAAGAGGTTCTGCATTTCAACGCAGGTCCCGTGAAGGCTACCTGTGTTGAATGTCAAAACCTCTGTGTTAGGGGTGCGTTGATCCAGTTAGGCCTTGTGCAGCTGGGGTTCTCTGCTCTGTTTTTCCTTGTTTTGATCTCTGTTTTTTGCAGCCTGTAACCAGCATAGGTACCTGTCTGATAACTCCTTTTCTCTGCTTAAATTCCGCCTCCTTTTGTACGAAAAGACTGTGAGTGTTTTTATGTGTTTGTGGCGTCATTTACAGTTTTCCTTTGCAAGAGTGAAATAGTCATCCTGTAGCCCTTGATTCAGATCTGTTGATTGTGATCTTAGGAGAGAGTTCATTGGCTATTTACAGTTGGTTATACATTCATTTTTGCTTTTGGTTTGAGTTTGTCTCTTTTGAGTGTCAAAACAAGTATTCATTTCGAAAATCGTTAAGTGTTGTAATCTATTCTACCCTTTCTGATTTCGAAAAAGTGAACTTGTTTGTATTTGTCATTTAAAAAGAAAATTCAAAGTTGTACAAAAAGCTTTCTTTTTAGGCATCAATATTAAGAGTGCAGAAAACAAACACCTGCATTGTGCATTTGCATCTTGATAGTTTGCATGCTTGATTTAGGAAAAGTGCATTAGAGTGTGCTGATTGCTCTTTGAGAAAAGATGGTGTCTTTCTTTTTCCTTTGTAGCTAGGATTTTCATTGTTGAAAAAAGAGATAAAACTTGCTTATCATCTTTAGACTGCATTTAGGAATTGTATCATACATCTCGTGGTGAACCTCAAAAGGCAAACTTCTAAAAAGATCAACCTAAAATAAATTGAATGAACTTAACAACGCTTTGTAACTTAACGCACAACATAGAGGTCTAGGCTAGAGACGTGTTTCGGCGTCGTAAAACCTGGTGACTGTCGATCTCGCTGATGGTGGGTGATTCCTCCTGAGGGACGATAGCACCAATACAGATTGTGCTCCCACGTACCGTCGAGTATATATTGGGAGACCCCTATAGGCATAAAACCTTTATCCTTAGGAAGCCGTGTCGGACGCCCTACTGATCGCAATGCACTGAACACAACATTCAGGAAGATTGACCGCCCGTACCTTAAAAAGTATTCTGCGGTTTTGCAAAAAGTTTGGCACACCCTCTACCTAGAACTCCAGAGCAGTTCCTTTTGGCCTTTTTCAGACTCTATAACAGAAAAATTCCATCCGAGCATTTGTCACTTCGGGCTTGTTAAAACATCGAAGGAGACTAGAGTCATCTTTAGCTTTTTCTCGACTATTTAAAAGTGAAAAAGCAAGTTGTGTCTAAAGCGTCGTTAAAATTTATTTTAAACGGAACAATCACCCTTTCTTCCTGCGTTGATCTTTAGGTTGAGAAAAATGGAGCACACCAACCAAGGAATTCCCTTTGGTGGAAATCCTAGTCCCTTCTCCTCTTGGGGAGATGTTGGTGCGCCCCATATGGCCACATTGTCGCTTCCAGGACTGACAATTTGCTTGTCGGTCTGGCTCTTCTCAACCAATGTCGTTCAGAACACCACTATTCCTGAACAGTCGAATCAACAGTTAGACCAGACCAGAGTTACCCACCAACCTTCTACTTCATCTAATTCTTCCTCTCCTCCTTCCTCTTCGCTTGATGGAACTGGTAAAACAAAAAACCAAGTTCCTAAGGAGAAGAAGGAAAAGAAGAAGAAAGAGAAGAAGAAGAAAGAGCCAAAAGCGACTGGGGGCAAACAAATGTCGTCTGACAAAAATCCACACACATCACTGACTAGGCCTAAATCGCCATGTGTCATATGCAAGGGAGACCACTTCCACAGAGATTGTCCCTGCATCCCTCGGATACTAAGGGACTGGTCTCCCCATTTGCACAATTCGGTGGCATCAACCTCTGATAGCCATGTTGACAGCGCACCATCAACTAGTGAAAGTGAAGCCACAGGACAGAGAGGGAAAGCTAGATTTCCCTGCAAACTATGTGAAGGCGACCATGCCATCCACCATTGTCCCTTCTTAGACGAGGCTAAAAGAGTTTTGGAAGATCGCCCGATTTTACGAGCGCAACTTCCTCCTGGATATCAAAAACTCCTGCCAAGTCCTTCACTAGTTGAGAACCCGGCTGGCCCGCTCAGGTGGTCAGCCGAAGCACCTATCATTGAGGATGAACCGTCTGAATCCATACCTGACGAAAGTCAAAAGGTTGAGGCGGCAGTTGACCTGGTTTTGCCTTCAGAGGCTCTATCTTCGAATGATACCATCACAGAGGAGAATAAAGACGACACCGTCCAAATTCTCTTCATCAACACAGACTCTGACGAACAAGGGGGCAATTTGCCCATTCCTTTATCGCAGGAAGGAACTTCGTCAGAGTCATACCCGGCCGTCTATTCGATCCCACCACCAAGCAACCTAGTTTTCTCGTTCGACTGGAACCAACTAGGCAGACCCCGTTTTCCAGCAAGCATACCATTCAGAATTATCATTCAAATATACAGAATGGTAATGGCTGGCACCATCATTGATGAGGGGGCATCTGTGAGTATCCTTTCCTCTATTGCTTGGAAAGTTCTTGGTTCGCCAGCACTTTTGCCTGAAATGAGAAATCTGACAGGCTTTGATAAAGGAACCAGTCGACCTTTAGGGATCCTCCCCAATGTGCCTATCACATTGAAAGGGAAGACCGTTCAAATGAACGTGATGGTCGTTTAAGGACCCTTGGATTATAACCTACTCCTTGGAAGAGACTATATATATTGCCTGGGAGCCATCGTCTCCTCACTCTTTAGAGTAATGTGTTTGCCGCATGAAGGAAGAGTGGTCAAGCTCGTGGACCAGCTTTCATTTCCCGGATCACACATCGCAAATAGTCATATACCATCCCTAAATGGTCTCTTCACGCAAGAAATGTCTCAACCCACGGTCCGTCCTCCCGATGAGCGCGAGTAATCCAGGAGGATATGACTGGAACCCAGGGGGCATGCATCCTGATCTGCTTCGGCAGGAAAACTTTGGGTATAAGGTAGATTTCTGCGGGAGAATATGACTAGTCCGTACCCCGTCCGTGGTTGGAAGTGGGGTTGTTCTGAAATAAGATTCTTTTGTCAAAGTTACGTGTTTGGCACTGAGGTCATTCACCTTTGTCTATCTCGGTAGACACTGCCGAAGAAGTGTTTTGTTTGAAAGATTAACGAGACAATCTTTGGGTAACCTGAAAGAGGTAGGCCTCTCCCGGTAAAACAAATGTTATATTGGACTAAGAAGGGGTAACCTTGAAATCGTACTTTATGCCTGGGGGCATGCAAACCTTTTGGAGTGCAAGCAAGGGGCGGCTATTTATTTTTTAAATTTTTAGGTCCTCCCTTTAAACCTGTAGGTCTAACCCTTTAAACTCGTAGGATTAGTCGTTTCCAAACTTGCATAACGAAAGGATCCGGAGCAAAGCTTTGTAAGATGAAGCTCCATAAAAAATAGAATCTTAATGAGACATTCTTATCATATGACTGGGTAATCGAGCAGTTTTAGCACACAGTTCATGCTCGTTAAAAAATAAACGCAAGATCCGAGCAGTTTTAGCGCATAGTTCATGTTCGTTAAAAAATAAACATAAGATCGAGCAAATGTTTCCACCCGCATTTAAGCTCGTTAAAAAATGAACTATTCCGGTAAATAACCACCGTGAATGTAATATCATCAGCCATTAAAGCCTTGGTTGTGTTTGCACCGTCACCTCCACTTTTCCATTGGCCGATCGTTCACCTCCATATGATTGTTTACCCATTTTGAGGAACAGCTGCGAAGAGTGATTTCATTAGCCATCATTGTGACACTGCCATGATTGGAAAATTCCAACCCGTACCTGGAATCAGCTGCTAACCCGTTTTATCACTCGTTCCTCAAAAGACGAGTCTTCTTTAAGCTCTTTTCATCTAACTCGTAAAATGTGAAAAGATTGCCGAGTTTTGGCCTTCCAGCTCGATAAAGTGACCGGAAGAGCTATCCCTCCTCTAGATTTTAATCTTTTTGGACCTAAGGGATTATTGCACAAAAAGATCGAGTGCTTGTTTTGTTCGGCTCGTTAAAACTATCGAAAACTCATCCCTTCTGTATTGTTTTATACTTTTTCGGACTTAAGGGATTAGATGACAAAAAAGGACTTCCGGAGTTGACTTTACGTACCTTTTCAGACTCTCTAAAAATGAAAAGGACCGAGTTATCTTTGTCGTTAGACTCGTTAAAAGCATTAAATAGCGACAAACTTGTCTTTAGACGAGAACGAGTTTCACTATCGCTAGGCTCGTTAAAACATAGCGATGGGCTTGCCCGAAGGGCAAGTTATAGAACAAGCATATGTTATCCTCCTCAAGCTTGACAAAAATAAAGAGGTACTGGTCAGCAATGACTGGGGAAAAATTGGGAGAAACTCAAGAAAACTTTGATGGTAGCAAGTCGCTCTTGAACATGACACTTTTCCTCCGTACCACAGTCGGGTTGGGTTGTTTCATTCACCGGTCACATCACCATGGTCTCGCCATACCATCCATATTTGGGGTAATGCTACCGATCCATCGCATAAGTGTCGCCATATGTTCAAGAGAATTCGTTCAGAGAAGTCAACCGTGTCCCATCCACTGCCATACATTATCCTTCATTCTTTCATGACCGCCACCCTGAATCATATATCATCAGATCGTTTTCACCTCCATCAAAATCATTTGCTCCGTTCCGTGTCACTGATGTGGGATACATTAAGGCCCTCCTTTGACGGATCACTTCTTGTCAACATCAGCTCATTATCCAAGAAGTTGATCTAGGAACACCCCTTCAGTACTTTGAAGCTTGCATGCCTCAATGGCAAGTTTCTCACTTCCAGCGATAGGTATACATCAATGACCTTCGACCGAAAGATTTTGCGTGGTGTTCGACGCCAAGTCCTTTATTCACACCACGTGAATTGTACTGCAGTACCTTGAGGGTCATTATCATTATCGGTGATTCCTCTCGCGCTTGTTAATGGTTTACCTCATTGACCGGTAATCAAGCGATGTCTTTCCATGTTCGACTTCAGAACATTTCTCACATGGATTGACTTGTACTTAGAGTGAAGATCGAACGAGTTTGAAGACCCCAGATCTAGTTTCATCCATCCAGGCTGCGATATATATTCAGGAAAGATAAAGACATTGACATGTACATCATTGCAGCAGATAATCATCCTACCCAAAGGATGATAATTTCATCAAAATTATCAGTCTACCATCAGACGATTGTCTGTTCTATGTACAGAAAAATGAATTTATAAAGCTGAGCATGGGAATGCCTGCCTCAGCTAGATCATGAAAGTAGTATGAAAAATAATGTATTGTATTGTATTGTATTACAGGTCTCCTCCCAGCAATGAAAGAACTTCAGATCCTCCTAATAAAGCATTTCACCCGATAAACGACCTCATACTTTAGGGGGCAACTGTTATAGACATTTTTGTGCCTTACAGCTATAAGCATGAAATGTCCATAATCTAAGGGATCCAAAGTCCCTAAACATGTTGTTCCTACCCCTAGAGGAACAAGGCTAACAAACCACAGCAATTCAAAGAAGTTCTCCACCAGAAACTGCTCAAAAACAAGTCAATTCAGGATCAATTCAGAGGCTCCACTAGCTGTCTGCGCTGAAATGCAGAGATTACACTGGCTAGGTGCACTGCAACGTAGGTAGAAGCACTACCAGGGTGCGTTGAGCGGGAAGTGACAAATGGCAAGTTCATTCAACGAGGTGGAAAGACCCTGGAAGCTTCCAGAATCTTCTCCAATGACACTTGCCTCAAGGAATTCGACTAGTGATGAGTAAGAGGCTCTTAGTCTCCAAGTGGAAGCAAGAACTGACAGAGAGAGAGGACACTAGTCAGATCTCAAGCTGACTCATCCTCTCTCCAAACATCTATATATGGATCTCTCCTCCATGAGATCTAGGGGGCTAGAATTTTGTTATTGCAAAGAATTGCTGTTGGTTTGAGATTGGAATCATTGGGTTCTTAATGCTTTGAAGGAAGGTGAAGATAGGAATTTCATTTGCTGGGAAGGAGATGCTGGATTGGAGCCCTCTGGGTTGTATCTCTTCCTGAACCTTGTTATTCATCAATAAAGCTATCTTGGTTTCTCCTATATACTGATGTATCTTTGATGTATGATTGCATTAGTATGTTTAGTTTATTTCTAATCCTGAACTAGTTATGAATATGAATCTATGTCTTTGTGTAGTGTTCTCTTCTTGTGATCTTGCAGAAACCTGTTGAAGCTGGGCGAGCGAGAAGGCAAGTAGCTGGGAACTCTCAAAGAGAAGAGAAACCGGATCGAGGGACAAACGGAAGACACCGGTTAGTCCATCCATCTCTCTTCATTCTTATAACATAAAGGAATAATACTAGAATAGCTGTTTCTGTTTGTTGCTAAGGCACTGTCGCACCTTAGGTGGATAGGATCGTCTTGCATAGGCATTTTTCCCCACAACACCTAGTGGGCATGATGTGGTTGTAGTTAACAACCTTGATGAAAGCCTTCAACCTTTATTTCTTCATTGTTTTCTTCGCGGATTCCTTTCTGATGGCCTTCTTAGGGTATTTCGTGATACCCGCTACAAGGGAGTGGTCATATGCGTGTCTAGTAGTTCCATTATTGAAGGTTTTAATGATAACGACCTTCTGACTTGTGAAGCGTCCTTGAAAGAGAAAGAAAACTTTGTTTTTCTTCTGAAACTTCACCATTCTCATTTGACCAGTGATGTTTTAGTATAATTCAATAAAGCTTTCCATAATATCAGGCAATGTTTCTTCAAACTTTGTCCTATATGCAGAATCATTTTTCATAGGAGCACTACTAATGAAGAAGTTTGAACATATTTTTGCCCCATTTTTTCTGATTCATAGTATGATGTAATTGTACCAGAGAGTGGATCAAGAACGTGTCTTAATAGAGGGCCAAAGAGATGAATTTGAGGACATGCTTCGTGCTTTAAATATTTCCATAATATCAGGAAATGTTACTTCAAACTTTTTCCTATATGCTGAAGCATTTTTCACATGAGCACTACTATTGTGAAGAATATAGAAAACTAACATGATCCTTGCAACTTTATTTGGAATAGTCGTCTCCTTTAGATTCAAAGACTCTGTAAGTACCTCAACTACCTACAATGCATGCAAGGTACCAATTAAGCTGTAAATAAATCATGTTGTCAAAGTGCTTAACCAAGACACAAGATAAAGCACATAATCATCATGACAATAATACCTCGCCAGTTGCGTCAGCATTGTATAGAGAAAACACCATTGCTTATTTTATATGATCTCTCTCCAAGGTTAAATCACGAAGCATGTCCTAAAATTCACTCTATGGTGTAATTACATCAGACTAAAAATTAGAAACAATGGGAAAGAAAGCTATTAAACTTCAAAATCAAAGAAAATTGATCAGATGTTGACCCTAAAGAATATTTGGTGAAGTTTTACATTACTAAAAGTCAATGGGTGTTAATCTCTCAAAAATATTGAAATGGCCTTTAATAAAGTATTAAAAAAAAATCCCAACAGATGATATTGTGCTTACCCTGGTCCTTCTAGTAGTGTAAGTTACAATTGAGACTTTTGCATGCTTTGGACTCTTTGTACTTTGTTGTGGTAAATGTGGTGGTATCCACCTAGATAAAAAAAAAATATAAATTCAATAATTGAAGATGATGATTAAAAATCAATATATTTATATAAATATTATTTCTTTCATCTAAAGTTGTGATGCATCATTCAAGTAAAACTAAAGATGGAGTCAATGTTCTATAGCCGTTCCAGGCGACTCAAAAAAAAATTATTGCAAGATGGTCTGGCAATTGCAATGAAAGTTTTTTGGAAGGTATTATAAATCATTTTTAAGTCTACACATCCCATTAAGGCTTTTTAACACATCAAAGAAGGCCCAAGTGTAAAAGAAAAAGTTAGCCTTTAATAATAAATTCAAAATAATATATATGGTAATTAATATTGAAGTATGATTCTCTATATAATTTTCATATGAAGGGTGACATATGAGGGTGTGTTTACTAATGACTATTATAATCATGGATTGATTCTAAAATATTTATGCTCGCCTATCAAACTGTTACACACATTCTCATCTTTCAAATTCTCACCACTATAGTTGCGTTTAATCTCATTTTTGCATGGTATATCAATATCTACACTAGTTAAATCTAAAAAAGTTTCATTTAAAAAGATATTAAAATGCCTATAGGCTTTATAGACTTCAAATCATTTAAATTGGAAAACATAAAAATGGAAGAAAGATGCTAGCAATCAAATACACTCACTAACAACGACACCTGCAATCATTAGAAAATTACAATTAAGGTCCCTCAGTAGATTCCATGAAACATGTCACTTAGTCACGTGATAATGAAAATGTATTTTAGATAATTCACTTCCATGACCCCTGAGTTCAGAAGGGAAAATACATATAATATGGTAATAGTTATGCTCCACTGCATAAACTCTGATGGTTTGAATACTCCTTTAGAAGGCTAGCCAGCTGAAGAACAAAACCCTTTGAAACATGGGGAGCTAATCACCATACTAAGTGTGCATATTTTGGGCGTCTTGACAACTCATCAGTAGCATCTCAAAAACGAGATAATATAACAAACAACACTTTCATATGTAAGGTTCTAAGGCATGCACATTAGAATCAATTTCTATTACACGAGAAATGAAACATTGATAGATTTCACCTTCTATACTTTGAAACCTCCTTAGTATTCTTATGGGACAAGTCTGTATCAAATTGAATTTCAATAATGGAATTATGCATTAATCATGCAAGCTATAAAATATAACTTGAATCCAAAACCTCTAGGGTAAAGAAACATTTATTTAAACCTAAAATTGAAATAATTCTACCTACTTGTATAGAAACCACAACTCGAACAAAAATTTAGAGAGTACATATTAGCACTAGAAGACACTAAAACAAATGACTAGCTTATTTTTCTCCTTTTTTCCATATCTCTATCCCTTTCCTTTTCCCTCTCTCTTTCTCTATCATGATCCCTATCCCTCTCTCTTCCCTTGACCCTCTCCTTGTCTTTGTCCCTATCCCTATCATGATTGTCATGTTCCCTACTTCCACTCCTCCCTCTCCCCCTTCCAGCTTTAGAATAATGAAGTCTATCTCTATTACCATCTCTTTCACAATGAATAGAACTAATATCAAGATCTCGTTCCCCATCCCCATCGAAACCCTTCTCCCTGTCCTCTCTTTTCCTATATTTACCTAATATGTATGATAGAATCTTTCTATAGTTCCCATCACAAAGTAATATAAGTTAGCCATAAAGGTATTAATCATGTAGATACCAGTTGTTATAAATATGACTTAAAATGAGTTTTAATTTCCAAGAACAAGAGACTTCGTATGGAATCCACTTCAATTAAATGAAATCCAATAGACATACAATTTCATGCATTACCTGCCATGTGAGAGCAATGCCTATAGTATCCAGAATTTAATCTAGTGTCTTTATTAGTCACTGGATGTATTAACCCATATTCAACTTCTAATATATTTCTGTGGGAAGAGACTTTTCTTTCAATTTCTTCAGCATTCTTAGTGCTATGTTCTTCAAGAGAATCATGATACTTCATGAGTGTTACATCTAATTAACGTAGATTTTTCCTGATATTACATGTTTACAGTATCAAACCAGATGGTATATATATAAGGTAACAAAATAAATTAGCATCCTAGAGGCAAGGAGAATCACTTGCGACCTTCATCCATTCCACTTCCATTAAGAGTAGAACCAATGTTGTCCATTGTAACTTCTTTTTTGTCTTATTTCCCAGAACCCCCAAATACGTCATCACTAACAAAATATGAGTAATTCAAACCAAGTACCTTAAGCTTTGCCTTGTCCTCTGTATAAATTCCACCATCTTCATGAGTCCACTTTGAAGCCTATAATACATGATGTGTTTTCATAGAATTTCATGTTAAAGGTTTTATATCTAGTTGTGGGATTGATGACTTTGAGGTCCCCACCACACCAACATTTTTTGGTAAAGTTCCACTACACGAGGCATCCATTGATTCATGTTCCTCAAACCGCGACCTTCTTCATGAACATTTTGCCTAGATCTGGATATATAGTCCTTATCATCATCAAGTATGTATTTTTTTTCTTCACCTGTGCTCCACCTTCCCTCCCCCAATTTTAAATAAGCATTATTTTTTATTACATGCTTCCCTCTAATTGCAAAGTTATACCCATACCTGATATCCTTGTCTTGATCTTGGTTCTTATTCTTCTCTTCTTCTTCTAAGATTAACAATCGGACAACCATTTCCTACACCATCTTTCAAGCTCCACAAGAGGAATACTAAAAAATTATCAAGTTGCTACTCCCTCTCCAATCACAAGAGAAAAATCTTGATTTGGACTAGATCTGTTTGTTACGTCTGTAAGATTTGCTACAGAACTATAAAGGTACTTCAATGGTGGGGCATCTCCACATATTGAATGAAAAGGAGGGACACCTAAATTTCTAGAATGAAGAAAGAAAGCTCCCAGTCCATTATCATAAGCATCTAAAAAGAGAAACCAGTCTGACCAAACTTGGAGAGCTTTAATCACTCTCTTTGTCAAAGATTTTGCAATAATATGACCAATAATGTTTCAGTATAATTCATTAAAGATTTCCATAATATCAGACAATGTTTCTTCAAACTTTGTCCTATATGTAAAAGCATTTTTCACGGGAGGAATACTATTGTGAACAATATAAGAAACTAACACGAACCTTGCAACTTTAGTTGGAATATGCATCTCCTTTAGAGTCAAAGAATCTATGAGCACCTCAAATACCTCACCAGTTGCGTCGACATCATCTAGAGAAAACCCCGTTGCTTCTTTTATCTGATTTCTGTTCAAGTTTAAAGCACAAATAATTTCCTCAAATTCATCTCTTTGGCCCTATGTTAAAGTGTGTTCCTGATCCACTCTTCCAGTCCTTCTAGCAACTTAAGTTGTAGTTGAGGATTTCTCATGCTCATGAACGTGTTCAAATTTAATCACATGAGTGGGGGAATTTGGATATATTCCAAATTGATAAACAAGATTGTTGTGGAAATATGTCTATAAGAGTTATTTCTTGCAGTGAAAGCTACATATTTTTTCGCAAGCATGAAACAAATCATGTTACAAAGATTCGAGGGAGGGATTGCTTTAAAATTTCAGGTTTTAGCCTACCTTTAGGATGTTGAGATTGCAACAAGATGATGGAGCTTAGTGAAAAGAGTCGCCTTCACTAAGTGGGCCTGCAGGCTATTTTTGGGCGCAAGTCTATTTTTAGACTATGTCTATTTTTAGACATATAGATCATGTCTATGTTTATGGATGATTGATCAAGTTGGGAAAAATAGATGGACTTCTATTTTTGATGAAAGTGTGAGTGATCAAAGTCTATTTTTAGACTGGCTGTCAAAAATAGAAAAGTCAAATATTATTATCTCACAATAATATTTGGACTATAAACTTAATCTTATTCTCTTGGAGCACTTCAGTTTGAGCTACAGAAGTGGCACATGCAGCTGTCAGAAGGAAATACGCTTTTCTTATGAGTCAGTTGAGTTGTTGCATGCATGACTTCAGTTAGAACTCAATCAGTTGAGTTTGGTGGAGTTGATTGTGGAGTTGATGGAGTTGTGTTCAGTTTAGCTTTGTTAAACTGGTTGTATTTAGTCTAACTGGCAAATAGACTAGAGATGAGTTGAGTGAATTAGTTATTAATTAATTCACAAGTTATTAACTCATAATACAACTAATGAATACATCAGTTAACTCAGTTGCATGTCAGTGCATGTTCAGTTCAACAGGGACAAGTGGTAGAGAATCAGATTGTTATCAATTGTGACTATAGTTGTGCATCAGATCTTGCACAATCAAGGGATTGAGTATGCCAATGAGTTTGCTCACGTATTTGGCCCACATTTTAGCCTTTGCTCACGTCCACAAAGAGTGAGTGACTATTTTGCAGGTGAAAAATGAGTTTGGTAAGCCATTCTCATCAGTTCTTGAGCAGGTATTGAGCAGTGGAGGCAGGCAAGCAGTGGAAGAGATTTGGAGATCAGATCTGAGCTGTATTGTGTGTAACGGAGGTGGAGATACTTGTGAGAAGTATTATGCTGTGTAATGTTACATGACTCAATCATTAATATACAGATAGTTGGGGTTTTTAGCGAGATGCTTTCCCCGGGATACATACTGTGTTAATGTGTGAATGCTCTTGATGTTTTATTGTTATTGATGCTGCTATATTGTTGATCAACGTAGAGGAGCTTATGTATTGTGTATGTTTTCCGCAATAGTACATGATCAGGATAATCTCCATTGAATATGTGTTAAATTATTCAAATTTTCTACATGGTATCAGAGCGAGCTAGATAATTGTAGAAAAAGTTTCTACATGGTATCAGAGCGAGCTAGATAATTGTAGAAAAATTTTCTACAGGGTATCGGAGCTATTGATCATCAGATCTACTATTCAGGAAGTGTTTACATTCTATTTCTTTAGGCAGGGTCTGTAATCGGGCCAGGTAGCCTCTGGATTCATCCTTCCTTTGGAAGGTGAGATATCTGGTGAATGCCCATACAGTCAATCTCTGTACGAGAAATATTGTGTTCTCACGAATTCTAGATTGGAAGCGGTTGAGTTGGAGCTGGTGGAAATTCGAATTTGCAGCAGTGTTGTTGAAAATGTCTTTCAACGGATTTCAAATGTTATTCCAAAGCAAGAGCGACCTGGCGCTCAAGGATAAACTCAGTAACAATAAAGGTGAGAATGGATCTTCATCAAAGGTATCTGATGAAGAGAATTGCGCTTTGGCTGCCAAAGCAAAGAAAGAGAAGAGCAAGAAAGCTTCTCAGTCTGGTGCGAAAGGCAAGAAGCAGGATATGTCCAAAGTGAAGTGTTTTCACTATCACCAGCATGGACACTATGCCACAAATTGTCCGCAGAAGAAGAAGAACAAGCAAGCTGCTGGATCTGCAGGGGGAGAGGCCTTAGCTTCTCAGTTTGAGCTTGATTTTTCATTGATCGCATGCTTGGTTTCAAGTGTGATGGGATCAGTGTGGTTCTTGGACAGTGGTGCGTCTTTTCACATGACGGGAGATAGAGATTTGTTCTCTGATCTGGAGGACAAAGATCTTGGAGTGCACATCGAGATGGGCGATGATGGTAGATACAGTGCGACCGGTATCGGTACCATTTCCTTTGAGAGGGAGTCTGGTAAACCCTTTGTATTGAAGGAAGTCATGCATGTTCCAGGATTGAAGAAGAATCTCATCTCAGTGGCGATGTTAGAAGACAAGGGGTATGATGTTGTTTTCAGTGAGGGAAAGGCCTTCCTGCGCAGCAAGACAACTGGTGAGACCCGGAAGATAGGGATTCGATTTAGGAACCTTTATCAGTTGCATGTAGATGGATGCGCAGCAATGGCAGGCAAGGCAGAAGGATTGGTGAGCCGGGATGATGGCGAGTTGTGGCACAGGAGATTGGGTCACCTTCACCATGGAGCCTTGAAGATACTGCAGCAGATCACTACAGGGCTTCCTAAAGGCACACTTGCGCAGTCAGATTAGTGCAAGGGGTGTACTTTGGGGAAGTTTGTGAAAGCCACCTTTCACGAGAAGGATAGTCGCGCCACGACGATCCTTGAGAGAATTCACACAGACGTGTGTGGACCTTTCTCAGTTGCTTCGACAGCAAAAAACAGGTATTATGTGATTTTTGTTGATGATTTCTCTCGTAAGTGCTGGATCTTCTTCATGCAGAAGAAGAGCGAGACATATTCAAAGTTCTGTGAATTCAAAGCACTGGTCGAGAAGGAGTCGGGGAAGAAGGTGAAGGCTCTTAGGAGCGATAATGGTGGTGAATACATCTCGGACGAGTTCAAGGATTTCTGCAAGGCAGAAGGGATTCATAAAGAGCTCATAGCTCCCCATAACCCGCAGCAGAACGGGGTAGCTGAGCGGAAGAACAGAACGATTGTGGGTGCTGCACGGGCAATGTTGCATGATCAGGGCCTACCCCTTCACTTGTGGGCGGAAGCATGCAATACAACAGTGTATGTGCAGAACCGTTGTCCTCATAGGATACTTGGCATGAGTACACCTGAGGAGACTTATTCTGGTAAGAAGCCTGATCTTTCTCATTTGAGGATTTTTGGTGCTAACGTTTACATGCATGTGACGAAGGATGCCAGAAAGAAGTTGGAGCCGACTGCAGAGGTTGGGATATTTGTGGGGTACACTGATATGCCCCACAACTATCGTGTGTATTTGCCAGACAGTGGTAAAACTGTTGTGCGACGGGATATAAAATTTCAGGAGGAGAAAGCCATGAAGTGTTCGCTTGAGAGGGAGCTACACTTGCATGCAAATGAGGAGCTATTAGTTCCTAAGGATGAGCTTCAGGACGTGGATCAGCCACAGGACAAGGTTCATGGAGTGGAAGAGACCACTCATGCAGCGCCAACCATCAGAGGGCGAAAGCGCTTGACAGAAGCTGAGCGACTGGCTCAAGATGCAGAGAAAGTTGTAGGACCACCTACAACCCAACGCAGGCAGAGACAGTCACCTGATCGGTACACTGGATACATGGCTCTTATGAGCAAGTGTGTTGTGACTGAGCCATCCTCTTTCGAGGAAGCTGTGGAGGATCCCACATGGGTAGACGCCATGGTGGAAGAGTATGATTCTATTGTCAGAAACAGTGCATGGGAGATTGTTCCTAGACCGGAAGGGAAATCAGTGGTGGGTTCGAGATGGATCTACAAAGTTAAGCAGGCAGCTGACGGGAGTGTGGAGAAGTACAAGGCAAGATTTGTTGCCCGAGGCTTTTCATAGATTGAGGGGATCGATTATGAGGAGACCTTTGCACCTGTCGCAAGGTATTCTTCCATACGGACGATTCTTGCTCTCTCAGCGCAGATGGGATGGCACATTCATCAGATGGATGTGAAGACTGCGTTACTCAACGGAGTCATTGAAGAGGAGGTGTACATTGAGCAACCCGAAGGCTTTCAAGTCTTCAGCAGCGAGTCGCATGTGTGCAGGCTCAAGAGAGCGCTGTATGGGTTGAAGCAAGCACCACGTGCTTGGTACACACGGATAGACAGCTATTTCACAGGACTTGGATTCTCCAAGAGCGAGGCGGATCCGAACCTATACCAAATTGTGGTGGAGGGTAAGTTGCTTATCATTGTACTGTATGTTGATGATTTGATTCTAACGGGTGATGAGCTGTTGATACTGTCATGCAAGAAGGATCTTGCTATAGAGTTTGAGATGAAGGATTTGGGCCTCCTTCACTATTTCCTAGGATTGGAAATATGGCAGCGCAGTGGTGGACTGTTTGTTTCTCAGGGCAAGTATGCTCGGGAGATACTGGAGAAGTTCAACATGCATGGCTGCAAGCCTGTTGATACTCCTCTTCCTGGAGGTTGGAGGAAGGAGGATGCCACTTCGGGAGAAGAAGTGGATGCCACTGTTTATAGACAGTTGGTGGGGTCGCTGATGTATTTGGTCAATACACGACCTGATATATGCTATGCAGTTAACCAGCTTTCACAAGCTATGGTTAAGCCTACCAAGCTCTTCTGGAAGGTGGGCAAGCATGTATTGCACTACTTGAGAGGCACATCGGGATATGGTTTGTGGTACAGACAGGAGGATGAGGTGAAGCTATGTGGCTTCACGGATGCAGATTGGGCAGGGAGCCCAACAGACAGAAAGAGCACATCAGGAGGGGTCTTCAGTATCGGATCGACAACAGTTTCTTGGTACAGTAGGAAGCAGAGATCCGTGGCACTCAGTTCAGCAGAGGCCGAGTATATGGCAGCAAGTTTGGCTGCATGCGAGGCTATATGGATGAGGAAGATCCTGGTTGGTTTGTTCGGTTCTCATTTGGATCCTACTGTGATTTACTGTGATAACCAGAGTTGCATTAAACTCTCGGCTAATCCTGTATTTCATGATAGATCTAAACATATTGACATCAGGTACCATCATATCAGAGATTGTGTGCAGCGGAGGATCATGTTACTTTCGTACATTCCAACGGAGGATTAGGATGCTGATATTCTGACGAAGGCTCTCACTAGGAGAAAATTCGAGTACCACCGAGGCAGGGTAGGGGTTGTTGATAATCCATATCTTGTCGAGAGGGAGTGTTGAGATTGCAACAAGATGATGGAGCTTAGTGAAAAGAGTCGCCTTCACTAAGTGGGCCCGCAGGCTATTTTTGGCGCAAGTCTATTTTTAGACTATGTCTATTTTTAGACATATGGATCATGTCTATGTTTATGGATGATTGATCAAGTTGGGAAAAATAGATGGACTTCTATTTTTGATGAAAGTGTGAGTGATCACAGTGTGAGTGATCAAAGTCTATTTTTAGACTGGCTGTCAAAAATAGAAAAGTCAAATATTATTATCTCACAATAATATTTGGACTATAAACTTAATCTTATTCTCTTGGAGCACTTCAGTTTGAGCTACAGAAGTGGCACATGCAGCTGTCAGAAGGAAATACGCTTTTCTTATGAGTCAGTTGAGTTGTTGCATGCATGACTTCAGTTAGAACTCAATCAGTTGAGTTTGGTGGAGTTGATTGTGGAGTTGATGGAGTTGTGTTCAGTTTAGCTTTGTTAAACTGGTTGTATTTAGTCTAACTGGCAAATAGACTAGAGATGAGTTGAGTGAATTAGTTATTAATTAATTCACAAGTTATTAACTCATAATACAACTAATGAATACATCAGTTAACTCAGTTGCATGTCAGTGCATGTTCAGTTCAACAGGGACAAGTGGTAGAGAATCAGATTGCTATCAGTTGTGACTATAGTTGTGCATCAGATCTTGCACAATCAAGGGATTGAGTATGCCAATGAGTTTGCTCACGTATTTGGCCCACATTTTAGCCTTTTCTCACGTCCACAAAGAGTGAGTGACTATTTTGCAGGTGAAAAACGAGTTTGGTAAGCCATTCTCATCAGTTCTTGAGCAGGTATTGAGCAGTGGAGGCAGGCAAGCAGTGGAAGAGATTTGGAGATCAGATCTGAGCTGTATTGTGTGTAACAAAGGTGGAGATACTTGTGAGAAGTATTATGCTGTGTAATGTTACATGACTCAATCATTAATATACAGATAGTTGGGGTTTTTAGCGAGATGCTTTCCCCGGGATACATACTGTGTTAATGTGTGAATGCTCTTGATGTTTTATTGTTATTGATGCTGCTATATTGTTGATCAACGTAGAGGAGCTTATGTATTGTGTATGTTTTCCGCAATAGTACATGATCAGGATAATCTCCATTGAATATGTGTTAAATTATTCAAAATTTCTACATAGGATGGGACAATTCCCATGGAACCATAAAGAACCTAAATATTGATTGTATGTAGGCCAACAAAAATAAATGTATACTAAACTGGAGAAATCAAAGCTACAGGTACAATGTTGAGATTTGGATTTGAAAAGCCTTTGGACTATATAAGTTTTCAAGTAATTTCTGGAAAGGACAAATCGTAGTCTTTTAATTGTAGACCCAAGATATTCTTGATTATTTTCATAAAATTAGAAAACATGGATAATTTGAATCTCAGTGAAAGTTAAAGGAACTTAATATTCATACATGCTTTGTTTTCATCATTACTATCCTCAACATGTTATATTATTTAGAGTGAGATTTTGTGAATTGGAAAGCGTGTTTTCCCACATTTATGTTTTTATATCCCACACAATTGGAATATTGCTACATTTGGCCTCCTCTACTTCCCCAATCTACATGTTTTAAAGAGGGTACAAAACACAAATGATATGTTCTTTTTCCATAAGTTATTCTCATTTTTTGGATGGATTCTATGGAAATTTTATGCATGCCAATTATGTGGCAGGAAACAATCTTCCATTATTATTTTTTATTGTCTCTTGTTTATGAGTTAGCATGCTGCTATTGTACTAGTTCATTACGCATATGTCATGTAAAGATAGATTTGAGTGGTTTTTACATTTGATTTCCACTATAGTCAACAACTAAATATAGATGTTTTGTGTGTAGGTTGGATGATGGGACGACACACTTTGATTTTGAATAGTGCTCTCTTTTTCATATACTATCACAAGTGCACAAATAAAAACTCACTTTTTATTTACCTGGATAAGCAAATGATGACAACTTTGTATTTTATAGTGACAAGGATAAGTATGTATTGGAGCTAGACCTTGAGCCCTTCAATTCATCCTTTCCTTAACCAACATGACCATCTTCTATCGGTAACAAAGTTCAATTTTTGAACTGACATTTTCCTTCATTACTATTTCATGATAAAGAAAGCATGCATCCATTGTTGGATTTCCTTCGAGCACACAAATACAACAACCATGCCATTTTTATTTCCTTGGTTAATACATTGCATCATTGCGTTTGATAGTTAATTCATTATTATTCTATGCACAATAAATCTCTATCAGATAGCAAAGAAGGATGACCTAATGGGTTATTTGTATGTTTACCATGATGTCAATTCAATGCTAAAAGAAATATATAAATCCAGTTTATTATCAGTGAAATTCAACTATAATTCAAAAAAATAATGTCATTGCAAGGTGTGGAGAGAGAAACATATTCATAATTAGGATTCTCTATTTCAGTTTGATTTTAGTTGAGTTGGTATTTGATTATATAGTTTTATCTAAATAAGTGAAATGGGAAGATGAGAATCGAAATAGCCATGTGAAATTTTTAATTAATTCATATTATATGTCTCTAAAACATCCAAGTCATCCTTCTCTGCTATTTGATAGAGATTTATTGTGCATAAAATAATAATGAATTAACTATCAAACACAATGATGCAATATACTAACCAAGGAAAGAAAAATGACATGGTTGTGGTATTTGTGTGCTTGAAGGAAATCCAACAATGGATGCATGCTCTCTTTATCATGAAATAGTAATAAAGGAAAATGTCAGTTCAAAAATTGAACTTTGTTACCGATAGAAGATGGTCATGTTGGCTAAGGAAAGGTTGAATTGAAGGGCTCAAGGTCTAGCTCAAATACATACTTATCCTTGTCACTATAAAATAAAAAGTTGTCATCATTTGCTTATCCAGGTAAAAAAAAGTGAGTTTTTATTTGTGCACTTGTGATAGTATATGAAAAAGAGACCACTAGTCGAAATCAAAGTGTTTTGTCCCATCATCCAACCTACACACAAAACATCTATATTTAGTTGTTGACTATAGTGGAAATCAAATGTAAAACCCACTCAAATCCATCTTTACATGACATATGTGTAATGAACTAGTATAATAGCAGCATGCTAACTCAGAAACAAGAGATGATAAAAAAGAATAATGGAATATTGTTTCCTGCCACATAATTGGCATGCATAAAATTTCCACATAATCCTTCCAAAAAATGAGAATAACATATGGCAAAAGAACATATCATTTTTGTTTTGTACCCTCTTTAAAACATGTAGATTGGGGATGTAGAGGAGGCCAAATGTAGCAAGATTCCAATTGTGTGGGATATAAAAACAGAAATGTGGGAAAACACGCTTGCCAATTCCCAAAATCTCACTCTAAATAATAGAACATGTTGAGGATAGTCATGATGAAAACAAAGCATGTATGAATATTAAGTTCTTTTAACTTGCACTGAGATTCAAATTCTCCACGTTTTCTAATTTTATGAAAACAATCAAGAATATCTTGGGTCTACAATTAAAAGACTACGATTTGTCCTTTCCAGAAATTACTTAAAAACTTATATAGTCCAAAGGCTTTTCAAATCAAAATCTCAACATTGTACCTATAGCTTTGATTGCTCCAGTTTAGTATACATTTGTTTTTGTTGGCCACCATACAATCAATATTTAGGTTCTTTATGATTCCATGGGAACTAACCCATCCTAAAGGTAGGCTAAAACTTGATTTTTAAAGCAATCCCTCCCTCGAATCTTTGTAACATGATTTGCTTCATGCTTGCGAAAAAAATATGTAGCTTTCACTGCAAACAATAACTCTTATAGACATATTTCCACGACAATATTGTTTATCAATTCAAAATACATCCAAGTTCCCCCACTCGTGTGATTAAATTTGAACACATTCATGAGCATGAGAAATCCTCAGCTACAACTTAAGCTGCTAGAAGGACTAAAAGAGTGGATCAGGAACGAGATTTAACATAGGGCTAAAGAGATGAATTTGAGGAAATTCTTCATGCTTTAAACTTGAAGAGAAATCAAATAAAAGAAGCAATGGGGTTTTCTCTAGACAATGTCAATGTAGTTGGTGAGGTATTTGAGGTGCTTATAGAGTCTTTGACTCTAAACGAGATGCATATTCCAACTGAATTTGCAAGGCTCGTGTGAGTTTCTTATATTATTCACAATAGTATTGCTCCTATGAAAAATGCTTCTACATATAGGACAAAGTTTGAAGCAACATTGCCTAATATTATGGAAATCTTTAATGAATTATACCAAAACATCACTAGTTGGATTATTGCAAAAGCTTTGACAAAGAGAATGATTAAAGCTCTCCAGGTTTGGTAAGATTGGTTTCTCTTTTTAGTTTCTTATGATAATGGATTGAGAACTTTCTTTATTTGTTCTAGAAATTCAGGTCTCCCAACTTTTCATTCAATATGTTGAGATACCCCACCATTGAAGTACCTTGATAGTTCTAAAGAAAATCTTACGGATGTAACAAATGGATCTAGTCCAAATCAATATGTTTCTCTTATGATTGAAGAGGGAGTAACATCTTGATAATTTTTTAGTATTCCTCTTGTGGAGCTTGAAAGATGGTGTAGGAAAAATGGTTTTCCTATTCGTGGTGGTAGGGAGTTAATGGTTTCCCGATTGTTAAGCTTAGAAGAAGAAGAGAAGAATAAGAACCAAGATCAAGACGAGGATATCAGGTATGGGTATAACTTTGCAATCAGAGGGAAGCATGCAAGAGAAACTAATGCTCATATAAAATTGGGGGAGGGAAGGTGGAGCACAGGTGAAGCAAAAAAATCCATACTTGATGATGATAAGGACTATATGTCGAGATCTAGGCAAAATGTTCAGGAAGAATCATATTTATGGTCACAGTCTGAGGAACATGAATCAATGGATGCCTCGTGCAGTAGAACTTTACCAAAAAATGTTGGTGTGGCGGGGACCTCAAATTCATCAATCCCACAGCTAGATCTAAAACCTTTAACATGCAATTCTATGAAAGCACATAATGTATTACAGGCTTCAAAGTGGACTCGTGAGGATGGTGGAACTTATACAGAGGACAAGGTAGAGCTTAAGGTACTTGGTTTGAATTACTCATCTTTTGTTAGTGATGACATATTTTGGGGTTCTGGGAAACAAGACAAAAAAGAAGTTACAATGGACAACATTAGTTCTACTCTTAATGGCAGTGGAATGGATGAAGGTCGCAAGTGATTCTCCTTGCATCTAGGATGCTAATTTATTTTGTTCCTTTATATATACTGTAAACATGTAATATCAGGAAAAATCTATGTTAATTGGATGTAACACTCATGGAGTATTGGGAGTCTCTTGAAGAACGTGGCACTAAGAATGCTGAAGAAATTGAAAGAAAAATATCTTCCCATAGAAAGATATTAGAAGCTAAATATGGGTTAATACATCCAGTGACTAAGAAAGACACTAGATTAAATTCTGGATAGTATAGGCATTCCTCTTGCATGGCAGGTAATGCATGAAATTGTATATCTATTGGATTTTATTTAATTGAAGTGGGTTCCATATGAAATCTCTCGTTCTTGGAAATTGCAACTCATTTTAAGTCATATTTATAACAACTGGTATCTACATGATTAATACCTTTGTAGCTTACTTATTTTACTTTGTGATGGGAACTATAGAAAGATTATATCACACAAATTAAGTAAATACAAGAAAAGAGAGGACACAGAGAAGGGTTTTGATGGGGATGGGGAATGAGATATTGATATTAGTTCTGTTCATCGTGAAAGAGATGGTAATAGAGATAGACTTCATGATTCTAAAGCTAGAAGGGGGAGAGGAAGGAGTGGAAGTAGGGAACATGACAATCATGATAGGGATAGGGACAAAGACAAGGAGAGGGGCAAGGGAAGAGAGAGGGATAGGGATCGTGATAGAGAAAGAGAGAGGGAAAAGGAAAGTGATAGAGCTATGGAAAAAAGGAGCAGAATAAGCTAGTCATTTATTTTAGTGTCTTCTAGTGCTAATATGTACTCTCTACATTTTTATTCAAGTTGTGGTTTCTGTACAAGTAGGTAGAATAATTTCAATTTTAGGTTTAAATAAATGTTTCTTTACCCTAGAGGTTTTGGATTCAAGTTATATTTTATAGCCTACATGATTGATGAAAAATTCCATTATTGAAATTCAGTTTGATATAGAGTTGTCCCATAAGAATAGTAAGGAGGTTTCAAAGTATAGAAGGTGAAATCTATCAATGTTTCATTTCTCATGTAATAGAAATTGATTCTAATGTGCATGCTTTAGAACCTTACATATGAAAGCGTTGTTTGTTATATTATCTTGTTTTTTAGATGCTATTGGCGAGTTGTCAATATGCCCAAAATATGCACACTTATGATGGTGATTAGCTCCCCATGTTTCAAATGGCTTTGTTCTTTAGCTGGCTAGCCTTCTAAAGGAGTATTCAAACCATTAGAGTTTATGAAGTGGAGCATAACTATTACCATATTATATGTATTTTCCTTGCTGAACTCAGGGGTCATGGAAGTGAATTATCTAAAATACATTTTCATTATCACGTGACTAAGCGACATGTTTCATGAAATCTACTGAGGGACCTTAATTGTAATTTTCTGATGACTGTAGGTGTCATTGTTAGTGAGTGTATTTGATTTCTAGCATCTTTCTTCCATTTTTATGTTTTCCAATTTAAATGCTTTGAAGGCTATAAAGCCTATAGGCATTTTAATCTCTTTTTAAATGAAACTTTTTTAGATTTAACTAGTGCAAATATTGATATACTCTGCAAAAATGAGATTAAACGCAAATATAGTGGTGAGAATTTGAAATATGAGAATGTGTGTAACAATTGATAGGTGAGCCTAAATATTTTAGAATCAAGCCATGATTATAATAGTCATTAGTAAACACACCTTCATATGTCACCCTTCATATGAAAATTATATAGAGAATCATGAAAATTATATAGAGAATCATACTTCAATATTAATGACCATATATATTATTTTGAATTTATTATTAAAGGCTATCTTTTTCTTTTACACTTGAGCCTTCTTTAATGTGTTAAAAAGTCTTGATGGGATGTGTAGACTTAAAAACTGATTTATAATACCTTCCAAAAAACTTTCATTGCAATTGTCAGACCATCTTGCAATAATTTTGTTTAGAGTCACCTGGAACGGCTACAAAACATTGACTCCATCTTTAGTTTTACTTGAATGATGCATCACAGCTTTAGATGAAAGAAATAATATTTTATATAAATATATTGATTTTGAATCATTAAATCTTCAATTATTGACTATATATTCTTTTATCTAGGTGGATACCACCACATTTACCACAACAAAGTACAAAGAGTCTAAAGCATGAGAAAGTATCAACTGCACTTACACTACTAAAAGGACCAGGGTAAGCACCACATCGTCCGTTGGGATTGTTTTTTTTAATACTTTATTAATGGTCATTTCAATATTTTTGAGACATTAACACCCATTGACTTTTAGTAATGTAAAACTTCACCAAATATTTTGTAGGGTCAACATCTGATCAATTTTATTTGAATTTGAAGTTGAATAGCTTTTTTCCCCATTGTTTCTGATTTTTAGTCTGATGTAATTATACCATAGAGTGAATTTTAGGACATGCTTCATGCTTTAACCTTGGAGAGAAATCATATAGAAGAAGCAATGCAGTTTTCTCTATACAATGCTGACGCAACTGGTGAGGTATTATAATCATGATGATGATGTAGTTGTGGGCTTTATCTTGTGTATTGGTTAATCAATTTGACAACATGATTTATTTACAACTTAATTTGTACCTTGCATGCATTGTAAGTAGTTGAGGTACTTACAGAGTCTTTGAATCTAAAGGAGGCGCCTATTCCAAATAAAGTTGCAAGGCTCACGTTAGTTTTTTATATTCTTCATAATAGTAGTGCTCCCGTGAAAAATTCTTTTGCATATAGGAAAACATTTGAAGTAGCATTTCTTAATATTATGGAAATATTTAAAGCATGAATCATGTCCTCAAATTCATCTATTTGGCCCTCTGTTAAGACACGTTCCTGATCCACTCTCTGGTACAATTACATCATACTATGAATCAGAAAAAATAGGGAAAAAATATGTTCAAACTTCTGCATTAGTAGTGCTCCTATGAAAAATGATTCTGCATATAGGAAAACGTTTGAAGCAACATTGCTTAATATTATGGAAAGATTTAGACTTATACTGAAACATCACTGGTCGGAAAAATGTAGAAGCTTTGAAGGTTTGTATGTTTTTGATATCTATGTCATAATAAGTGTAAAGAAGAAGAGCATAGGAGGAAGAGCAGGAGGGGACGTAGGGAGATCAACGAGAATGGTGAAGTTTCTGAAGCAAAATAAAGTTTTCTTTCTCTTTCAAGGATGCTTCACAAGTCAAAAGGTCGTTATCATTAAAACCTTCAATAATGAAACTACTAGACATGCATATGACCACTCCCTTGTAGTGGGTATCGCGAAATACCCTAAGAAGGTCATCAGAAAGGACTCTGCAAAGAAAACGATGAAGAAATAAAGGTTGAAGGATTTCATCAAGGTTGTTAACTACAACCACATCATGCCCACTAGGTATAGTTTGGATGTGGATTTGAAGAATGTGGTTACCTTTGATAAATTGGAGACCCGCGATAAGAAGGTGGTGCACTAAAGGGAGTAAAATCTTCCTTTGAGGAGAGGTTCAAGGCAAGGAAGAATAGATGGTTCTTTACAAAAGTTAGGTTTTGGGATTCTCATTTTTTAGAAGTACCATGTTAGAACTTTCAAGTTTTTATATTTTGATTATTTATAGTGGCCTTGGTACCATCGTAGTGTTTGTAATTCCTGGACATTTTTGAGTTGCTTGAGAGTTTTGATAGGCAACTTAATGCTAGTATATCTTATATCTACAATTTATTTGACAGTTTTAGATTTGATTTATTATGTCAATGGGAAAAGTGTATGGAATATTACATTATCGGTCATCAATTATCTAGGAAGATGGTAATTTTTACTTGTAAAAAAGAAATATCATAATAAGTGTAATGATTGTGTGGATCATTTCGTGATTTTTTTCAAATTTATATTATGGTGTCCTTGCAGGAGAGGCTGATGCAATCTCTCTAGGTTTGGTGAGACTAGTTTCTATTTTTAGATGCTTATGTGAATGGACTAAGTGCTACTTAACTTCGGTCTGGAAATTCATGTAGTCCCTCCTTTTCTTTCAATGTGGATATGCCCCACCATTGAAGGACCTTGATAGTTCTAAAGCCAATCTTACAGACATAACAGACGGATTTGGTCCAAATCAAGATGTTTCTCTGGTGACTAGAGAGGGAGAAGAAACTAGAGAATTGTTTAGTACTCCTCTTGTGGAGCTTGAAACATGGTGTAGGAAAAATCTTTTATCTATTCGAGGTGGTAGGGAGGTAATGTTTTCTCGATTGCCTTGCTTAGAAGAAGTGGATAAGAACGAGAACCAAGATCAAGATGAGGATGTCAGGTATGGATATAAATTTGCAATCTGAGGGAAGCATTAAGGAGAAATTGATGCTTATTTAAAATTGGGAGGGGGAAGGTGGAGCACAGGTGAAGAAAGAAAATCCATACTTGATGATGATAAGGACTATATGTACTTATCATCATCTAGGCAAAATGTTAAGGAAGAATCATCTTTATGGTAATGGGATGAGAAACGTGAATCTATGGATGCCTCTTGCAGTGGAAGTTTACCCAAAAAATGCCGGTTTGGTGATGGTAGTGTCACATGAGGTGCCCCCAATAGTTCAAAATATTCTAAGCAAAGTCAAGGAAAATTACTTTCTCTACTCCTTAACTCATATTTCGCCCCATCAGTGTTATGATAAACCAACTATCAAGATCATAGAATGATATTGTTGTTAATGAGGGAGTCCAAGGGCTAACAGTTTAAGGATATGATCAAATATTTTTTTTAAATAGAAAGTCTTGTCTAAATTGCAAGGACTTGGGTGTCAAACTTACTATCGAGCCAAATTTATTCAGATGTCAAAATTTCGAGTATGACTTGGAGCTAAGCTTGACTAAGAGGATTTCACTTAATACTATTAGTCAAGGAAAATAATCAAATTCAGAGTCCATTTGAATTATGATTCATGAAGCATAGTAACAGAGTTGGTGAGCTTAATAGGGCTTATCCTTACCATGATCTATTACACTCAAATGGCACAAATTTAAAAGGGCTGAGATATGATATAAATCTTGGGAAATTTTGACCAAATAAACAACCCAAACCTAACACCTGAAAAATGATATAAATCTTGGGAATTTTTAACCAAATAAATAACCCAAACCTTAAACCTGGTAGTGTGAAATCCATTGTTTGAAGTGTGGCTACTAAAGACAAATCTTAATTAATTTTAAAAATTAACATACAAATAATTTATAAAAGCAAGGAATTTCGTTGTCAATCAAATGTGAAACCATATAACAATTCAAGTGATAAGTCGCAATGACAATCCAAAATCGGCAAGGCATATTGGACAAATGTTCAAAACTCATTGGCAACATCCTAATTCTATAGGTTGCTTCTCTAAAGCAACCAAAAACGTTACCCAGCCTGGGAAACATGGAATTTTAATCATACAAAGTGACAAAAACATAAAATAAAAAATAAAACTAGGTGCCAAAACCAACAAAAACAATGAATGATAAACAAAATGAAAATGGGACAAAATGTGGCATACCCACTCCATGAGACTACCATCCACTTCCATACTCGATGCTGCCCAAGACTAAGCAGGTTGAATTGGTGTCCACACCCTTGTATCCATATTAGCATTCATCCTCGTATCCACATACAACCTGCATTGGACATACCCTTCCATAAAGAAAAAAATGAAAAAAAATGAAGCGAGAAATCCTTTTTACAGGTCAACAATTTAAATATTTTGAAGCCTGTATTTAAAAAGAAGATCATACCAATATTATTTCTTGCTTTGAAACTCTATTCAAATACATCACTTCTTCTAAAAACTTTACATACAATGGATTTTCATAATCCAAATCATCAGAGTTCCATCATCTTTAGAGCAGGGTTGCTCTAAAGAAAACAACTTTTTTTTTTGAGAGAAAATTAACCTGAGAGGAATTCATTTCATAAAATTTCATTCTATTGAATTGTTTACAAATTTACAATTTATTTTGTTGAAATATGGCAACAAGATTATTCCAATTTAATTTGTCCTTGAATTAAATTGTGAATTAAAATCAAATTTAGTCTTAACAACTACTTGGAAATAATTAATTAATTTGTTTCAAATTAATTAGTTGAAGAAATTCAAGTTAGAAGTCTTTCTGAAGTCATGCAAAAGTTATCCCTAAAATTTAGGAGATAAGATTGAGTTATATTTGAGTTGTAATTAGTTAACTCAGTTTACTGAGTTAAGTCCAGTTAAATTAGTTCCAAACTGTTTGAGGAACTAATAGAGAGTTAATAGTCAGTTGATGCATGCATGCATCCAACTAGTGCTACTCTAGTTAACTGAAGATTCCCTCATCAGAAACTCATGCATGTCTATTCTGAGAAAGACCCAGTTGAGATTAAAGTCAAGGACAATGTACTATCAGTTGCATGTGTTTTCTTATAAATAAAACTCATGCATGCAGTCAAGGCATCATTCCTTGAGGATTGTGCAGTTCTAATAGTGTGGTAGATTGGTTTTCCACTTGGTGAGGTGAAGATCATCCACAAGGAACAACGTAAGGAAATATGAGCTTGGAGGGCAGAGAGGAAGGCTTGAGAGAAGCCAAGATTTCCTATGAGCATCTATGAGGATTGTACTGAGAGCTGGCTAGCTGTGAGAGCTAAGGCTTTGTATAATTCCTATATATTTCCACCTTGTATGATAATACAGATAGTGGGGTTTTTAGCCGAAGCTTTCCCCAAAGTATTTTCATGTGTATTGTGCAATTGATTCTTCTTCTTCTGATTATATGTGCTCAACTCGATCTTTAAGCTTCCACAAATTGATAATAGAAGTAGGTTATAGTATTATTCTTTGATTTATATTGCATTATCGGGTTAACCTAAGTCAGATTTTCTACATGGTCTTAGAGCGAGATTTGTAGAGAATTTCTACATATTTCATTCAATTGCGTTTTTTTTGTAATGGTAAAATTCAAGAGCTCAATTCAATGAACCTGAGATTTGTGGGATGCTTTGAATTGCACATCTGATAAGGTTTCAAAGTCTCCACAATATTTCCATCCACGAACAAAAAGACGAGGTCCACGATTCTCTGGATCTGTTTCATGCTGTGGGAGACCATGGAGGGATACTCAAATATACTCTTCATCAACGTGTTCTCCTACTCTTCTTTAACATGTGCAGATGCTTCTCTATGAGAAAATGTTGTCAACTTTCCTTCCCTTTGTAATCGTGTTCTCCACTTCTAGTTTTCTATATTCATGTGCCTCTCGTCTATTATCTGGAATCCGAGCAGACTTGCTTCCCTTGCAGGTCCTATTCTTGTCTTCTTCTCTTCTATATGCACAAGGTTTTGCTCTATTGCTAGAAATGTTGTCGGATTTCCTTTCCTTAGCGACCGTATTTTACTTTTCTTGTTTTGTATGGGTGGCAATGTTTGGCCATTTCCTTCTCTCTCGATCATAGTTTTCCCTCTTGCACTTATCATATAGATGACCCCACGCTTCATAAATTATTTTACAAGCTTCGGTATCTCCTATGCAATTGTTCTTATCAGGATGCAATTATAGAGGTAATTTTCTATCATTTCTTTTAATCATATAATAGTCTGTAGGAGTATCAACTTGCAAAATTTTGTAATAATCCATCTTCCCATTATGGTGCCAATGTGTCACCACATTCAAGTGGATATCGACGGCGTCAGAGGGTGAGCATGTCAAGGTTAGTGATGTCATGGTTTTCGAGGAAGATGGAGTCAAGAAGAAGTTCCTAGACCCTGTTCAGTGCCCTCAGTAATTTCAACTTTATGCCTCCACTGGGCCCTATTATGCCCACCATCATTACCTTCCATATGTCCACCAACATTCCTGAAAGAAGGCTCATCCCCTGCTCCGTCCTCCTCCAAAGATATTTCACCCTTATATTCCAATGGATATCACCATCATCCTCCAAGTCATCCTCATCGATGTTGTGCAATAGTTGTTGCTCATCTCCCTGAAGAAAGCAATGTAAGCACTGATATTTTAATTCAATTGTTATTATAAGCACCAGTTGCATGAGAAAAATAATTGATAGCAGTCCCATTGTTAACATCCCTTCCTATTCCAGCTTCCCTTCGCCCAGTCAAAGATCTAACCAATGCATATCGAGATACAAATCCAGTGCTTCTGTTAAGGTGGCTTATCCACCAGCTTAAGCATTTGAACTATAGCTACTCATTGAAAGGCCAACTTCCCCTCACTGGGTTCTATATCCATTGTAGGAGGCCATAGTTTCAAACACGGTTGATCCATAATTTGAAGTAAGAACCTTAAAGATTAAGCTTTTTACCTTGAACCAGACCTTGAACCAATTAATCAAACGGATGAACCAGCAGCAAAGCTCACAGTAAAGGCAAAGGCAGGTAGAGCAACAAAGACATAGGCAGTTTACCAAGTTGATTCGCCAAAACAAACAACCATTGTTTCATAAGAAGGGGTGGGGGCATCCCTTAGGATAGTTCCATATCCAGATAGATAAAATTTGAAATCACTCTGGTTGTTGAAATTTCGGGCTTTCGGGGGCACCAAACACGCAAATCCACCGAATATCCAACCCCACCACAGGGATTTGGATCAGTGCTATTGTCAAAGAAACAATATCGAAAATATAGCCCCACCACAGAGATCTGGATGGGCGCTACCGTCACAGAAACAATGCTAGTTATTGAGGAAGGATCCATCCCGTCGCTACACACCTCGTCTGATCCGTAAAGCATGAAGTAAGATGATCAGTGATAACTCGAGGTTGGTTTGTTCCGTCAATTATAAAATCTTCTTAGATGCGGGTTTTTTCTATAAAACCTTCATTGATTAGAGTTCGTTCATTACTTTCAATAATTGAAACGCTCATTTATATTCCTCACTTTCGAAAGAGCTTTATTTGAGCCGACTTGGGCACATCAAGAGCCTAAATAGCTTACTATTTTTAGGGTGGGTCATTCAAAGGCCAAAATTCCCTTTTCGACTTGGGCACATCAAGAGCCTAAATAGTTTACTATTTTTAGGGTGGGTCATTCAGAGGCCAAAATTCCCTTTCATTGAAAGGGCATGGATTTTAAGATTTTAAACCTTAGTGAGGACAATAAATTTTGATGAGATCTGTTATGAATTTTCATATGGTATGGCTTATCACAAACCATTTTAAATTAATTTAATATTGTTTTAGTTCATTGTTTTGAGTGGATTTTCCTTGAAATACCATCACTATAACAACTAATTCATAACATTGAATTGTTGTTTTGTGGTTATGTTAAATAAGAGATTATTTCTTTTGTATTTGTTTATTTTATAATTTCTTTTGATATACCATCACTATAATAACTAATTCATAATATTGGATTGGTTGTTATTTTAATTTTTATAGTTTATGGTTATGTTAAATAAGAGATTATCCGTTTTGTATTTGATCATTTTCTAATTTCTTTACTATTGTTAGGCCCTGTGGATTATAATAAATGATTTTCATAACATTTCACATACTAAATTTTATTTTATAGAGTTTGAAATTTAATACGGAGTTTCCTCAAATTAGATATTAGAATTTATTTTCAAATAAATAAAATCGCTTTTTTAATATTAAAAGTTAGTTGTGATTTTATCCATGGTGTAAATTATTTGATTGGCTTAAACTTCGATTAGCTCAGTGTGCCACTTGTGAGGCAATGTGGGTACACTTGGACGTGATTGTGTTAGTGGATAGAATCGATCCCTATCACGTAATTACAAGCTCACTATAGTTTTTTATTCTGCCATATACAAAAAAGTAACAATAACAATAATAATCTTATTTTTTAATTTTATTGATTTAGTTATTTATCAAAATTAGATGTTATTAAAAGCACATGATTTTATTCGAAGTAGTTTAGGTGATATCTAAGGGAAACTAATTTTCTTGTAAGCATTTTCTAAATTGTATCTCCACTCAAACACTCTCATAGAAAAAAAAGTCTTGAACCCACCCAGAATGCCTAAAAGGAAACTCTTAAGCAAGCGACCCAATGTCACCTTGGTGGCCTTCTCTCACTCTAGACTACAAGAAGGATATCCTTGTCTAGAAGGGAATGATTAATGATCGAGCTAAGTTATACCATTGAGTAATTAAGGGAAGTTCCTTAACGAAGACTAGTGATTTTTCACTACTCACTCTCAAACTAAAAGGTCAGGGATAAGTGTGCGAATAGTAAAAAAAATCATGAATTATTAAAAAAATTGGAATGATTTTAATTAGAAAACTATTCTTTTTCATGCAACAAAATTACACTTGAAAAATGAAAGATAAAGCTTGCTCAATTAACCATATAACATGAGATGCGAGTGAGGCATATACAAAATGGCACAATAAAAATAGAAAATGAATCATAAATTGTCCTAAAAGTAAGGCATTAGATCATTCATTCATCGTATTCATGAGAATTGGATATTGAGAGTTTGTTATCATCATGAAGAGACCATTCCACAATTAAGAGATTATACACCAATAGTAGTAACTATGTTTGGGACGGCAAAGAGTTATTCGTTTGTGATGATAAATAAAGGAAATATTCAAACTTTTTACATTGTTACTAAGGACAATAAATACAACAGAGTTGAATGTGGACTACTTACACATTTGTAACATTCCAATGGCATCCATTTATCGTCAATTTATCACCATTTATAGTTAGGTAGTTTGTAACCATAGAATTGTGACCCAAATGATGTATTTGTAACATTTCAAAGTGTGTAATTACAACTAATGAACCATGATCAATACCTTCCACGTGTGAGCACAATAACCATTATGTATTTAGAACAAATTTCCATTAATACTAGAGATCAATGTAATTCTTAAATCACCCCTAAACAATAAGAAATTTTGTATCTCAACATCAAATATTTAAGACTTGTGTGCATTGTCTAAATTGTGTGAAGAGTGCACCAATAGTGGCACCATTGGGCTTTGATCACTATCTCATTATGTGTGTTAGTATGTGGCATTTCAAATTAGAAAGTTATCATACATCTACAAAAAGGAAGGCAAGTAAGCCATTAATACAATCTCAAAAATAGTGAATTGTTAGCCTTAAGAACCAAGGCATTTCACATTTCCATTCATTGATTTGTGTAAGGGTGTGGATAAAATGTCAAATGTGTTAAAAAATGTAAGAAATAAATTTATCAAGAATAAAATTTGACCATGATGCAAATTTCTAAACCCTTTTCACATTTATTTATAAAGAGCTTAAATATCAAGGTGTTTCGTGCATTCATGTACTCATGTGAAGCTTAAGAGTGTTTACTATGCCATAGATATGTTACCTAGATATGTGAAATCCAACATGAACAAGTAAAAATATGATATTGTGTCCTTACAAGTAAAACACTAATTATTTTTAATTTAAGTTAATCATTTTTAATTTTGTCACTTATTATCTAGTCATAAATTTTAGTCCTAGGCTAAATAAGTCATTTAAGTTAGTCATTTTTAGTTGAGTCACTTAATATCTAGTCATATATTTTATCGCTAAACTAAATTAATCGTTTAAGTTAGTCGTTTTAGTTCGACTACTAAAAATTGCCCAAATTTAGTAGTAATTCATTTGAAATAATTGTGGTGACTAAATTTTTTAGTTACGTAGTCACTAATCTCTCATTTTGTACTAGTGTATGAAACTACTCATGTAATTTACTAAAACAAAAGACTCAAATTTACTCTACTCAACTACAAAATTCAATTCATGATCGAGATCTCAAACCATAAACATGCACAAATATTTAACACACATATACATAGATTTATCTAGGGGAAATAAAATTCTCAAAACCCCTTCCTATATGTATTGCATTAATCAAAGAATATAGATGAATACATATTCTTTCTCAAGCTTGAGCATAACCTTCAAGTGTATAGTCTATCCCTCTGCTCGACTGACTGACTCTGACCAACACTTAGCCAATGTTCAAGTCCTCCAAGCTCATATTTCTTTGTGTTGTTCCTTTAGGAATTATGCCCCTATTAATTAGGAAAATCCTCGATTAAAATTTTGCAATCCATATAGGATCATCCTCTAACTGCATGCACCACCTAAACACTTCGGAATAGTTTACAACTGATATCACAATGCTTTGGAACCTCCACAACAACTGGGTAACTCAAATTTTCTACATGCAATTGTTATTCTAGGCTAATTGATCAGATAACTGGTTGATCATTGAGTGCGACTGAAGTCACACTGCAAAACTTGACCTTCCACTAGTTCCTCTAATAGTTAGAACTATTTTAATTGGCAATAACTCAATTTAATTGAATTATATTGCTAGAAATTAGAAATCACTCATGTTCAACTGAAATTAAGTATTATAACTCGATTTATATATGCTAACTAGGTGACACAAGCCATGTCACTCAAGTTAACTCATCCAAGCTGTCTTCTGAAATGGAAATTTGAAGTTTCTTTAGTTTGACCAAGGCAAATCAAACCGAGATTTTTCTTGCTGCATTTTCAACAAAGTCTCCATGACTAGGGTTTGGAGTGATGCAAGGTTTTGCCGAATTTTCATTATAATTTTAAGGCTTGCCCTCTTGTGCCGCATCAAGCTTGCCTTCAATCTATGCCATGGATCAACTAAGGGATCTTGACACTGCCTTAAGCAATGCATCAGACAAGGATCTTTACGACCATCATAAGAGAAATCCCTCCTGAGCTTGAGTGAATCCAAATACAATGTGTTCCTGCCCCTTCTTCCCCATTCTCAGATACGGAATTCCAAGCATGCTATCATAAGTCTTCCCACAACCCTTACCTACCACCAGCTGTGTGTGAACTCCTAAAATATCTCCACCTCGCCTACTACACGGCAAAGGTTTTAGGCTTCAAAGCAGGTGTATAAGCAGTTCCATGGGGATATGCATATACTTTTTGGGCCGAGCTAGCTACACATTGATGCAAGTAGAAGATATTCATACTGATAATACTGCAAGCTTAGTGAAGCTTGAGTACATGGGTTTTGGTTATTCCTAAACTTAAAGGGAGCATAACACTTCCAGCATTGACTCAATTCCTTTTGCACAGGTTCAAGGGCTTATAACCCGGTGACGGAACATCCATGTATATGTACAAACCCTTCCAAGCAGGGCAATCTCTTATGTACTTATTTTAGGTTAATAAAAGGGGTACTTGTGCCCAATGTTCCAAGTTTTTATTCTAGATCCTTATGTATCCTTTTGAAGTATGTGGCATTTAATGGCATCTTTTTATTGCTTACATATGTGTTGTTAATCAGTATGAATAAGCATTTACCCCAAAATAGGATTATGGTTCAAGAACATGACTCATGTTATTTTATTGTATACAAAATTACACATTATGCTCCAAAGTATATGTTATGAACTGTGGTAATGAGAATTTAACACAACACTTCATTCCATTGCAAATGCATACACTAGTTCAACTTGTTTATCAACATTGTTCATTTTGGAGGTGTGACATATGTGTTTATGTGTGCATTTATTTATCATAACTATAAATCTATATCTGAATGGAGAGGCATCAACACACTCATCACATTAACAATGTTGTTACAATCCAAAAAGAATCCAAACCATTTCAACTAGTAATGCATCATAAGTTAATTAATATATAAACAACACAAACAAATACTTATCTTTAAAGTTTCATTGAAACTGAGTCTGGGACAAGGACTCTCCACCCAACCATAGACAGTTGCAACCACACTTGCATTTGTCACCCCCAAGCCAGATTTAGATTCTAATGGGGGTGTTGGGATGGGGTCCCTAGGGTCGAATTTTGTCAGTTAAGTCAATTTTTGTAATAGTTTTTGTTAAATAATGTAAAGTCTCCGCAAAATGTGGAAGCAGAGCACGAAGCTAAGTAAGAGTCAAAGGGGAATTAGTCCCTTGTATGGGTAGAAGATAGGATGGTTCTGAGACTCACCCATGGTCCGCAAGCCATGGTAGTGTAATGAAAAAGATATATATAGTTGAGTCATAGTGAGTCTAAGAGGCCACTTTTTGTGAAGAACCATTGTAAGGGCAAAGTGCTAAGGCAGGAAAGGTTTGTTTCCTATACTTAGGCAAAAGGGGAAGGCTCCTACAACTAAGTGCACGAAGACCTTGGTAAGTCTGCAAGTTGAGTGCATGGGCCCCTAGCTTTGTGTGCAAGGAGGAGAAGTCTGTAAATTGAACGCTTATTCATAATAAAGATTGTTTAGGAAGCAATTCTAATGCATCTGCTTTATCTGAATTTAATGCTTATTTTCTGTGAGAAATGGATAGATATGTAATATTATTGCCTAATAAGTATAATTAACCACCTTCATGAAGATCGGGAAGTTGTTAGATAGATCTGTTGTAGTTAGTTATTCGGGAAGTGTAGATATGTGCGACGACAGATCTAGGCCATAAGGGCTTTATAATACACATTTACTGTGCGGAACTAGTAGATTGTATATTCTATGCATGATAAGTACAATTAAGTAACTTTGTGAAGAGATGAAGGTCATTTTGATAGAGTTGCAGTAGTTTACAGTCAGAAGGACTTTGGAGATCTATCGCCAAAGATGCATTTATGATCAGAAAATGGAGGGAATGATCAGATTTGAATTCAAAATCGCCTATAAATCTAGCATATTGGTCTTCCACAGAACACTTTACCTTCTGAAGATCATGTATGAGCCCTCTTGTTTTCGCTCTATGAATTGGAAGGTTTGGGAGGATTTGGTTTCAAGCCTGGAATTTGCGAGACTGCTTGAGTGGAACCAGAAGATTATCCTTGAACAGATGTTGACCAACCCTGTAAGTTCTGAAGCCGTTGTCTCTCAAGTAGAAGCCCCAGAAGTTGCATCAATGGAATCTACGCCATATGTTCCTACGACACCGAGGTCACTTAGGTCGAAGCCATCTGCTACTAAGGAAAAGCAAAAGAAGCCCCAAGCGGTACCCGTGAGGCAGTCACCAAGGAAGATTCCGACAGAGGTTAGGCATAAAGGAAAAATGGATAAGTCCAAGCAACCCCATGAACCCTTAGATTTGGATGAAGAATAACTCCATGAAGGAGCTAAAGAGCTGGATGCTGATGAGGAAGAGCCTCTCACTAGGCTCTCGATGTATATCCCTCTATGAAAAGGAAAAGATAAGGTTGAAAAGGATCCCGATAATGCGAAATTCACAATCTCTATGCTGCTATTACTGGAGGAAGTGGTATTTGAAGGCGTGCTCTTAGCGCATATCCCTGTGTTAAAAATGGAGGATTTGGATCTAGCAGATCATGAGAAATTTCTACATTTGACCACCAATAAGTACATGACCAAGATTGAATATGAAGAGACTAGGGTCATAAAGCTGGCACCAATGGAATGGGTAAAAGGGGTCGAGCAGGAAAAACTGTTACATATGTTGTGTGTGCCACACTTTCACAGGACGATTATCAATATTGTATGTGTGCACCAATTTCTCGCATTGGTGCACAATCGGTGTTTGTTGTTAGGTGAACCCATCCCCATAACATACATGCTGATCCACAGAATTACAAAATTTCCCTATAACGGAGCGAATCCATCTAAGGAGTTTGGAGGCAAAAGCAAGGAGAAGGAGCTTGCATATAAAATGATAAATGAATTTGGATCAGTAAAGAAGTCGCGTGGATACTCTATCCACTCTATTTTTTTCACTTACTGGTTCACGGATACCCAGGTCAGTGGGTAGCCGCTACGTCCAGGGTTTTAAACACTGAGTGGACGCCACCCGAAGGGCATCAACACCCCTCGGACTATTTACTGACCTAACCCCAAGATCTTTCGGGATTCGACCCTGTGACCTCCCATTGGCGAGGCACTTGATTTGACCGATTAAGCTAACTCTTGGGACTCTCTATCCACTCTATTACATACCAAGAGGTGTAGTTTTTTGCTCAAATTTTGTCTAGGAAGGTCATGTGAAAATGTCGCGCGGACAAGGTTCTGGCACTAGTAATTTCATTGGCTTCACAGTGCGCAAAGGGGGTACAGTACAACTGGGCGCAATACCTCTGCAAGGAATTCTTAGCAAATTGTTGCAAAGCGCAAGATGATGGTAAGGAATTTCACTATGCCTGGCTCCTGATGTTGGTTGTACTCATTGCATGGAGACTTATGGAGGATAGTCAGTTCCCTCTCAAAGATGAGGATTTACTAGAGGCAACGAAGTTCGCTTCACTGTAGGCATCAAAGGACTCGAAGAGAGTCACAGAATCAAACGTCTTCTAAATCTGGTCGAGATGAACCTTTGCATGGTGATCAGTCAAAGGCTAAGGTTGTCTCAAACCTTGTTTGAGCAATTGCAGGCCTATGTAAAATTTAAGGCCGATTTTCATAATGTATCCATCCATGTGAGGCGATATCCTAAGAAGACATGGCACAAGTTTCCATACCTAGTTATGGAGGCTGATGTACAGGAGATTGTGGGGACATGCCTAGGGGGTGGAGACAGCCCATAGATCTTGGCACAAGTACCAGTAAAGGTGGAGACAACTCCTCCACGCAGATGACAAATGCACAGAAATGGAAAGAAGCAGCACAAGAAGCAGCACAAGAATTGGTCATCATAAGAAGAAAGAAAATGTTGTTAAAGAAATTTCCGCTAAGGAAGCAACCGAAAAACAGTGCACTGCCAAGGAGGCCACAATAGAAGTAGAGGCATCTGCTTCTCAGCATACTGCAGACAAGGATAGCTCTGGGGAGGAGGAAGGAGGTGGTGGCGAGGAATAGAGCACTTCCTTCAAATTTTAGAAGCGGACCAAGGAGACGACTTCTAAACCCAGGAAGATGCAAAAATCAAACAAGCAGGCACATGAAGATCCAATGGTCCTCACTAAGGGGTACTTGGATGAGATCGGGGATAAGATCCGCGACACAATGACATAGATGTGGAATTAATTTGAGAAGTAGTACATGCAGATGTTGGGGAGCGTCCAGAAGGATCTGCATGAGTTGCAGATTCAAGCAGGCAGAATTTAGGAAAGCGTGGGACAAGCGAATGAGGTTAAATTGAGCTTGTAGCAAGCAAGCGAGAGCGTAATGGAGACAAAACAAACTCTAGACCTCAAATTCATTCCCTTTTTAGAAGGAACATTACGCGCAGAGTTAGAAGAAGGTAACACCCAACTCGAAAAGATTAAATACATGGGTATTTTAACCACACTGCAACTTCAGACCCTCCACACACTTCATCAGGGGTTCTTAGATGAGCTTAGGATCAGAGAGCAGCACGCACTATCAGTAATTAGTGAAGTCAAAATGAATAATGAGCAGATCTTCGCTGAAAAGGTTCAGGCTGTTAAGGAGAAAGAAGAGCTAGCAACGCGAAGCTAGAGCCTCGAAGCAGCAACTACACAAGCATGTAATTTAGTACCAGAACTACACATTCCAGAGGATGCTGCAACTTCAGCAAAGATTCAGAAATTGGCTGATGCAATGTGACAGTTGAAGGATGAGGTAGGCTGAGTTACTTTTTACTTTTAGATGAATATTGTAGAATTGCAATTGAAACTACAACCTATTCATCCGCCAGAGGTCAGGGAGCAACACGGCACAACCATCAAAGAACACATGTCTACTTTGGATAATGCAGTATCGGGTTGCAATAGTCTTTTTGAAAATGCAATGGAGCTATGGACCACTTTGCAGGAGGACTCAAACCTGCAATGAATGGCTATAGAGATCAGAGAGGCACAACAACAAGTTGATGAGATCAGGGCAACTGTGTGCACTTTGGTGCTAGTCTAGCGCTTCGCGCGCTTACAAAAAATGAAGCTGCTACAGGCACAGGTTGAAGAGCTGTAGCGCAAAGAATCAATTTCGAAGGTTCAGATTCCACCATGGAAAGAGGAAGCGAGCCAAATTACTCTGGTTATCCAAAAGAATCTTAAGACTTTCCAGCAAACACAAAGAACCATGCACCTCGCGATGGAGGGGCCAACTATAGAGAAGTTGGTCGAAGAAGTGTAGCAGGTCGCAGTACAGAGCACATCGGACCTTAAACTATTGAAGCTAGAGTTTAGTGACCTCTGCAACAAAGTGGATAAGCCAGCTGAGTGACTCGAGGGCGAGTCACCATATTTTTGTTTGGGCCTATTGGGATGGGGTCCCTAGGGTCCAATTTTGTCCGTTAAGTCAATTTTTGTAATAGTTTTTGTTAAAGAATGTAAAGTCTCCTAGAAATGTGGAAGCAGAGCATGAAGCTAGTAAGAGTAAAAGGGACATTAGTACCTTGTATGGGTAGGTGATAGGATGGTTTTGAGACTCACCCATGGTCCGCCAGCCGTGGTATTGTAATGAAAAGGTTATATATAGTTGATTCATAGCGAATATAATAAGCAAATTTTTGTGAAGAACCATTGTAAGGGCAAGGTGCTAAGGCAAAAAGCTTTGTTTCATGTACTTAGGTGGAAGGGGAAGGCTCCTAAAACTGTGTGTGGAGACCTTGGTAAGTCTGCAAGTTGAGTGCGAGGGCCCTTGTAGCTAAGTGCGCAAGGAGGACAAGTCTATAAATTCAATGCTTATGCACAATAAAGACTGTTTGGGAAGCAATTATGATGCATCTTTTCCTTGTTATTTACTTTTGTTTAAGTTTATGTATCTTCGCTATGTGATCTGTTTTATGTGAATTAATGCTTATCTTCTATGTGAAATGGATAGAACTATAATATTATTTCCTAATAAGTATAATTAACCACCTTCATGAAGATCAGGAAGTCGTTAGATAGATTTGTTGTAGTTAGCTTTTTGGGAAGGGTAGATCTGCACGGCGATAGATCTAGGCCATAAGGGATTTCGAATACACATTTACTACATGGAACTGGTAGATCTATATCTTTTATGCATGATAAATACAATTAAGTACCTTCGTGAAGAGCTAAAGGTCATTTTGATATAGTTGTAGTAGTTGATAGTCGGAAGGAATAGATTTGCGCGAAGGTAGATCTAAGTTATAAGAACCTTAGTAAACCATCACACATGCCTCTAGATGAAGAAACCTAGTTCTAGCATCCCTCAATACTACTTCAGGTGAGACTACAACCTATGCTACGTAAGTTGTTTCCGAAAGGGCTAGTAGTTAGGTTTTTGTTGGTTGGCGCGAATAACTCTGAACTGGGTTCAGGCCCCCTTAAGCCAACAAGGGGTGCTTTCTTAAGGGATTGGAACGCTAGATGCCAATGGAAATAGGGAATCTAGAGGGCCTCTTCCTCAATCCCACCAATTGACATTTCCATATTCTCAGCACAGGGAGTCCATAGGTTATTGCTTCACCCCAAGTGTATACACAATGATTCACTCCCTTTCAGGGAGTCTAGGATCCACTGTAACAGTAATGCAGTAACCAAGCTCTTTAATCAAGTATTCTTTTGATGTTGTTGTAGGATTAGCCTCTTCCAAGTTTTCCATGGCTCCAGAGCCTGTTATCTCAACCCACAGCCTTTATGGGACCCAATTTGTTACAAGGCTCCATAGATTACATCCCAACCCATAGCCTCTAGGGACCCAAGTTTTTACAGGGACCCAGATACCGTTTCGACCCATAGCCCCTAGGGACCCAAATTTTTACAGGGCTTCTAAGATCCTTTCTCAACCCACAACCTCCTAGGAACCCTAAACTGTTACAGGGCTCCAAGGATACTATCTCAACCCATAGCCTCCAGGGAACCCCAAATGATTACAAGGCTCGAGATACTAGAAGCTCAACCCACAACCTCTAGGAAAACTTAGAGCCAATCCCCTTCTCCTCCCTCATGTTCTAAACTGTTTATTGATCAAACCAGATTTCTCTATTTTTTTAGTTGCTCTAATTGTGTCTCCTCTCTCCTTCAACATGAATTTGAATACCATGCCTTGCCTTATTTTCCTGTCTCACATTTACTACTTCATCCTTTCTTTCTTGCACTACGTAATTCCCCTCTTGGTTTCTTGTCCCTTTTCCTTGTGAAGGTTCCCAAGTGCATGGGCATGTGTACCTTCCTTGTAGTTCATTCAATTTTAAGAACCAGTTCATTAATTCATGCACCAGCCAGCTTTTAATGGCTATCCCAAACATTTTATATTTTCTCCATAAGAAAACCTCAACCTCCCAAGCAAGAAATCCTCCTCCCCATCTCTGGAATCTATGTCCCTTTGACTCAGTCCCTTTTTCTTAATTTCACATATTTGTAAAAAATATTTACAATGCATTTTATGATAGAACCATGGGTGGGGTTGTCACATGATGTTGTAATAGTAGATGTTGTAACAACAAATGCCATAACAATTTTCAATGTTAAATCTGCTAAAAATGTTGTAACACCTGATGTTGTATCACCCATTATTGTTGAAAATGTTGAAACTACTATTGGGTGCATATAAGGTGTATTTTAGAAGTCCTAATTGCCTCACATTAATTATCAACCTAGGTAAGTATTTTTGTTTCAAGAGTGTACACAATATGTGCAAGTGATGGAAATTGTTATATCTATAGAGAGTAATGCTTCAAGATAACTTATCAATTTCAATACAAGAGTAAATGGATCAAACCATAAATCTCAAGCTTGTAACTTCAAGGAAATTAACCTATCCAGGCATCAAAACTAAATCTTAATCTAAACCAAACTCAATATTAATCAAGAGATTCTAATTGCAATTACATCAACCGAGTGCACCGTAGCAATAACGGAGCTCTTTCAGCTGAATCTAAACTACTGCATAGAAATAAAGCACCTGATCTAATCAATAACACTCTGTCCTTTAATTAACAAGAAATTATTCTTTTCTAATAATTAATTCAATCTACGACATAAATGAATGAAATCAATTGATAGAATTAAGAATTAATGAAATGAATACACAAACTCCACACTGATGAAAGTAAATCAATCGTAAAGCTGTAAAATAGAATAATTAAACTTGCAGTAAAATAAAAGTAAAAATATAACACAGGGAACAACAGTGAAATCCACCAGTGACCGGGCCCAAGCCACTAGTGATTACTACTTAACTACTTTAGAATATCACCAATGAACAACAACACGAATTATGTATTATTCATTAGATCCAAATGTCATTACAGCACGATGTATCCTTCAAAATCACATTCTGTATATTAAAATTACAATTGAAGTAAAAAGGTGAGAAGTTTCATCCTCTCTATTCTCCTCCCTATTCTCCAATTCTCCCCATATTATCCTCCTCTCTTTGATATCTGTTTTCATGTAAATACATAGAGAGAAAAGGGAAGTTACAACAAAGATGATTAAAAAATGATTTCCATTACAAATTTGGATTATACAAAACAAATTGATCAGCAAGATCATATTTGAAATATCTTTCCATCAACATTGAACATGAACAAGTTGAATTTGGTATTGCCATTGGAAGAATTTGGAAAACAGTCGCAACAGCAAATCTGAGAAAATTGTCTTCGAAGAACCTTCTGTTTCTCTTAATACATACCGAATTTTGGAAAACTACTCATGCAAAACTAATTCGGTCCGTTCTGGACGAAACCCATGTTTCAGATTTTACAGATTCTCCTTCATTTGTCCGAAAATTCCAATGCAAAACTGTCACTTATTATTCTAGCGAATTTCTGAGTTGGAATATTTAATTGTGAGTTGGAGATCAAATTTGCAATTTGGAAAAGATCTTAGAGGCTAAAATCATGAGTGATGTTACAACAAATCCATTAATAAACCATCATTGGTAAAATCATGCATAATAATCATCAATTTATTAAAAATAAAGGAGAAAAATATTGTTTATCCATAAGAGCATAAATAATTATAAAATGGAATTATATGATAAATTATGATAAATGACGTGATAAAGAATGGTAGAAATGGATGAAATAAGCATCAAAAAGTGATAATAATAAGGACAAATTAGTGGCCCAACATACCCCCAAACTGAATATGTTGCATGTCCTCATGCAACTCCAAAGCCTCTGTATTAATCAAGCTATAAGAAATGTTCATCCCAAGTCATGAAAGTGATGGAACAAATGAGTTCTTCCTCAAATAATGAATATTCAATTTTAGCAATGTTGATGAAGGCGTAACAATTTTCACATTGACTTTCAACCATATGTATATGAAGTTGTAGCTAAATATGATATAAGTAACGATAAACTTCATTAACCAAAAAAACTACAAATCAAATTTTGTTGAAATTTGGCAAGAAGATTTCTACTATATTAATGCTCCAAAAATCATATGTTTTGATACACAGAGCATGAGATATAAGCAAAATGGTTGTAGGTGATAGTGCATGATTTCTGAAATTTTACAAACTAATTTAACTTGAACTTTTCTGGGTTTATCTATTTTAATGATACCTCTTTGCTGTCCAAAAATCACAAGAATTTAGTTCATAGTTTTAAAGATATACGCAAATCAATTTTTGCACTGTATAAAAATGAAACTGTATGCCTTAAATGAGAAAGAAATTAGAAAACATCCATCACGTGTAGCAATTCCTCCCCCAAACTGGAGAATTAGCATGCCCTCATGCAATACTAAAAAATAAATTGAGGTGGTTGCTATAATTGTGGTTGAAATCTATTCTTGGTATAAAACAACATGGAATAAGAGAGGCTTTGAGAATGAATAAGGAGATCGATGGATGATGGCATGATCATAATAAAGAAATGAATGAAAGTATTTTTCCCCCAAAATGAAAGCTTCTATGTCTCTGAAAAATGGGAAGTGGTAAAGATGTGGAATGCATGATGATAAATGATGCTCAATTGGATGTTCGTGAAATTCTCCTAAACTTTTAACAAATCAAAAACTTATGCTATTTTACCTCAAGTTTTACCTACAAAAAAAGTGGAATAACATGTATGGACTGGTGTTTTTTGAAGTTGATGTTGGCTAAGATGATGCTGAAAGTGATGCAAAAGGTGGAAGCCATGAAAGCACATCTTGTCTACGAGTTGCTTGAGCCTCTTTTGTTAGTTGCAATAGTGTGGACTCACTGCGAATAGAGTTGCCCCCCATACTTGTTGTTCTCCTGTAAACAATTCACTACTCTATATGCAATTTTCTTGAATCCACAGTTTTAGTTTTGAACAGCAACAGATAAGCTGCATGCAAAAATTTCAATCAGAAAAACCCTTTGTATAGATGCAATAATAATATTTTGTCAAATCAACAAGTTATGGTGGAGTTTGGTAATTATTACACATGCTATTCCATAATGCATACCTTCCCCCCTCAAATCAGAAAAGGGCATCCATGATCATAAAGCATAGGAAAAAGGGAAAGGACGTTGAGGATTCATAAATGCAGTAGGAAAATCAATCAAAGTGGTGTAAATATAGCAAAAGCAATCAAAGCAGTACAGGTCAAAAGATGTGAAATTCCCGTAAAATAAAACAGGGATTTAGATAATTATGTAAATAGATATTTACCTTAGGTGGAAAAATATGACGAAAGCATGACCGACGATAAATGTTAATGACTAGTGGTAGAGTGATTAGACAATAATGATATAATGCGTATAAAGATATAGTTTACCATGAATGTTGGATAATTGAATTAGAAATATTGTTCAAATGGTAAATTCTACTTTAGAAATGAATCCATAGGTGGTAATAAGATAGAGAGTATTTGGCAGTGTAACATAGTACTTAAATTCCACAAGCAAAACCACTGCTGCCAGCAGGCATTCATAGCCTCAACAGGGTTGCTTTTTAACCCCAAAAATGAGTTAGAGTCCTCCATTTAGTTTGTAGATGGTTTTTTGTTTTTTATTGTTATAAAGAGACCATTATGCTGGCATGGTAACTAGATAATCATAGTGCCATTCACTAGGATATAACAAAGTGATCAAGCTAGCTCGTGATGAGACCCCTTGTCCTTCTGACGGTTTTAACCATCAAGAAGGTCATTACCTTGGTGTGGTGGCCATAATGGAATGTCACCTGTTACACTTTTATGATCATGGTAGGTTGGCTCGTGATGAGATCCCTATCCTCTTTAAGACAATGCTTATTACATTTTCATATTTTTATATTTTAATGCTTTTATTATAAAGAGAGGGAGGCTCATTTACTCCTTAAGAGTCAGGAATGGCGTAAGAAGTAAAAAAAATTCCAACGAAAGTTATGCTTTCTCCCCATATCATCATATCAAAGGGATTTATCCTTCTGAAAGTTTAAAAGATAAACTAGCATGGTATTAGAATAATAAATCATTTTATGATGTGTCCAAAGAGAAGATATTCAATTAGTCATTATATAGGTGCACCATGTCAGCTTCGGAATAAAGATGACCATCAAAAGGTTTTATAAGTCATAATGGTATTAATATTACTGTTTTTCTTTATCTTAGGCACAAATCCAACCAGATGGTTTTTTATTCAAAATATAAAAGAGAAAGAAAAATGACAAAATGACTGGCGATGAAATACTGAAGAGAAATCACAGTTATTCCTACAAACATGCAAAACGTGTTGTTCAATCGATTGAATAGCAATTGTTCAATCGTTTGAACAACAAAAATAAAACACGCAAAAGTGTTGTTCAATTAATTGAACAACAATCGTTCAATCATTTGAACAACAAAAACATGCAAAATTGATGTTCAATTGATTGAACAACAACCGTTCAATCATTTGAACAACAAAAATAAAATATGCAAAAGTGTTGTTCAATTGATTGAACAACAATCATTCAATCATTTGAACAGCAAAAATAAAACATGCAAAAGTGTTGTTCAATTGATTGAATTGTACTTCATGCCATGAAAAGAAAACAAAATGAAGAATAAAAGAAAAATGGGGCTGAGATAAGCTAAGAGCAATCACACAAAAGGAAAAGAAGTGTTGTTCAATAGATTGAACAACAGCTGTTCAATAGATTGAACAACAACTGTTCAATTAAATGAATAGCAAACAATGCAAAAAAGAAAAGAAGTGTTGTTCAATAGATTGAACAGTAGAATAATGCAAGAAAAAGGTGTTGTTCAATAGATTGAACAACAAAATAATCGCAAGAAGAAAAAGTGTTGTTCAAAAGTTTGAACAACAGGGCATCGTAAAAAGTGTTGTTCAATAGATTGAACAACAGCTGTTCAAAAGATTGCACAACAAAACAATCGTAGAAAATGTTGTTCAATAGATTGAACAACAGTTATTCAAAAGATTGAACAACAAAATAATCGTAAAAGAAGAAAGTGTTGTTCAAAAGATTGAACAGCAAAACACGCAAGAAAGAAAGTGTTGTTCAAAAGATTGAACAACATCTGTTCAATTAAATGAACATCAGCTGTTCAATTAAATAAACAACAAACAATGCAAAAAATAAAAGAAAGTGTTGTTCAAAAGTTGAAAAACACGAAAATAAAAAAAAAGTGATGTTCAAAAGTTTGAACAACAACTGTTCAAAAAATTGAACAATAGCTTTTTAATTAAATGAATAGAAAACAATGCAAAAAAAGAAAAAAAAGTGTTGTTCAAAAGATGAACAGCAAAACACGAAACGAAAAAAAGTGATGTTCAAAAGTTTTAACAACAACTGTTCAAAAGATTGAACGACAATTGTTCAATCGCCAATGGAGCAGAAATTACAACTTTGAAGGAAGCAACACCTAAAACACAAAAACATAAGAGAAATCAGAAAAGAAACAACACTTTATTTAAAAACAGTAAAGAAATAAATTAATTAAGTTACAATAGCTATGATGTTATTTCCTAAGGGAATATCAATTTGTCAATGGAAAAAAATGATCTCTTGGAAAATGGTTTGGCAGTAGTGGCATGAATCTTCAAATGGAAATCAATTCTCCATTTCTTTTGTTATGAATCCATTAAGTAATGAATTCGTTGAAATTCCCTTGTTTAAATTTTCTTTCAAGAATCATTCATTCATAAATTGACCTTTATTCTTCTAGGACCTGCAAAAAACGAGTGTTTACCTGCAATAAAACCTTAAATAATGGAGAAAGAGAAATGATTGAGCTCCCCTAATCCAAGAATTATGCAAAAAAATAACAATTAGTTACTCTGTAAAACAAATTCACAGAGAAAATAACAAAGTAAAATTAATTTATTACCTGCGGGAGAGCAGTGACCAATCATGTTAACCTGCAATGTTTTAATCATAACTTCTTTGTTTTTCTTCTAATTTGAGTGATTCCAAAGTCAAATGAAATTTAATTCAAAGGAATACCTTAATAGAAATAGGTTTTAAAAATTCCATGATATGATATGTCAATTTTCTTATAACGACCTGCATAACATAGTCATTTTCGATTTCCCAGCTTAGACCAACAGTTGATATTTTAAGCATAATTTTTTCGTTTGATAACGGATTGAGCTGATTCAAATTGGAAATGAAAGTAGATTCATTTATTTATCTCCAATAGAAATGAGTTTTGAATACAAGAAGAAGTGATAGGTTAAATACACAAGTGAACAACTAGAAAAACAAAGTTTTAAGAGCGTTGATTTACACTAGACAATCAGTATTTGGGTCATAACATTCTCACACGATATCGAAATCGAGTGATTCAAATTTCCTTGTAAACTAGATTAATAGAGTAATATACCATAGAAACATGTTTTAAAAATATAGTCATTTAGGCCTCCAAAAACTGACTATCCCAACTCTTTCCTTCTGTAATACCCAACTCTTTCCCAGCAACAAATATCAAACATACATCACTTCTGCGAAATAGCAACACTCTCCCCGGAAACGATGCCAAAATGTTGGGTGCATATAAGGTGCCTTTTAGAACTCCTAATTGCCTCACATTAATTATCAATCTGGGTAAGTCTTTTTGTTTCAAGAGTGCACATAATATGTTCAAGTGATGGAAATCATTATATCTATAGAGAGTAATGCTTTAAGATAACTTATCAATATCAATACAAGAGTAAATGGATCAAACCATAAATCTCAAGCTTGTAACTTCAAGGAAATTAACCTATTCAATCATCAAAACTAAATCTTAATATAAACCAAACTCAATCTCAATCAAGAGATTCTAATTGCAATTACATCAACCGAGTGCACTGTAGCAATAACAGAGCTCTTTCAGCTGAATCTAAACTACTACATAGAAATAAAGAACCTGATTTAATCAATAACACTCTGTCCTTTAATTAACAAGAAATGATTCTTTTCTAATAATTAATTCAATCTACGACATAAATGAATGAAATCAATTGACAGAATTAAGAATTAATGAAATGAATACACAAACTCCACACTGATGAAAGTAAATCAATCGTAAAGCTGTAAAACAAAATAATTAAACTTGCAGTAAAATAAAAATAAAAATATAACACAAGGAACAGCAGTGAAATCCACCAGTGACCGGGTCCAAGCCGCCAATGATTACTGATTAACTACTTTAGAATATCGCCAATGAACAACAACACAAATTATGTATTATTCATCAGATCCAAATGTCATTACAGCACAATGTATCCTTCAAAATCATGTTTTGTATATTAAAATTACAATTGAAGTAAAAAGGTGAGAAGTTTCCTCCTCTCTATTCTCCTCCATATTCTCCAATTCTCCCCATATTATCCTCCTCTCTTTGATCTTTGTTTTCATTTAAATACACAGAGAGCAAAGGGAAGTTACAACAAAGCTGATTACAAAATGATTTCTATTACAAATTTGGATTATACAAAACAAATTGATCACCAAGATCATATCTGAAAGATATTTCCCTCAACATTCAGCAAGAGCAAGTCGAATTTGGTATTGCCACTGGAAGAATTTGGAAAACGACCGCAACAACAAATCTGAGAAAATTGTCTTTGAAGAACCTTCCATTTCTCTTAATACAGACTGAATTTTGGAAAATTGCTCATTACAAAACTAACTCGGTCCGTTCTGGACAAAACCCATGTTTCGGATTTTACATATTCTCTTTCATTTGTCCGAAACGTCCAATGAAAAACCGTCACTTCTTATTCCAACGAATTTATGAGTTGGAATATTTAATTGTGAGTTGGAGATCAAATTTGCAATCTGGAAAAGATCTTGGAGGCTAAAATCATGAGTGATGTTACAAAAAATCCATTAGTAAACCATCATTGGTAAAATCATGCATAATAATCATCAATTTATTAAAAATAAAGGAGAAAAATAGTATTTATCTATAAGAGCATAAATAATTATAAAATGGAATTATATGTAATGCAGGCAGGGCCTGCAATACCTAGGATTTTCCCACCATGCATATAAATAATGCATCTCAACTATTTTCCCAATAAACTCAATCTGGCAATCTCAACTTTTCAAATTTCAGAAGCTCATAAGATTTAAAAATCTGAATCCATAATCAAATTCTTTTATTGTCTCTCAATTCCCATTCAATTCAACAATAAAACCTCCATACGCTACAAGGTACTTACCTCAACAAACACCTCCACAAATTCATAATTTGCCCCAAAGAATTCAAACTCACACATTCGTGTTTAAGATGGAGTGTGCCTGATCTTGTAATCTCTGTAATTCAACCAGAACTTCATAATTCTTCTGCTACATCCGCTTTAAGCACTTTCATCTCCTCTAGATCGATTTTCATCAATTCTGTTCTCTGTCAAACACGTATTACAGCTCCAGATAGCATTTCAGCAAATCGATGTCCCTTAACATTTCTTCATCGAACTTCATTAATGAGTATTGAAACAACATGTTCAACGTTCAACTCGACATTTTCATGATTGGGTTTATAAAAAACAACCTACAACAAATCTTGCCATAAATTTGCGTTGATAGCAATGTAATTCAAAACCAGTAAAACTTCACTTACCCAGAAATTCTTTTATGCATTCAATCACTGATCAACATATCTCCAGAACCATTCATGTGGTTTATTAATCTCCCAGATCGATTGCTTGAATCGATTTCAATTCATCGAAACATTTAATTTAAGCCAAAGCGTGTCCTCCAGAACCCTTCGCTCAGACATTAATTCCTCCACGTCTTGCTATAACAAAAATCGACTTCTGAGATTACTATTTCATTAACTCAGAATAGACACAGTCTAAAATTTCTTCAGCGCTAATCGATCTCTCCACAATTCAACTCGATTCCCATCGATTCTTCAGATGCTTCTACGTTCTAATTTGAACGCTTTCCCTTCAACATTTTACCGATCAGTCTCCTACTGATGTTCTTTCGCTGTAAACTCTGGTTTCACTGCAAACACTGCCACTGTTTCATTTTGAACCACACGTTCTGATCTCATTTAAGACATTTCTCATTCCATTATTAAATCGACTCACCATTCCAGTTTTAATTCTGGTTCCTCGCCTCTACAATTCGATCTTGATATTGCGCTATGGTACTTATGCCATCGATTTCCCAATGCGCAATCTGCTATGGTGTTAACACGCTCCACTGCAACATACAAGCCACTCCATTTTGCAATTAAGTTATGTTTTATTTCAAATAACCAGCATTTCATTAACGCTTCATGCATTCATTTCAAAATTGTGAAGAGCATTTCTTTCAATGACAGCGTACTGCATTTTCAGGGACAGTAAAACAAAACATTCCAGACAGAAATTTTGACAATAGCACCCTCTTTCAAACAGTGACTGACAATTTACTCATACAGAATTCTTCAGCTTGAAATCGATCCATTGTAATCGATTTGTTAACTCCATGATTTCAATTAAGGCGCAGTCTAATTTGCTAACTCCACGATTTCAATTAAGGCGCAGTTTCACATAATAAATCGATAATACTAATGGACCTCTGCAGAAATTTAATTCCTTTCATAAGGACTACACACCATTTCTTTGCACATAATAACCCAGAATTCAAAGAGGAACGAATTTCCTTACACAAACTCAATCTTACGCAAGCTTAATAATTGACATTCAGTAAAAAAAAATCAATTTCTGTATTAACACACAAACCTCTTACAATACGATTTCCTTCCTTGGCCTGTTTTTCCTGTCAATTGGCCCTTTATAATTGCCTGAAGGCTTATAGCCTTGGCTCACTCTCTCCAACTATCCCAATGTGTTTTTCTCTCAAAAACCCCTTCTATTTATACAATATTAAAAATAATCTAATTTAATGCTCAATCCCCTTAATATCTCAATACCACTAAAATATCTCAACAAATCCTATCATCTAGAATCTTATCCCTTTATATCCTTAACTACCCAAATTCTCTCATATCCTTTTATTAATTAAAAGGATATTTACAAAATCCTCATTTTCTCCTATTTTATTTAAAATAACAAATTAATTAAATAAAATATTAAAATTGTCACACCCCCTTTTCTAACATATTTACAAGTTAAAAAATGTCCTTGATGCTCCTGCATCAGACTCCCCATGTAAGAAAATTCATGACCACCTGGTCATAAGTCTGGATAATTATTTCCTCCTGGATCCCAAATTTTATTTTGTAATCTTTCCTTGCTTGTCAATTGCTTTACTGCTATTGTTATCTGCTGTTGTCCTCCAGGTTTCCATATTTTGTGCTGCAATACTCCACTTGCTGTGCTCTCCAAGTCTGCTACAGTCTTTCTTTTGTTGCTTCTCTTTTGTCTTGCTACTGCTGGTCTCTTCCGGGATTCTTTCGTCATCAGTCTTCTGATACTTTCAATCTCTTGGTCTAATAAATCTCCCGGCTGTTGATTTCTTGCTGCCTGCTGAGCTAAGATGGCTTGCTCAGTTTTTACTTTCTCTATTTGTACTGTCACTTGCTGACTTCTTGCTTCTTTGCTTGTTTCTGTTCTGACTGCCACCCGATCATCCATGCCCTCTTGTCTTCTGGAACATAAAACTTCTTCTTCCTTCATTTGACTGCTCAACTGAGTCAAATGTTCTGCAACAATACCTACATTCACAAAACACTTGTTAGAATAAAAATCAGAAGGCATCAGTGCCTTGTCCTCCTTTGCCAACACTTCAGTATGCTGTTCTGAATTCTCCTCCACTATCAGCACATCAGTATGCTGATTCTCTTTGCCCAAAGAATTCTCTAAAGAATTCTCAAGACTGTCAACCAGTCTTTCTCTCACATCATCTGCTTCCATGATATCTTTCTGCACTCGTTCACTATACTGAACTCTTTCTTCTGCTGTAACCTCTCTATCATACTCAGAATTTACCAACAAATATTCCAACAATGCAATTTCCCTATAGCATTGTTGAAGCATTTCACTATCACTTACAGTCCCTGCACTCACACACAAATCTTCAGTTTGAAAATCACAAAGTTCAACAGTCTCAACTGTTGGTTTATATACCAGCTCTTCACGCTGATCCTCTTCTTCATTCACAAGAACTCCCTCTTGTACTGCAACAGCTTCAAGTACAAACACATCGCTGCTTTCTTCTTCTGAGTATTTATCTCCTGAAAGAGTCTTTTCCATACTTGTGACAGCTTCACAAGATTGCGCATCCTCCTCAGTAAAACCTGTAATCACATCACAATTGTCAGCTATAAAAACACAAGAGTTCACATTATCCAGCTGATCTGGATCTGCCCAATAGTTCAAGAAATCATCAATGGTCTCCTCCTCTATTTGATCAATGGAAACCTCCTCTTCAAACTCAGTTGCTCTGAGTTGCATACACTTCAGCTGTACATCCATCATCTGCTCAAGCTTCTTCAGCTCTTCCATTAACTGCATGTTTATCTGTCGATCTCTTTTCTGTTGTAGCTTCTGCCACTTCACTTTCTTTCCCTTCAGTGGAAAGATCCATCCTCTATTCTGGTTTTCCTGCTCTTGTAGCCATTCTTCTAGTATCTGTAATTGTACCTTTATTACTGCAATCTCTCTTTCTCGAGCTTCTGCAATCATCTCATCTCTGTGGCATTCCTCTGAACCTCTTCTCTGATCCTCCATGATCATCTTCTCCATGAGTTTCTCACTCACCATGAGTTGTACTAGCCTTTACGACAACAATCTCTTCTGCTGCCACTTACCTCACCAAGCTCTCCTCACTCAGTATTTTGGTAAGTACTTGGTTCACTGCCTTTGGAACCTTTTGAGCACTTTCCTCTGCTCTCTCTCTAGGCTATCTCTTCAACTCACCTTCTTCTTCAGGACACTGCAATTGTCCTCTTTATCCAGCCTTTAGCTAAATGCTAGGTTCACTGCCATCACCTTCTCTACAACTATAAACTTCATTTACAAATTTCAAATCAGAAAAATCATCTCACCTCTTAAGATCTTGCATGATCTTTTCCTCCCTGCAATCCTGTTCACTTGTGTAGTTTGCATATCAAATTTAAAAATCTGATCTTCCTTTCATCATTCATCATACAGTCAAAAATACATTTCAGCTCTCATTCAGAAAATAAACATTTTTCAATTCAACAGAGCCAAGCTCTGATACCAAAATAATGCAGGCAGGGCCTGCAATACCCAGGATCTTCCCACCATGCATATAAAGAATGCATCTCAACTATTTTCCCAATAAACTCAATCTGGCAATCTCAACTTTTCAAATTTCAGAAGCTCATAGGATTTAAAAATCTGAATCCATAATCAAATTCTTTTATTGTCTCTCAATTCCCATTCAATTCAACAATAAAACCTCCATACGCTACAAGGTACTTACCTCAACAAACACCTCCGCAAATTCATAATTTGCCCCAAAGAATCCAAACTCACACATTCGTGGTTAAGATGGAGTGCGCCTGATCTTGTAATCTCTGTAATTCAACCAGAACTTCATAATTCTTCTGCTACATCCGCTTTAAGCACTTTCATCTCCTCTAGATCGATTTTCATCAGTTCTGTTCTCTGTCAAACACGTATTATAGCTCCAGATAGCATTTCAGCAAATCGATGTCCCTTAACATTTCTTCATCGAACTTCATTAATGAGTATTGAAACAGCATGTTCAACGTTCAGCTCGACATTTTCATGATTGGGTTTATAAAAAACAACCTACAACAAATCTTGCCATAAATTTGCGTTGATAGCAATGTAATTCAAAACCAGTAAAACTTCACTTACCCAGAAATTCTTTTATGCATTCAATCACTGATCAACATATCTCCAGAACCATTCATGTGATTTATTAGTCTCCCAGATCGATTGCTTGAATCGATTTCAATTCATTGAAACATTTAATTTAAGCCAAAGCGTGTCCTCCAGAACCCTTCGCTCAGACATTAATTCCTCCACGTCTTGCTATAACAAAAATCGACTTCTGAGATTACTGTTTCATTAACTCAGAATAGACACAGTCTAAAATTTCTTCTGCACTAATCGATCTCTCCACAATTCAACTCGATTCCCATCGATTCTTCAGATGCCTCTACATTCTAATTTGAACGCTTTCCCTTCAACATTTTACCGATCAGTCTCCTACTGATGTTCTTTCGCTGTAAACTCTGGTTTCACTGCAAACACTGCCACTGTTTCATTTCGAACCACACATTCTGATCTCATTTAAGACATTTCTCATTCCATTATTAAATCGACTCACCGTTCCAGTTTTAATTCTGGTTCCTCGAATCTACAATTCGATCTTGATATTGCGCTACGGTACTTATGCCATCGATTTCCCAATGCGCAATCTGCTATGGTGTTAACACGCTCCACTACAACATACAAGCCACTCCATTTTGCAATTAAGTTATGTTTTATTTCAAATTAAAATAACCAGCATTTCATTAATGCTCCATGCATTCATTTCAAAATTGTGAAGAGCATTCCTTTCAATGACATCGTACTGCATTTTCAGAGACGGTAAAACAAAAACATTCCAGATAGAACTTTTGACAATAGCACCCTCTTTCAAACAGTGAATGACAATTTACTCATACAGAATTATTCAGGTTGAAATCGATCCATTGTAATCGATTTGTTAACTCCATTATTTCAATTAAGGCGCAGTCTGATTTGCTAACTCCACGATTTCAATTAAGGTGCAGTTTCACATAATAAATCGATAATACTAATGGACCTCTGCAGAAATTTAATTCCTTTCATAAGGACTACACACCATTTCTTTGCACATAATAACCCAAAATTCAAAGAGGAACGAATTTCCTTACACAAACTCAATCTTACGCAAGCTTAATAATTGACATTCAGTAAAAAAAAATCAGTTGTTGTATTAACACACAAACTTCTTACAATACGATTTCCTTCCTTGGCCTGTTTTTCCTGTCAATTGGCCCTTTATAATTGCTTGAAGGCTTATAGCCTTGGCTCACTCTCTCCAACTATCCCAATGTGTTTTTCTCTCAAAAACCCCTTCTATTTATACAATATTAAAAATAATCTAATTTAATGCTCATCCCCTTAATATCTCAATACCACTAAAATATCTCAACAAATCCTATCATCTAGAATCTTATCCCTTTATATCCTTAACTACCCAAATTCTCTCATATCCTTTTATTAATTAAAAGGATATTTACAAAATCCTCATTTTCTCCTATTTTATTTAAAATAACAAATTAATTAAATAAAATATTAAAATTGTCACACCCCCTTTTCTAACATATTTACAAGTTAAAAAATGTCCTTGATGCTCTTGCATCAATATGATAAATTATGATAAATGACGTGATGAAGAATGGTCGAAATGGATGAAATCAGTGTCAAAATGTGATAATAATAAGGACAAATTAGTGGCCCAAAAACTACTATAAAAGTTGATGCTATAATAACTGCGATTATTGAAACTTCTAAAACATTGACCATTACAACAGATCTTATAACAACAAATGTTGTAACAATAGATTCCATAATAGTTGTCAATGTTAAATCTATTGAAAATGATGTAACAGTTGATGCTCTAACACCCATTCAGATCCCTTCAACCTGGTACTATCACCACTTTTCAGCAATGTGAAGAGGTCTTTCTTAAAATATGGTGTTGTGGCTATTTTATCATTGTCTTTAAAAAAAAATCAATATATATATATATATATATATATAGATATATATAGATACAAGAAAAAGCGATATGTAGGGACTCTTTAAGCCAAGCTTTTGTAAAATTTTGTGCTATATATACATTACATTTCCACACTCAAGTGGATGGATGGTCAATGTTTCCTTTCAATGTTGAGTAGATAGATGTAGTAAAGGTGTTGAAGATGAAATAGTTATGGGGAATGAGACTAGAGTCAACTCCAAGTGGAGCAGAAGGATTAACAAGAATGGCACAAGTGCAATTTCAACTAGCAATGTTGACTCTCTAGTTGCAAGAAGTGATGAAAGTGAGCTTCGCTTTGTCTATGTCACTTCCTAGAGAAATGGTTGTGTTTGAAGCTCACATGTAGAATATCTAGGAGATAGAGGGATCGTTCCACCCTAGGCTTAGGCTTAGAGGTAAAAACAAGTCAATGACTTGTGGGATGACGAAAGAACTTGAATTTATTCTAAGAATGAAGGAAAGGAATGTGACTTAGAGGTGACTTGGGGCTATCTTAAAGGGAGGCTACAAGCCTGCACTAAAATTGTAAGTTGATTGTTCATTGTGACTTCTACAGGGTAAACACTTTCCATAAAGATGATTGTTTCAAATTATTTGTGCTTGCTTATCAGTTTGAGAACATATTCAAGGTAGAGTTTTCTAGGGATAGTAATTAGGGGTCGAAGTCAAAATCAAGATAATCCTTGGAATATATTAATTGGCATTGATCACTTCAAATATTGGGCATGATGAACCTCTATTCACTGGTGAACCTAAGGATTTTAGATGTTATAGTAATTTTCAACTAAATAAATCGAACTTCCCTATGAAATAGCCTCTTATTGATGAATTATAATGTTGGAATACATTTGTAATTAGGCTTGAAATCTAGTACAAACATAGTTGACTATGCCCTTTGTTGATCAAAAGCATTAATCACAACAATTTTTCTTTTGGTTAATTGTATACAAATTGAACATTGAGAATTGGTTATGTGAATAGCATTGACAATTGATTAATGAATTGCATTGGAAACATTCATTGAGTTTTAGAGACATCGGTGTTTTCTTTTATATTTATTTTCACAATGATCCATGTTGATGAGATAAATAGGCCATAGGTCTATTGTTTATGGATCATATGTTATCAAAGCAACTGAATTTGTAGCCTTGAAAGAGATGTATAACCTTGAGGAGAAATTTGAGTGGGTAGAAATCCATTTCAACTTGTTTGTCAAAGCTTGAAAGTGGGCAGCTAAAGATTTGTTTCTTCCACCAAACACTACACCAGCACTTGGGGGATCAAGAAAACAAATTGAGAAGCAAAAACATAGGTAACAACGGATTGAGAAGCACAAACATAGGTAAAAAATTCTATTATTGAAACTATTGAAACAATGACCATTACAACAGATCCTGTAACAATAGATGTTGTAACAACAGATGTTGTAACAATTGAGGGGGTAGAAAGTCATTTCATATTATTTTTCAAAGCTTGAAAGTGGGTATCCAAAGAGGTGTTTCTACCACCCAACACTACACCAACACTTGGGGTGTTGTAACATTTTCTTGTTACATTGAAAATTTCAAATTTTAGATTAAAATTTCAAAAAAAAAAAGTTTTTATTGCACTTTGTAGTAGTTTGCGCAAAAATATATAATGCCGCAATATATTATTTTGTTTTATTTTAATAAATAAAATTTCAAATCATTGCACACTAACTATCGTACATTTTCTATTAGTGGCGATTGACGCTTTGGTGATCGATGGCTCTTGTTCTATTGTGCGGCCCCCCCTCTTGGTCGATATTTAATGAAGGGCGGGGGGGGTGGCATAAAAAGTTATTTTTCCAAAACAAATTTTTCAACATGGTAGTGACATATGGATTGCGCACCACCCCCTCCCCCCTCCACTCATTACCACTTACCACCTACCTCCCACACAAAAAAACATTTCCGGTTTTCGGTAATAAATATCACCTGACACCATTGTATTGATCATTTGCCACTAATTCTAAATATCATTTTTCATTTAATTCTAAATATTCACATTATCGGAAAGTTCATTTTACTGCGTTCTCACTCTCGTTCATAATTCAAACGCTCTTGCCTTTGTCTATTCCCTCTCACCTTTCCTTCAATCACTAGACATGGAGAATCAAAGTGTGGAATTACCAAAATGCCGCAGTGACAACTCAAAAATACAATGCGCGGTACATTTTACAGGTAATTCTTCTCCTTGCTACAAGTTTATAGTTCAAAATGAGTTCAAATAAAGGAAAAGAGTCTCAGGTTCAGTCTAAAACCCTCCCAAAAATTGATGAATTGCCCTTAGTTTATAAGGAAAGTATAATAGAAGATCCAAACTCATAGTTTGACCTATATGAATTGTAGAATTGGGCTTCCCAAAAGTTTCAAGATAATAGCGACGAGTTTTCTTTGTGGGAGTCTTTATTATACTAGTTTATATTTCCTCAAACTCGTCTTTTTCCACAATTTGTAGTATGGTGTGTGGATAGGTACTTACCTAGTAAGAGTCCATTTTAAAAGCCTTGTTCATATATTTACCCAATGCTTTGCACCCATTCTCTAGTGAAATTCTCTTGGAAATATATCAGAAGTTAATTTTTGAAAAAGAGCAGCTATTTTTGAATTATTCATTCCTGAAGGGACTAGTATTGCCACTCACGGTTTGTCTTGCTCTTCATCAATGTTTCCATAATGTTAAAGAAAAATCATATCCATTTTATGATGTATTCTAGGGTATCAAAGTGATGAGAAAGTGGATGAAGTAGTTCTATATTTTCTATGAACTTTTTTTCCAGATAAGAAACCACAAATCTTATTCAATTTCAGCCAACTTTTATCTGAGGCCATTCATGAATAGTTTCTTAAATTTGGAGTTGAAAAACTTTAAAATATCAATAATTCCTGGTGTATTTGTTTTTGTATTATCAGTCAGACATATTCCTAATACAATGTCAAAAGCAGGATCTTCAAGGGAATCAATGGTCTGTGATTCATTGTACATCCTTGGTCAAAAGGAATTCTGAGGAATTTTCTTTCACTAATTTTGTGAACAAATTTCTTTGTATATGCTACAATCTATTGATTAGTGATAGTCCTCCCAGAATTTCACCTGAAATTAAAAGGATTATGTAGCTTAGTTAACAAACAAGGCTTTGTGATTGGTATTTGTACCAACACTTTACAGAAATTAGATTGTATGTGTGTGAACTTCCACCCTATCAGTTGCCAATTTTTTTTCCTATGCATATTTTTTCACTTGAACTCATCAGACAAAGCCTCAATGTAGATCAAGTGCATTTTTTACCTAGAAGAAAACAATCCTTGTTTAAACTGAAGGCATAGATAGGGCCATTTATAGTGAATAAGAGGTTAGCATGGAACAATTATTGGCACAAATGAAGTTTAAATTGGGGGTTACTTGGACAAATGACCCCATTGGGAGAATTTCAGCCATCCGAGTTTAGCAAAAATCCCCACCTTATTTCCATTTGTCCAAGCCTGAGATATAGAAATTTTATAATAAGGACACCTCGGAGGAAAAAAATTTGCAAGAAGTGATAGAAGAACAAACTGTGGAGCAGTCAGTAGGATATAAAATTTTGGTTACACCTCTAATGAAAGAAAAAGAACTTAAGAGGACAAATGAAATCTTATCAGAGTCATAAATGGAACAATTCAGAGTATACAAGAGAAAGAAGACAAACAATATGGAGGGATTTGTATAAAAAATTGTCCCATTCAACATTTTTTCACTAGCTACTATTGTTTCAGGTGAGCCTGTTTTCAAAATGCAAGAATTGGATCTAGGGAAAAAAAAATACTCTCCTTATTCTTCTAACCAAAACATATTTTCTGAGTTTTTTGAAATGAACTAAAAGAATGAGGCTTTGAAGGCAATAACTTAGGCCGAGTTCTAGAAACAAACTTCTTCCAGTAAAAATAGGTTGCTTTTAGCTCTTAATACTAAAAAAGGTGAATTTAAGTTATCATTTCTTGAACCTAAAAGTTCTAATCCTAGATATGTTGGATATTATAAGACTTTTGTTTTATCTTTCAATACTAAACAAATCCATCATATAGATCAGATTGATCTGCATAGACAAACTAGTGAGATGATTTATTCCTCCCTCACTAGTTATGCTTCAAATGTATCAAAATTGCATAATTCTTTGAATAATACTATTGCAGAACTTAAAATGGAAATGACTTCTTCTTTGGCAAAGTAGGTTTGGATCCCAAAAATGTCCTTATAATTAAAGTAGGTTTGGATCCCAAAAATGTGGATGCATCTCAAGAGATTGTTAAGAAGAAAAAATGACTATATTCAAGCACTTAGAAGACAGTTGAAGTTACCCACAAGAGAACATCCCCAAACACAAGAAATGGAGAATTAGAGAAGGAGAAGGAAATTATGTTATCTTATCTAATTGAATAGAACCTAGAGATTCAAAAAATGAAAGAAAGGATGGAAGAGTTGTTAAAAGAGAAGACCCAAACTGACATTGTAGTAATTCCAGCAATAGAAATAGGTTCCACAGAAATTATATTACATGCATTATCTTCTCTTAAACTAAAGGATGTTGAGATTGGTAGATTGAAAGAAAAAATGGACAGAGCTTAGATGAACAAAAATTAATCAGAGAATGCCTTAGTCAAGGAAATAAAGAAAAATAAAAAATTTCAAAAGCAATTAGAATAGTATTTGAGCAGTTCTAACAGTATTCAATATTTATCACAAGGAAAAAAACAAATTTGGATATAAATTATGTCATATGTGTCTGATATTTGGAATTCTATGGAGATTATTGTAGAACATGAAGATTTGATTGAAAGAGCCAAAGAAGTTATTAGTGATATCAAAATAAAACTAGGAAATAAACTTGGACAAGAAAGTCAAATAATAAAAGCTATAAAGACAAGGTCCAGAGAAGAACTTGAAGAACTAGGAATTGAAGGCAGAATAGAATCAGTTATTCAGAATCGAAAATTTCTCATGAAGAAAACTCTAGTACTATATAAAAAGGAAAAGTGTGAGAATCTTCTAGTGCAAATCAAAAAATTCTACAGAAAATTTTCTATTCTGCAAGAGAGAGGTCTTCCATCATTTAAGAATTTGTATGGCTAGATGGTAATAGAATACCAATAAGAAATATTGTTGAAGAGAGAGACAGGGGACAAGACAAAGTTTGTTGGAATCAAGGGAGATATTAGTAGTCAAAATCTACTTCAAATGTTAGTTGATGACATTTTCATCTGCTATGAAATGAAACACTTTTTCATAGTAAAGCCTTCTTATGAGAAGTACATTGATGAAGATGAATCATATAGATAGATGATGGATCTCAATTACCCAACAGATGAAGAATGGGAGTAGTTTGTCAAAAAATTTCAATAAATTCAGCTTATCAACATAGCATATTAGCAAAAAATCACATCTATTAAGCATTTTGAGCAACAAGAACATAGCAGCTTCAAATACATTGAACATGAATGAAGAAACCAAGCACAGTTGCAGACATTTTTGGAGCAGTTTTTTGAGAATTTTTCTATTTTTAGTTAAAAGTAGTGTTGCAAACATCTCGATAAGATCCTGATTTTATCTCGAAATTACGATTTTTTGGCCTAGATCACATCTGTCGATTTGTACCAATATTTTGATAGAGTCCTGATTTTGCCGATGTTTGCCAATTTTTATCGATATTTTCCTTATTTTGACAATTTTTTGGTTTTCCAAACCCCTGTCAATTTATCTCGATGTCTATTTTCGTAACATTGGTTAAAAGTTGTTTAAATGTTATCCAAAGCCTTGGATAAGAATACTTTAAGAGATAGGTTATTTTGTAAAGCACTCTATATAACCTTATTTTTTAACAAGAAATGGTTGATACCTGGAGCAAGTTTTTATAATATTGTTGTAATACTTTCAACTTGGATATAATCAAAGGCTTTTTGTTTTCGTTCATGACAACGATTGTGTACTTGGGAGTTCTTCTTGTAATTTCATAGCCTATTTATACATATATTTGAGAATAGTATAGGACATTGGGAAGGGCTAGATTGAGTATCAATCTCCCTGACGTCACTCTGTAAATTTATGTTCACAAATGAGTTAGAAATTTAAAAATATGTTTAATTTACTGCCCATAAATCTTTAGATTGTTGCTTCTATGTTGTACTTAGATATATTTTTGTTGTCTATAGAGATTCATCCATACGTCTATGTTATTATTAGATGATTAAATGTTCAGGTAGAATTTTGTCCTTCTAAATTCCTCTTTCAATTTCTCTCAATTCCTCACACTGATGCTTTGGCTCATTTCTTTAGTCAAGGATTGTGTACAAAGATACAACATGAGGGATCAAGAAAACAAATTTAGAAGCATAAACATAAGTAACATTGGACTAAGAAGAAGATGTTGTAACAGTAGATGTTGTAATGATTGATGCTATAACAACAAGCCAATGTTAAATCTATTACAAATGTTTTATCGGAATCTGGATTAGGGGCAAAAATTAGCTCAAAAATCAAAGTGCTTGGAATTATTCGAAACCTGAATGACCGCATCCATCTTGGCAAAAGGATCCCAATGTAACTTGTTTCGTTCAAAATAGAGTTCGTATGAGGAAGATAGAGATCTCTTTGCCAAACTGAAGAAATTAAAAAAAATATGTAGTCATTGCATAGTCAGTAGTCCGTACTGCTAACGTGGCAGGTGACTGGGTAGGCCAACGAGTTGGTCAACAACTAATGATGTCTTGCCAAGTGGCGTAATCTAGTTGGTTTGCAGGCGGGTGATGTGGTGTGTTTTTGTTGGTTTGAATTGGACCAATGAGGAGAGGACAAGTGGCAAGCCTAGAGGTCACCACGTGTCCCTCCCCAAAGGACCGGGTAATTGGCGCAGCGTAAAATTTTTATGGAGGCATTGGGGTTTGACCCTGCGACCTCCTCTGCACAGACTAAGCGACAAACTGTTACACCCGCACCATGAGTCTTAACAATATATGGTTTCAAGTTATATCTAAATGTTATAACGTATGCGGTTGGGGTTTAGGAGGGCCAGCCCTCCCATGTGAACACCACCCAAACCACAGGTGATAATGGCTAGCGGTCAGTAGAGCCAGCGCATAGCACAACAATGCAAACCGTAACATTCACAATTATTGCCACCATGTGACTCCTCTGGCGAGAGGTTACGGTTATGGTTATTCAACCCGCTAGCTCTACACAACCGTTAACATTTATGCCATGTGAAAACTACACCAACCCACCAAGTCAACGACTATAAAACTGTGCAGATTATGCGCTAATCCAAATTTAACTGTTAATTAATCCCATTTAGCATTAATTAATCTAAACTTAACATTTAATTAACCCGCAGTTAAGGTTGCTGGATTTTTTGAAGATCCGATAATTTCGGCACTAACTCCAAAAATAGTGGGACTAACTGGAGTTCCTCCAGTGTTAGAGGAGGTTCACTAGGAAAAAAGTAGTTTTGGTCATAACTGGAGAAAAATTCGGCCAAATTGAGCTCAGGAAAAGGTGTTCCTAGCTAATTTTGATGCTTTGAATCCATTGAAGTAGGTTTCAGGAGAAATAGAGCATTGTAATCTGTACATTTTTTTCCATTTTGAGCAAATATAGAGGCCCAAGCCGTGGAAGCTTGACCAAGAAGATGTAGCCCAAGAGGGGTGAACTCCTTTATCAAAACATTGTGTTAAGTGTTCTTTTGAATGGTTTTTTGTTCAGCACTTGTTTTTCATGCTATTTTTCTCATGATCTTAACATAAAACTTGATCAAATTTATCTGTTTACATTCACAATCATCCTAAGAAAACATATGCACATGAAGCAATGGACAAGCATTGGTTTATAATTCTAAAGTTGAAAATAGCACAACAAAACTAACATTCAACAACAAATCAAGTTGGTATCAAAGAAAAAGTTATTTAATTGATTGCTTGAGTTTTGTGCAAGTAGGGTTTATATGGTTGCAGATTTGTGAAGTTTTTTTGATGCATTACAAGTGTGATGGTGGCTTCAACAAGTGATGTTTCTAATCCATCCTCCGTAGCAAAATTCTTTGATGAAGAGATGTTGCAAGAGCTTATCATCATGAGACATATGGTGCAAGATCTATAGGAAGGAGAACACTATACTTCAAGAGAAGTTGATGGCCATGAAGGAGGATAAGCAAGAGCTTCTTGAAAAGATGCATGAGATGGAGATTCAACTCCATGATGCCTGTTACACAGTAATTTGTCACCATTTGTCACTGTCCCTATTACCCCTTTCCCGCACTTTGGAGAACTCATTCCGGGACCTATGAGAAGTGACATAACTTGAAAACACTTGCATTATGTTCCCCTAAGTATGGACTTCATATGCCTTGAAGACATCTCCTGCAGAATATCCTTAAAAAGTCCCCTTTTTCAATTAGCGCGGATCCACAGTGTATTACACCCACCAATGGGGGAAATCCTCCAAAGAGGGCGCGCCAGTTGGCGCTCTGTCTCAGGGTTATACCCGCGCCAACCAAGTTTGGGAAAGCTTTTTAACAAACGCACACCCGAAGGTCTTTTCCTTTCGACTCATGAAGCTTTTTAAGGATAATGCCAATCTCATGGATGTCGAGATTCATCGTATCTCCCTTTCCTCTATCCATAATAGCTTTTCGAGGATAATGCCAATCCCATGGATGTCTTGATTCATTGTATCTCCTCCTCCTCCTCCATCTATAAAAGCTTGTTCTGTTGCATTTGACAAGCTAGTTCAAGCATAGGGAGAATTATACTGTCAGAAGTCTGAGAGATTGCTGTAAGAGTCTTCTTTGCATTCATAATCAAAGAGAGAGAGGCTTGTTCCCAATCCCAACAAGCTTTGCAAGACATCGTAGCTGATCACCCAGCCAAAGGAGGATTTGACGTCAGAACTATGGTTGTATTCTTCTTTGTTGATTATCAATAATAGATGACTATCATTATGGTTCCACTCTTGTTGTTCATTGTAATGATATTTGATTTATATCTTTTCTGACCGATATATAATTGCATCTATTGGATTTTATGCTTGTATTTGTGTTGTTCTTTGTATGTGTAGGTGTCCATTCACGGAGATCGTGGGGATCGTGACCGGCCAGAGCAAAGGAACGGGAGTGTCAACTCTTCTACAACACTAGCGTTGGAATCCAAGTAGGCTCTCATAATCCACCTTTAATTTGTAATTAGGAACTTGCATGATAGCATTGTTTGATTGTTGCTAGACCCATTTTGGGCTAGTGGGGATCGCCTCTGTCAGCAGAGGGGATTTACCTCTCCAACAATGCCAAGGAAACCCTAGCCAAGTATGTGCATGAAAATGAGGTATTTTATTCAATTTTATCTTTAATTTCCTCTCAAAATGAATGTTTTGGTGCTTTTGAAAGACACACTATAGGAATAGGGTCCAAACTATTGATGGAGATGGGCTATGAAGGTAAAGGGTTAGGCAAACATGCACAAGGCATAGTTGAGCCAATTGTTGTTGAGGAAAGGCCTAAGTATTTGGGTCTTGGTTATGGACAACATGATGGAGAATGATCCAAATCCAAGGAGGCACATGAAGCTGTTCCAAGAAGGACTTTCATTACATGTTCATTACCTCAAGCTTGTGAAGTTTTTGTTCATGAGGAATGCAAAAGTTTTATACCCACTTTGCAAGAAGCTTCTCATAAGCATGCAACTAGTGGAAATGGCAAACAAAAGGGTGTTGAAAGCTCTAAGGTCATTGAAACCATTGTTGGTGTTCTGAAGAGAGCCGCTACCTCATCAAATTCACCTCCTCAAGAAGGCAATAAAGGTGAATGTGCAAGGTATAAATCTTCCTTTAATCAAGTTTCTTTTGATTATGATAAACATGGTAATTCTTCACATAATATTTGGAGAAAATTTTCATTTTATTTTTGTGGTTTGAATAATCATATTGTTTCGAGATGTTGGAAGAGGATAGCCATACATATGAAACGTTCAAAACAAAAGAGACAAAAAGCCAAAGGTCCATTGGATAATGGAGGCTATGTTTAAAAGAACATGCAATTATTTTTCACTCATTGTCATAAGCAGGGTCATCTTGTAGACAAGTGTTGGAATTTGCATCAAACAATTCATCCACAATAGTTGAAGAAGGTGGGGAGACATTTTGGCAAAGATGGAAATGAGTATTATATAATTGATATGGGTCAGGATGATACACATGATGAAGTGCAGCTGAAAGAAGCGCCATTAAAATGGTTTGGAAAGAGATGGTTAGATTTCTTAACCAATTAAGGCCTTGTACTTCTTTTGATAATTGATGCAAATAAGGCAAGATTTTCATTTCCTTATTGATGCATTTCCTTGTTATTTGGATGAATTTATTTTCTCCTGAAAGTATGTTGCATGTTGCATGAAGCAATATGTTGGAAAAGTAGATTTATGTTGACTCACTTAGATGCAGCAAACATGGCAATTTGTAACTACAAATTTGCATGCATGTTGGACTTGCATGTTTACGCTAGGAAGGTGTTCGAAAGTGGATTATGTTGACTCACTTTATTGCAGAAAATTTGGTCATTTAATCTCTTTAAGTACTCGTACATACCATTGGGATTCTTGTACTGGTGATTGTACTTGTGAGAGAGAGTTGAGAATTGTTATACATGCATGAGAGTTTGTGTGTGTGAACGGTGGAATTTTTTATAGTTTCATTGTGTTTGAACATGCATGAGTGTTGGCTTATGTGCTCGATTGGTTGTACATGTATGTTATATCAAAGTGGAAGAGTTGATTTTGTCTCCAAAGATGAAAGGGAGATGTGACAAATTGTTTCATGAGAATGTGGAATTCTTGTTGTAAATCGTCAAGTTGTTGTACATGTTTTTGCTTGACTTGAAATTCAGTTGTTTGAAGAAGCACATTTTGTTGACTTGTGTCTAGTTGATGTTTTATAATATCTTGGTGTATAAAATATGTAAGAGTACATGGAAATGTTCACATGATGTGACATTTGTTTCTTTGAAGAAGTAAAAGGAAGAGGTCGTCAAGTTATATATTCTTGCATGAGAGTGTTTTTAAGGAAACACCATTAACCTTGAAGGGTGTTTCTTGTGACAAGATGTCGCAGGATTTTGGAAGGTCATAGCTTGAGCAAGAGGCTCATGATTAGCCTTCATTCTCAAATCATGATATAAGCAGCATGTTAATACTGGAAGATGATGGAATCAAGAAGTGTGAGTGGACAAAAATTGCCAAAAACAAATTGCAGTCATTGTATGTTATTTGACGTGTTGACACCAAGAAGTGAAAGAGATTTTGAATGAATTCTTCCAGATGTAGAATTTGGAACCATGGAGGTAAAATAATGGTCATTTATTTTAGTTCTATTACTGATATTGGAACTCATTATTGTAGTTCACTCAGATGGGCTTAACTTGGAAAAGTGGTTTCCAGGGAGAAGCTTGCATCGAATGCATGTGATACAAAGGAGGAACGTGATTCTCAGTGGGAAGGCCATCAGTCAGCTTTCTAAGCACCGAGGGATCACTTTGGTGTAGCAAGGTAATCAACAAGTAGCCTTCAAGTGTTGGATTGGGTCAGCAGCAAAAGAAGAACATTGGTTGAAGTGACAAGCCATTTTCAAGGCAAGGCATGTCAATGAACCCATGTGGTTGTCATGGAGATTTTTCCAAGTAGAATCGATTGATATAACTTTGGAAGGAAAATAATATTCAACTCTCATCAGATAACTAGCTTTTTTGGGTCCAAAATCTTATCAGTGGGAAGGAGTGATCGAAATCTAGATTAGGGGCAAAAATTAGCTCAAAACTCAAAGTGCTCAGAATCATTTGAAACCTAAACGACCAGGTCCGTCTCAGAAAAATGATCCCAATGCAACTCGTTTCATTCAAAATGGAGTTCGTATGAGGAAGATAGAGTTCGCTAACCACTTTGTCAAACATAAGAAATTTAAAAAAAAAATGTAGTCACTGCACAGTCAGCAGTGCATATTGCTGACATGGCAGGTGACTAGGTAGGTCAATGAGTTGGTCAACAATTAATGATGTCTTTCCAAGTGGCGAAATCTGGTTGGTTTGCAAGTGGGTGATGGGGCATGTTTATATTGGTTTGAGTTGGACCAATGAGGAGGGGACAAGTGGCAAGCCCAGAGGCTGCCACATGTCCCTCCCCAAAGGACCAGGTAATTAGCGCAGCATAAAAAATTTATGGAGGCATCAAGGTTCGACCCCACAACCTCCTCTGCACAAACCAAGCAACAACATTTATCATAAGTTGAAATTTCTATGTAGGTTGGCCCAAAATCATGGGATCAAATTAAAATCCCAAAAAGAATTATTTATATGGAGGATATCTTAATGGGATAAATTTAATTATATGGTCCAAATTTAAAAGTAACATTTGGGACCCATATTAATTAATATAATCCTAAGTATCTGCCTTACCATACTTTTGGTCCAAGGCATAAAGGAGTTTTTTCTTTTAGCATAAAAAATTAATAAAGTTTTCCGCCTAAGTCGACCTTAGGCTAAATAAAAAATTCAAAAGAAATTTAACTTGTCCCAAAATTAAGTTTTTAGTGGATCCCTCTAGAAGCTCATCAAAAATCTATATAAACTAAGATATGAACGGACAAGGGCATCGAATTTCTTCTGTCTTATGAAATAAAAGTTGAAGTAGCGAAAGTTTTGTGGAAATTTCGATTTGTTGCTATCGATATGTCTCATTATCTCTGAAGAAAGATCCAAGGAATGAATATTATATGATTTCCTCTAATGTGAATTATTTCCAATAAATCGTAAAGTCTGAGAAGAGGCCGAATCTGTGGGGTTTGGATGTGAGTTTCTGCTGAATTAAGGGTTTCGATTATTTGAAGGGAAGATCGATGGTATTAAGAAACTGGAAGAGAAGAGGTGAAGTGTGTTCTCTGCGACACGATTTGGTTTCGGGTCCGTTATTTTGTTTTGGCATGGGTTCTAGATTGTATTTCTTTTGCAGGGAAGATATCTATCTTTTGAAGTCTGAGGCCAAGGGCATTCACGTTTAATCTTCTATGGGAGGCCGAAATTTTCTGGGCTTAAAATTCTATATTTAGGTTGGTTCTTTCGCTGAGAAAATCTAAGCGGGGTTTCTGTGCAAGATTGATCTTGGTTATGACCAAGTAAGATCATAACACCATGTGTAGCTATGATAAAAGGATGGTTACAACTATGATAATTAAAGCCTTTCACTGTTGAATCAATGATCAGATAAACGTTGGAAGTTGATATTTGATCTGCTAACCCCTTTCTTCGAACCATGGCATCATGCTTCAGAGGATGGGAGGATCCAGGCAGAAAGTAAAAACAGCAACACCAATACTTTGAGCAGTGTAAGTGTCTACTAAACTCCGAGGGGCTGGAGAAATATGTGGGTGACTCAATGAATACATCATAGAATCTTCAACATGCTAGGTCACTAAATGTTGCCAGTGTGACGAATATATGCTTAGCTATACATGGGAGAAGTCAACCAGACTTCTCCTCAATTGAAGGAGTGGGTAACAACAAGAAGGGAGTCTTGCAGCAAAGGAAAATTGGTCTAACAAACGAGCAAAATAAAAATCATATTCCTTCAATGTTCAATGTATTAAAGACAGAGTATCATCTTCCCCAAGATGTATTTCTGAAGGCAAAAAGTTGCTAAAGCCTTCAAACATACGGAAGGTATTCTTTTATTCAATTCTCACGATAGGCAACGAGGAAAGGAAGAAAATGATTTGAAGGACCACGGTTCTAAGCCAAATTTTCCTCCAAAGAAATTTTCTCTTTTGGACATCATCACTAATAGTAGCGAAGGAAGTTTTCGAAAAAGTCACCATTGGAGTTACATGCATCTTTTTCCATAGAAATGGTTTGGCAAATGCATTTGATATGACAATAAGATTGTATAAAGGGAGCAACATGTAGTACAAGTAGAATTGCAACTTGCAGCAGTAAGAAATATGTCAGTGTAGTAGCAGCAGAAGCCACAAGTGACAATAGTGGTGTAGCAAAAGGATAGGTGGCAGTTAAAGGCTTGAAGAAGAAAGTGCGGCAGCAACAAAAGAAGCAGAGTGTGGAAATGGACAATAGGTACAACAAAAAAAAAGATGGGCTTGGAACAACAACAGAAGTAGATTAATTACAGCAGTAGAGGCAAAGCATTGGACAGTTTTAGTGTGGCAGCAGTCAAAACAGATGTAACAATGGCAACCGTTGAAGTAGATGTGACAGTGGCAGCAAGAGTAGCACGTGTTTGTAGCAGAAATTAATTGGTTCATTGTAACTGGACCATTATCCCTATTAGGGGAGCCGGTTTGCTTCCTTCCCGGTCGCTAGAAAAATCTTTGGAGTGTTTCACTTCCTTCTAGGTCCTCCTAGTAAAGTATTTTATGTACATTGTAAACTATATAATACAACGCTTGTTAAAGCTAAATTCCTTGTGTACTGCTCTTCATGTGATATGTTTTATGGTTTTATAATGATACTCTGAATTGTCTTTAAAAATTAACCAACTGTGAATATTAATTGGAAATATTAATTCACCCCCCTCTCAGTATTTCCAACAGGGGGTTAGGAGGGCCAACCTGCAGGCCAGCCCTCCCATGTGAACACCACCCAAACCAAAGGGGGTAACGGCTCACAGTCCGTAAAACCTGCGGACAGTGCAACAACTCAAACCTTAACATTCACAGTTATTGCCACCATGTGACTCCTCCAACTGGCAGTTACAGTTATGGTTATTCAAATGTCCAGTGCTACACAACTGTTAACATTTATGCCATGTGACCACTACACCAACCCGCCAAGTCAACAACTATAAAGCTGCACGGATTATGCACTAATCCACATTTAACTGTTAATTGATCCCGTTTAACATTAATTAATCTAAACTTAACATTTAATTAACCCGCAGTTATGGTTGGCGGAGTTTTTGGTGGTCTGATAATTTTGGCATTAACTCCAAAAATAGCGGGACTAACTAGAGTTCCTCCAATTTTAGAGGAGGCTTACTAGGAGAAAGCAGTTTTGGTCATAACTAGAGGAAAATTCGACCAAATTGAGCTCAAGAAAAGGTGTTCCTAGCTAATTTTGATGCTTTGAATCCATTGAAGTAGGTTCCGAGAGTAGTAGATAATTTTAATATGTACTTTTTGTCATTTTGAGCAAATACAGAGGCCCAAGCCATGGAAGCTGGACCTAGCCCAAGAGGGGTGAAATCCTTTATCAAGACATTGTGTTAAGTGTTCTTTTGAATGGTTTCTTGTTCATTTACTTGATGTTGTTCAACACTTTTTTTTCATGTTATTTTTCTCATGATCTTAACATAAAACTTGATAAAATTTATCTGTTTACACTCACAATCATCCTAAGAAAACCTATGCACATGAAGCAATGGACAAGCATTTGTTTATAAATCTGAAGTTGAAATTAGCATAGCAAAACTAAAATTCAAAAACAGATCAATGTTGTAATAGTTGATGATGTAACACTCGTTAATGTTTAAAATGTTGAATTTGTTGTAAAAGTTTATGCTATAACAACTGCTACTATTGCAACCACTGAAACAGTGACCATTACAGCGAATGTTGTAACAACGGATGTTGTAATGACAGATGTTGTAACAATTGAGGGGGTAGAAATCCATTTCATCTTGCTTATCAAAGCTTGAAAGTGGGAAGCCAAAGAGGCATTTCTGGCACCCAACACTACACCAGCACTTGGGGGATCAAGGAAACAAATTGAGAAGAATAAACATAGGTAACAATGGATTGAGAAGAAAATGTTGTAATAGCAGATGTTGTAACAATAGATGCCATAATAGATGTTGTAACAGTGGATGTTGTAACAACAAACCATCTCATCTTGCTTGTCAAAGCTTGAAAGTGGGCAGCCAAAGAGGTGTTTCTTAATAAATTTTCATTTGTGTTATTCTTCTTCTGAGACTTATGTAATAAAGCTGTTGATTTCTTTCATTAACATATTTATCAATGTTGTGTGAATAGTTGAGATATTTGTGAATTTTATCTAAGAAACCCTAATCAAGCACTTTGAAGTATTTGCATCTTATTTTGTTTCATTTCATGCTCTCTTTTGTGCATCAAATGCATAGGATTTTCTTTAGCCCTATGCTTTAAACCTCAAATTTATTTATCTTCTTCTCTCCATACTACAATGTCAATTTTAAAGGTTGTAATTACAAATAAGTAGGCTAGTTGAATTTATTCATTAATTTCTCCAAAAACTAGTTCACATTGCATCTATAGGTCTATCGCCACTTGCTCCAGTTGTCTAATTGTTTTAGGATTAATAAGGTTTGATAGAGCTAGAATAGTGAGCAGACTTATGCTATAATCTAAAATGTAGGAAGAATTTTGTTTTGAAAAATCACGAAGTTGTGTGCTAACCATACTCCCCATAGGACTATAAAAGGAAGTGCCTTATAGATTTTTGTGTCCTTTCTTTCAAACCATGCTTTCAAAGTTCAAACGAGCTCCAACACAGGCTTACATTGTAAATGTTCCTATTTTAATAGCCATGTCCCTAAATATCTTCTTAATTCATTCAATATATATATATATCACTACAAAATAAATGTTTTAGACCTCAATACACCCTTTATCCTACCATATGGAAAATAATTGCTAACATAAGTGCTAAGACTCAAGATCATCCCTAGTGTTAGCATTCATCTACATTTCTTCTCTAGGTTTTACGTCACAAACTCTAGTTATTCCTCTATTACATCACACAAACACTAAGAACTCTCCATGACAATTATATTGATGGAATAATGAATATAGTGTAAACAAAGACACTCTCTTCCCTCTATACAGAGTAGGTGAGGGAGGACAAAATTGGTAAAGTGGACTAATTACACAAGCAATTTAATTTAATTCATAAGATAAGGTCTCCAAGTGAAGTGCTCTCTCTCTAAGGTATACACGTCAAGAGACCAATCCTCAAGTAGTGCACTCTCTAAGTATGGGTTGCAATTGTCACGTGCTCTTCATCACAAGGCTTCTTACTTTCCAAGACAATCATCCCTTGCTCCTCAATACATGCATCTTGAGTCCATAATCAATCCCATGTAATGTGCTCTCAACACAAGCATATATAATCAATCCCATGTAATTTGTTTTGTTGTCTATGGGTTATGTATTACATGGTCTTGCATCCCTCATTTAGCCTATCATTTTTTCCAAAAGACTTGATAAAGCCATGATTGGATATTGATTTATAAGGACTTGATCATAGTGAAAGGTTGGTGATTTATAAAGGTGCTATGACCAATGAGCACAAAAGAACTCAAACTACACATAATTAAACAACTCAACACAAAAAATTCAAATTGACATATTAACATAACAATATCCAAGTAAGTTATTGAAATTCAACTAATGATACCTTCTCCTCCATCTAGATAACAAAATCACACCACTTTTTGTCTTGTATCATATCGAATTCCAATTGTGATGGATAATGGCCATATTTTTGCTCCTATCAAAACATGGAAAATGGAAAAGTTAAAGTAATTAATATCCAATCATTTACTTTTTTGTACAAAATTAAAAAATATAAATAATTTCAGACATTAAATATACTTACAAATTTGCATACTAAGGCTTATAAACATGCTTCTCCATTGTGATGTGTGGCATGATATTTGGAAATATTGGCCTTTGAGGCCTTGTCATAAAACATACATTAATTCAATTTAATTATGCACCAAAAATATAAAAAATAAAAATTTGTTTAATGAATTTGAAATAATCTTATGACCAAATTTAAATACATGTATGCTCTCCTCATTGGACTTTCTCCATGCATTTGCTCTATCATATGCTTTCATGAGCTCTTTCCATACTTTCACACTTACATCAATTGGTCTTATTTTAACCCTTAGCTCAGGAGGAATTTGTTTTGTCTTTTTCGTTTGGTTGCAATGGAATCTCTTGCACTTTTGAGTCATTTGTTTCTTTACTTGCTTTATTGACCAACCTGTCCCAAATTAAGTCTACATGTCATGGATGACTTCCTTTTGAAGGTGAATGGGTATCTTCAATAATGGAAGATGTAAATGGTATTTTAAGCATTGAAGTCATGATTCCTTCAACCTACAATTGAACGCTTTCCCGACATCTGTCATTCTGATTTCCCCAAAGACAACATCATATTCTACCTCGTTTTTGTATTTACCAATGCAAGATGAATAAGTACATGTACTAGTGGTGGAAAAAAATTGTCTTAAGGGTGGGTGGTACATTGGACGTCTTTGTTCCCTTTTCCACATTCTTAGAGGCTATTTTGATTGGTTTTTTCCTATATCTTTTGCTTGATTAAGGAATTGATGGGGAATCAATTGATTCCCTTTAACAGGGTTTCTTTGGTTGGTCTATTTTAGTGCCTTTAGCACATTCTTCCACATATTTGGAAATCATAGACACATCCATACCTTCTATTTTATTCACTTCTTCTATCCCCAATTTAGAATCCATTTCCTCTTTCGGTTTCTCACTGTCATGTCCCTATATATGTACAATAAAATTTTATTTTAAAATTAGAAATAAAAAAATAAACCCTAATTTCTTCTTTTATAATTTAGAAACTAAAAAATAAAAAAATACAATTCAAACCAAAAATGAAAACATGTGAAAATCTATAAATTAAGAATGAAATACATCATTCTCGCAAGAATCAGTGCCCTTTGTTCATTTTCCTCTGTTGCTGCTTGAAATTTTTTAGCATCCTAGGCCAATTTTTTTTCCTCCACACTGTGGAAAATCCCTTCTCTTTTCTCCATACATTTTTCTCCCTTCCCTCTAACTATTTTAAATGGAAGTAGTGCTAAATGGATGGAAAGAGATTTGATTTTCGTCACTGTAGGGGGTGAATGAGATGCAAAAATTGATTTCATGACTATTAGAGGTCGAATCACACCCACAAATCAATTTTTTTTATTGAAATCTACAACAGGGGAGGAGAGGTTCGTCAATATCTCTTCCCACCATAAACAGATATCCAATCGATTATTTATTTGCTTTCATAGCCTCAACGCATTCCTCCAACTGTGGTCTTCTCTACCTCCACGCAAAACTTCAAAGATCCCTCGATTTGTAATTGGTGATTATTAGAATAGAAATATGGTGAATGTACTACATTTTTTTGGGTGAATAGATGAGATACACCATATGTTTCCATTGTGCATGCAAATTATACATTGGCGGGCTTTTATTTTTTATTTTTTATTTTTTCTAATTTGCATTCATTGTCATCTTTACACTTTGCAATCTCAATGTGGGAGGCTTCCATGTTATTTTCATTTTTTATGAGGCTTAATTGAATAAAAATATTGGATGTGAAATGTGCATAGGCACATGGGATAATTATTGTTATTATTATTATATAATAATATTAATAATAATTTGTAACTTAGAAATCGGAGAACCCACAGTAAAAACCATTTTTCCATCAACGTTTCAAATCCCAGCGGGGATCCATCATCAGGACTATTTGAATGTTGATAGTAGAAGAGCTCAGTTGCGACATTTAAATAGTTATGAGGTGAGCATTGAAGGTCTGTAGCTCTTCTTGCTATCTTCACCCTAAATTTTTTGAGTAAAATGATTTCACTCCATGTATCCCCTCCGCATAGGAAAATGATTCTGGATCTAAGACCTCTATGGTTATTATTATTATTATTATTAAATGTGGTTGATATAAATATTAATAAATGTGCTTAATATACGCCTATCAGCATTTATCGACCACATTTTTTAATGTGGTTGTGCTAGTTGAATACCAATATTGGATGTGCAATGTACATAGCCATACGAGATAAGTTGAAATGTTGGTTGATGTAAAGCCCTATAAATGGTGTTTTGACCCTGCAATGAAGGGTGTTTTATGTCATATTTTCCTATCCCACTAATGAATTTGGTTTGATTTCAAACTTTCTAATTTTATTTTAATAACCAATGACTCATAATGTAACAATCCACTAGTTATAGTTATATACACATATTTTCACCTTTAAAGGTTGTGTTGCTTAGTGATTATGTATACATGTGACACAAGCATTTTTTTATCTTTCCACTCACTCTTTACTCCTTAATAGGGTGGATGGTGGTGTTGAAAATATATCTCATCCACAAGCTAACTTATAATAATTATTATATTATATATTGAGTTCATTTAGAAGACTTAAAAATCAAAATTTGAAAACAGTATATTCTCTAACATATAGGGTCAAAGGATTTTTTTAATTTAAATATACAAAAATACAAATATTTGGTGGTTTAAAATTATGAATTAAGGGTATGAATTAAGTTAAATGAAAATATGAAAAAAATAAAAAGTAGTCCATTAGTTTTCATAATCCTCATCTAAGGTTTATAAGAGTTGTGTCATGTCACAATATTGGGAATAGAAATTAAAAAAAAGGGTGTATATTGAAAATAGGGGCATTTTAGTTAGAAAGGTGCAGTGAAAACTAATTAAGCTTAAATTGATTATGTGTTTAGAAAATTGGATTGATCAACAATGAAGTGCATAGATGTTATGTGACTAATGTATTTGTTGTGTATTACATTCATGTTTAGCCAATTTAATGTCCTTAAATTGTTAATATAAATGATCAACCAGGGCAGGTATACTGATGATGCACAAGTGCACTATATGTGCTAGAAGTTAATTGATGTTGTTAAGATATCTATGTTCTTGTTAAAGTCTAAATTTAGAGTTAATATGAAGATGGTATTAAAGAGTTGTGCCTTAAATTTGTTAGCTACTTATCTTAGAAATTAGTTTCTATTGAATCAATTTATGGATGGTTTAAGTGTGATTCTAAGCTTTTATTCTTGTTACACTGTTTTGGATTTTATCTCTGAATTTTATGCTACAACCAAGCCTAAATTATTATGTGTTAAAGAGATCTATTCTATCATATTGTAAATGAATGATGTCTGGATTTAATTGTCAAGAAAATGATTGTGACTCTTTTACTTATTCAACTTCATCCAAACAAGTCATAAATCTAATAAACTGAAAAGAAACTATGCTATGAAAATGAAACATTTGACTACACTAGGTAGAAAGCAAGGAAAATGATTAAACTGTACCAGATAAATTGCAAATGAAATAACATAATTAAGCTAGGTATAAATAAAATGGAATTGCTTATGCAGACAACGATTCAATTATGAATTCCATCATACTGCATTTGAAACACAGAACATAGCATCTACGATAAAGCAATTAAGGAAATCTATGTGTAATTGGTTAAAGACTTGTACTATTCGTAGGGGCCCTCCACGAAACAGTTGACAATCTCCAATCAATGCAGTATGGAAAACATAAACCAAGTCTATTACTCGCAAACAAGTGTAATAGGATGTTCTTAAAGTTTACATGTATCGACGCACACCCAAAACACAGAGCGGCCATTTCTTTTATAATACTTCTCTATATAATAGTACAAGAGTTTCAAGCCTATATATCTTTATTCTGATCCTAATAAATCAAACTATATCACTAAATAATTAATTTTCTATTTGGAAAAGAAAATCAATAAGATTTCGAGAAAACTCGGTCTCTGTCCCGGAAATAATCTTGCAGTTGACTTTGAGGTTGATCGTGTTGTCATGTGCTCTTCTTGAATGATTACCTTGAGAGAATATGAAATAATCCATGAGGGAATCATTCCTCATCCATTCATATCTTCCTTGGCTAAGCTGGAGCATCTGAACCCTGTTAACAAAGGAGATAGTTGCGGAAATCTGGATTAGCTACAGAAATAGGCCAATTCTGTAGCCAAATGCATACTTTAACAAAACAATAAGGTATATAGACAAATATGAAGAAGAAGACATTTAAATGCTTACCTTTAACAAAACCTTGTGTCTATTTCATTATTTAGGTGATAGGTATAGGAAAAAAGGAAGAAGTATAGGCAAAAAGGGTGTCAAGGTAAGACAGTCCTTGGACTCTACATTCCCCCATGCTAGAGGTTTTGTATGTCCTCATACAATTCATCATTGTCATTCTCTTGTTCCTTCTGATTATCGCCTTCAGGATTCACTTTTTTCTTCTTTTTGGCAACCACTAGCATCCTTGGTTTTCTCATGAGGATTTTGTATTTTAGGTTGATAATTTCTCTCTGCATTGCCCTATTCTCTTTCTTCAGTTTTTTGTTCTTTTTATACCACAAACTCAAATGAAGGATAAGGTTGTCACTTTTTTCAATTTGAATCCCATTTTGTGCTTTCAATGTCTAATTTTCATTCTTGAGATATATGTTCAATGTCTCCAGCTCAAAAATTTCTTTCTTTAAAACATTGGATGCTAAAGGTTCTTGTGGTTCATTGAACTGATTGCTTCCTTCTCCGGGACTTTGGATTGATTATTTAGTTGATGCTTCCTTTCTTTCTAATGACTCTATGTAGTCATAAATCTCTTGTTGAATAGGGTCAACACCTAGACTATGCACTGGACTTTTCGGAGGTGAAATGCAAGGTGGTGATGACACTCTTGGTGATAGTTTTGGTGATCCTTCCTGGGAACCTTCAGGGTTTTCAATTGGCTCATTCTCCTCGAGATCAATATATTATGTAGTTCTTGAGACTATTTGTTGCATTGTGTTCAACCTAGTACTCCTCCTTAGTCCCAGGGTCTGTAATCTCTGTGCTTTCCTTCTTTTGGATTTTGGCTTTTCTTCCTAAGGAAGGGTCTTGGTTTGTGGTAAATCTTCTGTTCTTTTGCTAGCTTTCTTCCTTCTAAGATTTCCCCTTTTCATTTTTTGCAAAATATCAACTATGGGCAGTTCATCTTCTGATAATTCCTGTTGAGACTGGGGTTCTTTTATTGTTTCCACTATTCTCTTCTTTCCCCTGAGGGTTCTACTACTGTTGGGTTGTTCAAGAGCTTTTTCTTCAAAATGGTTTCTTACCAAGAAATTTTCCCAGTCATCCCCTACACTTTGAAGGTGGAATTCAACCAAGATATTTACCAATCCATGATGATACATGGTACTATCTATGAATTGAATCTTCTTTTGAACATTCATGGACATTTTCTTAAGACTATGCAAGAGGAAATAAGGAAGATTCATTTGGTGTTCCTCAAGAAAATGCATCATTATCCTAATGTGGTAGAAATACATGTATCCAAACTGACCCTCACAAGTAATAAATTTATGAAGTACAAGAAGTAAATTCCTCCATTTACTCTTAAGGGCTATACTAGGAATACCTTTCTTGAAGACTGTGGTATCCATGTTTGGATTTTTCAGGAAGACTCTCCAATATTCTCCATTAATTCCCCTATTTTTGAACCATTTCTCTCCGCTTCTGGGAAATTCAGTAGCTTCTACAATCAGAGACTTCGTTATAGTGAAATTAATGTCTCCTATCTCAACCTTCATTCCATCAAATGAGCGTGAAAAATTCTTCGTCACTTCCCTGTGGAAACCACTGAATTTCTCTATGAATTGTAACCATTATTTCTTTTGCAACAACTCCTTGGTCTAAGGATATCCTTCTAAGAATTTCTTTCCTATTGGCTCGATTCAGACAATAACACCCATTATGAAGGATGCTTCGTCTCAAGGACTGCTTATTTTGACAGGAGAAATGGTGTTGGTAGGGTTTCGGTTAGTGGCAGAGAGATAGAAAGGTTATATGAATTCGGAGAAATGGGAGAGCATAAGAATTATAATGGAGGCTGTGGGAACAAATTTGATCATTGGAGTGCATTCAAAATAATGATTTGGTGATTTACTTCAACCAATTCAGAATAAGGACAAGACAGAGGTTTTAAGTGGTGGTTTATGATGATTTTGATAGGCAACCTTCACCCTTAGTTTGCAATGATTTCGTTTTATTTTTCGCAATGCTATGTCCTCTTAGTTCATATATGAAATATATTAATCCTCATTGTTAAATTAAAGTATCGCATACCTTTGATTAACTTTTCTAACCTTAATTGTTCTTTGATATCTCCTTTGCACTGTCAATTATCCTTCAATTCGAATCACCAAGTGTCCCTGTCAAGCGGCTTCAAAAATTTATTAAGGCTACAGAAACTTTTCCTAGCTACAGAAATTTGATGATTTTGTAGCTGAAAAGAATAAACTTTAAGAAAGGAACTTTATTTTTTGAAAAGAAAATTTAAGGTGCCAACAGAAGTTGGTTTTCAAATTAAATTTTTTGTATAAACATGCCAACAACATGTTGGTTTTCATGTTTATACCTATTATTATTATTATTATTATTATTATACTTTTTTTAAATAAAATTGAGTAAAGTTTCTAATGTGGAAAAGAAGGAGAGCTCTTTTCAACCATCTTCAATTCTGAATTATCTTGGAAAATTTGGACAAATTATTCTTTTGTCAATGGCTTCTGATAAAGTCTGAATCAATGTCCATTTACTAAAAGAGGAATTTTCTCTTCATCAATAGTCCTAATTCTAACTACACCATTGTCAAAAAAAAAATTCAACTTCAAAAGGTCCAAGCCAGTGGGTTTGGAATTTCCCTTGAAAATTTGTGAACTTTGAATCAAAGAGTAATGCCCAATCTCCTAGATGAAATTTTCTTTCCTTAATGTACTTATCGTGCCATCTAGATCTCTATTGTTGAACTAGGTTGGTTCTCTGGAGGGATTCTTGTCTTATTTCATCGAGAGCATTAAGTTGTTTCATCCTTTGCTTCTGTGCTTCTGATAGGTCAAGATCTAGCTGGACTGTTGTTTTATAAGTCTGGATCTGGAACACTATTGGAAGTAAGACTTGCTTCCCATACACAAGTTCGTAGGGAGTATGTCCTGTAGTACTTCTCCATGTAGTTCTATAGGCCCACAAAGCTTCTGGAATCTTTTATTCCCAGTCCTTCCTGTGTAAGTGTACAGTCTTTGTAAGGATTGCTTCAATCACCTTATTTATAGACTCAACTTGTCCATTGGCTTGTGGATGGTACGGAGTAGATTTTCGGTGTTTGATTCTGTATTGCTCCACGAGATTTTACACTAATCTGGATGTGAATTGTGTTCCTTGATCTGTTACAATTTCTCTTGGAACACCAAAACGAATGAAAATATCATAAAATGGAAATGAAACTACAACATTTTCAATAGCAAAAGGAAGTTCTTTAGCTTCTACCGATTTAGTGACATAATCAGTACATACCATAATATACTTATTTTGCTTTGAAGGTGGGCTGATTGGTCCAAAAAAATCTAGTGCCCATTTTTCAAATGGTTTAATAAGTACCTATGGCTGTAATGGCATTTCATTTGAAAGTGTGGGTTTTCCCATTCTCTGACAACTGTCACATCTTTTAACATATTCCTTGGTATCCCTCAAAATGAAAGGCCAATAATATCCTAAAAGTAAGACTTTATAAGCAGTTCTTTTGTCAGAAAAATGTCCTCCACATGGTTCATCATGGAAAGATTTAAGTATCTCTGGTATTTCATCCTCATGAACACATCTTCTAATGATGAGATCTAGTCTTGTTTTCTATAACTCTTCATTTATCCATGAATAAGATGTGTTATTGTGGACTATTCTCCTCTTTTCTCTAGGAGACAAATGAAATGGCATTTTCCCTGTAGCTAAATAGTTAGCAATATCTACATACCAAGGTGATTTAGTAGATACTGCAAAAATATATTCATTAGGAAATTTATCCTCTACAGGTTGATCATTATTATCATTTTGAATTCTAGATAGAAAATCAGCAATTGTGTTCTATTTTCCGGGCCTATCTAGAATGGTGATGTTAAATTCTTGTAATAATAAGAGCCATCTGGTTATTCTCCCATTAGTGATTGGTTTATTCATTAGGTATCTAATGGCAGAATGGTCTGTGTGAATGAAAGTTTCATAGCTAGTTATATAATGTTTGAATTTGTTAATGGCATGAACTACAACTAAAAACTCCTTCTCAATTACAGTATAATTTAACTCTGCAGGAGTTAAATTTTTACTGGTATAATAGATTGCATAAGGAGTAAGATCTTTTTTCCCTAACACAACTCCTAAGGCTGAATCTGAAGCATCAGTTGAGATATGGAAAGGTAATTTCCAATTAGGTCCTTTTAAAATAGGTGCTTCAGAAATTCTCTTTTTCAAAGTTTCAAAGGCAGTTTGACATTCAGAATCCCATTTGAATTCACAGTCCTTGGTAAGAAGTTTAAAGAGTGGAGATGCAATTTTTGTGAAGTTTTCTATAAATCTTCTATAGTATCCAGTAAAACCAAGAAAAATTCTAACATCTCGTTGGCAGTTTGGCACTAATAACTTAGAAATGACTTCAACTTTAGATGAGTCCACCTTAATTCCATTTCCTGAAATATGGTGACCTAAAACAATTCCTTCATTAAACATCATGAAGAATTTCTCATGACTCAATGAAATATTTTTTATTTACATATTATTAACACTTTTTTCTAAATTTCCAAGTGCTTCACTAAAAGAATCACCATAAATCATGAAATTATCCATGTATACTTCCACACAATCATGAATAAGATCAGAGAAAATTCCGAGGACTGCTCTTTGGAATGTTACCGAGCATTACATAATCCTAAGGGAAGCACTCAGTAAGCATAAGTTCCCCATGGACAGGTGAATGTGGTTTTATCTTGATCTTCAATTGCTACTTGAATCTGGTTATATCCACTAAAACCATCCAAAAATGAAAAATACTTTTTCCCTGCTAATGTGTCTAAGACTTGATCTATGAAAGGTAGTGGAAAGTGGTATTTTAATGTTGCTTTATTTAATTCCCTATAATCGATGCATACTCTCCATTTTCCATTTTTCTTTGGAACGATTACTAAGGGTGAAACCCACTGACTGTCTGATATCGGATAAATGAAATTTACATTTAATAGCTTTTGCAATTCCTCCTTAACAATTTATTTTAGATTTGGGTTCATTCTTCGTTGTGGCTGTCTAACTGGTCTTGCACTTTGTTCAATGTAGATATGATGTATGCAAGTTTTAGGATCAATTCCTCTCATATCAGTGTATTCCCATGAAAAAGCAGAAGAATGTTTTTGTAAGATTTCCACCAATTGATTCTTTTGTAGTTCTTCCAAGTTTTCATTAACATTCAAAGTTTTACCTAGAAAGATTTCTATTAAAGAATTCCCAAATTTTTCCATAGAAAGCAATGATACTTGTCTAGATGAGAGATATTCATTTCGACTACGATCATAATGTGAGGAAGATTCATTATTTTCCAATAGATTTAAAATTTGGTCTTCCTCTCTTACTTGTTCAGTAGTAAAAATAGGTTGTATATCATCTTCATCGTTTATCCATTCTTCATTTCCTGTTTCTATTATTGTTCTTGCAGGAGGGTATAATGTAAATTTCTTTGTAGAATTTCCATCTGAAATAAACATGTCACCTGATCGACAACCGATGAAAGCATCAGCTGTAGCTAGCCAAGGTCTTCCTAGGATTAATGGATGTCCTCCTAGATTGTTCTTGGGTGTTAAGACCATGAAATCAACAAGATATTCCCAAGAATCTAAGGATACACAAACATCCTCCAATACACCATTAGGTTTGATCACAGACCTATCTGCTAATTGTAATAGCGTTGGTGTGTATTGCAGGTTAGGAAGCTTAAGTGAGTCCATAACTTGTTTACTCATTATGTTTATGGCTGCTCCTAGATCAATCAGTGTGTTTGGGATTTCAGTTCCATTGATGTGAATTTTTACAATGGGGCTTCCTGGATCTAAATATTTTTGAATTGTCATTTTCCCCATCATGATGTCTACAATTTTTCCGACTAATTGAATTCTTTTTATGTCCTTTCTTTTTCTTCCTGATCTTTGAGTACTTAATTCCTTAATTGTTTTCGCAAAAATTGGTATTTCTTTTATGGCTTGTAACAAAGGAATTTTGATACAAACATTTCTTAATTCATCCAACATATCATAATCAAGCAATGTAATTTGTTTTTCTACTCCTTCATCAATTTTCAACCGTTCAGGGAAAGGTGGCCTAATTGATACCGAGGGTTGTTCTATGATAGGAGTATTTATTGGAACATTTTTTGTTTGATTATTTTCTTTTTGAGGGAGAGAGGTCTCTCCTTCTTCAAATTGATTTTTATCTTTTTGAAAATTTGGTCTTGTTTCCTGAATAACAACAGGGGTTTTTCTTTGTAACACTCTTCTAGACCTTAATTGGACATTATTTAGATCTAGTGGAGTTATTACATAGGTTTGAGGATTTTTCCCTTCCATGTTGTACACAGGTTGTTGTGGTATTTTATTATTAGGGTTCAGAAGTGGTTGAGTGGGTAGTTGATTTGGTTTCTGTTGAAATGGTAGGGAGAGTTGTGGGTTTTGATTTTGAACTTGGATTTGAGGTAATTGATTATCTTGGGGAATTTGATTAGATTGGGGTAGAAATTGCAGTGGAATATAGGATGGTTAATATTGTTGATATTGACCATATGCCCCATAAGGACTTTTCCATCCTTGATTCCGAGATTGTGATTGTGGCTGAGCCCAAGGCTACCAAGATGGATTCCAATTATTTTGTGAAGACTGAGAAAATTTTTGTGGCCTAAAGCCTTGTGGTTGATTTGGTTGAGAGTTTTTCCATGGTCCCTTGGCTATAAAGTAGCGAGTGTCTACTTGTTCTAGTATTCCTTCCTCATTAAATACAGCCTTGAGACCTGGTAAAGAAGGAAATTCCTTAGTATCATGGTTATCTTCACATATGACAAAATTTTCTATAGCCTTTGAGTCTAAGGGACACTCTCTTAGTGCGTGTTTCTTTCAACATCTAGGACAAAAGATAGATAATGCATAATTTTCACATTTTTTCTTGTTCTGTATTTTAAGGGTGTCTATTTGTTCACTTAGACTCCCTAAAACATCTATGTTAAAGGTATCAAGCAAAATTCCTAATTATGCCTTGTTGACTGTCCCTGCTGCAAATTTATTGATTCTTGATAAGAGAGGGTCTCTAGGACTCTTTCCAACTCATGCTTTACCCCTTGAGATATGTACACATAAATCACAAATATCTACAAATGGTAATTGAGAAATATCTCCTTTCCCAGTTAAGTTAAGGAGATCGATCCATTCATCTTTAATAGCTTTAAGCAGGAGGGATTTTAGAGTTTCCTCATCCAAATTGTCCATTTTTTCTCTTTTAATATTGTAGACAAATCTCTCTACTAAGTCTTCAAGATTTTCATCTTCCTTTTGTGTCATTTTGAAGACTTCATCTTTAAGGTTACTAGGCATACAATAATCTCTATATTTTCCTAGGAAAGCCTCTTTCATTTGTTCCCATGTTCTTATAGAATGCGTCCCTAGACTCATGAACCATTTTAATGTTGAATCCTTTAAGGTAGCAGGGAAAATTTTTAGTTTTTGAGCATCATGCAAATAGTCATATGATCTTCATGCTTCAAATTCAAAGATATTGGGTCTTCATTTCTTTTCCCGTGGAAATTAGGAAGAATCGAGGGTCATATTTTCTTCATTATGAGAGTTGTATCTTCATTGAGAATAGGAAATCTAGAAAGGTCTTGGTTTCCTCTACCTCTATCCCTTCATCTATTCCTATCTCCACCTCCTCCTCTACCACTACCTATACCTCCTCCAATCCTATTTTCCTCACCATTGACATTGCGTACCTCTCCTTCCCCTTCCTCATCCATGACAATGTCTTCATAATCAATATAGGGTTCTTCTATCAATGGTTGTTCAAAATAAGTTTCTTGTTCCTCTTCTTCACTAGGAATTTTTAATTCTTCTCCCAAAATTTGTTCACCAATAGAGGATAGAAAAACTACTCCTGTAGGGGATATAGGATTTTCTTCAATTACAACTTCAGTAGATGAAGTAGGTGAAGTTCTGGATTGGATTTCTGATCTTGAGACTTTAGGAAGTCTTTGTCAACTGGCAAATGGAATCTGGGTTTGAGTAGGTGGTGTGGAATTTCAAAATTGAGGTGAAGTGAGTGGATTTGTGGGAATTGAACTTCTTCCTCGTCCTAAAAATCTACCTCTAGAGTCTCTATCCCTACGCATATCATGTTAATGATTTTTTTTTTTAACTTCTATTTGTACTTCCCCGGCAACGGCACCAAAATGTTTAGCCAATTTAATGTCCTTAAATTGTCAACATAAATTATCGACCAGGGCAGGTATACTGATGAAGCACAAGTGCACTATATGTGCTAGAAGTTAATTGATGTTGTTAAGATATCTATGTTCTTGTTAAAGTCTAAATTTAGAGTTAATATGAATATGGTATTAAAGAGTTGTGCCTTAAAGTTGTTAGCTACTTATATTAGAAATTAGTTTCTATTAAATCAATTTATGGATAGTTTAAATGTGATTCTAAGCTTTCACTCTTGTTAAACTGTTTTGTATTTTATCTCTGAATTTTATGCTGTAGCCAAGCCTAAATTACTATGTGTTAAAGAGATATATTCTATCAGATTGTAAATGAATGATGTCTGGATTTAATTGTCAAGAAAATGATTGTGACTCTTTTACTTATTCAACTTCATCCAAAAAAGTCATAAATATAATAAATTGAAAAGCAACTATGCTATGAAAATGAAATAGTTGACTACACTAGGTAGAAATCAAGGAAAATGATTAAACTGTACCAGATAAATTGTAAATGATATAACAGAATTAAGCTAGGTATAAATCAAAGGGAATTTATTATGCAGACAACGATTCAATTATGAATTCCATCATAGTGCATTTCAAACACAGAACAGAGCATCTACGATAAATGAATTAAGGAAATCTATGTGCAATTGGTTAATACCTGTACTGGTCGTAGGGGCCCTCCACGAAACAGGCGACAATCTCCAATCAAAGCAGTATGGACATGGAAAATTTTAGGGGCGAATTTTCGCCCTTGGGCTAAATTAAGGGGTTTTACATTTTTATTGGGCGAATATTTTTGTATCATAGTACATTGTTACAAATTGCCTCAAATTTATTTTATAAAAAATTAGGTATGGAGGTTAGCCCACCTTATTTTAAGGGAGAGAGTAAAAAAAGTAAATTTAGCCCTTGAAATTAGGAGTTACAATCTTCCATTCGCTCTCATTTTTAAGAAAATGTATTTATGATAGTTATAAATAGAAAATATAAATACAGTGGAGGTATGGTAAATAAATAAAACCTCTTTTTATACTTACTCCAAAGGTATGGTAAATAAATAAAAACACAAATAAACTAGAGGTATGGTAAATAAATAAAACCTCTTTTTATATTTAGTCCATAACCCTCTTTCTATTTAAGAAGGCTCAAAAACAAGGTTTCGTTGAAGTGAATCCTATGGGCCAAATACCTTATTTATAAAAGAGGTATGGTAAATTAATAAAAATATAAACAAACGAGAGGTATGGTAAATAAATAAAACATTTTTTTATATTTACTCCAGATGTCACCTTATATTTATGAACACGCAAGCATGTAAATAAATAAAAATATAAATAAAGTGGAGGTATGGTAAATAAATAAAACCTCTTTCTATATTTAGTCCATAACCCTCTTTCTATTTAAGAAGGCTCTAAAAAGAGGTTTTATTTAATTGAATCCTATGGGCCAAATACCATATTTATAAAAGAGGTATGGTAAATTAATAAAAATATAAGTACACGAGAGGTACGGTAAATAAATAAAACGTTTTTATTTATTTATTTCATAAGCCACCTTATATTTACAAACACTCAAAAAATTTGTTATATTTAGGTGAAGCCTATGGGCCAAATTATTATTAATACCACGCAAAAAAACATTATTAACCCTAATATTAGTATTAATAAAAATAAAGATGGCACATAGTATTGACCCATAGTATTCACATGGAATGCAGCATATTTAAAGGGGGGAATTAAACTAGCATAGATCCATCTTTACTCTGGATCAAATATCGTGATATGCAAACTAACATAGAGTGAAAAAATATTTGATCCCTCTCGGGGCTTGGTAGATCAAGAGTAAAAATGGATCTTGTAATTTAATGTCACTTAAACATTTTAACTTGGTTAAAATAAAAATCAATTATTAATTTTATTAATTTTTATAAATTACTAATAGTAGTTTTTAAGCTCCAGGTTTATGATAACCCATGGTAATACCATGGTATTCATGTGAGCATAGACTATTTAAAGGGGAAATTCTATCAGGTTAGATCCATCTTAATTTCGGGTCTACCAAGTGCTGGGAGGGATAAATAGATTTCATCCCTCTAAGAGTGGTAGATGTGGAGTTAAGATGGATATAGGTTGGTTTTTATGATAATGAAGATATTAAATAGACTTAGGAAATTATATTGTAAAAAAAATCTTAAGGTGAATGGTTAAAGCTACATTTAGTCACTTCAAAAAATTTAGTAAAAAATACCGATATCTCCATTAATATTGGTTTTTCTGATTTAACAAAAAAAAATTCAAAACAATGAAATCTTAACTCTTTCCGTATCACCCTCGTGGAAGAGAGATAGTCACTGCCCAAATTTCCCACCATTTTTCAAACATTCTCAATATGATATCTTCATGAAAAAGTTAAGGTACTGATCTTCAATTAGTTGTTTGAAAAATATGCTTGTTTGTACAACCTTTCATCTTCTCTGCTATTCTTAGTTTGTTGTAATGATCTGTAGGGGTTGGATCACTGCACCATATTTTCCTAAAAGGCGGAGATTGTGCACCGAAAAGGAAATTAATCCACATGTTACAACGCTGTTAAAAATGGTATGAAGGTAGTGAATTATGCTAATAAGAAATTTAGATTGGGAGAGACGTAATTAAATTTTATTATTTAATTGAAGATTTCCAATTAAAATAATAATAAATCTACATTTATATATTTATATATTGATTGGAAGGCTTCTAACAATGGTCACTTCTTTGAACCATTAGATCCCCTTCAGACCTTTGGGATACCTATTACTTCATTATATTATATAGTTGGGGCTTCCTACTTGTTGGCGTGTTGGGGTAAACCACTTGATGTTTTTTTTTTTTTTCATCTCGCAATTGGAGTCTATGGAATAAGAAAGAAATTTGATAGCTTGGCAAAAGTGGTAGCTTGACAAAAGTGGTAGAGAAAACATTAATCTCTCCTACCATGACAAACATGGCCACTAAAACTTGCAACATTGTTTGTAGGAAGTGAAAATTATGTTTCTTTTTTCCAAACATGTATGTTAGTATATTAGAACTTAATGAATATGTTTTATTATTATCATATATGGTTTCATACTTTAACAAAACATTCACCAAGACTTCACAATGTTTTATTATTCAGTGAAAGATTTTCCAAGATCTTACAAGATTTTATAATTCAGTGAAAGATTCGCCATGACTTTACAAGATAATATAATCTGGTGAGAGAATCGCCAATATATATATATATATATATATATATATATATATATATTAGTGATAAAATCGCCTCCCATTTTTCCTATGTATCATGGGGATTCACCCATTTATTATACATATAAATTTAGGGTGGTTCTTAAAGTTTTCCTTGAGTATGGAAAACATAAACCAAGTCTATTACTTGCAAACAAGTGTAACATGATGTTCTTAAAGTTTACATGTATTGGTGTGCACCCAAAACACAGAGTAGCCATTGCTTTTATAAAACTTATCTTTATAACAGTACGAGAGTTTCAAGCCTATATATCTTTATTCCAATTCTACTAAATCAAAATATATCGCTAAATAATTGATTTTCTATTTAGTAAATCGATAAGATTTCGAGAAAACTCGGTCTCTGTCCCGACGATAATCTTGCAGTTGAATTTGAGGTTGATTGTGTTGTCATGCACTCTTCTTGAAGGATTGGATTGAGAGAATATGAAAGAATCCACGAGGGAATCATTCCTCATCCATCCATATCTTTCTTGGCTGAGCTAGAGCATCTTGTTGGCATTATGATACATGTGTTGTACTTGATGGCAACCCCCTTGTAGCAGAACAACTCACTTGTATATATGAATCTACAGGAGAGATATTAGATGTGACAAAATGCATGGGAGTTCAAAGGAATCATTTCAGAAGTAATATGGCAAATTATAGTGTAACAAGTATATTCAGAAGTAACAAGACATTGGTACAGAAGAACAGGAAGATGGAACTTAGGTCTACTTATCATAATAAAGAATGTAAAGGAAAAGGTTGATGTAAAGCAATTAAAGAAGTATACTCAGGTCCACTTAGTCAAAACAATGTATACACGCTGGTCCAGAGGAAAAAAAGAGAGTATACGTATACATACACTTTCTCAAGAGGAAAAGTGCATACACGTTGGAAAACCAAGGTTTTGGTCTGAGGTATTTGGTCCAAGGTATTTGGTCCAAGATATTGGGCCTAAGTGGTTTTGGTCCAAGGTATTGACAAAGGATCTAAGTATATAAGGAGGAGAAGATCAAAGGGCTAAGTGTACAAGTAATGAATATCTTATGAAGTGTCATATAAAAAGAAAATATACATGTTATGGGTTTCTGATGCTTTGCTTGATCTAGAAAAAAATATGCACCTGAGCATTTGATGATGCATGAGATTTAATGATGGATCAAGATCATAATGACTTATTATTATTGAATGATCTGATATTGGTCTAAATCTGATTATGTACACCTGTTTTATTCTTTAAATATTGTGATCTGGGTTTGTTTGAAGTCCGGAGGTGCAGCGAAGTTTTGAAGTAAGTATTTGTAGATATGTACGCTGATTCGCTTTGATGAAGGTGCATATACATGCTGGTTCGGCTCTTCCAAGTAGCATATGCAAAAGAAAATATTGATGTTCAAGGATGACTAATTTATCAGATCTGTGTTTTTGTTTTACTGTTGTCTGTCAATGAATTCTTCTTAGATCTGAATGTAAAACTGAATGCATAAGGAGGCTGGTATTTTGTTTGTATAAGTGAGAAGAAGTGATCTCTCTCACTGCCTGTGTAAAGCTCTGTGAGTTGACAATAGATATTTAGTATATTGCTGGTTGGTACAAACTTGATTCAAAATTTTATGTTTGTAGTAGTTTTGAAGGTATACGGAGGTTTGATTAATGAAAGTAGCGTATACACGCAGTCTGGGTTCAGCCAAATAATGTATACACTATGATGCATGGTTTTTGAGGTTATAGCTAGTTCTGAATGATGATGTATGTTTCTGGGTTTAGCACAATGTTTTGGTGTCAGTGATCTGATTATTCAAATTAACTGAATGTTGGTTGATGTAGTTTAAGTTGAAAAGTTTTTTATGGGTCCAACATGAAAATTGGATGAAACATGGCCTTCAGATTGTGGTGTTGTGATTTAGGAGTATCCAGTCTGATAATTCAAGAAACGTGGTCCTTGGAGTAAGAAAGAAGATTGTAGCCTTCTGTAGGTCGGCGCCTACGTACTAGTAAACAGATTAGCTAGTACAAGAGCTAGAGGGTTGTAGCTCCCTTCCAGAAGAAGCTGGAGAACGAGAGAAGGTTGTAGTCTTCTGCAGGTGGGTGCCTGCGTACTGGTATGAGTCTGCACTAGTACAAGATTGTAAACATATTTTCTTATTATTAAAAGAAGACAAAGACGACAGCAACAGGTGGTTTTCACCCACATTGGGTTTCCACCTTAAATCTTGGTGTTCATGTGTGTTGCTTATGTGTGATGGTTTATTCAGTTATTACTGCACATGGTTATTGTTTAATGTTTAATAAAGTACCGATGCACTAATTAAAGATCAACATATGATGAATTAACTGAATCATAAGTTCACTAGATATATGCTGGTTGCCTTAAGAACAGTTGCGTGCACACGCGAGTTCCATTCTCTGAAGTAGCGTATATAAATTTGATTATGGAAATGAAAAAGTTATTGATTTGTAAGTACTGATTCACCCCCCCTCTTAGTATTATTTCCAAAAATTGGTATCAGAGCAGGTCCTTCAGAAGAAGCTTGATTGCTTGAAGGAAGATCTATCAAGATGAGTAATCACGAAAGCATGGGATCCATCAGACCGCCAATCTTCGATGGGAGCAACTTTGTTTATTGGAAAATAAGAACCACAAACTATCTACAATCTCTTGGAACAGATTTCTGGGAAATTGTGGAAGGAGGATATAAATTTCCAACAACAATTCCTACAGACATGGCAGGTAAAAAGCAATATGAAACTAATGCCAAAGATTTCAATACTTTATTGGGAAGTTTGTCACAATCATATTTTGTGAAAGTCAGGTAGCACAAATTAGCCAAAGAAGTATGGGACAAAATCATTCAGAGCTACGAAGGAGACTCTCAGGTAAAACATGCTAAGCTTCAAACTCTCAGAATTTAGTATGAAACTCTTAAGATGCATAGTGATGAGAGTATAGCTAGTTACTTCTTACGTATAGATGAGGTTGTTAATTGTATGAAGAATCTGGGTGAAGAAATAAAGGAAGTTACCTTAGTTGAGAAAATTTTTAGATCCTTGTCTGCTAAATTTGAATCAAAAGTGTCTTCCATAGAAGAAAAATAGGATCTGCAGAATATCACTATGACACAGCTTCACGGAATCCTAACTTCTTTTGAGATGAGAAAAGGAGGTCCATCAGATATGAGAGAATCCGCATTTAAAGCTTCAACAAAAGGAAAAGAAAAGGAAGAGCACAATGAATCAAGACACATTTCAGAAGAAGAAGATCAGGTAAATTTTGTCAAGAAGCTTCAATGGGGTTTTGGAAGGTTCAAAGGTAAGCTACCTTTCAAATGCTTTGCTTGTGGTAGAGTCGGTCATTATGCTGCCAGATGTCCTCATAAAGATAAATATGAAAAAGGAAAAGAATATGCAAAAGGGAATAGGAAACAAGTTGTGAATAGAAGGAATTATTATACTCGTGAAGATAGTGATGGTTTATCTAATAGAGATGAAGATGAAACTGGTCAAGATTACATACTTCTCATGGCTTATGATAGCGATGATTTTTGGAATAGTTTAGAAGAGGATAGTGATGGTTTATCTAATAGTGATGAGTATAGACTTCTCATGGCTTATGACAATGATGATTTTTGGGATGCTTTAAAGGAGGAAAACTTTCATGAAGAAATCTCTAAACTCAAAATCTGTTTAGAAGAAAAGAATATGATCATAGATACCTTGACATACCAACTTGTTGAAAAAGAAAAACACAATGAAAAAGTGGAATGTGAAATTGTGCGTCTAAGAAAAGATCTTGAGAAAAAAAATCTCTCAATCTTAGATTTGCTAAAGGATTAGAAACTTTAAATGAAATTATCAAAGTTCAGCGTTCTCCTCTGATAGAGACAGGTCTTGGATATACTAAAGAAGCATCTCAATCATAGAAACCGTCAATCTCCACCAAAAGCTATCTTGATGCAGCAAATACTAGTGAACAGTATGACATTCGTCAGCAAAGGCATAAAGTTGATCACCAGGTAAATAATACTCAATTTGCTCCAAGGATGAATATCAATAGAAGCCACAACCAACCTCAGACAAATCATACTCAATTTTCTCCAAAGATGAATATCAATAGAAACTGCAATCAATAGGTAAATAGATTCGATAGTCACAAAAACTTCTTTAATGGGCAATGTTTTTCATGTCATAATTTTGGGCACAAAGCTGCTCAATGTGTTGCTTACAAAACCATCATGAATAGAGAAGAAAGAAATCAAAGGAATTTAACAGGGATCAAGAGAAGTTACTATAATAACTTTTCTCCTCTTAAAAATGAAATAGAATGCTCAATTTGTAACAACTTTGGTCATGAAGAATCTGAATACAGGATAAAGTTTCGGAAAACACCTCAAAAGGAGAAAATGCTATTAAATCCCAAGATATGGAGAAGGAAAGAATCTCAAACAGAAAGATGTGGTATAACCTTGTATGTAGAAGGACAAGAAAATCAGTGGTACATCGACAGTGGATGCTCCAAACATATGACAGGTGACAAAGAGAAACTTCACTCATATAATGCCCTAGAAAAGGAAGAGAATGTTTCATTTGGAAATGAAACCCCATCTGTCATAAAAGCTAAAGGTTCTGTTTTCTTGAAAGAAAAGGTTAAAGCTAGAAATGTTATGTATGTAGATGGTTTAAAGCATAACCTATTGAGTGTTAGTCAAATGTGTGATCAAGGAAATGAATTGGTGTTTCGATCAAATGGATGTGTTTTTCGTGAGCTTGAAACATGAGAGACCGTGATCAAAGCTACAAGAACTCCAAAAAACTTATACATACTCAAAGGAGGACAAAAATAGTGCTACCTAAGCAAAAATGATGAAAACTGGTTGTGGCATAGAAGATTGGGACATCTAAGATTTTCTCAAATAAGAAAAGCATGCAGACTCAAGGTTGTTCGTGATCTTCCAGATATCAGCATCCCAGAAAATACAATATGAAAACCATGTCAAATCAGTAAGAAATCCAGAGTTCACTTCATGGAAAAAGAAGGGTTAGCTAGTAAGCCTCTTGAACTTATCCATACTGATTTATGTGGACCAACAAGGAAAAATTCACCTCGTGGAGAAGAATACTTTATTCTGTTCATTGATGATTTTTCTAGAATGTGTTGGATAGGTCTTCTAAATCATAAAGATGAAGCATTTGAAAAGTTCCAAGCCTTCAAAGCTTTGGTTGAAAATTAATCAGATCAAAAAATCAAATCTCTCAGATCTGATCTAGGAGGGGAATTTATATCAGATGAATTCTTTGACTTTTGTGAGCAACATGGAATAAAAAGGAAATTCTCCACCGCAAGAACTCCTCAGCAAAATGGTGTGGTAGAAAGGATGAACAGAACAGTTCAACAAATGGCTCGAGCTATGCTAGATGAATCTGGAACTCCTGCAACCTTCTGGGGTGAAGCTGCATTTGTTGCCATGACTATTCTAAACAAAGCAAATGTTTGGGTAAATAGCACTCAAACTCCACATGAACTTTGGTATGGTAAGATTCCTACTGTAAAATAATTTAAAGTTTTTGGAAGCAAATGTTTTATCAAAAGGACTGATGAAAAACTTGGTAAGTTTGAACCCAGAGCAGATGAAGGGATTCTTCTTGGTTATTCTTCCAGAAGTAAAGGATATAAATATTATAATAAAATACTTGGAAAAATTGTTGAAAGCATTGATTTTGTATTTGATGAAGCATGCAGAAATCCAAAACAGATAAAATCAACAAAAGATTATGACAATGAGGAAGATGGGGATTACTTTCCCACATCAAATAAAAATTATATTGAAGAAGAAACCAATGAAGCACCAGAAGAATCTATAATGGTAGAAGAAAAGACTCTGTCCAGGTATGTTCAAAAAAATCATCCAGAAACTCAAATTTTAGGAGAAAGAGAGGCTGGTGTATAGACAAGAAGAACTATTACGGAGACCTCAAGCTATCTAGCATTACTATCCTCCACCAAACCTCAAAATGTAAATGAAGCATGCAAAGATGAATGTTGGGTCAAGGCCATGGATGAAGAACTTGAGAAAATTGAAAAAAATGACACTTGGGAATTAGTTCCTAGACCTCATGATAAAAATATTATAGGAACTAAATGGTTATTCAAGAACAAGTTGAATGAAAATGGAGAAGTCAATAGAAACAAGGCCATACTTTGTAAATGGTATGCTCAACAAGAAGGTATAGATTTTGAAGAAACTTTTGCACCTGTTGCCAGACTTGAGGCCATAAGAATGTTTCTTGCTCTTTCCAGTTTTCAGAAATTCAAAGTGTACCAAATGGATGTAAAATTAGCCTTCCTTAATGGAGATTTAGAAGAAGAAGTTTATATTGAACAGCCAGAAGGATTCATTCTTGGAAATGATGCAAAACTTGTATGTAGACTCAAAGAGGCTCTCTATGGTCTAAAACAGGCTCTAAGGGCTTGGTATTACCGCCTTGACAAATATCTACGACAACAAGGTTTTACAACAGGTTTTGCAGATAGCAATTTATATACAAAGATTGAAAATGATAAATTGCTAATTATTACTGTTTATGTTGATGATATCATTTTTCGTAGCAATGAAGAATCCATGAGTCAAAATTTTTCTTCAGTAATGCAGCAATAATTTGAAATGTCCTTGTTTGGTGAACTTACCTATTTTCTTGGTCTACAAGTTCAGCAAACTAAAGATGGTATTTTTCTTTCACAAACCAAATATCTCATCAGATCTTGAAAAAGTACGGAATGGAAGATTCTAAACCTATATGTACTCCAATGGTAACAGGATGCAGTCTCAACTCAAATGATGAATCAACAACAGTACATCAACCAACTTATAGATCCATGATTGGTAGTCTGCTTTATCTAACAGGTACCCGACTTGACATCATGCATGCAGTAGGAATAGTTGGAAGATTCCAAGCAAATCCAAAAGAATCACACCTTCAGGCAGTCAAAAGAATTTTCAAATATCTTCAAGGAACTCAAGACTTTGGACTATGGTATCTTAGAGATGTAGATCTTACTCTTCATGCATATATAGATGCAGATTGGGCCGAAAGTGTTGATGATAGAAAAAGCACTAGTGGTGGTGCATTCTATATGGGTTCCAGCTTAGTGTCTTGGTTCAGCAAGAAACAAAGTTTAATTGCCTTATTTACCGCTGAAGCAGAATATGTGGTTGTTGCATCTTGCTACACACAACTACTTTGGATGATGAAAACTTTGAAAGACATTCAAATATCATGTACTCAACCCATCTCCGTTCTATGTGATAATACAAGTGCCATCAGTATTTTAAAGAATCCAGTCATTCACTCCAAGACCAAGAACATACCCATCAAGTACCATTTTCTACGAGAACAAGTGCTTGAAAAAAAGGTCACATTGGAGTATGTCCCCTCCAAAGAACAGGTCACTGATATATTCACTAAACCATTGCCTAGAGAAACACTTGAATATCTCAGACAAAAGCTAGGAGTAGTTGCTGCATCATCCTACTGTTAAATCCAATTTTTTTAGAGAAAGGTTATTATACGTGGGTTTCATGAAGTATAGTTGCATATACACGTGGGTTTCTGTGGCTGAAGAAGCGTATATGTTTTTCTAACAAGAAAACGATGGGTTAGACTCTGATATGGGTGCTTTTTCTGATGTTGATAACGATATGTTTTGTTCATTAATTTTTATCTGACTGACAAAGATGCCTTGATTAATGACTTGTTAACAATGCACAGGTAGCACAGGTTCAGGGGGAGAATTAGCCTTCACACACATTCTACATTGTTGGCATTATGGTTGTTGAGTCCAGCTTTGGCTTCAGATATTTATACCATTTGTTGCTTAAGTCATGTAAAGTCTAGGGTGTGATATGACTTCTCATACATTTGAATGAGTCTTATTGGAAAAACGATGTAATTTATATCCCCACTTTGCATGGGATGGATGAGGTAATATTTATTATATTTCTGCCATATCCCCACTTGGTTGGGTGGATGAGTCAAATTTGGTATATCCCCACTTGATTGGGAGATTGATGTATGTATGAGTCATTGGATATAGGAAGGTCAAACCGACATAGTTGAGTTATAGAGTCATGTTATTCTTTTGCAAAATATTTTTGCAGACTCTGCATGTGCTCAGGGGTAGCATGGATGGTTAGTGCATCACAGCATGTACAATGATATCAGAACATGCACAAAGAGGGAGTTTAATTAGATAATTCAGCATGTGCCTAGGGGGAGCATGATCAATGTTTATATTCAGCTATTCAGATATGACATTCTTTATATCAAAGGGACAAAATATCTTGGTCCACCATTTTCCCTTGATGTCAAAGGGGAATAATATTTTAGTGTTGCTTGTTATCTCTAACAGTTTCTACAGCATGCAATAATCAACACCAACATGGTTGCCATCGAGTCCAAAGGGGGAGATTATTGGCATTATGATACATATTTTGTACTTGATGGCAACCCACTTGTAGCAAAACAACTCACTTGTATATATGAATCTACGTAACTAGATGAATCTACATTAGAGATATTAGATGTGACAGAACTCATGGCAGTTCAAAGCAATCATTTCAGAAGTAATATGGCAAATTACAGTGTAACAGGTATATTCAAAAGTAACAGGACATTGGTACAGAAGATTAGGAAGATGGAACTTAGGTCTACTTATCAGAATATAGAATGTAAAGGAAAAGGTTGATGTAAAGCAGTTTAAGAAGTATACGCAGGTCCACTTAGTCAAAACAACATATACACGCTGGTCCACAAAACAAAAAGAGCGTATACATATACACGCACTTTCTCAGAAGGAAAAGCGCGTACATGTTGGAAAACCAAGGTTTTGGTCTAAGGTATTTGATCCAAGGTATTTTGGTCCAAGGTATTGGTCCAAGGAATTTGGTCCAAGGCATTGGTCCTAAGTGGTTTTGGTCCAAAGTATTGACAAAGGATCTAAGTATATAAGGAGGAGAAGATCAAAGGGCTAAGTATACAAGTAATGAATATATTATGAAGTGTCATATAAAAAGCAAATATACATGTTATGGGCTTCTGATGCTTTTCTTGATCTAGACAAAAATATGCACCTGAGCATTTGATGATGGATGAGATCTAATGATGGATCAATATGATAATGACTTACTATTATTGAATGATCTGATATTGGTCTAGATCTGATTATGTACACATGTTTTATTCTTTAAATATCGTGATCTGGGTTTGTCTGAAGTACGAAGGTGCAGCGAAGTTTTGAAGTGAGTATTTGCAAATATGTATGCTGATTTGCTTTGTTGAAGGTGCGTATATACGCTGGTTCAACTCTTCCAAGTAGCATACTCAAAAGAAAATATTGATGTCCAAGGATGGCTGATCTATCAGATATGTGTTGTTGTTTTACTGTTGTCTGTCAATGAAGTCTTCTTAGATCTTAATGTAAAACTGAATGCATAAGGAGGCTGGTATTTTGTTTGTATAAGCGAGAAGAAGTGATCTCTGTCACTGCCTATGTAAAGCTCTGTAAGTTGACAGTAGATATTTAGTATATTTCTGGTTGGTACAGACTTGATTCAAAAGTTTATGTTTGCAGTATTTTTGAAGGCATACACAGGTTTGATTAATGAAAGTAGCATATACACGCAATCTGGGTTCAGCTAAATAACGCATACACTCTGATGCATAATTTTTGAAGTTACAATTGGTTCTGAATGATGATGCAGGTTTCTGGGTTCAATACAATGTTCTGGTGTTAGTGATCTGATTGTTCAGATTAACTGAATGTTGGTTGATGCAGTTTAAGCTTACAAGTTTTTGATGGGTCCAGCATGAAAATTGGATGAAATGTTGCCTTCAGATTGTGGTGATGTGATCCAGGAGTATCCAGTTTGAAAATTCATGAAACGTGGTCCCTGGAGGAAGAAAGAAGATTGTAGCCTTCTGTAGGTCGGCGCCAACGTACTAGTAAATGGATCGGGTAGTAAAAGAGCTAGGGGGTTGTAGCTCCCTTCCAGAAGAAGCTGGAGAATGAGAGAAGGTTGTAGCCTTCTGCAAGTGGGTGCCTGCATACTGGTATGAGTCTGCACCAGTACAAGATTGTAAATAGATTTTCTTATTATTAAAAGAAGACAGAGACGACAGCAACAAATGGTTTTCACCCACATTGGGTTTCCACCTTAAATCTTGGTCTTCATGTGTGTTTCTTATGTGTGATGGTTTATTCTATTATTACTGCACATGGTTACTGTTTATGTTTAATAAAGTACTGATGCACTGATTAAAGATCAACATATGATGAATTAATTGAATCATAAGTTCACTAGATATACGCTGGTTGCCTTAAGAACAGTTGTGTGCACACACGAGTTCCCTTCTCTAAAGTAGCGTATATAAATCTGATTATGGAAATGAAAAAGTTAATGATTTGTAAATACTGATTCACCCCCCCTCTCAGTGTTATTTCCAACACATCGAAACCCTGTTAACAAAGGAGATAGCTGCGGAAATCCAGATTAGCTACAGAAACAAGCCAATTCTGTAGCCAAATGCATACTTTAACAAAACAATAAGGTATATATATAAATATGAAGAAGAATACATTTTAACAAAACCTTGTGTCTATTGCATTATTTAGGTGATAGGTATAGGGAAAAAGGAAGAAGTATAGGCAAAAAGGGTGTCAAGGTAAGACAATCCTTGGACTCTACAGTGCAGGATCTAGAGGAGGCCATGGACATAGGATGTAGATCGTGTAGACCTACTATATCGAAGAGATGAAAGCGGGTGGCCATAGAATCAAATACATAATCTGCAGATATAATAAAGGTAAGAAGACAAAGCAACCTCAACCAAAGGAGGATGGTGTTTTTGAATTCACAAATGCTACAACATAAATGAGATAAAGTTATATAAATTATGTTGTTTCTTTTTTAAATCCCAAACATGATATCGATATGTCAAATATATGAGTAAAGTGAGGTTTTGTGTTGGATAACATATTGGTTGAAATGATATAATTGGTGTAATAAACAACATTGACTATGTTATGTATTATAGGGGCAAGACAAGGCCATGGCAACATATTGTGTCATATTAAGTAAGGACACAACAGATGTCGTAGGACATCAGGTAATTATCAAACTTTGACTTAACTTAGGAATCATTTTGTGATACGTCCATCCTTTTTCACAGTATTATTTGAATTTATAGTGTATTATCCAACCTTGAAATAAGTTAATTCATTTTGTTGATATTTCAGACAGAGATTGGAACAAGTGCACAACTTAAGCGTTCAACTAGCAAAAGAAAGAAAACATATGTACATGGGTGTAGACCTAAAATTGTTAAATCACGAAGAACACAGTGGATGGAAGAGGATATTACAATAGATACTTCAGACACAACAAATAAGTCCACATAAGAAGAGGTTGGTCGTAGTGACCCATCTTGAGGTACTAATGGAATATGATTGTTCGCCATCTTGAGTTACTGATGGAATATTATTGTTATCATGCTTACGTGTCTTGTGTATGATAGCTACATACACATGCATCACAGGCATTGCACTAGTATACATACTAATTTAATTATATAAATGCCCATGTATGGAAAATGAATTAGTTGTTAAATGTATTAATTAATTCATTATTTATTAAATAGTACAATAAAATATATTAATTTAATTTCATTAATAAAATTTTAATTAAATAATAAATAATCATTATTACAATGGACAAGATTTATTTTACTTCATAATCTTTGGGCAAGTCATGCTAAGATACTTGAAAAAAAGTTCTTCTTCTCGAAGTCGGCTGAGATGAGTCGATTGAGATGATAAAGTTAAAAAATCCCATTTAATGTATAATGACTAACTCAAGTAATAATATATTAATGGATAGGGTTAAGATTGATTGGAGGAAAGGAGGGCGGGGTTTCTTCGGAGGGAAGAAACCTTCCCTACATTAAAAAAAATATATATATAGATAGATATATATATATATATATATATATATAGAAGTTAGGGGAGGGGGTTCTTCTAGGGGAAATTTTGGATATATGGAGGAAATGGAGAATATGGGAGAGAAAGAATTTGGGAATGGGTCTTGGGGCTCAGATTTTAGCTATATACCTATGAGATTTAGGCCCTGTTCTTGGGGTTTTGGGTATGGGGGCTAGAAGACTTCAATCTTGAAGTCTTCTAGATCTAGGAGTAGGAGAGGTTTGTTCTAGATTGGCTGGGAGGAAGTAGTCGGTTTGGAAGTGGAATCTCAAGACTGGATTTAGGATTCAACCATCAATCGACTTCGTCAACCAAGAGAAACAAGGTATTTGAAGTTGTTTAATTTTAACCACGTATGTGAAGTTGTTTAATTTTATACATGTAGTAATGAACATTTTATGATTTGCATATGACTTATGTAAATGAAACTTATGATTAATATATGATTGATATAGATGAAAACCAAAATTTCAGGGTTTACATTGGTCAAGACTATAGTACATGGGATGGGATTTATCAAGTGATATTTGATTATGTTTCTTTGACATTGATACATTTATGATTTATCCAATTCTTCCCAAACATTAAATAATGGTTTTATTTTTCGATAGGTAGAAGATGATGACGAAAGAATGATTACTAATACCCAAGTTGATCCAACTAGGCTATTAATATTTTGACAGGATGATTCAAACCATCCTTTAAAACATACCAAGGCAAAAAGAGCATATTTAAAGAGAACTCTACCACCTGATAAATTTGAACAGCTGATGAGATTTTCATACACTGATGAATGCAATATGCTACCATCTAGCGGCCTTAATGGTAATGAGAATGATAGTGAAAATGCAATGCATGAAGAAGGATTGAATGAGATGTTGACAAGTTTCTTTTTGGATGGAAACAATAATGACAATAATTATCATATGGTTGACAGTAATGATGACAACAAGGGTAATTACCACCAACGTAATCTTGATGATAACAGCCTGCTAAAAGACTCCATCAAGCAAGAAGAAAAGACACCCATGTTCAAATCATGTGCAATTAGAACCTCAAAACTAGCATGCACTTTAATATTATTAGAAATCAAGTCACTATTTGTTTGGACAGACAAAGGATTCGCCACCCTATTGAAATGAGTTGAAATCTATTTCTTACCATGCATTGTCAATTGGTCTACGTAATTCGTAAAAATTCATCAACACCATTTATATTTTTTTAAGGATATTTTAAAACCATATATTGTATATAAATAGTTATAATATATAATATTTATATATCAAACATGTTCATCATAATTCAAACATTCAATTGATCTAATCTTTGGAAATATTACAGGGCACTAAAAACAAAAACAAATTCTTAAAGAGAATGTGTTGCCATCAACTTGCAAAGATGTGCGTCAGTTGTTGGTTGAGTTGGGGATTGAATATAAGAAAATTCATTCATGTAAAAATGATTTCATTTTATACATAGATTAATATCAAGACAAGGTAGAATTCCCTATATGCAAAGAGAAGAGATATTCTACAGATGTACAAGGTCCTATAGTTCTAAAGAAGGTTTTACGTCACATGCCAATTATACCTAGACTTCAACAAATTTTTCGTTGCAAGTCACACAATTGATGGATTGGCATGCAAAGAATAGGAGTAAAGATGGATTCATGTGAATTTTAGCCGACTCCAAAGCATTGAAACACATAGAGGTAAAATGGAAAACAAAATTCAAAGACGAACCTCATAGTATCAAGTTTGGTCTCGCAATTGATGTAGTGTGCCCATTCTCTTTAATAAGATCAAATTATAGTGTTTAGCCAGTCAGATTGATAGTATACAATATTCTTCCATGGATGAGTGTTAGAAAGGAGCACCTTATGCCAACTCATTGTTCCAGGAAAATATCAAGTTAAAAACATGAACGTTTATCTTGCACCTTTTATTGATGGGATGCAACTGCTATGGAAAGGCATAAGAATGTATGACATATCATTTTCTCCATCAAATAGGTCCTTCATGTTGTATGGTGTGCTATGTTGGACTATTCATGGTTTCCCAAGACTTAGCTATTTTTCAGGTAAGATAAAAAAAAATTACCTATTTACACTCATAATGTATTTTCATCCCAACTTTCATACTTAGTTTTATAATATTATTTTGATTTTATTAACCTTATTGAATTGCAGGGATTCAAATAAAGGGGATATTTGCATGTCCAAGATGTGGAGAACAATTTCAAGGGCAGTATGATCTTTATAATTTATTTATGCAAACAACATAGTTTTTCTACCACCAAATAATAGGTTTAGAAACCGCCATAAGAACCCATTTGATGGAAAAGTTGAAAATAGAATCCCTCCCGTGATTATGGGTCCAATTGATTGGCTTAAGAAGTATGAAGATGTTGAATTGAAAGCTTGGTAGGATATTTTTTATGGGGGTGATTCTATTGAAGTCGAACCAGAACAAGTTGTAATTAAGCTTCCAGAAGGGATGAAAAGGAATTCATATTTTATGAGATCCCATATTGTAAGGATCTATTAATATCTCACCTATTAGATCCCATGAAAATCTTACAAAAGGGTCCCAAATTCAATATTTCGACATAGCAGGAAAAGAGAAGGACACCTTGTCTTCGAGGGGAGATATTTCTCTTTTGTGTACCAAATTTGATAGAAAACATCTGTGGCCAAACAGGGAAAATGAAAATATGCAGAAGTTCCATGGATTTTGAAAAAGAAAGAGCTAGACCAACTAAAAAAATTATACACTCAATAAGGACACCTACTGGCTATGGGTCATCATTAAATAAAGCTTTTACAATTGATGGACATATCACAGGATTTAAAACACATGATTTTGATAATTTTATGAAGGTATTATATATCATCATTTAACATTTATTGATAAAATTGATTAAGTACTAAATATATTATGATATTCTATTGTGTTACAAAAATCACTAATGATGATCTTTGATAAATCTGTTTCAAAGTGTATCATGCCATTGGAAATTAGGGGGGATCCATTTTTTACCGTTGACTTCAAGAATTCCATAAGTTGATTGTCGGCATTTGCAAGGTATGTGGTATGGAATTTTCATGGGTGAGAGACATAGAGATATTGTAATGCATTTTAATTTTTGCATGAAGGTTCATACTAATTTAGTATTCTTATATTAGGTGGGTGACATCCAAGGAGATCCATGAATGTGATGTGCCAAAATGGAAGAAGGAAATTGTAAAAATTGTATGTGTATTTGAGGAGTTCCCTACAAGTTTCATCGACCTACAAGTCCATTTACTTATACACGAGGCGAATGTTTTTCTTTGAGAGGTATATGAAAGCTCTAAAAATATATGTCCAACAAAAGGCACATCCAGAGGGTTGCGTGGCTGAAGGGTATGTATTGAATGAAACATTTTTCTTCCTATGTGAATTCCTTGGTAAGGATTTCAAAGATGGGTCATGCTTATGGGATGAAGAATGAGTGTTATATATTATTGATGGAGAAAAACCACAATCTAATGGTGTTCAAGTAGAAATTAGTAAGTAAACTCATGATCATTATGTTTTTTTTTATTGTGATCATTAATTTACTCTGTAATTTATTTTTCAAATTAACAACATGGCCTTTGGAGTTTGAAATAATCATGTTGACATGTAATAGGTGCAGACGAAAGTGCTATACTCAACAAGTTCATTCTGTACCACATGGAATTTATGAACAAATAGATTGATTTGTATGATAAAAATAGATAAGAAGTGTTAGAAGCAAGGAGACAATTTAAGAGATCGAACCCAAGGAATACCTCATTTCCTATTGATTTGTAAGGGGAATCGACCAAAGATTTCACACTAGAAAACAAATAGAAGATGCAGTTATAGATTCAAACATAACAAAAGATGAAATCAACATGTATAGAGTATGTGAAAGAAAGGTACAGTTGGAATTTTACAGAATGTTGTTTCCTTACAGTTTTCACCTATTAACTTTTTTTATATTCATCATTATATTTTGTTTTTACCGAAATAAATTTTCTTTCACATGCAAGGAAATATCCAAAAATCTGGGCATATGGTCGAAATTATCGTGTATAATGTGTATATGTAAAGAGACAAACCTTTGATTTTGGAATCATGGTGGACTTCAAGCAATCCAGTCGATCAAGATCAAAAGATAAGAATATTATTGAAGGGAATCTACAACATGTTGGGAAAATACAAGAAATTATTGAGTTGGATTACCTCTCTTTTAAATTTTGTATTTTTAAGTGTAGATGGTATGAAGCATTTGAGAGGGCACGAAGACTTGATACCCATAGTGGATTTTTTTCTATAGATTCCTAAAATTTTCTAGCAGAGGATAAGGAGCCTTATGTTCTACCAATTCATTGTGAGCAGGTATTTATTTAACTCAATGAATTAGAAGTGGTAGTGCTCAATAATATATTAATACATTTTTATTAAAAATATATACATGTGTTTATTAATCAATAAAATTGTTATAAAATGTGTCTAATATATGTATGTACTCATTCATGTGCAGGTATTTTTCTATGAAAATATTTTGGACATGAAATAGATATTTGTCATACATTGTGATCTAAGATTAAGGAATGTATTTGATGATGCATTAGTGGATACTAAGAAAAAAATGATGACCAACAAAATGAGATAGAGGGATTAGAGAATATCGAAGAAATTGACATCCATGATGATGTTGAAGATGGTTATGTTCACGCACATGAAGAAAACATTAATGCAGTTACATTATGTTATGGAAGACAACAATATGGATGGTATAGAAAATGATGATCCAAATACATTTGGTAACAATATGGATGGTCTATAGTCAGATTTCAATGATGATGAAGATGATTCAAGTCAAGATGACAATGATGATAATATTAACCACTTGAAATATCATATGGACATTGACAATGATACACTGGATGACATTGTTGCAAACAATGATGTTAATGACCAAGACTTCTAAATTTTCATAATTATTTGTAACCTATGTATAAAAAATGATGATTCTTATAGCCTAAACTTTGAAATGCTTCAGTATTATTTGTTTCAATATAGATTACCTATTGCAATATCATGAAAGTGTTCAAGATATGGCATGAATTGTTGGCAGCAAAAATTAGGATTACTTGAATGCTTCTTCCATCCATTTTGTATCAACATATGTTCGTGAAGACATAAAAGTTAATAAAATACTAATGCTCGTATCTCACAATGATTTGAATAAGCAACTTTTCTAACTTCATTTTATTTATATTATTTGTGTTTTAATTTTGGTCGACCTACTCTTACATTTAATTATCGATCCAGGTATGCTTTAATTTTTATAAGAATGCCGCGTAAATTCTACTAAGGAAGATGATGACTACTATAAAATAATTTCAACCCAAATTTGTTGCATACACACTCTCAGCAGTCAAAAAAGTTGTTACACACTCCATACATGTTCAATGTAAATAAATACTGCATAATAAGCTACTTTGTCATTCAACCACTCTCACAACATTCCTAAAAATCATCACTCATTCAACCTACACACATAAAAGGAAGTGAAATCCAAACTATAACAACGAAGAAAATAATTCATTGCCATACTAAAATGAGGGATTGGTCCATGGCTTAAGTTGTCACACCATCTAAATCTTACTACAATTAATTAAATTACAAATAGAATTAACTATAACAACAACAATAACAATAATCACATAAATGAGAAATATTTATGTGATTTGTCATTCAACTACTGTCATAGCACTCCTGAAAACCATCACTCATTCAACCTGTGCACATAAAAGTGCAATCCAAACTATAATAGCAAAGAAAATAATTCACTACCACATGAAACTAAGAGAACGGTCCAAGACTTAAGTTGTAACTCCATCCAAAGCTTATTGAAATTAATTAAATTAAACACAAAATTAACTATAATAGAAGCAGTAACAACAATCACATAACTGAGAAATATTTATATAGTATGTAATTTAACCACTCTCATAGAACTCCTAAAAACCATCACGCATTCAATCTGCACACATAAAAGGAAATGCAATCCAAAATGTAACATCAAATTAATCAATTCACTACCACACTAAACTGAGGGATCAGTCTAGGACTTAAGTTGTCACACCATCCAAATCTTACTACAATTAATTAAATTACACATTGAATTAACTATAACAACAGCAGTAACAGCAATCAAATAGCTGAGAAATATTTATGCAATTATGTATTCCACTCTAACTAACCAATGATCCCTACTAAGAAGGAGGGCCCTTCCTCCTCAACATGGGTTGGTGTACTAAAAATCACACAAACTACTGGGAGGAAATTATTAAAACACATTTGAGATTTTCATTAACAAAAGTATTAGTATTATAGAGCTCTAGTGTTTCCCCTTTTCAATCATATACTTTAATTCTTCACTCTAGCCGTCACGGGAAAACAAACTTCTCTTTTATATATCTTAATTACAATGATTAGCTAATCATGATAATATTTCAATTCTCATGTGATATTAAAATAAAATGGTATCTTAACAATTACACAATGATTTCCATGGAAGGGTTAAAACTATAAGAGTTTCCTTTTTACAAATAGAGTTACAAAATATTTCAACTAAATGATATGGATGCTCCAAAAATATCTTCAAATGATGAGTTGTTTCTTTTGACTTTGACACACTCCTAGAAACAGTTTGATTAGGAAAGGAATCACATGCTTAAGCAACTCTTTGTGTAACAACAACAACTCCCGGAACCTTAATTAATCCAAATCGGTAAAGGAACTGAAATGTAGTCTTGTAACAACAAGCTTCGACAGACCATCCAAACCTGACATAACCCATACATCATTTTTATGAAAAAAAGAAACCTAATAAAGTAGTTCTAATGTCAAATTATAAGTAGAATTGGACTAATAAAGTGACAAGTGAAAAAGGACATACTTAGGTGAATAAGGGTTGTTACAATAATAAGATAGTGTCATGTTGGTCAAAAAGGGATAAAAGAAATGGGAAAATAAGTAGGAAAAAGATGGCAATTCCATGACCCAACATCTCTTCCCAGCTTAAGTTTTTGCATGTCCTCATGCAAACTCATATCACTGATGCCTGACATGCTGAGAGTGAAGTTGTGTGAGGTTGTATTTTCCTGCCATGTCTTCACCTCTAACCCTATATCCTCGAAAATAAACCAATTTTGCCTCCCAAAACTTATCAGTAATACTATATGGATGTTGATACTAATAGGTGGGTAAAAGAACAAGGGGGAACTTGAATCTAAGTCCTATCCATCCTACACCACTCCACCTAATATAGTAAACATATTGATGAGCTATGGAAAGTTCTTGCTCAAAATTTTGGTCTCCCTTCTTCAATTCTTGTCGAGAAATATCCCATCTCAACTTGCTTCCTTCTAAGGCAAAAATTCTAATTCCTTGTATATTTATCTCACATCTTCGTAGAATTGGTTCTCGACGGTCCATCAGCAGTCTCTTACTGCATGAAAACTGCCATATTTTATTGTATTTGTGTGCAACAGCTTCATTTTAACCAGGTTCTTCTCTAATAAATAGTTCTATCCATTCGTCATTAGTTGTTATAGTATCATGGGCATCTTTCTATCCTATCTGATTTTAAATAAAAGAAAAAAAGCATTGATTTGTACATCTCCCACATAGGGTTTCAGATTGAATGATATGTCCCCAATGCGAGCGGGATCATGCAGGTACAACTCGCACAACAAATTTTTCTCTTAGAAATTAGCACTTTGAAATTTTTTCAGGAAGTCGTATATCTCCCTTGTCTTATATGGTCACTTTTCCTTCAGTCATGGTAATTGTAAGAGATAATATTTTTCTTACAAATATAAAGGATAAGAAGGAAAAGGAAGCCTACCAAATAATAAGTCATTAATGATCTCATAAATGAGCTCATTTTTTTGTTGTAGCAGCTTAACCTCTCCTTGCAGTTCCTTAACATGTTTCATTGCTTGATTCCTCTCCTTCTAAATTTTCATGAATTTTGAAATTCTTAATTTTTCATCCCACTCCTTCTTATGATTATTTACCATTTTCTCGTGCTACTTTAGGAATATTACTTCATCTTTGGGAAAGAGTGCTAATTTCTCCCACTACATGAGTAACCTCATCAAATCTTCAAATTTAATGTGAGTTGTTTCAACATCCTCCTTCTAATCCCTTTTCTCCTCTTGCTACTCTATCTCAACTGTTGGTTCTTGTGTAATAGTAGCATCATCAATAATTTCTTTTCATACATTGGTATTTTTATTTTCAATCTCATGTGTTTCAAATGTTGGTTCTTGTGTAATAGGAACATCATAAATATGTCCTTGTGGATTAGCATATTATTTTTCTTCTTCCTTCTCTTCTTCAACTATTGGTTCTTGTGTAACAGTAGCTTCACCAAAAGTTTCTTATGGAATAGAATGTTGAAATTCTTTGTCCTAATTCCCCACTTGTACTCCAACTGAAATAGTAATAGTCTCCACGATTTTATCCTCCTCAAATATTTGTCGACATCCCTTACAAATTTTTTTTTTGAGACAATAGATGATGTCATTTCTACATCCTCTGCCAACATATCCAACCTAGTTTCATTCTTAAAATGAAGTTGTTCTTTAACCAAGGAAATTTGCTTCATTAACTCATTTTCCTTTCTTATATTTTCAATTTGAACGACAGGGTCAATTTTTGTCTTACCTGGTGAAGTAACAATCTTTTTTTCTTTTGTCTACTCTTCTGTTACTGGTCCTTCTGTCTCTTGTTGTTTCGTTGGTTCTTGTTCAGGATCTGGTGTAACAGTAAGGATTTCATATGTAGAGGGGCCTTCCTCTATATACTTCTTATTCTTTTATTTGTCCTGTTGCTCCTCAAACCCATCAAATCCAGTTGTATCAACACATTCCCCTTAGTTGTAGTAGTAGGTTTCTAAGTCTCTTATGGTATAACAACTACTCACACTCTTTTCCCAGGGGTTCGTGCCACCAATTGGATTTTTCACTTTCCTTTTGATTACCTTCATTAATTCTCCTAACCTGGTCCCTTTAGGTGTCTTCACTTCCTTAGCTCTCATTTTAGGCACAACTCTTGCACCAGCAGTTTCTTCCTACGACACTTCCTCTACAATCAGACACCCACCTCGTCTTTCCTCTGATGAGTCACTAGACACCACCACAAGTTCTTCTATCTTTGTATCCTTTCCTCGTGAGGATGAACTAGGGGTTGTTCTAATGGAACTCCACCTCTTAGGGTTTCGTTGACCAGTCATAGGAGGTGTATCATCCCTACTCCTCTTAGAGCCTACGGTTGTCTTTGTCTTGGAAGATTTAGTAGTTTCAGCAACAAGTATTGTTTCAGCACTGGGTGTTTCTTCAGTATTTGGTGTTGTTTCAGTGCTAGGGGTTGCTTCATCACTAGGTGTTTCTTCGGCACTGAGTGTTGCTTCAACATTGAGTGTTGCTTCAACACTCTCTTCATGCTCCTCATTCGCACCAGCACAAGGTCTCACTATCAAAGCATGCCATGAGCTCCCTTGTCTCTGTAATGAATGCATGATGATTAATTTAATGAGTGCATGGTTAGTGACACAAGTTTTTAGATGTTTTTCCCCTTTCACAACCTCTACCATGTGTTGTAATGACTTCAGCAAGTAGTATGGTAAATTAATCAACCGCCTTGTCCTCAGTTGTGCCAGAAATTGAAAGTGATAATTGAAAATAATCCCAAAGCGACCCTCACATGTAATAAATTTTTTGATGAAGAGGGTTACATCTTCCCAAGGGTGAGGAAGATATGTTCTATCAAACCCTTGTGCTTGGGCATCAATTCTTCTCCCTCTTGTAAGAATATGGCCTTAGCTTCAGGATTGGCCACTTTCCTTGAGAATCATTGTTCTCCTATCCTAAGAAGCCCTGTCACTTTTGCAATATTTCTTCTGTAACAGAAATTATGAAGCCCCTGACCATAGAGTGTTGTTCAACTAAGGCTTGGGAAAATTCTGAAGTGACCATTTCACTGAAACCCTATAATTTTTCAAAATAACTCAGCCATACATCCCTTTGAAAAAGTTCCAATGCTTCTGGATGTTTTAACAGCATATTAACATATTCAGGTTTGTTTCTAACCATTGCTCTACCCATAGTTTCTCACAAGCACACTACTCAACAATTCTAGGAACTTGTTACAAAGCTACTTTAGCGCACACAAATGCTTGCTCAAGGGAGAATGTTAAGATGTTGGAATTACAAGGGATTACTCCTCCTTATTACCAATTTGAAACTTTTAAATCAAAAGGAGTTTTCGAATGATTGCACTGATCTCCTGATGTAACAACATGAATAATAAATAAAAAAGTGATAATGATGGAGTATTGTTACTAATGGAGGAAATTACATTAGTTTAATTGTAAAATGTAATGATGTCAGAATGGTCTAATCATGCAGTACTAAGGCAGGGTGAGGCATGTATTAATTAGAAAAATAATTAGATTTCCTAGATCTGGTCTGATTATGAAAGGCAGCACGTGCTTAAGAAAATGTCTGTGTAACACCAATAGCTCCTGAAACCTTAATTAATCCAAATCAGTAAAGGAACTGAACTGCAATCCTGTAACAACAAGCTTCGACAGACCATCCAAACCTGAAACAATCTAGTCATTAACCATTAAACTACCTAACTTGTAAGCACTGAATCCCTTAGCTCTTGACCCTTAATCCATTAAACCCTAACCCCTAATCCCTTAACCCTTAATCCATGTACCCTAAATCCCTAAATCTCGTAATCCTCAAAGCCCCTAACCACTTAACCCCAACATCTCAATTAATTAACTATTTAGGTGCATCTGGAACTAATTTCGGGGCTACAAAGGTAGTTGTTGGGGGTGGGATCCCCCAAGGCAAGTTTTGGGGCTTAAAACCCAGATTTTGACCAAATCTGATGTAAAGACTCCGCGCTTTGTGGGCGCGGAGTGTGAACTTGTAAATGAGTCATAGGGTTGTCCGCCCTCATTTTTGTAAATGTAATGTCGGCTTTAGAGATCCACCCATGGTCTGCGGACCATGGGATTGTATAAATAGAGTGAGGCTCTAAGTTGTAAAGGGGAGAATCAATGGAGAAATAAGGAGAATTGAGTCTTATCTAAGTGTAGAGTCGATTTTTAGGTCATAGAGTAGGAGAAGGCTCTGCAGCTGAGTGCGTAGAGGCCTAGTAATATGCAACTGAGTGCGCGGACCCCTGCAGCTGAGTGCGCAGAGGCCTAGTAGTCTGCAGCTGAGTGCGCGGACCCCTGCAGCTGAGTGCGCAGGGTGAGTTGAGTTTGTAACCTTTTGAAGAAGTAATAAAGAGAAGTTTCATATCATTTCTGTGTATCTTTTCCTATTTTATGCATTGATTATATTGGGTTTGAATTGCATTTTTATTGTTTATATGCGCGAACTTATATGATGATGTTAACTAAGAGAATATAAGACAAAGTATCTGTTTACGCGAAGTTAACTAATAGTTATAAGAATATAAGTAATATCTATGGTGTAACTTAGGGAATTAGCGTAGATCATTGCCTTAGCAATGCGAAAGCATCCTAGCCCCTAGTTAGGGTTGTGCGAAGGCGATTATAACAGATCACAAAGGCCTCGCAGGTAAGGGTGGTGCGCGAAGTAACCTACGCAAAGTTATTCACAGTTGGACTAAACCAACCCCTCAGACATCTCAAGGGTGCAAAAATTTGGTTCCAACATCCCCCCATACTGCTTCGAGTGAGACCTTAGTCCGCACTCCGCGGGCTGTGGCCGAAAGTGCCAGTAGTATAGTGATTTGTTTAGCTAATTACCTCTGAACCTGGGTCAAGCCCCATCAAGACAACAGTAGCTAACCAAGGAGGTAATGTAGGTGTAAAAAAAGGAGCTAAACATGGTGTTATCACCAGTGATATTTCTAGGAAAATTGATGGCGCCATTTCTGGCACTATTTATGATGCTACTTTTGGTGCTAATTTTCGACCCTATTTCTATAGCTATTTCCAGTGCTACTTCCATTATTATTTACGGTGCAATTATTTCCTGAATTAATGCCTAAATATTTTAGCCAGTGAAAGAAACACCAAAAAATGCACCATCCCGATAAATAGCATCGAATTTTTCAAAAAAATGGAGAAAAATACACTAAAACAATCCTTGGAAGCAAAAAAGGGAGCTAATCATAAAGATTTGTTGTAGTGACACCCTAAACTGTGATTTCCATGGTACTTTCATTTACATCAAATTCGACTTTTAGATCACTAAATTATAAAACTTTGATTGCATTAATGGTACTTATGAGTAAAAAAATACTCTCCAAGTTGAATCATTCAATTTGGCCTTGAAATGAAGGTTGGTCATGCATTTTTGTGAACCAGGCCAAAATTTCCTTACTTCACTAAAATTCACACCCAAGCTTCATTTTCTGGACAATATCATTGGTTCAAATTGTATACTATTCAATTACTAATTTTTCACACTAATTTTCTTTCAATAAGTTTATGTTTTTCACAAACTATTAACACTTTTGGGCCGACATTGTGATTGTGATTGTTGTAGCACTTTCATTTACATTAACTTCGACCTTCTTATCACTAAATTAGAAAATTTTAGTTGTCATAATGTTAATTATGAGTAAAATAATAATGTTCAAGTTTAATCATTCAATTTGGCATTGAAATGAAGGTTAGGCATGCATTTCTGTTAAGCAAGCCAAAATTGCCTTGCTTCACTAAAATGCATTCCCAGGCTTCGTTTCTTGACCAATATTATTGATTCAAATTGTATACTATTCAATTACTGATTTTACATACTAATTTTCTTCCAGTAAGTTTATTTTGTTCACAAATTGTTCACAAAATAATCCTAACAACTTTCCTTATTCTATGCACTTCCGTGCACTAGCCCTTGGTTGACCTTCTTCCACAGTACTCTTTTGTGTGGTGCTCCTCTGAACAAATCCCAAAAATTGTAGCCCAAAATCCTGCTCCAACATTAGTTCCACATATGACCACTTTTCTTCATCTACTATGCATTCCCTACCATTCGATACCATCTTCTATTTTTAGTTTTTTCTATGTTTAGTAAGTTTATTTTTAACAGTAGATGCCACCTAGGATGATGTGTAGTAATGATTGGGCACTAACTAGATAATGTGTAGTAGTGATTGGGAACTAACTAGGTAGTGACATGGTGATTTCCTCTCCATTATTGTGCATTACCTTATCCTCAAGGTCCCTAATTACTAATGTGCATTCCCTCTCTTATTTAGGGAGACTACCTTATCTACAACCTTATCCAATCACCTACCAACCTTTTTTTTGCACTGATAACTGGTGAAATAGTAACTTTGGATGATTTTTCTAAGCAAGAGCCAAAGTCAAATCACAACAAATGTCACTATTCACCTCAATATCAAGATATTCATATTTTCTTGCCCCTTTGAGCTTATAGGAAATACTCGTCATGATTTTCAACATGTTCAATTTTTTCCACCCAAGACAACATGTCTCTAGAGAACATAACCTAGGTGGAGGGGGAATTAAACCCACTAGCTACCACTCAAGTTATTTTCCTTTGACCCATTCTCTTACCAACCTTATCCTTTGACTTTCGGTTTTATTTCTGGAGTTTTTTTTTAAATTTATGAGTTATAAGTGGCATGAGGGACTCTACACTTCAATTCTAACTTATTTTTTACTCCATTTATATTTAGCCAACCATAATTTAGACTCTCACTCTATTTTAGATTTTATTGCCTTATTTTAAGACTACTAGTTAATCAAGGAAAGTGCTTTACTATTTTCTACTGTGCATGCACTTTGGAACCCCAACCAGTGTTAATTTGTTCCCTCCTAATGACGTTTATTTAAGTGTATTTATGTCAAGAAATAATACATACAAGAGTTTATGAGTAATTCAAATTGGTGTTTTTAGCTACTTGGTCTTTCTCCAGTGCAATTTCATTCCCTCTTTTTTCTTGTGATGAAATTGCTAATGCAGCATTTTGCACACAATAGATATTGTAATTGCGCTTAAAATATAAGAAGGCATTAGAGAATTAGAGTGTTATGAGGAATACTAACATATTATTTTAGGTTTTATGTGTTTTAACATCCCAAAAAGGATTTAACGACCAACAATATGTATGGCTCTACCTCCATTCAATTGCTTTGAGTGGAAGCCAAAGGTCCTACCGCTACTGTGTAATAAACGACTATATAGGATCACTATGGAGACTGAATTAGAGCTCAATCAAGTTATAGAGAAGTGAAAGAACTTCAAAAATAAAATATGAATTCTAGTGCTTGTAACACTCCAAACAATCTAGAGGCATTATTTAGAAAGCTAGATGATTTGAGAGGACGTTATCTAGAGAATGAGCTTATATATTTGAGCCCAAGAAACTTTAATACCCTACAAGATTTCTTTGCTAGGTTCAATAATTCTATCAAACATTTTATATCATGTCATATTGATGGAAAATAATATCAATTGATACTTTCAATTATTTTGAAGTTAGGAACTAAATATTTTGTATATGTCTTTCCATATTTCTAAACTCTCCATGGGTAAAAATTGGAAGGTGGATTCGTTGGATAGCTTTATGGAATCTTTGAATCGAGATCAAAACAAGTTATTCCATATGGGGGCCTTAAATTCATCCAAGGCATATGCATTTGCAACACAAGAAACTAAAAATGACAAGTATAAAAACAAGGGTAGAAAGGAACCATAACATAAAAAGGAAGGGAAGCAAGTGACCATTTCGGAGACTTTGAATTCTAAGGGGGCTGAATCAGAGAAGAAGAAGACTAAGTGTACTTCTTGTAGCAAAGGATTCCAACCTATGAGTGCATGAATGAAGAAGACATTTGACATCATGGCACAAACACTTCAACACCATCATCTTGAGTATTAAATCCCAGATAATACCAAGAAGAAGCAAGGGGCCGGTCATTAGAAGACAAAGGTAAGGGTCATCCTTTGATTTCCCTCACTTCTTCTCCTAACACTTGGATTCTTGATTTAGGAACCTCTCACCACATGGATTATTCATCTTATATGTTCTCACACTTTGAGACTTATGATATACCACCTATTTTGATGAGGGATGTGTTAGTATTATGAACAGCCAAATAAAATCATTTATACAAAAAAAGTGATACATAATAATAACAATATCCATAAAAGTTAAAATTTTATTAATTACAATAATAATACATCACACTCTCACACACTCCAATAAAATACACGAGGCCTCGTAATATAGCATTAAGGTGCCCATAAAAAAATTTCTAATCTGGATAATTGCTTCAACCATTTCCATAACTATCTCCATAATATCTCAATGAATATCTCCATAAATACCTCAGTTGATTCTATGTGATCTCCATCCCTAAATTATCTCTTTTTTCTCATACGCAGTCTTCTAGAGTGAGTCTGTTTTCATTAATATATTATAATGATTTCATTACATCATAATTATTAAATATTCATTCGTACTTCCCCTTCGTGAACAATTATGATTCAATTTGGATGTCTTGAGTTATCTTCATCTTTAGTCTTCTACACTTTGCATCATCTTCAACCTTCTTCATCTTCATTTGTATCTTCAATTATAGTTGTATTTATATATCAATCACTTCATCTTTCTTTGATCATTTTGGATCTTGATTCAAACATCTAGACTGCCATCCTCATATCAAGGATTTCTTTAGCTTACCCTTGACACACTAATTTTCTTCCAGTAATTTTATGTTGCTGAAAAACTATTGACCCTTTTGGGGCGACACCGTGAACTATGATTGTTGCAACACTTTCATTTACGTTAAATTTGACCTTAAGATCACTAAATTAGAAAACTTTAAGTGTATTAATGTTACTTATGAGTTAAAAAACACTCTCCAAGTTGAATCATTCAATTTGGCCTTAAAATGAAGATTGGGCATGCATTTTTGTGAAGTAGGCCAAAATTTCCTTGCTTCGCTAAAATGAGAATCCATGCTTTATTTCTTGTCCAATATCAATTATTTAAATTGTATATTATTTAATTACTAATTTTACACACTAATTTGTTTCCAGTAAGTTTTTGTTGTTCACAAATTGTTGACACTTTTGGGCGACCCCGTGAACTGTGATTTCTGCAACATTTGCATTTACATTAAATTTGATATTCAAATCACTAAATTAGATAATTTTAGTTGTATTAATGTTACTTATGAGTAAAAAAATACTCTCCAAGTTGAATCATTCATTTTTTCCTTGAAACGAAGGTTGGGCATGCATTTTTGTGAAGTGGGTCAAAATTGCCTTGCTTCACTAAAATGCACATCCAAGCTTCATTTCTTGGCCAATATCATTTATTCAATTTGTGTACTATTTAATTACTAATTTTACACAATAATTTGCTTCTAGTAATTTTATGTTGTTCACAAATTATTGAAACTTTTGTGGCGACACGGTGAACTGTGATTATCGCAGCACTTTCATTTACATTAACTTCGACCTTCGAATCACTAAATTAGAAAACTTTAGTTGCATTAATGTTACTTATGAGTAAAATAATACTCTCAAAGTTTAATCATTCAATTTGACCTTGAAATGAAGGTTGGGCGTGCATTGTTGTGAAGCAGGGCAAAATTTCCTTGGTTCACTAAAATGCATGCCTGGGCTTCATTTCTTGGCCAATCTTGTTGATTCAAATTGTATACTATTTAATTAGTAATTTTACACACTATTTTTCTTCGAGTAAGTTTTTGTTATTCACAAATTGTTGGCACTTTTGGAGCAAACCACTATGAACTATGATTGTTGTAGCACTTTCATTTACATTAACTTTGAGCTTCAGATCACTAATTTAGAAAACATTAATTGTATTAATATTACTTATGAGTAAAAAATACTCTCCAAGTAGAATCATTCAATTTGGCCTTGAAATGAAGGATGGACGTGCATTTTTGTGAAGTAGACCAAAATTACCTTGCTTCACTAAAATGCACACCTAGGCTTCATTTCTTAGTGAATCTCATTGATTCAAATTGTATACTATTTACTTTTTAATTTTACACACTAATTTGCTTCTAGTAAGATTTTGTTGTTCACAAACTATTAACACTTTTGGGGTGACACCATGAATTATGATTGTTGCAGCATTTTAATTTACATTAACTTCAACTTTCATATCACTAAATTAGAAAAAATTAATTGTATAATGTTACTTATGAGTAAAAAAACACTCTCCAAGTTGAATCATTCAATTTGGCCTTGAAATGAAGGTTGGACATGCATTTTTGTGAAGCGGGCCAAAAATGCCTTGTTTCACTAAAATGCATGCCCTGGCTTCATTTATTAGCCAATATCATTGATTCAAATTGCATACTATTTAATTACTAATTTTACACAATAATTTTCTTTTAGTAAGTTTTTGTTGTTCACAAACTGTTGACACTTTTGGGGCGACACTCTGAAGTGTGATTGTTGCAGTACTTTCATTTACATTAACTTCGACATGTAGATCCCTAAATTAGAAAATTTTAGTTGTATTAATGTGTTAGGACGAGGCCCCCTGGGGTCAAATTTTGTAATTTTTTGTTAACTATTGTAAATTCTCCACATTCTAAGGAGCAGAGCGCAAGTAGCGCAGGCCGATTGGAGTCAAAGGGGCTTTTAGAAGGTCAAAGCCCCTTAGTTTGTTAAGAGCCAAGTTGTTTTCTGACCCACCCATGGTTCGCGGACCATGGTATTAAAATGAAGAATCATATAAAAAGGACTCATACAATAGTTATAGAGATATCGAAAAGAAAGAGAATAGAAGTGCAGGACTTGGGTCTGTTTTATCTATTATGTACTTAGGTGAAGGGGAAGGCTCCTACAGCTATGTGCGTGGAGACCTCAGTAAGTTTGCAACAGAGTGCGCGAGCCCCTGTAGCTATGTGCGCAGGGTTGGAAAGGACTGTAATTGAATATCTAAAGCATAATAAAGACTTGTTTTGAATAATTATCTGTGTATCTGTGTATTACTACTTATCTCTGAATTTACTATATTTTTGATCTGTTGAATGCAATTAATCATGAAAAGCACTTAATAGATTCACAAAGATTTAGATCTATGTATTTATATGATGTTATGAATGTTTATTATAATCGGCGAAGGGTATAAATATTTTAACTGTTAATTACTTCAATTTCCGGGTTTTAAGGATTAGGGTTCACGAAGGTTGAGAAAATCCCTAAGTTTGACAGAAACACATCACATAGTCCTTTGGATGCAAAAACCTAGTTTTAGCATCCCCTAATACTACCTCGAATGAGACTGCAGCTTACGCTACGCTGGTTGTTTCCGAAAGGGTTGGTAGTGCAGGGTTTTGTTGGTTAGCGTAGCTAACTCTGAACCTAGGTTCAAGGCCCCTCAAGACAACAAATGGTTATGTTGCCGAGACCAGGATCTATCTGAGGAATGTGTGATGTGGCATAAGTGGATACCAACTAAAAATGAGATTGAAAATTCGATAGACAGGAAGTGGCACGAGTTTGCAGCTCAAGAAAACAGAAATCAGTGCCTGATGAAAGAAGAGAAGTTGCAAAGTTATCTGTATACAGAGGAACATGAAGTTTTCTTCTACTCTTTTCTGTGCGAATTATACGAATGGGTGGCTAGATTGATAGATGGTAAACCTACCTGGAAGTTGGATAACCCCATTGTGTGGACTCCATAGTTAGTGAAGCACTTGGAAGGATCAGAAATCAAAGTCGCAAAGGTTGTCGATTATTGGATCGATAGTATTTTGTGTGGATTTATTACTGAGTTCACGATTGACACGTATGTCAGTTATAGCGAAGCTAAACACCTGTTTTTCAAATGGCCAAGAGGTAAGTATCTGAAGTCTCTGGAAACTTGGATTAAAATGTTATTGTGTGAGAAACAGTTTATGTCAATAAATTGATGTTTAGATGAGACTTCATGGGAGCTACGTGAAGCGGGAGACCATTCAAAAGAGATCTAGATTCAAGTGTTGAGTACAATCTTTTGTTGGGAGTGTCTGATAGCGATGAAGAAAGTAATAGTCTAAAGACACCCCAAGGTGCACCACAAACAATAGATCATGGTATTGCAGGAATACCATATCCATCCACTCCACCTCACACACCTACACCTCAAGAGGCCAGAAAGCCGGAACAGTCGGAAAATCCAGAAAAGCCGGAACTTCCAGAAAAGCCAGAAATGCTGGAAAAGATGGAAGTGGCAGAAAAAACGGAAAAGCCAGAAAATCTATAAATGTCGGAACTATCGGAACTACCAGAAAAGCTAGAACTTCTGGAAAAGTCAGGACTACCGAAACTGTCGGGAACAACTAGAACTGCTAGAACTACCGGGAACAACCAGAACTGCCAGAACTACTGGGAACTGCCGAAACAGTCGAAGCATTTGTCTCCGAAGGAGAGCAGCATGCAAGGGATAGCTAACTAACATTGGGACAATTGTATGGTACTTAGCAGCAAATACACCAAGAATGCAATGTTACAGCTAGCATGCAAGGGACAACTAGAATGCAATAACAAGCATGTTAAGGACAACAAGCATGCTGGGGACAACAAGCAATCAAGGGACAACAAGCAAGCAAGGTATAGCCAACACATAGGTCAGGATGGCAACATGGTGCAGTAATGGCACATAATGCAGTACAGTGATGGGTACAGTCATGATTAATGAAGCGTGATGAGATGCAGCATAGTGATGATGGGTGCAGCATGGTGCAGCATAGTGATGATGGGTGCAGCATGATGACGAAATGCAGCACAACGATAGGTGAATGAGTCACCTTGGAGGATTAGTTGAAGTAGCATGTCTTCAATTAGTTGAAGTAGCATGTCTTCAACTGATCTCATGTATCATCTTCTTATAGATGATCTATGCTCTTATCTAGATAAGTCAAAATATTGACTTCTGTTGTTAACGTACTATCTCTCTCTCTCTCTCTGTTGAACTATTGAAGAGCATATAAGAAGAATTGATCAAGGGTTTCCCCACATTGGGGTTTGTCCTTGGCTAGCGCCACATCTTGTGTCCTCTTATCTTGGCTTGTCTTCTGCGATTTATGTTTATGTTCTACTGCAGTTTACTTTAATGTTGATGTGATTGCTAATCTAGAAAAGGTATGGTGCTAACTGTGAAAATTGAAATAAATTTCTCTAAGCATAGAACATACCTAAAATTAACATGGTAGCAGAGCTGAGGTGAAGACAATGCCCAAGCAAGAGTGAAAGAGCAATCACCGAAGACAATTGGGAAAGGTCAAAAGGATCAGTGGATTCCTCATCCCTCTTCAAATTCACCAAGGGTGAAGTTGAAGCAGAGAATATTACCAGAATAGTGCTACGGAATATGGCCTACCTAAAGATCACTTCATTGGAAGACCGGATCTCAGGGTGGAAGGAAAGGCAGATAACTAGTTCGGCAATTATGCGAAGGAGTGTCTGAATGGCAGGGACACATCACTTGATGATGATAACAATCATTCCAGGGACATATTTAATGATCAAAGGAATGACAGGTAATGCAGGTCATCAAGGAAATGGTTGACTCTTCATAGAAATCAAGGAATCCCATGTATGAAGAATCAAATGTTGTTTCTGATAAGATAAAGAAGTGTTATCTTGTATTGGCCCTCTCCTTCAGATTCTTTTGGAATCTGGCTTATAGATTGTAGTGCTTGAAGGCACTTCATTGGATAGATGGGTGCACTCTCTAATTTGGTAGAGATGGAAACAATCGTGGGATTATTCTTGGAGCTGATGCCACCTATCCTGGAAAGGGTGTAGGGAATGTTAACTCTCAATTGAATAAGGGTAACTCGATTCATTTACAGAATCTCTTTTATGTACCTGATCGCAAGAAGAACCTAGTGTCCATATCGGAAATGGAAGTCAAAGGTTTCAGGGTGGCATTCACCAATGGAAAGGTACGTGTTAAAAAATATAATTTTCAAAGATGCTTTTTCTCATGGGTTCAAGGTTTGCAATTTGTATCAAGTTGCAGGATGGTCCATTGGGGATCATGTCAATTGACACATCGCATCTATAACACCAGAGGTCTACCTATGGGGCCCTACCTGATGTGAGTCAAATGGTGATAGGGATGTCTGAATTCAAGTAAAGCATGAAGGTACATGTCTGAGATGTACTGAAGGAAAATCGTATAAGGGGACCATTCCCCTCATGCAGCAGGTCCACAGGTTTGGAACAACCAGAGGAGTTTGAGATTCATGATTAGGAATCTCATGTATACAGGTGGAAGAAATCCCTCTATGGATTGAAGCAAAACACCCCGGGCGTAGTATGAGACGATTGATAGCTGTCTAATGAAGTTGAGATTGACTAGGAGTGAAACTGATCCAAACCATTACCCGAAGGTTGTGGATGATAGACCTCTCATATTGGCACTTTATGAGGACGACCTATTTCTGATAGGTGCAGACCCTCTCATTTGCAGAAGTAAGAGGGAGTTGGATTCAGGATGCGGAATGATAAACTGCAAGCCTATGACTACCTCGAGGGTCTTAACTTTCAGAAGTTATATGGTAGTGATGTCGAACCAGATTTGGGAAATGCCTCTGAGTTTCATAAACTCATTCACGTTGATGTTCTTGGTGAACTTCCGTCTGGACATATGTTTTGCAGTTAGCATGGTGAGCTCATGTTACACAGTAATTTGTCACTGCCTTCATCGCAGTCCCTCTATTGTGTCATGTGTCAAATAAACATGCTCATACTAAGAAAATTCTCTCTAATGTTGCCATTTGATCCTCATTTCCTAAGTTTTCTGCCTCATCAAGAGAATACACTTAATACACGCGACAGACCTCTGTCATAAATGATCCCATCGCGACCCCGTCGCAGGAGTACACCTATTTCCTGCGACGGTCGGATTTCAAGCCCCGATGAGAGGCTATTAACTATCTTTAGCCATGGTCACTCTGCATAGATTGCTTCCTAGCGATGTCGATGCTAAGGCTTAGTTCACGACCAGCAATGATCCAGATTGGGCGAATTTGCTCCAACAGTCAACCTTCTGGATGTCTCTAGACCTGGTTTTTGGTTCAGTTTGGGTCGCCCTTCCCCCTCTGGCATGGTAGTTCCATCTTTTGTGTTGCCTTCCTTAAGGATAAGCTCCCTCTACCTCATTCATGGAGACTCATTCTCCTATAAAATCACTCACCATTGTTATGATCTGCTAGTTCTTTGGTTGTACAGTACTGCTGTTGCTTTTGAGTTTGGTAGATAGCTTTGGTGTGAGTGTGACAAACGTGGGATTGCTAAATAGTTTGCAAGAGGTTGTGGAATGCCCTTAACATTGTATTAAAGCTTGTGAGTGAGAGAGAGATATTTTTATTTGGGAGACCCACCTTTGAGAGTGAATGCTTGAAGAAACATGCTAGCTGGACCCTCCGAGAAGGCTTGCGACATCAAGACTTGGTTGTAAGCTTTGCTCTTGATTTATTATTAATACAATCAATGATGATTTCCTATGTCTTGTATGTAATTTACTTGATAGCTTATGACTTCTTGAATTTATGAGTAAATAGATCATTGTTGTTTTTGGTTATGTGCTCTGTTGTTTTCTTGTGGTGTTTCACATTGATTGCTCATTAAGGAGAAGTAAACGGAAGCTGGAGCAGTGCAACGGAACTTCATCAACCACCGATTTGAGGTAGGCCTCCAACGATGACTATTTAAGGGAATTAATTTTTGTTTTGTCCTTGTTGTGACTAGACCCACTCTAGGACTAGAGGGGTTGCCTCTGTCCGCAGAGGGAACACTTTCCTACTTCATAAGTTGGTGACTCCACTAGGGAGTCCTTCGCATGTTTTTTTTCTCTTGTTTGCTCTTGTTTTGGTTTTGATTTAGTATCTCTTGAATTTTGGGGTTAAACTATCAGTCTTTTGGGTTACCTGGGTCAATCTGGGAAGTCCCCTGATTATCTGTAAGGATAGGCTAGTCTTTGTTTGGGAGTTTTTGTTCATCTTTCATTGTTTTTGAGATCGTCGCTAAAAAAAGCTTAACAGTCGCACTGACGTTGCCTTGTCTTTGTTTTAAAGTTCTGTGTGTCGTTGAATCCTACCGTACAGTCCCAACGATTCCTGAAATCGGCCCGTCGCGAAAGAGACGTGTACTCTCGTGATGGCGTCACTCTGTTGCTGCAGCTAGTGGCTGATCGTCCCTAGTTGCTGGTGTTATGCCCGCGACAATTCCTGTAGAGTTGTTTTTTCAATTCTACCTCCTGAATTCACCAATCCTTTTGTTCCCCTATTATCTTTCTCTTGCCCATTAGTTTGTTTTTGATTGCTTATGGTTAAGATACTCTTTCTTTCATTTCGCTGAGTGGATCTTGTATTTTTGGCTTTGTGACCTAGTTTTTCAATTTGTTTGAAGTACTTGACTTGGTTACTTGTTTTCCCAAGGTTCATCTGCAACCTTCTTGTTGATTTGTTTGAGGCTTCTTCACTGTTGTTTCTTGCTGGTTGATTTTTAGTGATAATTATTGAACCAATCTTTGATATTGATTCGATTTCTTTTCACTACCAAACATAGATCACAATTGTTTGGATTGACCGGTTTTCACACTTGCTTGTTTGTCTCTTTAAATTCAAAACAATCAAAATCAAAAGACTACATTCATTTAGTATACCAAAGTGAAAGTGTATTTGCATCTCGAGTTTTCATGTTTGAAAAATTGGAAAGCAAATATTAAAATCTACCATCAGTAGTATCCGTGCATTTTAGGGTTGATGTGTTTGTGCATTGTGTCTCTTAGCTGATCTTGGTTTTTCTTGGTTTGGGAATGATCTCTCTACCCTCCTGTAGGTAGGTGTTCATTGAAGTAAAAGATGCTTTACTCATTCTAGCTGCATCCTAGGTTTTTTGATATACATACGGTAAGGCCTGGAAATTGAAACATAATTCAAGATCAACTCTAAAATGAACTGAATGAACTTAACAACGCATTGGAGCACAACACACATTATTTAGAGGTCTAGGCTAGAGACGTGCTCCGGCGTCATTAAACCTAGTCACTATTGTTTTCACCTAAGGTTGGGTGATTCCTCCTACTATGACTCAATAACGATCTAGTACGGACTTGTGCTCCCAGTACCGTCGAGTATATGTTGGGAGACCCCACTAGGTTATCATCCTATATCCTTAGGAATCCATGTCTGCCACCTTGCAAACCATAATGCACCGAACACAACATTTAGGAAGATTTACTACCGTACGGAAAGTCCTTGGTTTTCATATGATAGCCAAGGTGTATATGCAGTTTTACGGGTTGTTTGGTAAACCATTTGCCTAGTTTCTCCAGAGTAGTCACTTCGTTCCTTTTCGAACTCCTTAAAAAAAGGTCCATCTGAGCACTTGTCCTTTCAAGCTCATTAAATATTCGAAGGCGACTAGAGTCATCTTTTCATCCTTTTCTCGACTCTCTAAAAATGAAAAGGTCAAGTTTTGTTCCTATGTCTTAAAATTTATTCGGCCACATTCACACTTACCTTGTTAGATCTTGTTGCATTTGAGTTTGTGTAGGGTTGTCTTCCTTACTCGATTAGTTTTCCCTAGGGTTTTTGAGTTAAATTTTCCTGGCGGAATCACCGATCCCGTCTCCTGTTCCAAGTGACCAAGGATCTCCATCTTCTGTCGCTCCTGAGGTACCAGTTGTTAGTGATACTCTTCCTATCATTCTAAGTATCCAACCGCTTAACTCTCATGCTCTGCAAGATGAGTCTTATGATATCCATTGGAATCCCATTTGGGAGCCTTCCGAAGAAGACTTTCCCCTTACTCCTCCTGCTGTTTCAGTCCCAATGTCTCCTTCTGACATGGATGAAACGAACCCCGTCACAAGTGAAGAGACCTTCATGGCAAGTGGTGAAATTCCTGTACCTACAGAAACTTCACCCTTCTATGTCACTCCTCTTGGTATTACATTGCCTCTACACTATAATGCTTTGGTGGATATCATAGGTTCTAGGTCTCCCCTTACGAGTTCCATGTGGTCTCGTACTGTCACTCTGACTTCAGGACCTTTTACTCCCCAAATTCACAATGTAACTGTCACGTCTATCCTGACTATTCCAACCGTTTGTGTGGCTTCCTCAGCCCCCATTGTTAGTGTCATCACTGCATATTCAGTTGTGACCACTGTTGTCTAACCTTCAACTGGTCCTCCAAATAGTGGCCCGTCAACATCCACATCTAGGTTTGTTGATCCTAGCCTTAGTGCCCCACCTTCTTCTAGTTCAATTCCAGCAGGGGGTCATATGATCAATACCTCCAAGCTCTTCAGAATCTGGATCCACAAAATCTATTTCATTATTATGATTCTCGAGGAGCCCATATCTATCACCCTGGACCCATAGCATCTCAGCCTGTGGTTGAGGTTTCGGTTCCGTTATCTGTCGCTTGGGGTACCACTGCTTATCACAGCGGCCAAGCACAGTCTTCAAATTTTCAAGGTCCACCCTATCAAGGTCAACCGTCTTACGGACAGTCGTCTTACAGAAAGCCATATTACGGGCAACCTTATCCAGGGCAACCTGGCGGCCCTCAAGGACAACCCATTCAGCGACAACCTTCGGCCTTCAGTGGGTCTTCTTTCACATACTTCGGGCAACCTTTTGGCAACCTAGGACAACCTTACATCCAACAAGGCCAACCTGGTGCCCAGCAAGGTCACCCTTCTGAAAAAATTGGTCAGCCTCAAATTCAACAAGGCCAACCAATTATTCATCCTACTCAACCATCTGGTCAGTCTGGACAACCTTTGGTTGCGCAAGGTCAACCCAATACCCAGCAAGTTCAAACTTCTGGGCAAATGGGCCAACCTCAACCTCAACCAGGCCAACCTTCTAGCCAGATGGCTCAGCCTCAGTTTTCCCAAGGACATCCGTCTGGGCCTGCTCAACCCGGCACTCAAACGCTCGTTGCTTCTCAAGCTCCACCCAGTTTTCAGCTCCAGTCAGGGCTCTAGACCCAATCTGGTCTCCAAACTCAGGTTGGATCCCAAACCCAACCTGCTTATCAAATGCAGCCTGGTCCCCAGGCTTAGTTTGGAGCCCAGCCACCTTATGGTTTTCAGCAGTCCCAAGGGAAAACTCAATTTTCCCCATACCAAAATTATCAACAGCCGTAGGTTAACCCTTATCAGAATTTCCAGCAACCATATGTTGCTCCTCTAGGCCAAGTTGGTAATCAGTGGAACGTTGGGGGTCAAATCCAGGGTCAACCATCTAGTTACAATTTAACCCCTATGGAAAAAATCCCTACGAACAAAACCCTTATGGGCTGAATCCATCTGTACAAAATCAATGGGGGCAACAAGGAACTAGATGGAACTCTGGAGCTACTTCTTACCTGCGGCCTCAGATGTCCTTTAACCCTCAATTACCCTTTTTAGCGACATTGGAATTACCGATGTGTCCAAACTGAAAAATGATCCCATTCTTCATAATTCGTATTGGCCACCGGTTCCAACTAAAATTCCCGGTGATTGTCCCAAGTTTGATGGTAAAGCTGGAGAAGATCCCCAAGCTCATCTCATGACTTATCATCTATGGTGTTCGTCAAATTCATGGCTCGATGATTCAGTCTGACTCCACCTTTTTCAATGGACTCTCACTGGCTCTGCTGCAAAAGGTATATTGAGCTAGCTCGCAGATCTTTTCGGGACTTTAGCTTGCTGGCTATGGCATTTTTAACTCATTTTCAGTTGTCGATTCGATATGAAACAGGAACACATCTCCTGACATCCTTAAATTAGAACACGGCCACGCACATCTCTGATCATATCCATGAATGGAGGAGACATCGACGTTTGATTAAGTTCTGGATCCCCGATCAGCTTCTGACTGATTGGTTCACAACCTCATTTGTTGGTCTTCTAGCCCAAGACAATGCTATGGGGGCATGTGTAACTGAAGAACAAGCTATCGCACGTGCTTAGTATCTTGACTTGGTTTACTCCTAGTCTAGTACACTATATGATTATTTTCCTGATGCTCCGTGACCCGGAACTTCTAAAGCCCCGTCAACACCATCTGTTGATGGTGTCATTGATTTTGTCAATGCGTCCTCTAAAAAATCTTCCACGAAATTTGGGAATTAAAAGTTGAACATTCTGAATGAAAATGCTTCTCAAGCTGTATCCAATTCTGGTAACACTTCTGAGGTTAACACCATTCAGTCCACCACGGCGAACAAAACTTCGAAAGGAAAGAAGAAGGGAAAAGGAAAGAATAAAGCCGATCAACCGAAGCAAGATTCCCCTAAGCCTCCACCCGAGGAAGGTGTCAAGCGCAAGCCTAAGTATCCTTGCCTTATTGGTGTCGAGGATCACTATACTAAAGACTGCCTGAGGCGGTTTGAAGTTAGTCGTTTTTTAAAGGTTCCCCTGGGACTCCTGTCGTGCTTAAAGAGCCTTTTCCCTCGCAGCAAACTCAAATGGTGGCTGATCCATCTCAATCCTCCTCCCCTTTTAGTTCTCAGGTATTTATGGTTGGGACAATTCCCATCCATATTAGTACTCGGTCAAAAGAGTATCCTTCACCTGTCGGGAAGGAAACTTAGGTCCCCTCCAGTGCTCCTTCATCTAGCTCTGGTCCGCTCCGTATCGAGCGACCTAGTACTAAGTCAGTTATTTGACCTCCTCCTAAAGGGGTACTCCGGAAGTCTTCTTACAACCCTAATGCTCGTGCTGCACAACACTACAACATTGTTGAGGACTTAGCCCAGGCTCCGTCAGCTATGTCCGCATTAGAGGTCCTCCAGAGCTGCCCCTCTCAGAGGAAGTTGTTGCTATCGACCATCAGTGGCATTGACCCGGCCGACTCGGATTTGATCACTTTTGACCTAGAAAATCATGTACTGAGACTACCTCACCAAATTTCCTTCCTTATTCAAGTCATCATCAATTCTAAAACTATTCACTACATGGTCATTGATGAAGGCGCTTCTACTTGCATTATGCTTGTTGCTTGTTGGAAGGTTATCGATTCTCTGACTCTGAGTCAGTCTCCCGCTACCTTGGAAGCCTTCGATGGGAGAGAGTCTTTTCCTTATGGTATACTCCCACGTCTGCCTATTACCCTGGAAGGGAAGACGGTCGAAGTTATCAATGTCAATTTAACTTACAACCTCCTTTTAGGATGAAGCTAGACATATTCCATGCGAGCCATGGCTTCGTCTCTATTTCATGTCCTTCATTTTCCTCATCAAGGGAAGATTATCACAGTAGACCCGTTGTCCTTCTTCACCTCTTCCTCCTCCGATGGCAACGTGCCTTTTGTGGAGCATACCTCCATTCCATATGAGAGTGTGGGTGTTGGCCTCTTTAAGGATCCTGCCCTTATGGGTGTTTTTTCACTCCCACCTCCCAACATCGCTCCCGTTAATATGATTTCTATTTGTTTTGATCCTTGGGTTCTTCCTCTTGTTGATCAGATAGAATCTTGGGGCGATGTAATGCCGTTGAGTCCTGCCGAGCTCAACTACGTCGAAATGTTTCTGTATCAGCTTCATCTCCTGAACCTGCTCCTTCGAGCAAGGCTCTCGACTCGTACATTCAATCCCCTTGGCTAAAATATAGTATTTCTTCAGACCCTTTTCAGGAAATTTTTCCTTCTGATGAAGCAATTATTGAGACTATGTATTTTGAGGGACCTCCTTGGTCTGATCATCACCATCATTCCTCCTTTCTCCCCTACCCACAGGGAAATGCTTACTTGTCTTGAGCAGCTTGCTCCCTATATCCCCTCTCAACCCCTTCAGACACCCATCCAGATTCATCAAGTTTTTTCTGAAGGAAACATTGGGAACATTACGCAAACTCAGCCGATCGACATCTCTGTTAAACCAGGGATTGTCGAGCACATTCATATCGAAGTAACCTGTACTCCGGAGGAGATTCAGCTTTATACTAATCTTTTTCGTTAATTTCGTGATGTTTTCGCTTGGTCTTATGAAGATATGCTCGCATCGATCCTAGCATCGTGGTGCATGAAATACCTACATATCCAGGGGCCAAACCTGTTCAACAGCATCTATGCCCCGTGCACCCTCGAAAAGCTGCAGATATTAAAGCGAAAGTCAAAAAGCTTCTTAAGGCTGGCTTTATTTACCCTATATCGCTCATAGATTAGGTTTCCAATATTGTCCCTATGACTAAGAAACAGGGCACTATTAGGGTATGTGTTGATTATCGTGAAATTAATCGTGCCTGCCCCAAAGACAACTACCCTACACCTTTCATTGACCAGCTCATTGATGAGTGTGCTGGGAGTGAGATATATTCATTCATGGACAACTTTTCTGGTTATAACGAGATTAATATCGGATCAACACAAGACCGCCTTTATCTACTCATGGGGTACTTTCACTTATAAAAAGCTCCCTTTCAGTCTAAAAAATGTCGATGCTACCTTCCAACATGCAATGTCTTACGCGTTTCATGATATTCGACACATTATGTAGCCTTACCTGGATGACCTTCTGGCTCATTCAGCGAAACACCAAGACCATCCAAACCACCTTTGCGAAATTTTTCTTCACTGTCAACACTATCGTATCCGTCTTAATCCACATAAGTGTGTCTTCTGCGTGGAATCCGACAAACTTCTTGGGTTTGTCGTCTCCCAAGAGGGTATCTGTCTGGATCCCCTTTAAGTTGAAGCCATCTTGAATCTCCCTCCCCTACTTCTTTGCAGGAATTGCAGAGTCTGTAGGGCAAAGCGAATTTTATACGCCGTTTCATTTCGAATTATGTTGAAGTGGCCAAAGGTTATACACGGTTATTAAAGCGAGATACCCCTTTTCTTTGGGATACCACTGCACAAGAGTCATTCGAGCACCTCAAGGCCCTCCTTGTTTCTGCTCCATTGTTACGTCCGCCTGATTATCACCATGACTACACTCTTTATTTAGCCATTGCCGATAGCACCATCGGCATGGTTCTGGTCCAAGACGATGATGATGGTACTGAGCATGTTGTTTATTATCTCAGTCGCAATTTACTTGATACGGAAACTCAATATGCCTATGTCGAGAAGTTGGCATTGGCATCCGTTTATGCCATCCAACATTTCCGCCACTATATATTATTGCGCACCACAACGGTGATTTCTGACTGCAACCCAATGACGTACATCTTGTCACGTTAGTTACTGGGGGGTAAGTACTCAAAATGGATTATCATCCTTTAAGAGTTTGACTTGGAGTTTACCACAGCCAAGTCTAAGAAGTCCCTGGTTTTCGCTGAGCTGCTTTGCTCCCTACCATCTGCTACCACACCCTCTCGATTAGAGGACCATATCCCAGATGAATCAATGTTCTTGATTAGCACCCTCGATCCTTGGTACAGGGATATTATTGTCTATCTTCAGACGTCCTCCTTTCATCCAGATTTTTCCAAGGATGCTCGACGATGTATTCACCATCATTCTCAACCTTATCGCATTATTGGGGACACCCTGTACCTTCTCGGTGCTGACTATGTTATCTGCCGTTGTCTGACGTTCGAGGAAGCCGAACGAGTTCTGAATGACTACCAATCTAGCGTCTGTGCTGGTTACTTTTGGCCTTCTATTTTTAAGGATTGCATTCTTGCCGTCTTCTCTTGTCATGAGTGCCAAATCTACCAACGGAAGATGTGTGCGCCTCCTGCTCCTTTGCACCCTATCATTACCGTCGGCCCTTTTTCCAAATGGGGCATTGATTATATAACCTATAACCCTTGCTTGGCCGGGGGGCATGGGTATATCATCGTCGCCATCGATTATTTCACAAAATGGATCGAGGCGATGCCTACGATATCTAATGACGGTCAGACAGCGACGTAATTTTTATTCAATCATGTCATTTCACGATTCGGATTCCCTCAGGCTATCGTCATTGATCACGGCAAACATTTTTGTAATCATATGATGACTGATTTAACAACCCGATTGGGTTTGATAGCTCAACACTATACTATCCTCAGGCCAATGGTCAAGTGGAAGCTATCAACAAAGCTTTGGTCATGATGCTTCAACGCACCATTGGCATGCACAAGTCCAAATGGCATTTGATGTTGTTTTAAGCCTTATGGGCTTACCGAACTTCAGTGAAGGATGCCACCAGGTTCACCCCGTTCCAATTGGTTTACGGTATGGAGGTTACCCTTCCGATTGAGTGTGAGATCCCTTCTCTTAAATTAGCCATCGAATTGCTCCCAAACACTACTCTGGTAGAAGAATGTCTTCTTTACCTAGAGCGGTTAGATGAGACCCGTCGACTAGCCTCTCTAGCAATTGAAGCGTAGAAGAAAAGAGTGAAAACTCACTTTGACCAAGCTGTCAATCCTCATTCTTTCATTGAAGGAGACTTAGTCCTGCTCTATGATCAAGCAAATGATAATCAGGGGTAGGCAAATTCGAGCCTATGTGGCATGGGCCTTACATTGTGAAACATGTTTTGCAAAAAGGGGCCTATGAGCTAATCGATTATGAAGGGAATCCTCTAGATAGGCCCTGAAATGGGCTTTATCTGAAAAAATATTATGCATGAATTTTGTGCATCTGATTTGTACATACGTGTGTTTTTAGCAGGTGTGTTGTCAGTGTGTGTTTTCATGTTTGGCTTGGTGTGTAGGGATAATTGCTGCTTATTGTGTCTTTTGCTTCTTGTGCAGATGTCTGGTACACCTTACGTTGGTTTCGCTGATGGTGCCTGCCACAGTACCCAGAACCTTTCTTCTGCGATGTGGGTGATCTACAATCCTCACGGTGAGTTAGTAGACCTTCAAGGTGTTTGTCTAGGTTGCACCACAAACAATGTCACTGAATATAGTGTTGTCATTGAATTACTGACTGAGGTTGTCAACCTCGATATTCGTGTATTGGTTGTGAATCTGGATTCTCAAATTATTGTCCACTAGCTTAACGGGCGTTATTCCATCAGAGATCATTGGATTTCAAGGTTGTATTTACGTGTTAAATTATTGGAAAGGAATTTTGATTTTATTGCATATCAACACATTCCAAGAAGATTAAACACATTAACTGATGCATTAGAAAATCATGTATTAGATAGACATTTACACAACATGTAATCAAAACATTGTATAGAATCATTCAAGACACAATAATGAACCATAGATAACATGTATATATATATATATATATATATATATATATATATATATATATATATATATATATATATCGTGTGGCGCACCGAGGCGCTCAAAAAATAAGTGTATATGTCAAAAAATGGAATCTGTGCTCTCCATACATCCGAGACGCATGTCTCTCAAAAATCAGCAAAAAGTAAAATCTAGGTATCTACTACGGTGGGTTCTGCTCTCTATGGCAGACCACTACCCGTGAAACTCATCTCAAGAGCCTATGCACCCTAGGTGGCAATTCAACTATATGTCTTTGGTACTCTACAGTGACCTCTTCGATCTCCCTTGTAATCCGGGATCCCATCCGTCAAGCCCTCAAGGTTACGGGCTATCTCCTCCATTGCATTACCACTAGGAAAAACCAAGGCCAGCTCCATGTTGCCTTGTGGGTCCCTCCGTGCCTCGGGAGCTAGTCCTATTGGCCTCTTCAGTCCCACATCTACAAGTAATATAAGAGACATTATTATGACATATGCATGATAAAATCCAAAAACATCATAAAAGTCAAAACATAAATAGTGTGATGTTTTGATCAAGTGTTTGCCTCCCTCGTCCCACTGCTCGCCCGCAAGAAGTAGCATGTCATGGTCTCCATGAAAATCTGTGCCTGCATACATCCAGTCCTCGACTATGATCTTTTGCCGGTCTAGCCACTCTCCGAATGGTATCCCCCATGATACCAGTCGACCACCACCCCCTTGCGGCATGACATGTACCCAGAAGGTGATGTAGGTCTCTCGTGGCCTGGGCACGTACAAGTCCATGTCCTGTAGCTGAAGAACCAGTACCTGCTCCAGTATGAGCAGGATCAGGATAGATCCATACCCAAACTGTTTCACCTCCCCACGCTAGCACCTCGTCAACTGTCTCTTCATGTTAATGGCTACTGCCTCGGCCCAGTTATACATGGTCAGGTTAAACCACTCGAGAGATAACCGGAGGTGGGTCTTTGTTGCCTCATGTTGGGCTTGGGAGCCCACCGTCCTCGTCACCATGAACAGCATCGAGCGAAGAGTCAAGTCTTCCACTGTCGGGATTTATAATTTCCCGCTAGTAGCTGATTTGCGTGCCCCTGGGCACACCCATGCTATCAGCATGTCTAAAGTCTCGTCGGCAACTCGTTGGCCCTCTAAGATTGGCCTCTCGCCGCAACAAGAAAATCTAGTCAGAAAATGTATGTTTGTGGCATCAAATTCAATATCTTTGCCTCGAATAACGAACTTCCCGTCCGTCTGGTTCCAAGAGTGGATTAACAGCTCTAGTATGTCAAGTTGTGCTCGAAGATGAGGAGTAAGGAAGAATTTTAGCAATCCACACTCGAGTAAGGCTCTTCGGCACCCAAGATCATTAAAATCTTGTTCGTCATTGTCATCATGAGTTCTCTCTTGCCACACAAAATCCATTTTGCCCTGCATCAAAGGAAAAATTGATTAGGGCACTTTTCATGAGCTTAAACACATAAATTACAAAAAGTTTTTGACTTTACCATGCCATCGCGGCTGTTTTTCAAACAGCAGTGACAGCTCGAGGTCAGCCGTTCATTTTTTCAATGACTGTTGCAGGAGTACATCTATATCCCGCAACGATCTCGATGGTAGCTAGTGTTAACAATCTTGTTCGTGGCTAACCTGAGCAGATCTTCTATGACAACCGAGAGGCAGATGTGGGTTTCAAAATCCGCCCCAAAAACCACCTATCTACCGCCAAATTGTATGAAAAATGCTTTGAAATGGAGCGCAAGGAAGAGATTACTTACTTGGTAAAGACCTCGGGCGAAGTTGTTGACCGTCAGTGCCGGAATCAAGCTTGGGACCTCGCTCAGTTTTGCACACCAAAATGCCAAGGTAAAACTCACAATGGTAAATGGTAAAAATAAACTTACCATACCCCCTTTTATAGTGTTTTTTTTCAAAAAATTAAAATATTACACTATATGGTTTGGGTTTTTTCCATTTATTTTAGGGTTTTGGTTAGGGTTTTGAGTTTTTGCCCTTGTATCCATGCATATACTGTTTTTATGTCGAATGGGTCTTATGTTGAGGTGTTTTGTGCAGAACTACAGGTGGCGGGTACATGTCATGATCTATATACACTTGGTCCATATTTTGTAAAAGGTCCTCTTTAAAGCTCTTTTCTGACTTAAAAGACGAAAATATTTCCGAGTTTCCCTTTTGACTCGTTAAACGAAATAAAAGGCGGTCCAATTTGAGCTCTTTTCCAACCATATAAATGTGAAAAGATCGCCGGACTTTTGTTGTTTCTGTTTCGATACTGGTTACGAAACGATGTGTCTTCGATCATTTTTCTACTTTTTTGGATCGAGGCCACTAATTACGAAAAGTACTCCTTGATCGTAATGGTCAAACAGTTCTCTCGAGTATTATTTTATACTTTTTCGGGCTTGAGAGACACAAATTTACGAAAAATGACCCCCCTGGAATTTTCGTTTCCATGTCTTTTTCAAACTCTCTAAACATGAAAAAGACTCCGAGTTTTCCCTATGTCGGACTCGTTAAACCCTGATGACATTGGACTCATCACCATGACGAGACTCGAGCTTCTCCTCCCTAGGGCTCGTTAAACCATCACTAGGTTGGATTCGTCCGAAGGTCGAACTTATATTACAAGCATATGTTATCCCCTTCAAGCTTGTTTTCAAAAATAATTGGGGTACTCGCCAGCAATGGTGGGGGGAAATTTGGAAGTCATCATTGGTTACCTACGGCAGCTAGTCACTCTTGAACATCGACACTTTTGCTTCTTGTCAGGGTTGGGATATCCATACATCGTCATTTGGCCTTCCGGGGTTTTGGGTTGCCATTTTGCCTCATTCCATCTGATCCATGCTATCTCCATCGAGCCTCTGATCCCTTGGTACCTAAATTCTGCCACTTCCCAGAGTCGTGTCGCCGACATGTTCAAGAGTATAATCCTTCTGCAGTTCACACCCTTACCTCCTCCTCTGATACTTTGTTTCACCATCTACCACTTGTTCTTTATCTCATGTCGTTGATGAGGGAAACATTGTGGCCCTCTTGCGACGAATCATCTCTTGTCGATGCCAGCTCATCATCCAAGAGATTGGTCTAAGATTCCCTTCAATACCTTGGAGCTTACATGCCTCAATGGCACGTTCTTTGCACTTGACGATAGACTTTCATCATTGGTCGTCAATTAGGTGATTCCACGAGTGTTCGACTCCAACTCATTCTTCACACTTCGTGGATTGTACTAGACAGTACCTTGAGAGCCATTAGCATTATTGGTGGTTTATCTCACGCTTGTTAATGGTTTTCATCATTGACCGGTAATCAAGCAACTTTCTATCATGCTCGACTTCAGCACATCTATTCGCATGCTAGAATTTGTACTATGATCAGTTGGGTTTCAAGACCCTGAACTAAGATTACACATGTTTGGGTTGCATGGATTGGTTTGTGATTACATACATGACTCTGTGATGGATGGCTGCGACCATACCTTTATCATTATCATGGTCTTATTAGCTAGGTGGTTGCGTCCATACCACAAACCAAGTCTGTATGTCTTTTGGATGGTTTTGCCAATGCCTAGACTACATGTATTTCACTATCAGAGATATCAGTTGTACTTGCACCTACAGGTTCTTCCAGGTGGTGTTCCCGTTCAGGCAGTTTCGTAAAGAATTTCGCCCCTCCCACTCTCTTAGGCTTCATGCTTTAAGGGGCATCTGTTACACAGTAATTTGTCACTGCCTTCATCCCAGTCCCTCTATTGTGTCATGTGTCAAATAAACATGCTCATACTAAGCAAATGCTCTCTAATGTTTCCAATTGACCCTCATTTCCTAATTTTTCTGCCTCGTCGCTAGAATACACTTAATACACGCGATGGACCTTTGTCATAAACGATCCCATCATGACCCCATTGTGGGAGTACACATGTTTCCCGCGACAGTCGGATTTCAAGCCCTGGCGCGAGGCTATTAACTATCTTTAGCAACAGTCGGTCTGCATACATTGCTTCCTAGTGATGTCAGCACTAAGGCTTAGTTCACGATCAGCGACGATCCAGATTGGGTGAATTTGTTCCAATAGTTGACCTTTTGGATGTCTCTAGACCTGGTTGTTGGTTCAGTTTGGGTCGCCCTTCCCCCTCTGGGATGGTAGTTCCGTCTTTTGTGCTGCCTTCCTTGAGGATAAGCTCCCTCTCCCTCATTTCATGGAGACTCCTTCTCCTATAAAATCACTCACCATTTCTATGATCTGCTAGTTCTTTTGGTTGTACAGTACTGTTGTTGCTTTTGAGTTTGGTAGATAGCTTTGGTGTGAGTGTGACAAACGCGGGATTGCTAAATAGTTTGCAAGAGGTTGTGGAATGCCCTTAACATTGTATTAAAGCTTGTGAGTGAGAGAGAGATATTGTTATTTGGGAGACCCACCTTTGAGAGTGAATGCTTGAAGAAACATGTTGGCTGGACCCTCCGAGAAGGCTTGCGACATCAAGACTTGGTTGTAAGCTTTGCTCTTGATTTGTTATTAATACAACCAATGATGATTTCCTATGTCTTGTATGCAATTTACTTGATAGCTCATGACTTCTTGACTTTATGAGTAAATAGATCAGTGTTGTTCTCAGTTACGTGCTCTATTGTTTTCTTGTGGTGTTTCAGGTTGATTGCTCATTAAGGAGAAGGAAACGGAAGCTGGAGCAATGCAACGGAACTTCATCAACCACCGGTTTGAGGTAGGCCTCCAACGATGACTATTTAAGGGAATTAATTGTTGTTTTGTCCTTGCTGTGACTAGACCCACTCTAGGGCTAGAGGGGTTGCCTCTGTCCACAGAGGGAACACTTTCCTACTTCACAGCTCATATTTGGTTGAGCCTCACTAGATTGGTGCCAAGAATCTTTTGAGATATCTTCGGGGCACAATCTCTCATGGATTGGGATACACTGCCAAAAATATGAAACTGCATGATTATTCGAATGTTGACTAGGCAGGCAGTTTGGAGGATCATTAGAGCACTTATCAGTGCTAGTTCTCTTTGGATTTTGCTTCGATATCATGGATGAGCAGGAAGTAGAATTCAATTGCTATAAGCACCTCCAAGACCAAATACATAGCTACGTGTATGATCTCATGTGAAGCTGCATGGTTGCAAAAGCTCTTAAGTGAGCTGTTTGTACACATGATGAATACCACTGTGATTCTCTATGACAACCAAAGGGGGGATTCGATTATTGAGGAATCTCGTATTCGATGATTGCTCCAGCAGATAGACATCAGATACTGCCTTATCTTCGATATGGTAATTCGATGAGCGAGGAGGCTCCATCGCATTGAGACTAATGTACAGGTTGCAGAAATTTTGTCAAAGCCTCGAGGAAAGGTCAAATCTGTGACTTTCCCGAATGACTTGGAGTCGTTGAGAGACCTTCTTATAAGGGTCCTGCATGTTGCATGCATTGAGCTCTGGGAGCTCTGGGAGGTTTGGGGTACTTACTGGAGCAACATACAACCACAGGGTGACTCACCCTCCCTTGGTGGTGCGCTATGAACAAGATGATTAGTTCTTCTCTAGGGTGGGATGATTAGTTCTCCTGTGGCAATTGTGGAATAGGATGATTAGTTCTCCTATGGGCCAGGACGATTAGTTCTCCCGTGGAAACTATGGAACAGGATGATTAGTTCTCCTGTGGGCCAAGATGATTTGTTCTCCGTGGCGACTATGGAACAAGATGATTAGTTGTCCTGTTGGCCAAGATGATTTGTTCTCCGTGGCGACTATAGAACATGATGATTAGTTCTCTTGTGGGCCAGGATGATTAGTTCTTCGTGGCATCCACTAATAGGATGATTCGTTCTCCTGTGGATAGGATGATTAGTTCTCATGTCGAGGCATCCTACCCATGCAGTCTGGGACTCATGGGAAGTACCTCTCATCTGATCAATGAGCAAGGAAATGAGGATAGGGACCATAGTAGTACTATCGATGGACGCATCGCTGTATCTACCATACTCCCTATGCTAGGATGACCTCCATTGATCTAGGATCAATGAAATTGATCTAGGATCATTATGAGTGGTTTGAGACACTCTCTTGTGACATTGATCTAGGATCAGCATGAGTGGTTTGAGACACTCTCTTGTGACATTGATCTGGGATCAATGAAACTGATCTGGGATCAGTATGATTGGTTTGAGACACTCTCTTGTGACATTGATCTGGGATCAGTATGAGTGGTTTGAGACACTCTCTTGTGATATTAATCTGGGATCAATAAAATTGACTTCGGGTCAATAAGAGTGATGTGACACATTCTCTTCAGATGAAATTGACTTTGGGTCAGTAGAGAATGGTATGAGACATTCTCGATCAATTCTTCTTCTTCATGGTTCAGCAGAGAAGAGCAAAGCAGAGCAGAGCAGAGCTCAGTAGAGTAGAGTAGAGCTCAGCAGATCAGAGCAGAGCAGAGCAGTGCAGGGCACTAATGGCAGAGATAGTGTCACACGGAATAAGTCGATCTTGCGGACAAGATAGACCTTCCTAGAATCTAAAGAAGACCTAATGACAAGCAAACCAACCAGACACTATCTTTGTCTAAATATGCTTTAATAAACAATGGAAAACAAGTGTTTTTAGGGCCTACCTTAGGTCCAACGCAAGTTTGTGGATGCCCTCGCTCCTTCGATCCAAATGAGCTTCTTTGTCGCGAATCTGCAAACACAAACAAGGCAAACAAATTAAATAGCACCTAAAAAGCCAAAATCATAAAACATATTTAACATGAAAGTCAAGGAGTCCATGAAACAAATAACATGAGATACTTGTTGAGAAAAATGAGTTTGATTGTATTAATTCAAAAGAAGAAGAACTTTACAACCTTTGCCTTGACGTTGTACAAGCTCCTCCCAGGGTCCAGCAAGAAGTCTCCTCTACTTTGACAAGTTTCATTCACTCCCCAATGAAGCCAAAAAGGTATGTGATCTCTCCTCTTAAGCTCAACTAGGAAGTCATGATTTCACCAGCATTTACCCTCAAAAATGTTCAGCTTCTAACCTCTCCAGCAACCAGCCCAATGCCTGTATTTATTGTGCAATGGAGGGAGGTTAATAGGTCCTCCTTCAAAGGGATAGCTCCTCTCATCAAGGGATTAGCTCCTTCTCTTTTGGGATGCATGAACCACCTCAGAGCGAACAATCCACGTCAAAATTCCTTCTAGAATCCTCTAGAATTAACCCAAAGTGAGTTTTTTAAGATAATACTTGCGCCTTTTGACTTTCACAGGGGTCCGCACCTACACCGTTAGGGACAGAGCGGGCAGGTCCGCAATTTTTGTAAACAGAAGGTGCGGGACCGCAGGTGACAGTGAGAGAAAGTGCGGAACCAGAGTTACATTGATTTTTAATGTCTTTCTCTCATTTCCAAAGCTTGACTTGAAGATCTGAGGTCTGAGACTTGCTTAGGAGGATAGTACAAGTGATGATAGACCCATACTGACTGCAAATAATCATGGTGACGATATTTTTTTGTAACAGATTGCCCCCTAAAGTGCGAAGTCTGTAGTAGATGAGGATTTCATTGATCATTTAGGAAGAGTGAAGTACTTTATCATTTCGAGGATCATCTTGTGGAGAGCCCGGTTGAAACCTATAAAAACATTCAATGCAAGATATATCTATGAGATCGTATCATCGCTGAGGTAGGCATTCCCATAACTCAGATCAAAACTGACTAGAAAAACTAACTACTGCTCTGATATAGGAATGATCTTGTAAAACATCACAAGTATAGACTCAGGTGGACACAGTATGGACGCAACCATCTGTTTATGAATAGTCCATTATATAATGAATACAAAATTCCTCACAGCCTGGATTGTGGAAACTAGATCCAGGGTCTTCATTTCTACTTCCCGAAACAATACGATTCTATCCATGCGAATGAATGTGTTGATGTCGAACATGGTAGAAACCACTTGATTACCAGTCAATGATGTAAACTGTTAACAAGTGTGAGAGAAACCACCAGTGATGTCAATGGCTCTCAAAGTACCTAGTACAATCCATGAGATGCGAATAAATGTGTTGATGTCGAACACGTCACGGAATCCTTTGATCGAAAGTCAATGATGCAAACTGTCGTCAAAGGCGAGAAACCTGCCATTGAGGCATGCAGATCTCAAGGTAATAACGATTTCTAGATCATCTTTCTAGATAATGAGCTGATGTCGATAGAAAGCGATCTGTTGTAGGCAAGCCCACAAAATGAAATCATAGATCAAGTTGAAGAAATTTAGTTGCAAGGACTGACTCAGGGATGGTCAAGATGGATGACAGATATTTTGTAGATGAATGGCTTATTGGTAGTGACCTCTTGAACACATAACGACACGCCAGATGGTTTGGTGACAATTGACCCAAAGTTAATACCCAGAAACCGGCTGAAGACTTTCAATGTGGTTTGATCAACTGTTAGGCAAAGGATTTCCCAACCCAGGTGAATGAAAGTGTCGTGTTCAAGAGTGGTTACAAAGTATGACAAACAGGCTCATTTTTCTCTCTTTTCCCCCACCATTTCTGGCAAGTACCTATTTATTTTTGACAATCTTGAGGAGGATAACATTTGCTTGATTATAAGCTCATCCTTCGGATGAGTCCAACTTAGTTTAAATTCAAACTCTAAGAAGAAGTGGTTGATTCCTGTTTGTAATTGAACAGGTCCTTTACTGTGAGATTTTAACGAGTCCAGTATAGGAGAAACTCGACGTTTTTCAATTTTAGAGAGTCTGAAAAAACTTAAGAAGACTCCAAGGTTGACCTTTTTCGTAAATTTGTGTCTCCCAAGCCCGAAAACGTATAAAATAATACTTGAGAGAACCGCTCGATCTGTTACGACCAAGGAGTAATTTTCGTCATTAGTGCCCTTGATCCAAAAAAGTAAAAAAAGCGATCAACGACACGTCGTTTTATAACCGATATCGAATTTGAAACGACAAAAATCCGGCAATCTTTTCATGTTTTTATGGTCGGAAAAGAGATGTAATTGGACCGTCTTTTAATTCCATTTTAACGAGTTTAAAAGAAGAACTCGGCAATCTTTTCATGTTTCAGGAGTCAGAAAAGAGCTTAAAGGTGACTCTAAATGTTTTTTTTCGTCGAAAATGATAGTTTTCACCTGAATAATCCGTTATCCTACACAAAAACACAAACATTACTCATACCTGTTTGAAATGGATAAAAATGTCGCAAAAATACCTTTTCAAAGTGAAAGATAAACAAATTTGCAATTTATTTACTCAAAAAACTTATAAAAAGGGCCTTTGTCAATTCATTTTTACCATTTGAGTTTGGGGTGAGAAAATAGTGCTTTTGCTCAAAAAACTTCCCATGAAGATTGCGGAAAATCCAACCGTCGAAATCGAACGTCGTCTTCTCCAGGTAATCCACATCATCCTACTCTTCATTTTTAACCGTTTCATTTTTTTTTAGTCATTTATTTCATTTTTGGGAGGGTTTTTAAGCATAAAACCCGCGCGCGGGGGCCCGCAGGTTTACCACTGCTGGCCTGCGGACCCTGACTTTTTCTCCATTGGGAAAAAGCTCGGGGTCCGCACCTTCCATGTAGACAAAGTGCGGTCCCACGCACTGTGTCTAACCCGGAGGGTGCGGTCCCTGTCGCAAGGGTTTTTAACCCAAAAATTCTCAAAAATCGACCAATCAAAATAATTTCTAGCAATTTAATTTATCCTTATGCTTGATGTAGAGAGTACATCATGCTAGATTGGCATGAACGAGAGCATGAGGACGTGGATGCCACCGCATGGAATCATCAGCCTTCACTTGATGCTTTGAGGGCGTGCGGCTTGTACAAATTCTGGGCCATTCCTGGCATGAGGGCTCAGGTGGATTTCTTACAGTGGTTGGTTGACAGATGGAGCATACAGGACCAGTGCTTCTTCATTGGTGGCCACCAGCTCGAAATCGAGCCAGCGGACATATACTTCTTGACTGGTTTGCCTAAGAGAGGTGAAGACTTGACTCTGTTTGGGGCTAGGCAGGTGGCCAGTCTGTCGATAGCCTCAGGCTAGAGTACTGCAACAGCCAGGCTAGAGACAAAGGGATAGACATAAAGACCATATCCCGTCCTGAACTCATGTTGATTGCGTTTACTGTCACCAGACTTTGCGGAGCTGCCACATTACATATTACCACCGGATCCCAGATGCGTATGGCAGTTGATTGCTTTCGAGGCACCATCCTCAACTGGTGCGATGTTGTGTTGGCCAAAGTGAAAGGCCAACTGACCGGGGCCAAGAACGGATGACTAAAGACCTTTGGTTATGGGGCTTTGGTTGTGATTTTTGGCTTGGAAAGGGTTCCTATGTTGATCCCTCAGCACCTTACTGTTGGAGCTGGGCTTCCTCGAGAGCCCAAACTGATGCGATGGGTCACAGTTATGGCCCGTTACCTGGACAAGAGGACAGAGGTTGCTCGATTCAAACCTGAGTATTTCCAATCACTTGAAAACTAGGTCTTTTCTATTCAGGACTTCCCTTATGCTGGGATAGATTTTCATGGTGACCCAGACATGGTTCTTCCACCAGGAGAGCAGTGGGATGATTCAGGTAAAATCCTTTTCAACATTTTTCCTATTTTAATTTTTTTTTTTTTTCCATCGTCTCAAAACTGATAGTAAAAATTTCAAATGCAGATGTGGCTCCACAACGACCAGCCGCTCTCCGGCCTTACGAGAGGAAGCAACCAATTGCACCCGCGCCAGCCCCACAGGATGAATCAGCAGAGGTTTTGGCCAAGTTGGAGGGTCATCTCGAGCGCTTGACAGGAGATATTCCGGAGACCACTATAGATGACATTCCTCGTCGACTTCAGTGCTATGTGATTGGGGTCCCGGGACCTTTTAGGAGGTTCCTTTGCAAGGTGGCCCGTGCAGTGGTTTCTTATAGAGATCATCACCAGTGATAGGATGATCGCCTATTGTGGGCACATGTGACATTTTTGTTTTTTGTACTTATCATTTTTGTCGATCATAATGTGTTTTTCAACCTATGATCGAGGACGATGTATTTTTTGACACACTCCTATATATATCATTATTACCGGCTTATCTTGTAAATCATGTTATGGAATGGTTTTAAATTTACATGCATGATTATTGCAAATGTCTATTTAACATTCGAGAAGCAATTGCATCTGCTAATGTATTTAAAGATCTTGGAATATGTTGATATTCAATATAATCAAATTCACGTTCCAAGAGACGCACTCTCAAAAATAATCTTAATAACACTGGATTTCTAATGGCATACACTCTATTAAGCTGTAATACAACGAGTTCAGAATCTAACCTCACTATCAAACTCTGAATCCCAAATGAAATAGATTCAGATAATAACTCAATCACTGCACTATACTCGGCAATGTTGTTCATTGTTTGACCGAGGCTTACCCCATGCATAGATACTAACTCGTCAGAGGGCGAATAGATAACCCAAGCTACGGAAGAGATGTTCCGTGTATTACGACAAGCACCATCAGCGAAACCAATGTATGTTTGGAGAGGCATCGACATCTGCAATATCAAGAGGAAAACCAAGATAAGTAGGAATAATGATAAAAAAAACACTCTCTAAGCTACGCACACTGTTTAAACTAAAACACACCAACTAGAAAGGAAAACTATCCTAACTAAAAATCTCCATACCCATCCTTTAAGCATAATACCTCTTCAAGTAAAGACCATTTCTGGGTTTACCCAAAGAGTCCCCGTCAAAGTCTACCAATTCATAGGCCCCTTTGGCTAGCTTTCGCTTGACAACATAGGGACCATGCCACATAGGAACGAATTTTCCAGCACCTAATTTATCATTAGCTTGATCGTAAACTAAGACTAGATCTCCTTCCGAAAAATTTCGAGGGGTCACATTTCGATCATACTGAGCTTTCATGCATTTTGTGTGAGTCTCAATCGCCAATGCAGCATCATGTCCATTCTCATCTAATTGAGCCAAGTATAGCAAATGCTTTTCCTCTTTGGAAGTGGCTAGAAGTAACTCGATGGCCATTTGCAGTGACGGGATTTCGCATTCAATGGGTAACACAGCTTCCGAACCATAGACTAGTTGGAAAGCAGTGAACCCTGTTGATGTTTTTACTGAAGTTCGGTACGCCCAAAGCGCTGAAAATAGCATGTTGTGCCAATTCGACCGATGAATCCCAATGATTCATCATGATAACTAAAACTTTGTTGATGGATTCAACCAGACCATTCGCTTGTGGATAATAAGGGGTTGAACTATCGTGACGTAAACCAAGCTTGCCTATAAGTTCGGTCATCATAACGTTTCAAAAATGACGCCCATGATCAGTGATTATCGCTTGCAGGACACCAAACCTAGCAATTATATGATTGAACATGAAAATTGCAGCTGTCTTGCCGTCTGCCTCAAATGTAGGCATCGCCTCGGCCCACATGGTAAAATAATCTACCGCAAGGATGATATACGCATGCCCCCCGGCCGAGTGAGGGTTACATGTAATAAAATCGATACCCCATTTGGCAAAAGGACCAATGGCAATTATAGGGTGGAGAGGAGCAGGTGGAGCGCGCATCTTTCGATCAAAAAATTGGCAGTTGTGGCATTTTCGGACCGCCGTAATACAATCTTTAAATAAAGACGGCCAGAAGTAGCCAGCGCGCAATATCTTTTGGGCTGTGGCAAACCCAGACATATGACCGCCACACGCTCCAGAGTGACAGTCATTTAGAACCCTTTCAGCTTCCTCATGAGTTAAGCAACATCGAAAAACAGAGTCCGCCCCACGGCGATAAAGAGTATCTCCAATAATCCTGAATTGTTGGGACTGGAATCGAATTTTTCGACGTTCTGACCTTGAAATTTCTAGCAGAAAGGATTGGGTCTGGAGATAAACGATGATATCCCCATACCATGGATCTAAAGTGCTGATTAGAAACAAGGATTCGTCCGCAATGGGCTCCTCCGCCACAGTTTCTGTGTCAGCACGCGGGAAGTCACACATTAACTCTGCAAAAACTAAAGATTTCTTAGACTTGGATTTTTCTAATTCTAAGTCAAACTCCTGTAGGATAAAAATCCATTTAGAGTACTTGCCCCCTAGAAATTTCTTGGTCAAAATGTAGATCATAGGGTTGCAATCCGAAATTACTGTAGTTTTACGTAGTAAAATGTAGTGACGTAAACGTTGGACAACTTGAACGGCTGCCAATGCCAATTTCTCCACATGTGAGTATTTTAGCTCAGTTGGATTTAAAGTTCGACTAAGGTAATATATCACATGTTCAGTTCCAAATTCATCTTCCTGAACTAAGACCATTATAATGGTGGAATGAGAGACGGCGAGATACAAGAAGTAATCCTGGTTGTAGTTGGGAGGATGCAACAACGGTGCATGGGTCAACGCGTGTTTAAGTGCATCAAAAGATTTCTGAGCTATCTCATCCCAATAGAATGGAGTATTCTGTTTCAACAACCGGGTAAAACCCTTTGTAACCTTAGCGTAGTTAGGAATGAATCGTCGTACAAAGTTTGCTTTCCCTTGCAAACTTTGGAGTTGGCGAAGACTCGAAGGAGGAGGCAATTTAATGATAGCTTTGACCTTCGAGGGATCGACGCGAATGCCGGCTTTCGAAACTACAAACCCCAGCAATCGACCCGTTTCTATACAGAAGAGAAATTTGTGTGGGTTCAACTGAATCTGATAGTGCTTACACCTCATAAATATTGCTCGTAAATGGACGAGGTGATCAGCTCGATGTAATGAATGAGCAGGCAAATCAGCGAGATACGGTTGCACAATGTGCTTGATGTCATGAAACGCATAAGACATCGCCCTTTGAAAAGTTGCTTCGGCATTCTTAAGCCCAAAAGGTAACTTGCAATAAGCAAATGTCCCCCATGGACAAATGAAAGTCGTTTTTGGTTGATCGGCAGGTAGAATATTGATTTGATTGTATCCGGAAAAACTGTCCATGAAGGAGAATATTTCGCTGTCGGCACAGTCATCAATGATTTGATCGATATAGGGAGTTGGGTAATTGTCCTTTGGAGAGGCTCGATTAATGTCCCTATAGTCGATGCATATTCTTATTGTTCCTTGTTTTTTGTTAACCGGAACAATATTCGATACCCAATCCGTTAACGAGATCGCATAAATGAAACTTGCTTTCAATAGCTTTTCAACTTCTGCTTTAATTGCAGCAGCTTTTTGTGGGTGAATCTGACGCAAACATTGCCAGACGGGTTTAGCGTCCGGGTAAGTCTTGATCTCATGAACAACAATCGCGGGATCAATTCCTGGCATTTCCTCATAGGACTAGGCAAACACGTCGCGGAATTTTTGAAATAGGGCCTGATATAGCTGAATTTCGTCATCTGTATACGAGGCACCTATATGAATGTTCTCAACAATTCCGGGCTTAACCAAAATGTCAATAGGAATAGTTCAAGAGATGTTTCCCAAATTTCACTCTGAATCGGGATGTTTCGTTGGATTCTGAGGTTCCTTGACATATTCAGTCGTAAAAATTGATGAGAAATCATTTTCAAAACGATCATCCTCGGGTAAAAACGAAGATCTGTGATGGAGATCTTCCCATGGTAAATCATCTACACATAGGATTTCACGAATTTTCTCATCAGAGTGAACAAGTTCAGAAAACGTGATTAAATCTGAGCTTGATGTGAAAAGTGACTCCTCACGGACTACATTCATGAAGTCATTTTCGGTTGAAGATGGGTCGGCAAACGACTGCGCGGCTTCATAGGCAATTTCATATGGACTCAAAGGCATGGCATTACCAAATGAGTCTATCTCAGATTCAAAAGGAATGATCCAAGGATCATCATTAACAATGGTGTCTGATGTAATCATATGAATGGTTGCAAATGAAGACGATGCGTTGATCGGAGGAAAAGGAAAAGTTCCCAGTAAACCGGCATCTTTAACTAGTCCTACTCCAACATCCTTATATGGGATAATCGTTTTACCGACATGTTCAATACTCTCAGAAGAGGCTGGGTCGGATGAAAAGTAAGCCAGCTGGTCTATTGTTACGATCTTTCCATTATGTGGAAACTTTATTACTCGAAAGACCGATGAAACGACCGCTGTCATAGCGTAAGACCAACTTCGACCCAAGAGAAGGTTGTAATCTAGAGGGGCATCAACCACCTCCACATCTAGACTAACGGTTTTTCCTTCAACCCCTATAGGCAAATCCTGTAGAATGCCAAAAGGATGAAACCCACGGCCATCAAAGGCCTTTAGAATCGTCGGGGATTGATTTAGCGAAGGAGAACCAAGCGATCTCCAACACTGTATCGACATAATACACGTTGAGGCTCCCTCATCAATTACAGTCCGATGAATAGGCCTGTTTTTTACTATCACTGGAATCTGGAAAACCATTTGATGAGGCAAACGTGGTGTACTATTTTCTAGATCGAAAATTATTAGGTTCGAGTCCTGAACGTCAACAGCTCCTATAGCCGACAGAAGTAATTTACGTTGTGCTGGACATGATTGCAGCACTTCCAAAGCCGACATTGCTGAGGGTGAAACAGCTAAATCCTCAACAATGTTATAATTTTGAGCCGCTCTCGCATGTGGATTGAAAGCGGACTTTCGAAGTATACCCTTGGCGGGCGGTTTGATTACCAAGTCTGGATTAGGTTTCTCAATCTGTAGTGGATCGGAACCGGGAGCTGAGGTTGATGGATTAGAATGAGAAGATTCTGCTTCTTTACCATCAACAGGAATTTTACTACCATAATCTTGCGATCGAGTTGCAATCCTAACATGGGACATCATCAGTATGGGTTCTTCATTGGCACTTGAGGACGAACCTATCATCTTACTGTCTTGAGCTGGAAAAGGATCCTTCAAAACAGCAGGAGTTTGGGAACCTTTGACAATCTTCGCAACCTCTGCACGATGAGGGCAGTCTCTTGTAAAATGTTCATCGTCACAAATGAGACAAGGATAACGAGGTTTGCGCTTTTCATCATTGGATTCCGCCTTTTCAGGTTTCTCCTTTGAACTTTTGTCCGTTTTATTCTTCTTCTTTCCTTTCTTCTTCCCACCGGATTTTGATTTGGCTGTAGATGACTCTACAACGTGAATATCGGCGGAAATCTCTGCATAAGAATCTCCTGTTTGGGAATCAGGCAAGGTTATGATAGGGGAAGAATTCTTGGAAGACTTCTTCTTACTTTTAGTGTTAACCGTACCAATCATACCATCGACGGCAGGAGATCCCGAAGGAGCTGCAGCGATTTGATTTTGCTTGGGAAGATCGGGGATTTTTTCGTGTAACATACCTGACTGAGTATAGACCAAGTCAAGGTATTGTGCTTGAGCAATTACTTGCTCCTCAGTAACAACTCCGGTTTTAGCTACATCTTCAGTGATCTTTGGCAACAAAGATTTTACAAACCACTCGGCCAAGATCTGATCCGGAATAAATACCTTCACTAAACGCCGTCAACGTCTCCACTCATGAATATGATCTGAAATGTAAGTGGATGTCGATTGTTTTAGCGAAGTTAGCAATTCTGTGCCATTGTCGTATCGGACTGGCAACTAAAAATGAGTTAAAAACGAGGTAGCTAACTGACTAAAATTATAAAAAGTGCCTCGTGGTAACTCAATGTACCACTTGGCCGCGAAACCAATTAGAGTGCGCTGGAAAAGTCTAAGACGGATTGAATCATCTGAAATGGAGTTAGACGCACACCAGAGGTGGTAAGTCATCACATGGTTCGATGGGTCCTCTCCTGATTTACCTTCGAACTTAGGAATTTCACTGGGCAACTTATTCGGCATTGGCGGCCAAAACGGAAGATAATTAATGGGATCGTTCGTTAGGTGCAACAAGTCAGGCAAGTCCAAAGTTGCGATAAACAGTAACTGCCGATTAGGATCCCTAAAACTCTGGGTCATGAGACCAGCCCCAGGAGGAGGATATCCAGGATAACTAGGAATAGGAATTGCATTTGGGATATTGTATCCTCCCGGAAAACCAGGATTAACCGGACCGTACTGGGGTTGTTGATAAGTGTACCCAGGGTACGGTTGATACTAATAGACTGGCTGCTGCACAGCAGGACCGAATTGGTACTGTCCCTAGTACGGTTGATAAGTAAATTATGGTTGACTTGTGACAACTGTACTTGAACCAAGTTGTCCTACATGCATCTGAACCGAAGTTTGAATTGTAGATCCAGACGGTGGTAAAGATGTTTGAGGAGTAGATACAGGAACAGTAGAAACCGGAGCTGTCGATACTCCAGAAGTAGGTGGGGTAGATTGAACAGATGTTGCGGAAGTTGTAGCAATCGTTTGAGGCGGAGTACGAGGTGTACTAGGCCCAGGCTGAGAAACTACCAAAGGTACAGAAGTTTGAATGTTAGACTGGACTGGTTGCTGGGGTGAACCAGAAACTAAGGGTTGTCCAGTTTGAGATGACAACTGTACATTTGGCTGCAACACCTGTTGGGTTTGCGATGGATCCCACACTATATTCATTCCGGGGTACTGACCCGTAACTGGTTGAGAATACTGCGGACCATAACCGGGTTGAGGGTAGGATTGATAATTTAAAGGTACATTTCCCGTTCCTTGAACATACGTTTGACAGGAGGGTGGTTGGAAACCTTGGTTTGAGTACTGACCTTGGGGTTAATACCCTTGAGGCACGTACTGATACTGGGGTTGACCTTGAGGTATAAATTGATACTGGGGTTGACCTTGGGGTACATATTGAGTTTGGGGTTGACCTTGAGGAACGTAGTGTCCTATAGGTATGTACTGTCCTTGAGGTTGCCCCCCAGGTGTTAATTGAGGCTGCCCCCCAGGCGGTAACTGGCCACCTTGAGGTTGAGGATTGGGAATAGAACCTGACATCATAAGAATGTCTTCTACGCTCAATGACTTAGTACCATTGCTTCCAGTTAATAACCCTTGCTCAATGGGTTGAGGAGATGCTCCCGAAAAAGTACCAGAAAGTGACTGATACCCGGAGGGAACAGAAGGACCGCCGTACAAAAAAGATTCAGACGATTGAGTAAACATGGATGACTGTCCTGACATATTTACGGGAGTATAAAAACCTCTAGGTGTTGGGTGATAAGGAGCGCGAGGTGGTGAAAAACTTAACCCTGAGTTTTCTAAGAAATTAGTCAAAGAAAGATACCAAGAACTGCTCCTGGGTGGACTGTAAAAAATTGATTCACACTCCCTTAGCTCAATAGCAGGTCGATTTTCAGGGATAGGGATGCCTACTTCTTCTTTCGGAGCAAGTTCTTCAATAGCAATAAGTCCAGAAGGAAGATCTTGGGTGATTACTCTTTCTACCCTAGGTGAACCAGGACCACTAGAAGCTGGAGAAACAAACCCCGATGTCGGAGTAGCAGCAAATTCACTTTCAGGCTCATATATTTTAGGTTCCTCACCTATATCACTAGTAGACGAAAAACTACCAGTAACTTCGGAAACAGACACTGACAGTGGATTATAATCTGCTACTAACGGTTGAAAATCAAGATGTGCTATCAAAGAAGATTCTCCTTCTTCAAGTGACCCAACTCTTCTGTCTCTAGGAGTTACGAGGAATTTCAAGCCTTCAAGCTGGCTCGGTACTTCCTCAGGAGGTTGGCCCCGAAGTCTACGGGACTTCCTCAATAACTCAGCCACGTTTACAAACTCAGGAGATTGGCCCCGAAGTCTACAGGACTGCCTTGGTAATTCAGCCACAGTTAAAAACTTTTAACTACTTCACACGCAAACAAAGTAAAATATCAATGAAAAGCACTTAAAGTCTCTAAAGAACCAAACAAATTTGAATCACATGCCTAAAGAATCTAGGAGATCAAACACACACAAACAGTAACTTTCCGTACTGAAAACACTAGTTGGTGATGAAATCCAACGTCGCAGAGTTCAATACAGAAATGGTGGTTGGAACAGTTACCCTGGTAACCTGCTTAATGAATAGACTGGCACAAGTTCCTCCACTTAACCGTCTCGACTGAAGAGAACCCCCCAGAAAATCCAAGTGAGTCTAGCCGACATCTACTCTAGGTACAGTGGGATCTTCCCACCACTGTCACCTTAGGAAGAATCCTAAAGAATATGGTCACTAAGGTTACCAACTGAGACAAATATACCTGGGGGAACAGTCTACGATCCGATACGCACGCAAGGGCAGAGTAGCAAGCTCAATCCCCTTGAAGGCTCCTTGACATAATCCAAGGTTTACCAACAAGTGACCCCAGGCTCCTCGACAATGGTTAATCCAAGGTTTACCGTTTTTAATACGTGAATATCTGGCGTCGTTCCCAATGAGGAAGGATTGATTCCCACACTGGTTCGGACACGATCTCGTGCTTCTCCTTTAACAGGAGCTTTCCCAGAGCATAAATGCAACAATTGGATTTCTTCCCTACCACAAGATACAGCTACTTGTTTGTTTTTACTGTCTTGGAGAGTTAATTACTCTCCTACTCCAAGACACTAGCCTAAGCTAAGTTGGTGTATCAAAGCCCTAGAAATAAAAAATGTTACTAGATGAATTTTACTTTAAGCATTATTTTTTATTGGTTTTTGTTTAAGTCCAAAGGTGCGGAGATGAAACTCGTGGTATGAAGACTAGACTCAAAACCACTAAAAATGCACCTAAGATGATTTAAACAATCTTTTTTCTCTTCGATGAACTTCTAAACTAAGAAAGAGTTTGAGAATGCAAATATTTTGTAAACACAAATCTTTCTCAATCAAACAAATTAAAAGAAGACTTTTTTTTTGTCCTTTCCAATGCACTCAAAACGAGACAACTAGTTATTTCACAAAAATTTCCCTTTTTCGTTTCAAAGCACTCAATCACTACAAAAACAAACCTTTTTTTCCAAAAGAGATTTTTTATATTTTTTATAAAACATTCAAAACTAGGAAAATGACTAACTTTGAGATCTATAAATTATAAAAACCTATTTGAAGTAAAATCCTACTAAAAGTCTTTTTTAAGGATGTTTTACTTAGCTAGATGTAAGCTAAGGACCAATTTATGCAGAATCACAAATAAGTCAAGAACAACCAGTTTTGTTTTCTTTTTGAAAATGAAAATCCAAACTTTTAAACACAAGCTTTTCGAAGTTTTGTAAAGAGAAAACTCAAAGCGGATTCCTCAACAAGGGGAGATTTCATAAATGGTCAGACTCATAAGAACGCTGGTAGACACTAAGGTGATCTGAAGTCTCTACAGCTTCTAAGCTCAGAGCCACTACACAACCAAAATGAAAAAGAAGCCCAACAAGCAAAACTCCTAGGAATTTCACCTAAAACCCTAACACTAACGAAATCAACCTAAGGAAAGCTTCTGACAGGTTATATGCAGGTTTGGGCAGTGGATAACAATTTCTAAACAAAAAACTAAGCTGACTAACAGAGGAGATCTTAGGTTTTTAAAAAATTTGACAGGGTCCGCAGGCCCACAGTTGACACAAGTGCAGTCCCGCTCTGTGCTAAAAGCCAAGATGTGGATAGGTACGCACTGTGTCAAACGGCTAGGGTGCGGTCCTCTCCCAAAGCTATGAAAAACAAAAAAATAACCCTGGATCTACAAACTCTACCCAATTTTACACACAACAAGCCAAAAACAGAAACAAAAACACAGTTTCTCAGGTCAAAGTAAAAACAAGGAAAACAATCAAGTCCCCAGTGGAGTCGCCATTTTGTCACATGGAATAAGTCGATCTTGTGGACAAGATAGACCTTCCTAGAATCTAAAGAAGACCTAATGACAAGCAAACCAACCAGACACTATCTTTCTCTAAATATGCTTTAATAAACAATGGCAAACAAGTGTTTTTAGGGCCTACCTTAGGTCCAACGCAAGTTTGTGGATGCCCTCGCTCCTTCGATCCAAATGAGCTTCTTTGTCGCGAATCTGCAAACACAAACAAGGCAAACAAATTATATAGCACCTGAAAAGCCAAAATCATAAAACATATTTAACATGAAAGTCAAGGAGTCCATGAAACAAATAACATGATATACTTGTTGAGAAAAATGAGTTTGATTGTATTAATTCAAAAGAAGAAGAACTTTACAACCTTTGCCTTGACGTTGTACAAGCTCCTCCCAGGGTCCTGCAAGAATTCTCCTCTACTTTGACAAGTTTCACTCACTCGGTATGTGATCTCTCCTCTTAAGCTCAACTAGGAAGTCTTGATTTCACCAGCATTTACCCTCAAAAATGTTCAGCTTCTAACCTCTCCAGCAACCAGCCCAATGCCTGTATTTATAGTGCAATGGAGGGAGGTTACTAGGTCCTCCTTCAAAGGGATAGCTCCTCTCATAAAGGGATTAGCTCCTTCTCTTTTGGGATGCATGAACCACCTCAGAGCGAACAATCCACGTCAAAATTCCTTCTAGAATCCTCTAGAATTAACCCAAAGTGAGTTTTTTAAGATAAAACTTGTGCCTTTTGACTTTCACAGGGGTCCGCACCTACACCGTTAGGGACAGAGCGGGCAGGTCTGCAGTTTTTGTAAATAGAAGGTGCGGGACCGCAGGTGACAGTGAGAGAAAGTGCAGAACCAGAGTTACATTGATTTTTAATGTCTTTCTCTCATTTCCAAAGCTTCACTTGAAGATCTGAGGTCCGAGACTTGCTTAGGAGGAAAATACAAGTGATGATAGACCCATACTGACTGCAAATAATCATGGTGACGATATTTTTGTGTAACAGATAGTACAGTCGGACATATGGATCAATGGATGGAGTTCTCCCTAGTTGAGAGGGAGTGTTAAAATTGCCAACTAGGGCCAAACTCCATGTGGGTCATCTTATTTATGGGAGCTGATATTTTTCTTGGATCCCTCTCATCGAGAGGTGTAGGATTGATCTAAAGATCATCCAATTCCAATAAGTATTCATGGAGTTATAAATTTATTTGTATTATAAGACAATTCGTCAAGGTCGGCCAGCAACCAAATAAACCCCACATGTGCTCAACGTTTTAGTATAAATAGAGGTGGCCTTCAAGTCATTTCAACACACTTGGGATCTCTTCCTCTCTCTACTTGTCTTTGGGTTTTAGTAGGAGGAGAGATCCTAAGGAATAACATTGCCCTGATCTAGAGGGTAAAAAGCCGGAACTGCAGGAAAAGACAGTAAAAACGGGAAAAGCCAGAAAATCCAAAACTATTGGAAAAGCCGAAAAAGACAGAAATGCCGGAAAAGTCAAAACTGCCAGAAAAGCCGAAAAAGTTGGAAAAGCCAAAAAAGCTGAAAATGTCGGAACTGGCGGAAAATCCAGAACTGCCAGAAAAGCTGGAACTGTCGGGAACAACCAAAACTGTCGGGAATAGCCAGAACTGCCAGAACTACCAGGAACTGCCGAAACAGTCGAAGCATCTATCTCCAAAGGAGAGCAGCATGCAAGGGGTAGCTAACTAAAATTGGGACAATTGTATGGTACTTAGCAAAAAATACACCAAGAATGCAATGTTACAACTAGCATGCAAGGGACAACTAACATGCAACAACAAGCATGCTAAGGACAACAAGCATGCTAGGGACAACTAGCAAGCAAGGGACGACAAGCAAGCAAGGTGCAGCCAACACATAGGTCAGGATGGCAACATGGTGCAACAATGGCACATAATGCAGTACAGTGATGGGTACAGTCATGATTAATGAAGCGTGATGAGGTGCAGCATAGTGATGATGGGTGCATCATGGTGCAGCACGTTGAGGTGCAGCATGATGACGAAATGCAGCACAACGATAGATGGAGTCACCTTGGAGAACTAGTTGAAGCAGCATGTCTTCAACTGATCTAATGTATCATCTTCTTAGAGATGATCTATGCTCTTAACAAGATAAGTCAAAGTGTTGACTTCTGTTGTAAACGTACTATCTCTCTCTCTCTCAGCTGAACCATTGAAGAAGATATAAGAAGAATTGATCAAGGGTTTCCCCACATTGGGGTTTGTCCCTGGATAGTGCCACATATTGTGTCCTCTTGTCTTGGATTGTCTTCTGCGATTTATGTTTATGTTCTATTTGCAGTTTACTTTAATGTTTATGTGATTGCTAATCTGGAAAAAATATGGAGCTAACTGTGAAAATTGAAATAAATTTCTCTAAGCATAGAACATACCTAAAATTAACAGCTATGAAGATGCCTATATTCAAGGGTTTGGGCATAGAAGACCCTAATCAATTCTTTTTTGTAGCAGATGCTATGTGGAAATCATAGTAGATAATGGATGACGATCTGAAGAAAGCAGAGCTAGTCACAGCATTGCAAGATAGGGCTCTGAGTTAGTATATTAATTACAGTATGACTCATCCAGTTGCGTTGTTGAAAGACACAAAAGATGCGTTGAATAATGAATTCATAAAGTCTAAGTCTCAAGCTTAGTTTGTGACTGAGGTAAAATAAATTAAGAAGAAGGTGAATGAATCTGCATGGGATTTTGATCAAAGGTTGAAATGTTTGCTACAACAGGCTAATTTGTAGATCTCAAATAAGCAACATAAGGATTGGTATATTTCTTCGATGTTACCTAATTTGAGATTACCATCGTCACGGCAGAAGGTTAGATCGCAGGCTAAAACACTAGAAATTTCTATGAAATTAGAGGCTTTGCCTATTCAGGATATGAATCTGGGAGAGTAGTAGATTCAGTCGCAGTTGACTAGCCTACATATGGAGTTAAAGGATCTCAAAAAGCGGAAATAGGTCCAAAATGAGACCCACACAGAAGTATGGTGCTTAAAGTGAAAAGGGCATGCTCACGACAAGGATCATTGCCTGGTATATTATAGCTACCTAAGTGGGGGAGGTCCTATCCCCCTAAAGCCGGAAAATACCATTGGGTCAAGCACCAGTGTGGTGCCATGGGGTGTTATCTGCCAAATAACAAGAAAACATTCGACAAACAATTTCCATTTGTTACAGAAGTTTGTACAGACTCCCCAAAAATGATCTTCAATTTTTGTAAGTCTGTAGGCCATGATGAGCGCAATTGCTGAAGCTATGAGTTAATGATCGATAGAAATCTGACATATAGAGTACAGGTTGAGACACATCCTCAATAGGATCAAGGCACACCTACAGCGCATGAAGAATTCTAGGGATGAGGAAGAGGATGATGGGGAGGAGCTGGAAGAGGTCGCGGACAAATTATTTATTACAATTGTGGGGAACCTGGGCACTTTGTGCGAGACTATCAAAACCCGACACACCCCTCTTATCAATATTGTTGATAGTTTGACCATGTTATAGAAGATTGTCCTGTGCTTATTGCATAGATGCAAGAGAAGAAGAACCAGTAGCCCACCCAGAACATCCAGATGATGAGATTAGAACCATGTGAAGATGGGCCCAGTGTTAATATTGTTACACGAAGCGGTATAGCTACCAGAGAGAATAAAGCTGTAGGGAAACAACCAGAAGAAAACATATGGGTGCGCAAGGCTACTAACAAATATGTTGGATTTGATTTGCATAAGGCAAAGGAAAATTTTATGGAGGCGAAAAAGAGCTTTGCAGATTCAGGAGCTTCCACATCAAAGGCTTAGAGTACACAAACGAAGAAGCCTAAAGAGGTCATTGGTGTGTAGGAAACAAATCCTTTAGTGTTAACATACTTCTTACAGACCTCCATGAAGCTGCTAAGGGACTAGAAAGTCATAGAGGGTTGCAAAAGTTGATAGAAAATTGTGCTGGCAAGGGTAAGCCACTGCCTGAATAGCACGTAGTGGATAAAGTAGACAAAGGTAAGAAAAGGATTGGTCAAGAGATCAGATTGACTGCGCAAATCGAAGAATTTGAAATGGACCAGGTGATCCTAGATTTTGGATCAGATGCGAAATTTTTTCTTAAACAAACCTGGGAAGGAATGGGAAATTCAGAGCTACACTGGTCCCCAATTCAGTTGTGAATAGTTAACAACAAAATATTATTCCTATGGGGTTCTTACATGGAGTAACTGTAGATGTTGAAGGGGTGTGCGTTATAGCTGATTTTAAGGTAATCAAAATAGTGGATGACAGTAATCCCTACTTGACACTGCTTGGAATTGATTGGGCATTTGATATGAATGCAACCATCAACCTGAAGTGCAACATGACGTTTGAGAAGAAGGAACTGAGAGTCATTGTTCCATTAGATCCAGCCGAGGGTGCGTAGTAGACTGAACCAGTATGAGATTACTATGAGGAGGATGATATTGAGTAGATATTGAAGCTTACTTGGGAAAAGGACAACTCATACAACTCAAGTTCAGATGAGGAGCTCGAACATTGGAAAAACAGATTGGTGGGGGGGGGGGGGGGGAATTTGTAGGTGGTTACTGTTATTTCAGGAGTACAACTTTGAGGTAGTTGTAAAGCCATGGAGATTAAATTAAATGTTGGACCAGATCATCTTTCACGGATTGAGAATGGCGAAGAACCTACAAGTGTTGATGAAGGATTGTTTGATGCACAACTCTTTATTGTGCGCGTTGCAGATGAATAGTTTGTAGATATAATCCAATTCTGTCTACAAGAACAACTCCTGAAGGGTATACGATGCAACAAAATAAATAATTGGTGTTCAGGGCTGTGGATTTTTCTGTGTCGTACTATGCACAAGGATTCTAAGGAATATTGTAGAGCATACAGTGTTTGTTAGAGGACCAGCAAGCCGTTGTGAAGGGATGAATTTCCTCTAAACCTGCAAGTTTCATTACAGGAATTCGATAAATGGGCAATAGATTTTGTAGGACCTATTTAGCCACTAGTGAAGAACACAAGAGCATGATACATCATCATGGCGATAGAATACTTGGACAGGTTGGTTGAGGCCTAGCCCGTGAAGGATTGTAGTGCGGCTACAGCTGTGAAGTTTATATTTGAATACATTTTGTCTAGGTTTGGTTGTCCTAATATTTTGGTGAGCGACAAGGGTTCACATTTCCTAAACAAAACAATAGCTACTTTTCTTGAAGAATTCTAGAAGTATCATCACAAAATCACACCCTATCATCCTCAAGAAAATGGAACCATTGAAGCCTTTAATAAAATCTTGGAGAATTCTTTGATGAAGATCTGTAATGAAAATAGGAATGATTGGGATGTTCCCATACCAGTTGTCCTTCGAGCATATAGAACTTCCTGTAAGAAATTGACTAGACAAACACCATTGAGGTTGGTTTATGGACAAGAGGCAGTGACACAAATGGAGTACATCGTGCCCCGCTTGAGGATTGTTTCAGTCACATACATGGTCAATAGGGATATAATAGAAGAAAACCTCAAGTAGATACTTGAGTTAGAATAAGATCGCTTCTTGGCAGGCTTTCATCAGCATGTGCAGAAGGCTCGTGAAAAGGTGTGGCATGATTACCACATTAAATAGTGCACCTTTAAAAGTGGGCATTTAGTATTGATGTATGATAGCAAGTTTATGAATTTTCTGGAAAAGTTTCATATGCATTGGCTGGGACCATACATCATTAGGGATATTACAGATGGAGTTGTAGTTCAACTCGTGAAGCTGAACTGGGAGCTATTTCTAGGAAAAATCAATGGTAGCTGGCTAAAGTTGTACAGGGGTGATCCCACCCCTATGTAATAACTAAATGGCTGCAAGACATTCTTAGTACTTCAAGCACTTCCAAGGAAGTGTGGAACTATAAACTACGTTGGCAGAAGGATAGTTTGGCGAAGTGAATGGGTTGTGCGACAATTAGAAGAAAGGTGCAGAGGGGAGCTGCACTATAATGATGGGACCCGAGCAGCCAGGCCAAAAAGTAGTCGTTGGAAATATATTGAGCAGGGGGGAGAATTTAAGGAGCATATCTATGGAAATATGCCGCCAAAAGAGAATTAATGAAGGCGATCTGGAGGGAACAAATGGATTTGAATTCAGAATGGGCTATAAATATAGCATCCCGCTCCACATTCGAACACTTTGCTTCCAGATAAATTGCCTTGAGCTTTTGCGCCTTAGTTTGCACCAAGACGATTGTTGCATGTCTAGATGGGATCAGAAAGAGATATGGGAGATTTTTCGCAACAAGGACTTGGGTGGGAGGCGGATTTACCTGAGTGGTAGAAAGAAATATTCTGGGAGAGAACGACTGCATCACCACTATTTCTTACCACAGTGCCTAGGTCATCGAGGCCTAACCCCACTACCTTTACTGCAGGATAGAAGAAGAAAAAGAAACCATAGCAAGCGTCGATGTGAGAATTGCCACGCAAAAATCCAATGGAGGTTAGACAGAAGGGTTGAATGGATATAAGAAAGCAATCGACAAAACCCTTCGATTTGGATGAGGAATAATTGAATATGGGGGTTCAAGATATCGACACAAAAGAAGCAGTGTCAATTACTCGACTACCACCTTATTTACCCCTAGGATATCCATTGCCAAAGTGACTAGGGACCCAGACTCGAAGAAATACAAGGTCTTCACACCATTACTACTAGAGGATGTACCTGTGGAGGGATATTTGTTGGCCCAAGTACCGTTTCTAAAGATGGAGGACTGGGACCTGGGTGATCATGCAAAGTTCCCACAGTTGGAACCCAACAAATATTTGAAGAAGGTCTACTATGAGGAGTCGGTTGTCACAAGGCTTGAACCAATGAAGTGGGTGGTTGGTATTAAGCGCTCTGGATTGCTTAACATGTTGTGGGTGCCACACTTTCGCTGAAGCATCATTAATACTATCTGTGTGCATCAATTTCTATCCTTGGTTCATGATGGGTGCCTCTAGCTGGGAGGGCCCACTCCAATTGATGACATGTTGGTACACCAAATTACCTTGTTGCCTTATCAGGGCATGAACCCCGTAGATGCTTTTGTGGGGAAATCACAGTAGAAGAAGCTTACCAATCAGATGAAGAGCGACTTTGGGTTGGTGAAGAAGTTGCATCGCGACGCTATTAGCTCCATATTGGATGGATCTGTGTAGTTTTTTGTAGAAATTTTTCCTAGAAAAATAATGAGGAAGTCTCGCACCGATGAAGTATCGGCACCAGTAGTATCTCTCGTTGTGTAGTGCAGCAAAGGGGTCCAATACAATTGGGCCAAGTATCTTTTTCATGAGTTCCTAGAGGATTGTCATGAAGCCCAGGAGGATGGAAAATAATTCCACTATGCATGGTTACTTCTATTGATCGCACTAGTGGCATGGAGAACACTTGAGGAGAGCCAGTTCCCAACACAGGATCCAGATTTGTGTGAGGCTGCAAAATTCGCCTCGTTGTGGGCGATGAAGGATCTTGGAAACAAAGATCTTCTGGGGTCTTTTTCGAGATAGATTTACAGATGGTGATCAACCAACGGCCACAGTTTTCACCTATTTTACATGCGTAGTATACAAATATTGCAGATTTCAAGGCAAATTTTCACAATTTGTCTATATGCGCAAAGAAGGATGCCACATGAACATGGCATAAGTTTCCATATTTGGTCACAGAGGAATACATTTTGGGGGTCATCAGCAAATGGTCGAGTGAATGTCTCACCCCATCTGATGAAGGCACAGGAACAATTAAGGCCCCAGCAAGCGAGACGGGAAAAACAACAGCTATGACAACGTTTAAGAAAGACAAAGAAAAAGAAGCATCGAATGCTTCTACAAAAGAAAAGGTCGCATAGAAAGAAAAGGAAATGTAGAAAGAGAAGGAAGCACAAGAAGAAACAATAATGCAGCAGCAAAAGGCCTGTACAAAAGAGAAGGTAGCACCGAAATAAAAGGTTTTTGCAACAGAGAAGGAAACGACAAAGGAGAAAGGTTCAGCAACATTGCAGGTCACTATTGACCTTGAAGAACCTAAAACGGAGTGCACCGATGTTGCAAACGAGACTGAAGGTGAAGAGGAAGGGGGAGAAGACTTGGATTCCCCCTTTAGGGTTAGGAAGAGGCAGAAGTGAAGTTCCATGGGACCTCGCAAGAAGCAGAAGTCGGATAAGTCTCTGAGTGCGACATCATTGGTCCTCACGGAGGGGGACCTTGATGAGATTAGGGATTTCGTTTGCAACGCCACTGAAACCATCTAGGGACACATCGACTACCAATACCACTAGGTATTGGACAAAGTACAGTAAGGGCCTGAAGGAATTGTAGGTCCAGACAGGGGCGATCCAGGCGAGCGTGGGACAAGCGAGCATGTCGAGCGTTAGTGCAGTGGAAATCACATCCGGACTTTGCCTAGTACCATTACCAAGGGGTTCTCTCTAGTTTGAGACAACCGAAGACCAGGAGTACGCATATTTCTGGAAGAACTTGAGTATCAACCTTGCAACACTATCTATCCAAACCTTACATGAGCTGCACCAAGGAGTTTCATATGAGCTCTGCGTCCTAGAGAGGTGAGCATTGTTGATTATCGACAGTGTCAAAACTAGCAATCAACATATTTTTGAAGAGAAAGTGCAAGCCTTGCAGGTCTGCGACGAGGTGATACAACAGAATCAACAGCTAGAGAACGCCCTTACCCAAGTATGCAGCAAGCTCCATGAGCTCAAAAATCTAGTAGAAGAATCCTCAGCAGAGAAAACTAAGAAGTTAGTTGCTACGGTGAAAGAGTCCAAGGAGGAAATTGGAAAGGTTTGGTTTGAGTTGCAGTGGCAGATATCAAAGCTTCAGCTTAAGCTGCAACCAACCACTCCGTCAGAAGTCAGAGAGCAGTACGAGGTTGCTATTAAAGAAGAAATGACTACTCTGGAAGATGTAGTCAAGGGATGCAGCCAATTATTTGAGTAGATGATGGATATGTGGACCTCTTTGCAGGAGGATCCACACTTGCAGAAGATCAAAGCAGACATCTGTGACAAGAAACAATAGTTTGATGAGATCAGGGCAACAACACGGACTTTTGCACCTGTGCAAAGGTTTACCAGACTACGGGAGGGAAAGTTCATCCCGACCCAAATAGATGAGTTGCATCAGAAGGCCTCCATTATCTCCTCAAGGATGCAACCCTGGGTTGATGAAGCAAGCCATCTATCATAGATAGTCCAGAGCAAGTTAAAGGCTCTGCAACAAACACAGAGAATTATGTGCCTTGCAGTCGAAGGTCCAACCACAAAGAAACTAGTCGAAGAGATTTAATAGACCATCGCATAGGGAACAACAGATATTCATGCCTTGAAGATCAAATTTAGTGGTTTGCAAACAAATATCGAGGCAACACCAGCAGAGTGACTCGAGATGAGTCAGGACTTTGTGTTGGGGGCTTGTTGGGATCGGGTCCCCCATGGGCAAATTTTGTAATTTTTTCTTAAATATTGTAAAGTCTCCACATTTTGAGGAGCTAAGCATGAGTAGCATAGGTCGATAGGATTCAAAGGGGCTTTTAGAAGGTCAAAGCCCCTTAGTTTGTTAAGAGCCAAGTTGTTTTGTAACCCGCCCATGGTTCACAAACCATGGTATTGTAATGAAGAATCATATAAAAAGGAGTCATGGAGGAGTCATAGAGAGATATTAAAAAGAAAGAGCATAGAAGTGCAAGATTTGGGTCTTTTTGTCTATTCTGTACTTAGGAAAAGGGGGAGGCTCCTATAGCTGTGTGTGCAGAGACCTTGGTAAGTCCGCAGCTGAGTGCACGGACCCCTATAACTATGTGTGCAGGGTTGGAAAGGAATGTAATTGAAGATCTAAATCATAATAAAGACTTTTTTTGAAGAATTATCTGTGTATTACTGCTTATCTTTGAATTTACTGTATTTTTGATCTATTGAATGAAATTAATCATGAAAAGTACTTAATATATTAAAGAATACATAGATTTTTGTATTTATATGATGTTACGAATGTTTAGCGTAATCGGTGAAGGGCATAAATTTGCTAACTGTTAATTACTACAATTTCTGGGTTTAAGGATTGGGGTTCAAAAAGGTCAAGAAAAATGTTAAGTTTGTTAGAAACACATCACATAGTCCTTTGGAAGCAGAAACCTTGTTCTAGTATCCCCCAATACTACCTCGAGTGAGATTGCAGCTTGCGCTACGCAGGAAAGTGATTGTTGGAGTCATTTTTCACGATTTGATAGCAAAAGACGGTTAAGAGGAGCGGGCTGGCGACATTTAAGGCAAAAATATTTGAAGATCTACTGCCAAAACAACATTAATGATTGAATTTTGGGGGAAACAGTTGGATTTGAATTCAAAAACCCTATAAATTACGCATGTCGGTCCAACAGAGAACACTTTGCACCCTTAGATTTTTTTATTTGTGTTGTATGTTGCTTATGAACTGTTCATTTTTTGAGGATTTGGTCACGAGGCCTACATTTTCCAATTTGCCATAGTTGAATCATAAATTCATCCTTGAGATCATGTTATGAACAAGCCCTGCTGAGAGTGTGAGCACTGGGGGAGATGTCGTGTCTAAAGGATTTGCTCTAGAGGTAGTAAGTATGGAAGCTCCGGCTCCTATGCCTACCACACCGAGGTCACCTAGGTCGAAGCCTACCCCTGGTAGAGAAACCCAGAAACCAAAGAAGGATAAATAGAAGAATCTGGTGTCGGTGCGCAAATCGCCCAAAAACACTCTGCAACTCAAAAACAGAAGAAAGACAACCAACCCGAGAGGGTTGTCGATTTGGAGGCTGAGGAAGGACAGGGCACCAAGGACATAGACACTGAGGGAATGGAGCCCATTTCAAAGTTTCCTAACTATATCCCTCTGTGCAAGGGGAAGGCAAAGGTCACCAAGGATTGAGACTCAAACAGATTCATCATTTCTACACCCCTGCTGCCAGAGCAGGTTCCCTTCAAAGGTCAATGCCTTGCGCAGATCCCCCGGATGAAGATGGAATATTGGGACCTGGAAGACAATGAGAAATTCCCTCACCTAGTGATATCCAATTATATGAAGTGCATCTACTACCCGGACTTGGGTGTCACTGAGCTAGAGATGGTGGAATGGATCTATGGAGTGGAGAATTCGGGATTGTTGAACTTGTTGTGGGTGCCCCATTATCACCGCACCACTATCAACACAACCTGTGTGCATCAATTGCTTACTCTAGTGCATGATGGGTGCTTATGGCTAGGAGGACCTATACCCATCACTGACATGCTCATCCATAGGATCATGCACCTACCACATGAGGGTTTGAATATGGCCAAGGAGTTTGGTAGAAAGGCAAGAAAAAAGGATTTGGCAAACAAGATGAAGAAGGAATTTTCCCTCATGAAAAAGCCACGTGGATACTCAATCACTTCCATCAACGACCCCGCGGTTCATATTTCCACCCAAATCTTAGCCGAGAAGGTAATGAGGAAGTGTTGTGTGAAGGAAGTTCTGGTGCCCATGGTTTCTCTAGTTGCACAATGCGCGAAGGGTGTGCAGTTCAACTGGTCAAGGTAGTTGTGCAGTGAATTCCTCACGAATTTTCATGAAGTCCAGGATAAGACCAAGCCATTCCATTATGATTGGTTGCTTCTCTCTGTTAGTGTCGGTATCTTCATCCCTCCGTCAGTGATCAAACTCTCTTGTTTCATTACATGTTAGGTGTCTCACCCGATCAGCTGCATTTCATTAGGATCATGGATCATCTGACGGTAGTGGCTTATTATATATTTTCCCTCATGTGCTGGCCTATTTTCATTCATCTAGATCATCTGCAGTCAATTTTTGTCTTTAAATCTGTAAAATTTATTTTTAGGGTTTTAGGACTCATTAGGTTTAGGGTTTTCGTCAATAAGGTCTCAAAATGCTCAGTGATGGTCAGCAGGCGCATGAAGGGGTCAAATAAAGTTCCAGCAACAAAAATTTTCATAATCACTCACTTAGTGAAACAGAGTATTTTATGTTTTTATGTATAAATTTGATGTAATTTCAGTTCTTTCATATGTAAACAACTTCAATGGAAACCCTGGTCACCTTGCCAAGCTTGAGCAACTCCATCCCCTGCAAGGCAAACAAAAAGTCAAATCATTCAGTTCATCGAAGGAAAAAATAAAGTAAATTGCCCAAAAACAGAGTTTGAAAAGTAAGTCAAAATGCAAACATTACAAAAATGGGTTTTATGAGTGAAAAATTAAAATCTCTTTTATATAAATCATTTTTCATGTTCAAAGAGCTCATTTTCATTCAAAGAAGAAAGATTGAGCAAGAGAAAGGTCGTGTTGGAGAAAAGAGCAAGATTGCAGCAAAACTGTGCAAGTTTCAAGGGCGCGACGCATTAGGTCACTGGCGCGGTGCATAGAGCTGGCGCGGCGCATTGGGCCACCCTCCACAGTGAAAAAAATACACTGGCGCGACGCATAGAGAAGGCGTGGCGCGTTGGGTTTGTGGCATGGCACACAGGGCTTCAAGCCCGATTTCACCCATAAACTCATTCAAACTGCCAAATTTGCCCAATTTCCACCTATTCAAGTAAGTCAAGCCTTCTTCCCTTGCTAGTGAATGAGTTTCTCTTAAAATTTATGGTGGTTTAATGAGATAAAACTCAAACCCAACCTCCTTGCAATTTTTTCTCAAAAATAATTGCTTAGGGTTTGCATTTATGTTTTTTCTGCCAAGTCCACTCCATCATTCTCTCACTCTTTGATTCCTTCATTTATTTTCCAGTTTCATCAACTCATTCCCTAATTCCCATATTCCTAAATTCACTAGACCCATATCCCTAACTCCCACTGTTGGTAAGGTAAATCCCCTCTGCGGACAGAGGCGATCCCACTAGCCTATCACAGAACTAGCCACAAACAAACCACGCTGCTACGCAAGTTCCTAGTTATGCATCAAAGGTGAATCAAGAAGACTAACCTGGAGTCCAACGCTATGATTGAAGCAGAGTTGATATCCTCGCTCCCTTGCTCCAACAGAACATAAACGAACACCTGCACATGCAAAGGAAGAGACAGATACCAACATAAAAACTACCAAGGCACAACTATATTTCAGTCAGAAAGGAAATAAATCAACATATCACCATGATAGATAATGTGATTGGAACTATAATAGCAGTCGCTCATCAATTAATAAACAGGAAAAGTTACAACCATTGTTCTGACGTCGACCCTTCTCCTGGCTGGGTGAGTAACTATATGTGTCTTGACATGCATCTCCTCTCCGGCAGCATAACCTCTCTAGCACTCACTAGCATTCCTCCAAGAAATCAACATCTAACACTCCATAACCAATAATCATCACTACTATCACTCAATCACCAAATCACTAGCATAACACTAACACCAACACTCTGTAACACTAGCTTGTCCAATGCATAATGACAAGCTTATATAGGTGAAGAAGGGAGGAGGATACGATGAACCGGGATGCCTTTTGCGGATTAGCATTATCCTCAAAAGCCATAAAGATGGATAAAGCTCGACAAAAGACTGATTTTTTATCCTCAGAAAAGCTCCATGTAATGAAGGAAACAACAGTCGGACGTGCATTAAGGCAAAAAGCATGACTAAATTTGGTTGGCGCGACTGTTGTTCTAAGGCAGAGCGCCAATGGTCACGCCCTCTTTTGAGGATCTCCACCATTGGCGCGGGTAGAATACTGTGGACTTGCGCCAATGGAAAAAGAGCACTTTTTAGGGATGATCTGCAGAAGGTGTCTTCAGGGAACATGGAGTACATACTCAGGGGAACATACTGCAAGTGTTTTTAGCCTTTGTCACTTCTTATAACTCCCGGGATGGGTCCTCCAAGGTACGACAAGAGGAGTAACAGGGATGGTGACAAATTATTGTGTAACACCCACTATCCCAAACCCTAGTTACAAACTCCTAAACCCTAATTGTTGTCCCTAAGTGTTGGGTCCCTATAATACTAGTGATTACCCCATTACTATTATAGTTATACCCCTTATTTATATTGTTGTGCCCCTATTACCCCCATATTGTTATTTCTGTGCCCCTTAGAATCCCTCTATTGTTATTTTTGTGGCTTTATATTATTATTGTTAGGTCGGATGGATTATATTGTGACTCCTTAGACTCCTATATATAGAAAGGAGGTTTTGTCATTTGTATCATCCAAGAATTGTTCATTTATGTAATATAAAGGAGGTTGCCCCCTCGAAGAGGCTGAATTCTAAGGCGTTGATCTTTCTTTTCTATCTTTTCTTGAGCTGGTTTCATAACACTAAGCCTACAAACTTTTCCCTAAACCCCCTATTTCCCAAAAAACTTGTCAACAACATTTCCAAACCCCTCATACCCTCTCCCTCCATAGTCCCTCATACATTCTCATCCTTGGTAGCAGAAAACTAAAAACACCATAAATCTCTTCATACTCATCAAGAAAACTCACACATTGGCAAAAATGGAATCTGATCCTTCCTATGACTGAGATGAGGAGACACACAGTGATTCTCCTAGAGAAATGCATGCACCAAGAAGACCTCACAAGGGTGGCAAACATATACGAGAGGAGCCTACTTCACTTGCCGAGCTACAGGCCTGTCCTCTTGCTGTCACATGCTTTCAACACCAATCATGTTATCAGTTCTGTGAGATCATAGAGAGAGTCCAGTACCATCATGAGTTGGCCAGGTTGTTTCTGCTCCATCTTCATAATGGCCAAGTCACTCTAGCAGGTGTGACATTCACCTTGACACCAGAGTCTATTTCTCTAGCAACTGGCATTCCCAATGTCGGTGAGCAGTGGAATAAGAGGCAGCAGATTGAAAGAGAACATTATGAGCCTTACATCAAGGCTGGTTATCTAAGACATCTCAGCAGAGTTTTTCCCTTCTGATATCTGAAAGACTCATATGCTCCCTTAATGAAACTCATAATTAAGTAATTCAGCTATGAGGGCCAGTTTTCTTGCCTGTATGCCTATCATATCAGATTGTTACTGCACTTCACTAGGGTGAGAATGATGAATCTCCCCTACTTTATTTTCTGAAACATTGAGAAGATGACCACCTTAGTGCACAAGAAGACTCCTCAGCAGTAGTATAACAGCATATATCATTTTGCACTAATCAAGATTGTGGTCATGCATCAACTTGGTTTACAGAACATCTCATGGGAGGATTTCATTTCACATGAGGTCTTCACCACTCCTCAAGTACCTCCAGCAGCTTTTCATGAGACAGGTGGACCTTCACATCAGCGGGAGCTTCATGAGACACAAACCGCTAGTGTGCCAGTGTTTGTCACTTACCAAAAGGGCACTAGAAGATTGTTTGCAGCAACAAAGCGAGTATTATCTCCACTCGGGGTGGAAGGGGTCTTGTTGTCAGCAGAGTAGGTACAGGACAAGGGCAAGTGGCCATTACAGGATGAGGGGCCTTCAGGAGGGCAGGAGACAAATCTTATTCTTATTTAGGATGATGACACCGATTTGGGCTCACAAAGCTCAAAGCCTAGAGAGATCATCCAGGAGCAACAAGTTGACATTCAACATTTGTCTCTCAACCTAGAAAGAGCCAAGTGGATAATCAAATATCTGGAGCAAAGAAACAAATAGCTAGAGGATCAGCAAACCATAATGGAGCTATGAAACATACGAGAAAATCGGCACGCTGCCAAAAGGAGGAAAGTTAAGTTCACAACACTTGAACAAGAAATAAATGTTGATCGTGAATCTTGGTTGGAGAGGGAAAATATCCACTTGGAGAAGATGTTGGAGAAGGCCATCAATGAGAAAAATATGTTGAGAAACATGGCATACCACTACTTGTCAAGAAATATGGTGTGCAATGCAAGAATCAGGAATTTGAAAGCCAAGTTGACGAAGGCATCAAGGAGGCAAAAAGAGCAAGATAGACTTCAGATCTTGGCTGAGGCTTCCTTGGCCCAACATAGCACTTAATGGAGAACACTCATCCCAAATTTCAAAAAAATTTGGACACTCTTCGCAATTTTGGAATTTTTGCCTTAAAAAACAGGGTTTTCTGCCCAATGCGCCACACCCCCTGGCACTTGCTTTTGATGGGGACCTCCTTTTGAGTAAAAATCAGCCTATTTGGATTTTTCATGAAAAAATATGCATTCTCACAAATGGACAAGAAATTTTGACAGGTTTTGGGCTTCCAAAAAGGTTAAAAACACCTTAAAAATGACCTTTCTGCCCCTTTTTTGACACACAGGAAGCAGTCTTGGGAGAACTATGTTTTGGAGGGGAAAATGGAGGCCAAATCCAAAAATTCCACTTCTGCTAGAAATTAGACAGATAGATCTTTCCAACAATCCCACTTGGAACAAATTTGGACGCCAAGAAGGCCTCCAAATCAGCTGCAAAAAGGTGCTACACATAGGGAAATTAGCGTGGTGCATTGGAGGAATTTTGCTCATTTTTGGTCAAAAACTCTGTTTTTCGCCTAGTTTTTTCACAGCTTGACTTTTTTTCTTCTAATTGTCAAACTCATGATGTAATTTAATGCGACATGATGAATTTTGATGTAATTATGTTAAATTTTCACTCATAGAGGTAGATTCATTCATCAAGAGGTAGTTTGCAACTGAATGAATCAGTTTCCTAGTTTTTAGAGGCAAGTTGTTCCACTACCTACTTTTTAGTTCTTAGTTTAGATTTTGTTGGAATGGCTCCTAATATTATGAGCTCGACCCCTAGAGGCTAGGATGAGTTGTTGGTTGCCTATATCTTGTAATTTTTCTGTCATTAGCATGGTTGGAATTTTGGGAAAGCTTGAAGCTTCATTGTATATTCATTTCAGCAGTTTGGCTAAGGAATAGACTAGTGGTTTGCAGCACTTTATGGGATTCATGTGGAATCTTGCTTTGGTATTTTGTTTTCTTCTGTAATTGTAAGTCTACATGTGTTTTAAGTATGCCATTATCTCTCTTTATTTCATCTTAACTAAATCAAACAAGGATAAAGGTAGAATACATTGAAAGTGTAGTGCTCTACCTACAGTTTGCTTAGTTATCTATGTTTTCAGCTGTTTTAAAAGGATCCCTGAGTTCTTCATGCCCTTTTCAACTCCTCATCTATCTAAAACCTCTCCATCTCACTTAATTTGAAGTACCAAATCACTTGCCTACCTTGCCCCATAGAGATCTCTGCAAAACTGAGCCTCATTCCCTAGACCCAAAACTGCCTTTCACATTTGAGCCAACAAAACATCATCAAATTCAATCAAACACCTATGTACACATACCTAGCCTAAAATCAGTCATTACATCAGTCATCTCAAGCTTTCATTGGCCATCTTTTTTGACATTGACAAGGAGAGAGCCCTCTCCTGACCTGGTAGGGCTAGCTACCAGGTTAAGCATGGTTTAATGTTACCCTAGATCCTACCTTTCTCTGCCTAAGGTAGATTTAGGCCCTAACACTCTCCATCATGTTGGTCGCATGGGAGCTACTGAAGGATAGCTAGTTTCATCCGTTGAAAGAAGGATTGTCAGAGGCCACGTAGTTTTTCTCCCTATGGACCACAAAGGACCCCGCGTGGGTCACAGAGTAAAAAATATTCTTGGTTCTGATGGAATCAAGACTCCACATGGCCATCAACTAGCGCCTAAGGTTGTCCCCAAACTTGTACGAGCATTTATCAACTTATGTCACGTTCAAGGATGACTTCCACCGCGTTTGTATTCAGGCATGGAAGGACCCGTAATAGAAATGATATGATTTACCATATTTGGTCACAGATCATGACATACAGGAGGTCATCAAGCGATGTCCAACAGAGTGACGCACCCCCTCAAACTTGGATGCCGGAACTAGTAAGGGCATGTGAAGCTCGGTAGAAAAGAAAAGAAAGGATGTAGCCAAGCAAGCTTCGCAAAAGTTGGCCATGCAATGGAAGAAGGAAGCCACAGAAAATTCTCGGATGGAGGAGTGCGCTACTAAGGAGTAGGCTGAGTAAGAATAGTACGAGTCAGAGAGAAGCGGCAAATCCCCCTCACCCACAACCGAGGAGGAATAACAATCTGAATAGGATGGTAGAGGAGATGAGGGGAAAAGCACCCCATTTCGACTGAAGAAGCGTAGACAGAAGCAGCAGGAAGGTCCCTGCAAAAATCAAAAGTCAAACAAGTCGCAGGGTGATCTTGATGAGATCGGCGACAAAATATGGGACACTGCAACTGAAGTGTTACAACAGTTCGAGCAACAGTATACGTAGATGCTAGGGAGCATCAAGAAGGATCTACGAGAGCTGCAAATCTAGGCTAATAGGATACAGGTGGGCGCAGGACAAGCGAGCACAACACAAGTGATCCTAGCACCAGGGACGAGTCAGGCTACAGAATTGGTAAGGACCCTAGACCTTCGCGCGGTTGCTTTACAAAAAGGATCCCTATGCGTAGAGTGGGTCAATGACCACATCATCCTGAGCACCCTTAACGAAATCGGGTTGAACATCGTAGTGCTCCCAAATGAGCTTCTTCATGCTCTGCAAGCAGGGGTGACAGAGGAATTGAGAGACCGGGAGCAGTGCACTCTCAATTTGATCAGTGAATACAGGGTGACCAACGAACATATGTTCACCGAGAAAACGCAAGCCTTGAAGGAAAAGGAAACAATAAAGGCACATAGTTCTAGGCTGGAGGTCGCGGTAGCAGAGGAATGCAAAAAGGTGTCGGAACTGCACATTCCAGAGGACGCACAACTAGAAGCTAAGATTTGGAAGTTAGCTGCAGGAGTGCGAGAGGGAAAGATGGAATTTGGCCCAAGTTCAATTCGAAATCAGTATGAATAATGGAGTTGCAGCTCAAATTACAGCCTATAACTCCACCCGAGGTCAGGGAGCAACACGGAGCTGCCATCAAGGAAGGGATGGCCACTTTGGATGCCGCAGTTGTTGACTGCTCGACCTTATTTGAACAGGTGATGGAGTTGGTAACAACTCTGCAGGAAGGCCCAACCCTACAGATACTGAATATAGAGGTTCATGAGCTCTAGAAGCAGTACGATGAGGTTAGGGCGATGACGCACTCAATTGCTCCAGCGCAGCACCTCGCCAAGTTGCAGTAGGAGAAATAGCTCCTCGCACATATAGAAGCAGCTCAGAAGAAGGAGGTCATGCTTAAGGCCAGGTTGGGACCTTGATTAGAAGAGGCTTACCAAGTCACAACCAACATTCAAGAGAAGGTGACAGACTTGCAGCAGACACAACAAATGATGAAGCTAGTTGCAAAACGACCAGCTACAGAGCAGCTAATAGAAGAGGTTAAGTAGGCAGCTATGCAGAGCATTTCCGAGGTTGCAGTCATGCAGGTGGAGCTGGGGGATCTTTGTAGCAATATCGTAGTGCCAGCCAAGTGACTTGAGGGTGATTCACGACCTTTGTGTTGGAGGCCCATTGGGATGGGGTCCCCTGGGTCAATTTTGGGGTTAAAAACCCAAGTTTTGATGTAAATTTTGGTAAAAATATGTAAAGTCTCCACGGTTTGTGGATGCGGAGCACATAGATGGTATTGGTTAGGATTCAAAGGGGTTTTAGCCCCTTTTCTATGTAAATTTGAGTTGGTTTTGAGATCCACCCGTGGTCCGCAGACCATGGGATTGTATAAATAGGTGTGTCTTATAAAGTCTAAGGCATAATCTAATGATGATGGATGTAATGGGTTGATATAAGATAGTGCAGAGAAATGAGTCATAGAGGAGGGAAAGGCTCTACAGCTGAGTGCACATAGGCATAGAGTAGAGTCTGCAACTGAGTGCGCGAACCCCTTTAGCTGAGTGCGCAAGGCATTTTTGAGTCTGTAACCTCATATTGAAGATCAATAAAAGCATATTGTTGAAGAATTCATGTGTTTATCTATTTACTTTTGTTTAATGATGATTGTGACATATGTTGTGATTTAATAATGTCTTTATGAAATATTGATCTATTGATGCACAACTCTATGGGATACATCTTGATAACTGTGCATAATACATGTTAAATACTTTCGCGAAGATTATAATACATTCTGTTATGTTTATTAAATACTTAAGTAGACATGTGCGAGCTCATATCTAGGGCTATTTTATGGTGCATGTAAGTAAATGATTCATCTATTAAGGGTCCGCATAGACCTATCGTAGACCTTTGTGAAGGTCTAGAGGCTGTTTAAAGGAAGTTGCAGTACCGAGCCCTAGGGGCTTATTGATCTGCACGAAAACAAATCTAGGGTAGTAAAGGACATCACACTGATCTTTGGATGCAGAAACTTGGTTCCAGCATCCCCACATACTGCTTCAGGTGATACCTCAGTCTGCGCTATGTAGGTTGATGTTGAAAGGGCGAGTAGTGTAGGGTTTTGTTTGGCGCAATTAACTCTGAACCTAGGTCAGGACCCACTAAGCCAATAGGTTGACATAAGTGCAAGACATCATAAAGTTGACTTCATAAGTTTGGCACCAATGCCAACACAATCATCCCAATTCCAACACAACTAGTTGCAACCGTGCTATAATGAATGCATCCATACATCAAATAGTCTACTAACGGTTGGCATCAATGCCAACATGATCTAGTTGTCATCATGAACTCATGCCAACATCAACTAACTAGATCCATGCACATCATCATGCCAATAATATCCCCATGGATGCCAACATAGACAAATTGGATGAGTTAACTCGAGTGACATGGCTTGTGTCACCCTGTTAGCTTAGTTAATTCGATTTGGGAAACTTGAGTTCAGTTAAGCATGAGTGATTGCTAATTTGTAGAAATATAACTCAGTTAAATTGAGTTATTTCCAATTAAACTAATTCTACCTGTTGGAGGAACTAGTGGAAGGTCAAGTTGTGCAGTGAGACTTTAGTCGCACTCGGTGATCATCCAGATAACTAATCAATTAAAGAAAAATAATTGTTTCATGTAGAGAATTTTAGTTACCCAATTGAGATGGAGATTCCAAGGTAGTGTACTACAAATTTTAGACTATTCCAATGTGTATAGGTGGTGCATGCAATAAGAGATCAATCCTTGGGAATTGTACATTCAGTTGAGGGGGAATTCCTAGATAATATGGGCCAAATTTGTCAAGATTTTTGCAAAGAAATAGGGGCTTGGAGGGCTTGAAATTTGGTTAAGTGTTGGCCAAATTTTGTTATTCAGGTATAGAGATATGTTATACACTTGAAGGTTGTGCTTAGGCTTGACCAAGCATATTTAATACATCTATCTTCTCTTATTAATGCAATATAGATAGGAAGGGGTTTTGAGTAGTTTCTTTCCCCTAATAAATCTCTTTGTATGTTGGTTATTTCTTAATCCATGTTTATGATTTTTGCTCTAGATTGTGAATTGAATTTTATAGAGCAATAGAGTAGATTTGAGTCTTGTGATTTAGTAAATTTCATGAGCAGTTTCAAATCTACAGATAATTTCTACACTTCTAAGTTGGAATGAATGTGATAGATGTTTCAGAAGCAAAGGTATACAACAATAAATATCTATTAAATTCTAGACTATATAATGTTTGGGAATTGACTATCGCTTGTTTGATCTAGGAAAAAAACATATTTCTCCGCCTGGTCCCATTTTTATATCACATCCTTCTTGATCATCTCTTGGAAAGGTTTAATAATTTGTGCATAATCATAGATAAACTTCTAGAGAAAATTAAATTTCCCTAAGAAGGATTACATGTATTTCTTATTCACGGGATAGGGAATCTGAGCAATAGGCTTGACCCACTCTAGGTCCACTTCAATTTTTCTCTTTTCTACAATGTATCTCAAAAGGTTTCCCTTGGATACTTGGAAGATGCTTTTATTAGGATTTACTAATATGCCATATTTTTTACACAGATCAAAGATTTGATTTAGATGACGGAAGGGGTTTGATCTTTTCTTAAAAAATACTATAGCATCATCCAAATAAACAACCACATTATGTCTGATTATTCCTCAAAACACAATTTCCATATCTCATATAAAAGTGGCACCAACATTTATGAGTCCAAATGGCATTCGCCTAAATGTGAATGTACCCTATTTTTTCTTGAACGTTGTTTTTAATATAATGAGTTCTGCTACTAGAACTTGGTTGTACCTTGAAAATACATCCAATAATGAAAAAATCTCTGATCCGGATACCATATAGAGTATTTTCTCCATAGATGGCATGAGATAATTGTCCTTATGATAATCCTTGTTTAAATTCTGAAAATCTACACATAGGCATATTTCACCAAACTTCTTTCTAATCGGAACTAAGTTAGATACCCATGTAGAGTGACAAACTTTGAAGATGATCCAATCATCCAACAAAGTTCTTAATTATTTATGTGTAAGGGGTTCAAGTGTAGGATGAAATTTTCTCAAATTTTTTTGAAACTAACAACAAGATATGGTTGTTTTTGCTTCAGAGATGCAAGGAAAAAATAAGAAAACCCTACAATAAAAAGATTATATGCAACCCAAAACATAGAACAGTAAGAAATACAAGATGTGATAACCCAATAGAAGCTTTGAATTAATAATATTATTATTGAAACATTGGTGAAGGAAATCTACAAAATGGATCTGTAAATCCTCCTCTGTGGGATGGGTCCTTTGATGTCCTTTTGCTTCAGTGATCTGTTTCTCTCTCTCAATATGCAGAAAACCCAAAAACAAGATGGAACTCATATGGAAGCTCAAATATCAGAAGACGATATTGGTGATGATGATAGTGATCATGGTAAAAAATGAATGGAAAACCCTCTTATTTAGAACAAAGTATTGGGTTAAACTAGGAAAGGGAAAATAATAAAATATTATTGACCAAATCAATTTCTGACTGTTAGGAATACTTTATCATATTTTTTTGAGAGGGGAAAGATATTTGAAATGGTGAAATATTTTTATTTAGAAAATGGTTGAAGTAATTAATAAATAAAATGATTTATTAATCACTTTGTGAGGATTAAGAAAGGTGTGAATTCGAAATAATTATTAAATAGTGATTTAACAATTATTACAAAAATAGAATTGAGGAATAATAAATAAATAGTGATTTATATAATTATTTCGAGGTGATTTAGTCAAATGTAACAAGGAATAATTATTAAATAATTATTCCTAGAGAAAATTAAATAAATAATGATTTATTCAATTATTCTCATGGGGTTTTCTAATTTTAATCAGAAATGATTTAATAAAAATGGTTTATTAAATCATTTCTTATGGTGAAAGTGATTTTACTATGGTGAAATTAATCCTACATGGTGTATTTCGATCCACCTAGTTAGAAATGGTTAGGTGATCATTTTTTAGGTGATAACAACTGATCTATTTTGTATTCCTTGCATGTGGCCTGCAGTCAATAGCCCTATGGCCAAAATCATTGCATAAAAAACAATAACCATAAAATGGATTATTATACCTAATGGATGGATATATTATTTGCATGCATGCTTTAGGTTGCTTCTCCTTTGGCTGCTTCTTTTGTCAAGAGGGAATGATCTCTCCATTACTGCATATTGTTTCTATATGTCCATGAATTCCATAGTTATAACACTTCTCAATTCTATTATTTTTCCTTTGGCCTTCTTCACTTATTATTTTTCTTATTACATGGCTCTTGATTCTTATTTTTCTCATTGCTACTCGTTGCTCAAACAATCTCTTATTTTCTTATAGATGTTTGAGCACTAGTTTTGAACCTCTCTATTTCTTCTCTTGCATATTTTGCTTCAGCTTTCAAATTTTGGCACTCATCCTCCAACTCCTTATACTACTTCCTCATTCCATTTTAAATTTTTCTTCCTTCTTCCAGCTGAGTTTTTATATCTGAAATTTATTCTTTGAATGCACATTCCTTTTCATCAAACATTTACAGCAACATTCGTTAATCTCTATTTTTAGCCATGAGCCTTTGAATCTCTACTTCTAGTGCCATTATCTTTGATTGCTCTTCATATTTTTTTTGATCTCAACTTGTTATTCCTCTAAATTGATGCTTGACCCATCACTGATATCACTAGGGCCTTCATCTTCATCTTGTGAGGAGACTTGATTTAAGACTGCAATATGTGTTGAATACTTTGCATTTTTTTCCATCTTTGAAATCTGCAATTTTCATCCTAGATACAAATTTTCAACTTGTCCAACATCTCTTTTGCAGTATCACAATGCTTCACATGCAGCTTATTAGATCTTTAAATCCAATGCATAATCATCTCTTTAGCATTATCATTAAATTCATCTCTAACTCCATATTCTACTGATAGAAAAATATTTTCATGAAGAGATAGAAAATATGAATCCAACTTCGCCCTCCAAGTTGAAAATTTACCTTTATGAAGTACTGGAAGTCCTTGCTAATCCATTACAGAAAATTTGCAAAAATTCTACCAAAAACTCCAAGATCTACCCTCCAATGATCAAGTTGCAACTGAGAGCCCCTACTCTGATACAAATTGTTGGAAACTAGATCACTATTGAGAGGGGGCGTGAATCAGTAGTGAGGGCACTTATAAACTTTTCACTAACTTATTATTCTCTTTAACTATGCATAAATTGAATCACATAATAAAATATTAGTGCATCAAACACAAGTAAAACTATGCAAGCATTCAACACAAAAGACACAAATATTTCTTTTAGAAAACCCTTCTCTACGTCAAAAACCACCCTTGTTGTTGATGCGCTGCTCAATATATTTTATTAATCTATTGAATGAATTTACATGGATCAGCTTACACCCATAAGCTGGAAGAATTGGCTTTCATTATAGTATGTTGGCATCTATCAGTTAAGAATTTTGCTTCCCTCGTGGATCTACGGAAATATATAGACTAGTGGAAACAACCACGACCAACGATATTTTCCCAATTCCCATTGGACTGTCCAACACCAATTGGATGGAGAAATATATTCCTTCTACTGAATCTGCCAAACAATTTTCTACTATTGAAGCCTCCATGCCTTCACTTCCTCCGTGTGAACAGCGTTTCAGAATATTTCACACTGGGTTCTCAATTCGCTCAACATGAGAAACCCAACAACAATCTCTTCAAGACACGCAAATGAATACTCTGAAAATAAACAACACCAACGTTGCATAAAATAATCTACAAAATTCATCATCAAATCCCTCTCCACAATAATCAATATTCTCATAAAAAAATACTACACGCAACCAACAAATACCAGTTGCTACCAATCTCCAATAGAACTAAAACCAATCATTTGTTCACCTCCTCACTCTCTATATAATATGTTGGTGAAACATGCTTTGTTTATCTATTGTAACACTTGCAAACTGCTTCAAAAAAATTTCATCACACAACTCACATAGGTTGCACACTCTTCTCCACTCTCACACTCACTCCACATACCAAAAGAATCAACCGTACTATCATTGAGCTTCCTTCAATAAATGGATGAACTAAGGTGCTCAACTCAATAATTACAAAGAATTATTGGGCTTCACAACTATGTTCATATGCTATATTGGATCCAGATTTAGCTCATTGACTCTATCAAACTACTATCTCCACATGCCTTTTGATATTTTCAACATTGATTAGTTTCGGGAGGCCCCACGAACTTTTCCGACCATATGTCGAAAAGTTTTGAACAAATGCATTGCCACAATACATAAATTATCTGAATAGCACAAGGAATGCGGAGAAAAACTCGTGAAATATTTCGGTCGCATGTATAGGCTTGCAAAAACTCGACTAGAGATTTTGATTGCTCGCATGGGCCTATCTCCAAGAAAATAAAGCTTTCCAATCACTCGAATGACCCATCATCCGTGTGACTGGGGCATAGGATAAGGAAAAATCAATCCAATTCATCCCATTTCAATGTCAGCCTTCTTGGACACCTTAATTATCTCTTGACCACACCTCCAAGCCTCTGTAACAAGTATGCCACTGATGACATAGGCCAAGGAATCATACAACAAGTAAGTGACAAGCAGTTCCTAGTCTGCCAACCTCATCACCAAGACCAACACCTCCAACTCCTAAAGCAACAATGGTAACTTGTCTAAACACCTCCAGCACCTGTAGCAGCATCTCCAACTCTTGCAACAACAACATCATGTCATACAACTACCTCTAACATTGATAGAGGAACCTCTGAAACATGCAGCCAAAAATAAACACATGTATCAACATGAATATTACCTCAAACACATGTAGAAGCATATGCAACACCCATATCAACAATCCAACCTCCTACAACAGTAGCATCTTCAATTAACATAACATATCTAGAATCCATCTCCTCCACTAAGACATGCCACACCCAAGTTGACGTCAATGCAAACCAATAAGACCACCAAGCTAAACATCCATCACACATGCATATGAAAAGAAGCACCATGATCATGACTCTGTTGACATCAATGCCAACACTCAACATTAGTGCATTGGTCAACAATTGTTTCAATTGTCCAAAATTTGTTACGCATTAAGTTGTCCACTCGAATTTCTTTCCTTTCTTCTACAAGGACGTGATAGGGTTGCCTATCTTGGAAAATGTTCTAATGAACCTCCTATAGTAGCCTGCCAACCACATGAATGACCTAATATCATTCACATTTTTCAATTTTTTCCACTCTATTATGCCCTTGATATTTTCTATATCAACATATACCCCCTCCTTAGAGATGATGTGCCCCAAATAATGTATTTGTGACTCAAAGAATTCACATTTACTAAGATTTGAATAAAGCTTGTGCTCCTGTGGAAACTTTAGCACTGCATCTATAAGTGTCGTTTATGTTCTTCTTTAGTTCTTGAATACACCAATATATAATCAACGAAGACAATCACAAATTTTTCAAAGTAAGGATGCAACACACTATTCATTAAAAACATGAAAGTGGCAGGGGCATTAGTAAGCCCAAAGGTTACCATCGCAAACTTGTAATTCCCATATCTAGTCCAGAATGTAATATTGATATCTTATTCATTGATGGGCACTTGATGATACCTTGACCTCAAATCGATCTTGGGGAAAATTGTTTCTCCTCTAAACTGGTCAAATGAATCATCAATTTGTGGAATTAAATACCTATTCTTTATGGTCCCTTTATTTAGTTTCCTGTAATCAATGCAAAGTCTGAGAGTACCATCTTTTTTCTTTACTAACACGATTGGTTCTCCCTATGGAGACACACTTGACCTTATATAGACCTTAACTCAACCATTTTAGGAGTACTCATCTTGTATGGTGCCTTGGATGTTGGTGTTACTTGGGGCATCAACTCAATAGAAAAATCTACCTCTCTGTGAGGAGGTAATTTAGGAACATTTGTTGAAAACACATATTCATACTACTACAAAGTTTGATATGTTTGCAATGTCTCACTCTCCTCTTACCCAACATTGTTAATGCCCTTTTAATTGCTAAAGATCCACATAGTGAATAAATGGCATCCTTTTCAAAAATTGTGTTTAACTTGCATGGTTGTGATCAGCCTCCCTGAAGTATGCTTCTACTTACCCTGCAATATTCTTCTTTCACCATGCTTATCCAAGCACTTGATTTCCTTCTCAAAGCAATCAACTTTGGTGTTGTTCTTGTAAATCCAATCCATGATTAACAACATGGCATACACACTCAATGGAAGTAAATTTAAATGTGTTGTTGTTGGCATATGTTGAAGCTCAAATGCACACGATTTCACCCACTGGCTTACTTTTCTCCTCTTCCTTATTTCTAATTGAACCAACCATGGTTCTACATGTGCCTCATTTCCCATCTGAAATTTTTCCATGAGCTCAGGACTTATGTAGTTGTAATTATGTTGGCATTATGGCACAGGTTTGGAGCTATGGCACAAGTGTTGTCCTTGATGGCAACTCTCTTTGGTGACAGATCTCAGTACAGGCTTTCAGAATGAAGAAAAAGACATATACGCAAGTTCATCTAGACTAAACCTCATATACACGCGGGTTAGACATTACAAAGGCGCGTGTGTGTATACACCCACTTTCATCAAGGAAAAGCGCGTATATGTTGGAGAACTTAATTTTGGTCCATGGTAGTTAGTCCTTGGTATTTGAACATATGGTTTTGGACCATGGTATCTCGTCAGAAGTGTTGATCCCAAGTATTGGGTCCATGGTATTGTTTTATTATGGTTTTGGACCGTGGTATTGTGAAAGGCCTAAGACTATAAAAGAGGAAGGAGATCATTTGGCAAAGGATCATCTGAATTAATTGAATATCTAATAAGTTCTAGATCTGAAATTGGTGATTGAGGTTATGGTGCAGATCTGGATCTGAATGAAGGAGGAACCTTAGCGCAAAGAGAAGGATAAGTTCTATTGATGGGTCATAATCTTTAGCCTTGAATGGTAGTATCTTTGTATGATTTTGATCTGTTATATGTGGCGCATGCTTGATCTATAAATCTGATAATCTGGGTCTAAATATTTGAAAGAGTGAATTATCCTTTATAGATTTGTACGCAGGTTCAGTAAAGCGAAGGTGCATATACATGCTGGTTCAGTGAATAAAAACAGCGTATACGCAGGTTTCTCCAAACACAGAAGCGTATGCACGCAGGTTTCAGGTTATTGAAGTAGCGTATATCTTTTGAGTTGTGATCTAGCTGCTTCTGTTTATTGCTGCAGTGTTCTGGGTTCAGAATTTGGTGTGTGGTTACTGTTACTGTGTTTTGGGTACAGCTTTCAGATAAGTATCTACTTGATTCAGTTCTAATTGGTGAAAAGGAGATTGTTTGATGCAGAAATTCTTGATGATTGATTGATGTTCATGGATCCAGTCTGAAAATTTATGAAACATGGTCCCTGGAAGAAAGAGAAGGTTGTAGCCTTCTGTAGGCCAGCACCTACGTACTAGTATCTTGGCTAGTGCAAGAGCTAAGGGGGTTGTAGCTCCCTTCCAGGAGAAGCTGGAGAATGAGAGAGGGTTGTAGCTCTTTGCAAGATGCAGCCTGCATACTGGTAAAGGACTGCACCAGTACATTGTAAAAAGAAGTTTCTAATTAAAAGAAGATAGAGACGAACTGCAGCAGGTGGTTCTCACCCACATTGGGTTTCCACCTTATATCTTGTGTTCTTGTGTGTGTGATTGTCCTCAGATCTATTTTACTATTTCTGGTTACTGTTTATTTGATCCTAATACACATATTAGTGATCAACATCAGTAAGATAAATTAAATTATAAGTTTGCATTGCATACGCGGGTTTCCTTCTCTGTAGTTGCGTATATACGTGGTTTTATCTAACTGAAGTAGGGTATATGATATGGGTTTGAAAAAGAAAATAAGTGACTTGATAATACTGATTCACCCCCCCTCTCAGTATTATTTCCAACAATTGGTATCAGAGCAGGTCCTTCTGAAGAAGCTTGATCACTTGAAGGAAGATCCATCATCATGAGCAACTACGAGAGAGAAGCACCAATCAAGCCACCAATTTTTTATGGGACCAACTTCGTCTATTGGAAGGTAAGAGTTACAGCCTATCTTCAATCTCTTGGTACTGAATTCTAGGATATCATAGATACAGGGAACACTTTTCCTTCAACAACTCCTATAGATCCGGCTGGTAAGAAGCAATATGAAACAAATGCAAAGGCTATCAATACTCTATTTGGATGTCTATCTCAATTAGAATTCGTCAAGGTTATGCAGTATAAATCCACAAAATAAATATGGGACAAGATTGTTCTGAGCTATGAAGGAGATGACCAGGTAAAGCGAGCAAAACTTCTAACCCTCAGAATTCAGTATGAAAATCTCAGAATGCACAATGATGAAAGTGTGGCTAACTATTTCCTTCGTGTAGATGAGATTGTTAATTGTATGAAAAACTTGGGTGAAGAAATAAAAGAGGTTGTTGTGGTTGAAAAAGTTCTAAGATCTTTGTCCCCTAGGTTTGAATCTAAAGTTTCTGCAATAGAAGAAAAAGAGAATCTACGAAACCTTACCATGTCACAGCTGCACGGAATTCTGACTGCTTATGAAATGAGGAAAGGAGGGCCATCAGACAGAAGAGAAGCTGCTTTCAAGGCTTTAGGCAAAGGAGATTACTATGAGTCAGGACACGTGTCAAAAGAAGAGGAGGAATCAAATTTTGTCAAGAACCTTCAACGGGGTGTTGGAAGATTCAGAGGTAAGTTACCTTTCAAATGCTTTGCTTGTGGAAGAGTCGGTCACTATGCTGCCAAATGTCCTCATAAGGATAAGATTGACAAGGGGAAGGAACCTGTTAGATGGAACAAGAAATAGAATGTAAATAAGAAAAGCTATTACACTCATGAAGATAGTGATGGACTTTCAAATAGTGACGAAGATGAACAAGGTAACAAATTTAAACTTTTAATGGCTTTTGAAGATGATGATTTTGTGGATGCTATAGATGAAGAAAGTCTTTATGAAGAGATTTCTAGACTCAAAATTGGTTTAGAAGAGAAGAATGTGATCATAGATACTCTACAATTCCAACTTGCTAAAAAGGAAAAACATCATGAAATGTTAGAATGTGAAATTGTGGGACTGAGAAAAGATATTGAGAAAACAAAAGCTCTTAATCTTAGATTTGTTAAAGGATCTGACACGTTAGATGAGATTATCAAAGTGCAGCGCTCTCCACTAATCAAGACAAGTCTGGGATATAATGAAGAAACAACTCAAGCGTAGAAACCATCTACCTCCAAGAGTTATCTTCATGCTGCAAGGAGAAGTGAACAAAGACCCAATGGAAATCACCAGGTAAATCAAGGGCAATCTACTTTAAGGACAAACAGAAGCTACAACCAGCCACAGGTAAAACCTTCTCAATTTTCCTCAAGAATGGATGTCAATAGGAACTACAATCATTTGGCTGGTAGATTTGATAATCACAGGAGTTTCTTCAATGGCCAATGTTTTTCATGTCATAACTTTGGTCACAAAGCAGCTCAATGTGTTGCCTATAAGACAATCATGACTAGAGAAGCTCATAAACAGAGGAGTATGACTGGGATCATGAAAAGGACCTACAACAACTTCTCTGCTCTTGAAAATGAAATAGAATTTTCTATTTGTAACAATTTCGGTCATGAAGATTCTGAATGCAGCAGCAGGTTTCGGCAGACAACTCAGAAGGAGCAAGCCTTAAGTGCCAAATCATGGAGAATCAAAGAACCACAACCAGAAAGATGTGGTATAGCCTTATATGCGGAAGGGCAAGAAAATCAATGGTACATCGATAGTGGATGTTCGAAACATATGACAGGTGATAAAGAAAAACTTTAGTCATATGGTACCTTAGAGAAGGAGAAGAAGGTTTCGTTTGGAAATGACACCCCTGCTCTCATAAAAGGTAAAGGTTCTGTTCAGTTGAAAGAAAGGGTCAAAGCTGGAAATGTCATGTATGTTGATGGCTCAAAGCATAATCTATTAAGTGTCAGCCAGATGTGTGATCAAGGAACTGAGGTAATATTTCTATCAAATGGATGTAGTGTTCGTGATCTTGATACAGGAAAAATAGTGATCAAAGGCGTAAGGACTCCAAATAATTTATACATATTCAAAGAAGGACAGCATCAATGCTATCTGAGCAAGAATGATGAACACTGGCTATGGCACAGAAGATTGGGGCATCTTAGTTTCTCACAGATAAGAAAAGCATGCAAATACCAGGCAGTTCGTGGTCTTCCAGACATTAGAATCCCAGACAATACAATATGAAAATTATGTCAGTTTAGTAAGCAGACCAGAACTAACTTCCCTGAGAAGGAAGGATCAACCAGCAGGCCACTTGAACTTGTCCATACTGATGTATGTGGACCAACTAGGAAAAGGTCACCTCGAGGAGAAGAATACTTTATATTATTCATTGATGACTATTCCAGGATGTGTTGGATAGGACTTATGAAGCACAAAGACGAAGCCTTTGAAAAATTCAAATCATTCAAAGCCTTGGTGGAGAACGAATCAGATCTCAGAATCAAATGCCTCAGGTTGGATCGAGGAGGAGAATTTACCTCGAATGAATTTTTCAATTTTTGTGAAGAACATGGAATAAGAAGGGAATTCTCTACATCTAGGACTCCTCGGCAAAATGGAGTAGTGGAAAGGATGAACAGAAGGGTTCAACAAATGGCTCGTGCAATGCTTGATGAGTCTGGAACTCCCGCAACTTTCTGGGGTGAAGCCGCATTTGCTGCAATTGTTATTCTCAACAAGAAAAATGTCCGGGTGAACAGCACTCAAACTCCTCATGAGCTCTGGTATGGTGAGACTCCTTCGATAAAACATTTCAAAAATTTTGGAAGCAAATGCTATATTAAAAATAATGATGAAAATCTTGGCAAGTTTGAACCTAGAGTAGATGAAGGCATTCTCCTTGGTTATTCTCCCCACAGCAAAGCATATAAGTGTTACAACAAAAGACTTGGAAGAATTGTTGATAGCATTGATGTAGTGGTTGATGAAGAAGGAAACATTTCTAGGCAAGTGAATTCTGAAGATCTCGAAGATGATGAGGACTATCCTTCAACATCAAATTAGAGCTATGATGAAGAAGAAGCTCAAGAGGCACCAGAAGAACAGATAAGGATAGAAGATAAGACTCCATCCAGGTATGTTCAGAAGAATCATCCAGAATCTCAAATTTTGGGGCAAAAGGAGGCAAGTATACAAACAAGAAGAACAATTGCAGAAGCCTCAAGCTATTTGGCTTTGCTCTCCTCCACTGAACCACAAAATGTAAAAGAGGCATGCAAAGATGAATGCTGGGTCAAGGCAATGGATGAAGAACTTGAGCAGATCGAAAAGAATAACACTTGGGAGTTGGTTCCTAGACCAAAAGATAAGAATGTCATAGGGACAAAATGGATCTTTAAAAACAAGTTGAATGAAAATGGGGAAGTGATTAGAAACAAGGCCAGACTTGTCTGTAAAGGGTATGCTCAACAAGAAGTAATAGACTTTGAAGAAACTTTTTCTCCCGTTGCTAGACTTGAGGCCATCTGAATGTTCCTTGCTCTCTCTAGCTTTCAGAAGTTCAAAGTATTTCAAATGGACGTGAAATCAGCCTTTCTGAATGGATACTTAGAAGAAGAAGTGTACATTGAGCAACCAGATGATTTCATTCCTGGGAATGATCCAAATCTTGTATGCAGACTAAAAAAGGCTCTCTATGGTCTTAAATAGGCTCCAAGGGCTTGGTACTACCATTTGGACAAATATCTTCATCAACAAGGTTTTTCAAAAGGATCAGTAGATAGAAATCTTTATATAAAAATTGAAAATGACAAATTGCTAATACTTGTTGTGTATGTAGATGATATTATCTTTGGCAGCAATGAAGAAGCTATGAGTCAAATCTTTGCCTTGGTGATGCAGAAATAATTCGAAATGTCTTTTCTTGGAGAACTGACATATTTTCTTGGATTGCAAATCCAACAAAATGAAGGCGGTATCTTTTTGTCTCAAACCAAGTATCTCAAGCAGATCTTGAAGAAATATGGCATGGAAGATGCAAAACCAGTATGTACCCCTATGGTTATAGGATGCAGCCTCAGTACAAATTATGAATCGGTAGCACTGCATCAACCAACCTATAGATCCATGATTGGAAGTCTGCTTTATTTGACAGGTACCCGACCAGACATCATGCATGTAGTGGGAATAGTTGGAAGATTTCAGGCAAATCCAAAGGAAACTCATCTTCAAGTAGTGAAGAGAATTTTCAAGTATCTTCAAGGAACTCAAAACTATGGCTTATGGTATCCTAGAGATACAGATCTCACTCTTCATGCTTATACAGATGCAGATTGGGCTGGAAGCGTGGATGACAGAAAGAGCACAAGTGATGGTGCATTCTTTATGGGTTCCAAATTAGTATCTTGGTTCAGCAAGAAACAGAGTTCGATTGCTTTATCTACAGCTGAAGCGGAATATGTGCCTGTTGCATCTTTCTGCACTCAACTCCTTTAGATGATGCAAACCTTGCAGGATTTTCAAATCACTTGTACTCCACCTATCTCCATCTTATGTGATAATACAAGTGCAATCAGCATTTCAAAGAACCCAGTCATGCATTCAAAGACCAAGCACATACCTATCAAATATCATTTTCTCCGAGAACAAGTGCTGGAACAAAAGGTCAAGCTGGAGTATGTTCCCTCTAAGGAACAAGTTGCTGATATACTCACCAAACCACTGCCCAGGGAAACTTTTAAATACCTCATACAGAAGCTGGGAGTAGTTGATGCATCATCTTGGTATCAAAACTTGTCTGTTTCAGAGAAAAATGGGTGTACGCGAGTTTCCTAAGGAGGATCCGCGTACATACGCCGGTTTGTGCAGAGATAGTCGCATATATGGAGGCTTGATGGATATCAGTAGGGACAGGCTCTGGTTGAAGATAGTCTGATATGGGTCTGATAGAGACCATCTGGCATAGGTTCAGGGGGAGCGGATAAACTTCTAATGATGCATTGTTGGCATTATCTTAGAAGCTTTTGGTTCTAGTTCACAGCTGTTGTTGGTTTCAGGTGGAACAAAGGCAGAGGGAGAACAGAAGGAAATCATGGTTGTTGATCTGAATGGTGATTGACAGATGCTGCTGATATCAGTTATTGGTGACTCTCATAAGTCTTGCTCTAGATATTTCATCTCTATGTCATGTATCTCTTTTATGGTGTCAAGGTCATGTAATAGCCTACTTTGGTTTCCCCATTATGCCTAGGATGAAGATGTAATGTACTTGGTTGTCATATGTAAATTTCTGATATATCCCCACTTGGTTGGGTGATGGATGTATGTATTAAGTCTTTTGATGATAAGAAGGTCTTTTATGATGTATAAGTCATTGTTCTTCTTGAAGAACATCTTTTTGCAGAGCTTGCCTACAGTCAGGGGGAGCATGGTCAGCACAGCAGGGCAGAGATTTCAGCATGTACTCAGGGGGAGCACAACCCTTTGCCCTTGATGACAAAGGGAGAGAATGACTTTGAGGATCTTGGGGTTGCCATCAAGTCCAAAGGGGGAGATTGTTGGCATTATGGCACAGGTTTGGAGCTATGGCACAAGTGTTGTCCTTGATGGCAACTCTCTTTGGTGACAGATCTCAGTACAAGCTTTCAGAATGAAGGAAAAGACATATATGCAGGTTCATCTAGACTAAACCACGTATACACATGGGTTAGACGTTACAAAGGCGCGTGTGCGTATACACGCACTTTCACGCAAGGAAAAACGCGTATATGTTGGAGAACTTACTTTTGGTCCATGGTAGTTAGTCCTTGGTATTTGAACATATGGTTTTGGACCATGGTATCTCGTCAGAAGTGTTGATCCAAAGTATTGGGTCCATGGTATTGTTTTATTATGGTTTTGGACCGTGGTATTGTGAAAGGCCTAAGACTATAAAAGAGGAAGGAGATCATTTGGCAAAGGATCATCTAAATTAATTGAATATCTAATAAGTGCTAGATCTGAAATTGGTGATTGAGGTTATGGTGCAGATCTGGATCTGAATGAAGGAGGAACCTTAGCGCAAAGAGAAGGATAAGTTCTATTGATGGGTCATAATCTTTAGCCTTGAATGGTAGTATCTTTGTATGATTTTGATCTGTTATATGTGGCGCATGCTTGATCTATAAATCTGATAATCTGGGTCTGAATATTTGAAAGAGTGAATTATCCTTTATAGATCTGTACGCAGGTTCAGTAAAGCGAAGGCGCATATACACGTTGGTTCAGTGAATAAAAACAATGTATACGTAGGTTTCTCCAAACACAGAAACGTATGCACGCAGGTTTCAGGTTATTGAAGTAGTGTATATCTTTTGAGTTGTGATCTAGCTGCTTCTGTTTATTGCTGCAGTGTTCTGGGTTCAGAATTTGGTGTATGGTTACTGTTACTGTGTTTTGGGTACAGCTGTCAGAGAAGTATCTACTTGATTCGGTTCTAATTGGTGAAAAGGAGATTGTTGATGCAGAAATTCTTGATGATTGATTGATGTTCATGGATCCAATCTGAAAATTTATGAAATGTGGTCCCTGGAAGAAAGAGAAGGTTGTAGCCTTCTATAGGCTAGCACCTACGTACTAGTATCTTGGCTAGTGCAAGAGCTAAGGGGGTTGTAGCTCCCTTCCAGGAGAAGCTGGAGAACGAGAGAGGGTTGTAGCTCTCTGCAGGTTACAGCCTGCGTACTGGTAAAGCACTACACCAGTACATTGTAAAAAGAAGTTTCTAATTAAAAGAAGATAGAGACGAATTGCAGCAAGTGGTTTTCACCCACATTGGGTTTCCACCTTATATGTTGTGTTCTTGTGTGTGTGATTGTCTTCAGATCTATTTTACTGTTTCTGGTTACTATTTATTTGATCCTAATACACAGATTAATGATCAACATCAGTAAGATAAATTAAATTATAAGTTTTCATTGCATACGCGGGTTCCTTCTCTATAGTTGTGTATATACGTGGTTTTATCTAACTGAAGTAGCGTATATGATCTGGGTTTGAAAAAGAAAATAAGTGACTTGATAATACTGATTCACACCCCTCTCAGTATTATTTCCAACAAATTAGACCTGAGGTCAATTAAAACAAAAATGATTTGATTTCATAGCTTACCTGTAGGTTTTAAACCTGTACAGAAATTACCTGCATACGAATTCTAAAACACATAAAATAAACAATGCGATAGCATAACACATAAAACACATATACATAGAGATTTTCCCCTGGATCCCAAAATCGGGACTGCTAGCTTGATTTTTCATTATGTTCCTTTCAATGTTATAATACATATTTATACATGCCGAAGCATCCAATACCATGGACCGAAAAACCATCGCGTCCAATACCATGGACCAAAAACCATCGCGTCCAAAAAACATGTGCGAAAATCATGCACAAAACCATAAGTAGGTCCGCCCAACCTAACATAGGTTCCAAAACCAAAATTTTCCGAGGCGCTGCCCCGGACCCCATAAAGTGGGGTTACAAGTGCCCCTCAAACCCCCTGTTAACTACGTGGAAAGAATATAACACAACCCAACATTACCTTCTATTTCAATTATAAACACTTGGTGATTTGCATGTAGATTTTCCATCGATACATATATCATGGGCATGCTCTACACTACCGCTCCCATAATATGAGCTTCATGTGCATTTTAAATTTGTGTCCCTATGTTTTTATGATGTGGGAAATCCCTTTTATGATATTTCTCTCCGCATGTCCAGAAACGCAAGGTGGCCTCGGATTTGCATTGATCTCTTGTAGGCTAGTGCATATGGTATTTATCAGTTGAGTTAACTTTTAGCTATGGTCGACTTGCATTATCTATGCTCATGCTTTCCTTATTGTCTAATATTTTCTTGTATCATTTTTTTATCTTTCATGTTGCTCTTTGATTTCCATTCACCCTTGAACTTTGGCCTTCATTTTCATTGCTTATAACAATTCTTCAGCCTTTTCATGGAATAATCTAATTTATGAGGTTCCATCATTTCAATTTGATCCTTGAATGTTATAGGCAACCCAATGATGAACCTTTGGACCTTTTCATTCTCATATTTAATATATGGCACATATCACAAAAGTTTAAGAAAATCGGTGATGTATTCTTCGTCATAATTTTCCCCATTTTGAGCTTATAAAATTCTTTTGCCTTATTGCCATAGTATCTATATGATAAATATTTATTGCTAAAGAGTCTCTCGAATTCACTCCAAGTTAATTCCTCTTCAAGTATGCCTTTTACATTCTTCAAATCTTCCCATCATATGTCTTCTTTTCCTTTCAAACTGTAGGTGGCTACTTTTGCTTTCATGTTGTCAGAATAGTCATGGATCCTGAAGAATTTATTCATTCCAAGCAACTAAGCTTATACATCTTCATATTTTTTTAATTCTCCATCAAATGTGGGTGGTTTTTCCTTCTTAAATTCATCTAGAATATAGTCCGTTTCTCTCTTTCTCTAATGATGATGATGATGATAAGAATGATGGCGATGGTGTCTTCTAGTGGTGGAACTAGTAGGTCTGCTAAAATGATTCCCATGAGTACTAGTTCTTCTGTTTGGGGTGCTCAATGGTGTATTTCCTCTCATGGCGTCTTCACTTTCTCATATGTGCCTCTTCCTAGACCTACTACCATCCACCCCATTTGTTCTCTCTTATGATTTCAAAGGGCTCCTCTTGTCTCTATGATTAGCCCCCAACTCATGTTGCCTCTATATTTGTAATTCTCAGAGGATTTTCAATATGGCTACAATTACCTCGGCCTCCCTCTCCTGAGCCCTTACCAACATTTTGTTATCTACCTTGAAGCTCCTGATCTCATCCCTTAGGCTCCTCAATGTATCCATCTAGTCAAGAGATTTTTCTCCACTATTCTCCATTAAAGCTTCTTCATGTCCATGATATCAAAACTGTATTGAACCATCCTGCTACTCATTCCCTTTCTTCTCACTATCAGTTGTTTCTTGTGATGTGCTTTCATTCAGACACAACTGTTAGATATATTATCACATAAATAAACGACAAAATCATGACCATGAGCTTGCTTTTCTGGAGTTGCTATGGTAAGCTAGCTATAACAAATAATCTATGTTAGTGCACCAATATCAATTAATCATCAATTCATTAGCATCACTACATATGCATGTATAGTCAACAATAATATATCATTCAATACCAATTGTTAGCTCATCAATAATAATGAAGTTATATCAATCATCAGTATCATGCTACATGATTAAATCACAAGGTGAGCATATCAACCATACACGTAATCAATCAATCACAGACCAGCTTTTAACAACTAAACGTTTGTTTTATTAATTTCCTAAAAATCAATAGGAAACCACTTTTCAAGAACCATGTTGTTACTTCCTGTGATAGAGCCTAGCTAGTCCAAGTGTTGAACTTGGATGCTCTAATACCACCTGTAAACACAACACCTTACCCTTGGTGATGTCTTCACTATGTTAACGTAAATCCTCTGGTACAGTTAGAGAAATGGGGTAATTTATTTTTTTTTACTTATTTCCAAGTTTCCTAGAACTTAATTCGGAGGTTATCATCTTATTGGTCTTAATGATATTTTTCCATTGACATAATTTTTGCCAAAATTGGATTCATGGATTGCAAATTATGTCATTTTAGGTCTCTATTAAATGAATGTGTCTTTTCTCTCTTTTTGTCCTAGTGGTTCCCACATGGTATAGCATTATTCCTCAACTTGTGTGATTATTTCTCCCCATTATCTACAGTTTCATTGCTCCTATAAACCTATATATATTGGTGGATACACATACATACATACATACATACATACATACATACATACGTACATACATACGTACATATGTACATACATACATACATACATACGTACATACATATATATATACATATATGTATGTATCTATATCTATACACACACACACACACAGATGTGTGTGTGTGTGTGTCTATATATCCACCAATATATAGGTTTATAACCATATAATTATTCTATCAGCATATGTGAACCTTTGACCTTCAATGTCAATATAAACATATAAATGCATATGCATATCTAAGGCCCCTCCTCCATCTGATGGCCCACAACAAGCCACTCAACCAATGGCACATATGCCATAGTGCTACCCACCAACGATATTGTATACATTTATGCCTATGTAAATGGGCTTGCAGACATGCCATCTGATGGCCCACATTAAACAATATCAATTCACAGCTATAATACTATAGCTCTACCCCCTCCCCACTAATTTCACATGGGTTTTTGCACTATCCAAGTTCCATTCACAGTTCCAAGTGGGGGGGGGGGGTACATTTGACGATTCTCCGCCCGTCGGGCCATCCAATAGCTCATATCAAATAGTGCTATCCCCCTCCTTGTTGATGTCATAAGCGAGGGGGCTCATTCTATTAGCTAGCGACCCTTGATTTTGACAAGAAATCCCCACCATTCATTTGAGTCCTCGCCTCTGCATTTGGTTACACCTGCAGTTATATGCCCCATGGCCTAACCCTTGGGGCTCAAACCTTCTAACTCAAGGCATTCTCCATTGAATTGTTATGGTTAGAGTATTACCATATATTATTTTATGATATATCGTATACTTTATACAATGGAAAGGTCATGATCACCACTCGATTGTGAGACTTGGACAAATAGTTTCAAGGCCTAGTTATTTGGTTGAAGGCATAGCCTTAAGGGTTGAACTCCTGAATCAATGCAGTCACAGAGACGAGCCCCAAACCCAAATCTCAATGCTAAGATATATATATATATATATATATATATATATATATATATTATATTATATATATATTCACGTATTATGTGAAACATATACCCATATTTATGTTATTATTCCTATGCATGGCTAGACCACTCAACACAGCATACATGTTGCATAACATTACAGGGCCATGCCAAATATTGTGGTTAGCCCTTCACCACCATTATAACCAATTCGACTATCTATGAATTCATAATGAAATATTTTAGACATTAAACCCAAATTTTCAATATTAGCATCTACAGTGTTTACCCATGCATGTATATATGTGTATATTTACGGTCTATCTCTTAGATACATTCCTCGTGCATTATTATATACATTTCAGCGAGGTTTATATGCCTCAAATATATTATCCTTACAAATTAATTAATTAGTCTTGGGGTATAACAAACTCATATTTTCATGCATATAGAGTTCTTCTAAGCCCAACACTTCATTCATTCCTAGGAAACTTCTAAGCTCAGCACTCTTGTAAAGGATGATAGTTCATTTTAACAAATTCAAGGTTGAGTACTCTATCTATAACAGCTCCTCGGACCTTCTCTCAGTGCTCATTCACGCCAATATCACTATTGTATCTACCTTGTACACACAGTACTGGCATATATATATATATAGAGATGGACATGTATGTGCATAACTACCCTACATAAAGAAGATTAGTGTCGAACCAAGGCCATACATGATTAGCTAACAAAACATTTTCTTTTTAAATCACAAGAAAACTTGCATTTGTTACGCAACAATATAGAGTCAATATAATAGAATTGCATACATTTTATGGCTCAAGTTTACATATGAGGGAACTTATATTCATTTAAAATTGAATATTGGTAATTGAGTTAGGGATAGAAATTATCCACCCAACCATAGATGAGATGCAACCAGTCCTTACTTGCATCTATCACCTCCAGGCCAGTTTTAATATACTAAGGTGGTTTGTTCAAGGGATTAAACACCAATTGTTCTTTGAAACGGGACTCCATAGGTTATCCCACCTCCTCCCACCAACCAAATAGAAATCAAAAAATTTCATAGGGAATCTAGAGGCTTATTTCCTCCACCATTCAGTTGATCGATGGCTAATAAACCCCAGGGGATCTAGAGGCTTCATCTCCACCCTGAAAATGTGTAACATAGTGGTTCCACCCATTGAAGGGAATCCAGAACCCACCACCCAAAAAAAATTTGAGGTAAGAAAAGGGGACTTATGAAATTTCCCTTGCCAAGAATCCAAGGACTAATACTCCACCCCAGGATGTCAAGGGAATATAGAGAAGCTTATCTCCACCATCCAACCCCCAGGGCATCGTAACACTTACCCTCATCTAGAGGAAATTCTACTCATGCTCCTTTTTCTCAACCGAGATGTAGATATTCTTTGATTGTTATAGATGTTTAGAACCCCTCCACGTTGTTGTAAAATGTCTTCAAAAAAATTTATCTTGGCCTATTATGTGCATAGGTTATTTATGTTGTCTATTATGCTTTCCCTACTATGATTGTTTTTTTCTCCCTCCCTGAGGTGCCAAATATCCTCCTCATGGAAAATGATGTTTGTTCCCTTTCTTATATTTTTTTTCTCCCTGCATTCTCCCTTGTTGGTCTAAGTGTGATCGTGTGTGTGTGTTCTATCATTTGTCCATTGCATCCCTTTTATTTTCCATATTGACCTCTAATGTGCAATCGTTGACTTCTACGTTTTCTCTTGTGTTCCACGAAGCCCATACCATCATAAATTATTCATCCTTTTTCCTTGTCCATAGTTCGAAAGCCAGAATGGACCTTTTCCTTCTCTTGCAACTCTATCAATTCAAAAACACTAGGCCATTAAGACTCACCAACCAGCCTCCAATGGATCAAAACAATTCAAATTTTCCTGTAGTAAGGAAACTTACACCATCCCGAGCAAGTAACCATCCTCGAACTTTGGAATCTGTGTCCCTTTACTCAGCCCATTTTAATTTAAAAATCAAAATACACTAAATTTTTACATTGCATTCATAATTAAAAATAATCAGGGTTGTCACATAAACAATATCCATGTTCTTAACAAGTTGGAGTTATTTTTAAATCTACGCAAGGTTTTTCTTCTATTTCATTTTATATATTTCCTTTATATCACTTAATTTGCATTTGTCATAAAAGGTTATATCTAGATTAAGATGAATTATTAATTTAGACCATTATATGGAGATTAGCTTCTCGAACAACCTTATAGTTGTTGGAAATACTGAGAGGGGGTTGAATCACTATTTCACTTCAATTAGTTAATTTTAATGTCACATAGAATTAATTATCATTAGCATTAGATCAAATAATATAATAAAAAATACATCACATCACATGAACAGTACAAAAGAATTTTTATGTGGAAACCCTTCCATGAGAAAAACCAATGAACACTTTTATTATATGTCTTGAATATTACATGAACATGAAGCTCCAACTTCCAATATTCTCTAGCAACAACTGAAAGGAGGCTCCAACCCCATGATTTATCTTCCCCGACACCTTGATTTACCAGCTCCAACCCCCTAGTTTTTTCATCCCCAACTGAAAGGATGCACCAACACCCTGGTTTACTAGATCCAACTAGAAGGAATCTCCAACCCTCGAGTTTTATCATCTCCAACTAAAAGTATGCTCCAACACCCTGCAAGCTTAAATTTTCCCTAGCACCACCATGCCACCTTGAAGTGTTCTCAGGCTCCAACCTAAAGGAGACTTCAATCTCTGTGTTACACCACACTGCCACGCTAAAGGTAAAAGATAAAAGAATAATATAGGTCATACTAGGCACATTTCTCAGCCACTATTATCAATAACACTGTTATACTACCTATATTCTTATTATATCACTTCCATAACACTACATAAATATCATTTCTAACTCGTGCCCACATGCACAATCAAATGTGCCAAAATTTTCCATGTGCCCAGCCTTAAGTTGTATCAACTTCTCCCTTAGGAGACTCATAATCAAAGGACACCAAGGCAACTGCCTCTCTACAATGTAATCATTATCTCAACGTATTCCACTATCAAAACCCTAATTCCATCATCATATAAATTAAAACCCTAACATCTACTTCAACAATATCAATCATAATAGATAAGTCAACAATCATCCTTTCTTACAATGATGACATCTGCAATACAACAAGTATTAAGCCCCGGTACAAGTATGTGAATTAGAAACTTAGAGCAAGATCAACATCATATATCAATCCCAATATTATCTTTTGTTTCTATCAAACCCCAGCTCATATAAAATTTTGACATGCTTATAGTATCAAGCCCTCTCTATCATCAACAACACTTGGAAATCTTACTAACAACACAACAATCAGTGATATAAAGATCTTTTTGTAGCCTAAACCCTAGCTAAATGCTTTCAATGCATGCTCATTGTCAATCATTAGTATTATTCAACAAACGTATAGTTACACTCTTTCTACTCACAATAGGTATGTGTGGCATTATTTCAAAATTGTTGCAATAACCCTAATAGGATTACATGCAATACAAGGATATAGAACCAAATAATGCATCAAAAATATATATAACAATATACCAACAACTCAAAGGCATTCAACCCTACAAAAATATTTTCATCAATACTCAATCATCAAGTGTATAATTTTGAGCACCGAAACCGAAACTGAAATGGGGCCTCCATAACGAATCACATTATAGGCGTGACTACAAAGGGAACAGCGCCTTCTATGTTGACAATTCAAAATTTGTGTTGACATATTAACTTATGTTGACAAATTATGAATAGTGTTGACAAATAAAAAACTTTTGGCCTAGAGCAATATCTTGAATGGTTGTTTCAACTTCTTCCACAGTGAAAATCAATATGACATATTATATATAAATACTGCAACCTCTATATCATTTCCAGATTCAACAATAAGCTTGATGTGTAGCTTATTGTAGTCATCGTTGACATTTTGGATTCTTCTTGAAAGAAAATACCACTGTAGTCTCGATCGATTTTGAGAGAGAACATTTCTCAATATATTAATGACATCAGGGGACCAATGTAACATGATCGCATAAACACAATGTTTTGCAACCCTTCCAAACTAGTTTATTGACACATTTGTGCATCGGGCTCATGCATTGTACAATTGTTACCTTGATTTAATCTTTATACATTTGGATCTCAACGAAACACACTATAATAATCATCACGTTAAATTAAACACATGAGAATAGGACATGCCAGAATAGAATTGATATTTCCAGATGCAATCACCATCATTCTACATAAGAAAAAAGACAAATATGCATAACATATTTCATTCAAATTTGTTTTTGATGATGTTTTAGAGCCCTCGGATCAGGGCCAAAAGAGACTTATACCACCTTTCAAACCACCTTAGACAATGGTATCAACATGTGTCTCTCTCCAGCGAATAACCGTTCAAAGAGAAGTCAAAAAAATATTCAACAAGGGGCCTCAGATAGGCCAATAAATTTGACTCAAAAGGTGCCTTCAAACTTCAAAGAAAACTTCCTTAGATTAGGTCTCTTTCCTATAAAAAATTCATCTCAAAATAACAAAAAATAAAGCTTCAACGCACCCTTGAGCAGACTCAGCCTTCTTCTAATTACATGTTCTTCCCAAGCCTCAGAAGAGAGCAAAGATGTTTTTTCTTAATTAGTGAGTGAATTGCTTTCCCTTGGAAGGAATGAGCCTTTGTATTTATACAACTCAGAGGGGCTTAAGAGAGGGGTTGAATATCCCAATAAGCCATGGATCCAACTTAGCAATTTTGAAATTCAAAATTTGAATCTTCAAATTTATAGCTTATTGAGCTAACCAGAACATCAATTTGAATTAAAAATAATTAACTTAATCCTTCTTAGCAAGCCTATTTTGGACTTGAAAATTCCTTATTTGGATGGCTCATCAAGACCAATAACTAATTATTCATTTTTTCTTAAATATTAATCCAAATCCTAACCAATAATAAAGCTACCTTATACTATCCATCTGGTATAAATGCCCCCTCCTACATTTACCTACTTTTACAAGCTCTCCAAGGTAGACATGAGTTGAGTGCTACTATGACATGGCCCGAACTCCAAGTTCTAGTGATGGAAGTGGGGCCTACAAAATGACAACTTGTTGGCATCCCTTAGGGACTACAGATCACTCAAGAGCCTTACAACCACCCCAAGTGATAAATCCCTGAGCTATAACTATTTTTCACTAACTTAACACCCCAACTGCACCCTTGACACTTTTTGCATGTGGTTATGAGGATCTAATTGCACTCATAATCTAGATTGCATGCAGTTATGACCCAAGTTCCTCAGTTCATTACATGCGATCGCAATATCTATGCCACTTTTTTAGGCTAGTCTTTAGACCACTGCCCAAAATTTCCTGTAACTTTCCATAATCATGACAATAAGGATAATAATTCTAAAAAAACAAAACTCGAGACAGAACTTGACAAATACATGTCTAATGCAAGATAGACATATCATCAAATAAATAGTAAATATATAAGCTACAAGTCATCAAAGCATATATGATCATAAACTTTTGAATCTCATTTGAAAATCACCAAGAAGGCTCAATTCCCTCTTAAGCTAGCTACAACAACACTTGTTAGCCCATGCATTCATCAAGTAGCCAATAACTTATAAAATCATGAACAAGGGCCATAACTAAAGCATATCATAAAACCATGCACATAACCTGCACATAACTAGAATAGAAACTATGGAAAATTAGTCATAAGATCACCATAATAACTAGTAAAAGTGCTCATAGGTCACAATAGGAAAATAACTCATATTAACATATGAAAATACCAAGTCAAGTTCTTCCACATACCACCCAACCATAGATTGGGCTGGAAAAAATCTATTTTTCAGCCAATCACCCCCACGTCATATTCCAAGCATGAATGTGGGATCATAAGGGTTAAACAAGAATAAAACAAACTAGGGCTTCCAGAGGCCAAACCACCTTGACCCTCAAGCACAGTGATCTCACCTATATAGTCAAGAAATCATAAAATCAACCATAATGGTCTCTACCAAAATTGTGATCTCACCTATATAGTCAAGAAATCACAAAATCAACCATAATGGTCTCTACCAAAATTGTCTAGGGGTCTAGGAACTATTAAATCAACCCACAACCTCTAGGGAACTAGAGTTATTTCAGGGCTCTAGAGTGGTTGTCCCAACACACAGAATCCAGAGACTAGTAACTCAACCCACAGCCTCCAAGGAGCCTAAGTTGTTTCAACATTCAGTAGAATTTTTTCCAACCCACATCCATAGAAAACCTAAGAACCAATCTAAAAAACCAAATGGGGAACCACTAGCCCATGGCTATCAAAAAATGGCAAGGTAAGGTTGAAACCACTGTCAATCCAGGAAAATCTTCATGCCAATGACAACACATAACCAAGGAGCCACATGCATATACCATGCTTCGAAAAACTAGCAAGGCAATCACACATTCAATTGGTTACCTACAAAGTAAGCATGTTTCAATTGTTTATCTTATTGTCTCCTTTCACTTCATTGATTTCCTTTGCTTGTTCTTTTCTTTCTTGCTTGTCTTCTCCCAATCCATGTGAATGCTAGAATGCTCCAAGAATGCTCTAAGTGTGCAAGAGTATGAGAGAATGGGAGTATGGAAGGAGAGAACCAAAACTGAACTAACAAAATTGTGAGTTGTTTCTCTGATGCCTTTTTATCATTGATCTCCCTTTTGCTTCATTTTCCTTCATTTTTCCTCTAATTTCCCTTGCATGCAAATTTGTGTCTCTTCACCTTTCTTTTCTCCTATTTTCATTTGTTTTCGTAATTAAATTCCATTTATTGCCTATTTTCCTTCGCCAATTCCTTTACCAATTTCCATAGCCATTAATTAAACACAAGTGATGTCCATTATAATGTTTTCCGATCATTCAACTTGGAATATGTGTCCCATGACTTCGGTCTTATTTTATTTACATGGAGAGTCAACCAGGGGTTGTTACATATGGGCATCATGGCCACACTTTCAGGTCTTCATCTTTGATGAGGCATATCTCCTCAACCGTGAGGGTTTTTCTGGCATGATACCTATCAATAGAAACAACATGAAGAGGGAAACAAGATGGTGTTGATCTTACTAGCAAACTCATGATTCTTCCCATTCATTTTCTTCATAAAAATAGGGGCTTCATTTGGTTGTTTGAGTTGACATCAATGACTGTTGAGATTGCAACAAGATGATGGAGCTTAGTGAAAAGAGTCGCCTTCACTAAGTGGGCCCGCAGGCTATTTTTGGCGCAAGTCTATTTTTAGACTATGTCTATTTTTAGACATATGGATCATGTCTATGGATTGCAGGTTGTTGTTTATGGATGATTGATCAAGTTGGGAAAAAATAGATGGAATTCTATTTTTGATGAAAGTGTGAGTGATCACAGTGTGAGTGATCAAAGTCTATTTTTAGACTGGCTGTCAAAAATAGAAAAGTCAAATATTATTATCTCACAATAATATTTGGACTATAAACTTAATCTTATTCTCTTGGAGCACTTCAGTTTGAGCTACAGAGGTGGCACATGCAGCTGTCAGAAGGAAATACGCTTTTCTTATGAGTCAGTTGAGTTGTTTCATGCATGACTTCAGTTAGGACTCAATCAGTTGAGTTTGGTGGAGTTGATTGTGGAGTTGATGGAGTTGTGTTCAGTTTAGCTTTGTTAAACTGGTTGTATTTAGTCTAACTGGAAAATAGACTAGAGATGAGTTGGGTGAATTAGTTATTAATTAATTCACAAGTTATTAAATCATAATACAACTAATGAATACATCAGTTAACTCAGTTGCATGTCAGTGCATGTTCAGTTCAACGGGGACAGGTGGTAGAGAATCAGATTGCTATCAGTTGTAACTATAGTTGTGCACCAGATCTTGCACAATCAAGGGATTGAGTATGCCAATGAGTTTGCTCACGTATTTGCCCACATTATAGCTTGTGCTCACGTCCAACAAAGAGTGAGTGACTATTTTTCAAGTGAAAAACGAGTTTGGTGAGCCATTCTCATCAGTTCTTGAGCAGGTATTGAGCAGTGGAGGCAGGCAAGCAGTGGAAGAGATTTGGAGATCAGATCTGAGCTGTATTGTGTGTAACAGAGGTGGAGATACTTGTGAGAAGTATTATGCTGTGTAATGTTACATGACTCAATCATTAATATACTGATAGTTGGGGTTTTTAGCGAGATGCTTTCCCCGGGATACATATTGTGTCAATGTGTGAATGCTCTTGATGTTTTATTGTTATTGATGTTGCTATATTGATGATCAACGTAGAGGAGCTTATGTATTGTGTATGTTTTCCGCAATAGTACATGATCAGGATAATCTCCATTGAATATGTGTTAAATTATTCAAAATTTCTACATGGTATCAGAGCTAGATAATTGTAGAAAAAGTTTCTACATGGTATCGGAGCTGCTTGATTTGTAGAAGAGATTTTTACAGGATATCAACCGAGGATTGATCATCAGATCTACTATTTAGGAAAGTGTTTACATTCTATTTCTTTAGGCAGAGTCTGTAATCGGGCCAGGTAGCCTCTAGATTCATCCTTCCTTTGGAAGGTGAGATATCTGGTGAATGCCCATACAGTCAATCTCTGTACGAGAAATATTGTGTTCTCACGAATTCTAGATCGGAAGCGGTTGAGTTGGAGCTGGTGGAAATTCGAATTTGCAGCAGTGTTGTTGAAAATGTCTTTCAACGGATTGCAAATGTTATTCCAAAGCAAGAGCGACCTGGCACTCAAGGATAAACTCAGAAACAATAAAGGTGAGAATGGATCTTCATCAAAGGTATCTGATGAAGAGAATTGCGCTTTGGCTGCCAAAGCAAAGAAGGGGAAGAACAAGAAAGCTTCTCATTCCGGTGCGAAAGGCAAGAAGCAGGATATGTCCAAGGTGAAGTGTTTTCACTGTCACCAGCACAGACACTATGCCACTAATTGTCCGCAGAAGAAGAAGAACAAGCAGGCTGCTGGATCTTCAGCAGGAGAGGCTCTAGCCTCACAGTTTGATCTTGATTTTTCATTGATCACATGCTTGGTTTCAATTGTGATGGGATCAGTGTGGTTCTTGGACAGTGGTGCGTCTTTTCACATGACGGGAGATAGAGATTTGTTCTCTGATCTGGAGGACAAAGATCTTGGAGTGCACATCGAGATGGGCGATGATGGTAGATACAGTGCGACCGGTATCGGTACCATTTCCTTTGAGAGGGAGTCTGGTAAACCCTTTGTATTGAAGGAAGTCATGCATGTTCCAGGATTGAAGAAGAATCTCATCTCAGTGGCGATGTTAGAAGACAAGGGGTATGATGTTGTTTTCAGCGAGGGAAAGGCCTTCCTGCGCAGTAAGACAACTGGTGAGACCCGGAAGATAGGGGTTCGAGTGAGGAACCTTTATCAATTGCATGTAGATGGATGCGCAACAATGGCAGGCAAGGCAGAAGGATTGGTGAGCCGGGATGATGGTGAGTTGTGGCACAGGAGATTGGGTCACCTTCACCATGGAGCCTTGAAGATACTGCAGCAGATCACTATAGGGCTTCCTAAAGGCACACTTGCGCAGTCAGATCAGTGCAAGGGGTGTACTTTGGGGAAGTTTGTGAAAGCCACCTTTCACGAGAAGGATAGTCGCGCCACGACGATCCTTGAGAGAATTCACACAGACGTGTGTGGACCTTTCTCAGTTGCTTCGACAGCAAAACACAGGTATTATGTGATTTTTGTTGATGATTTCTCTCGTAAGTGCTGGATCTTCTTCATGCAGAAGAAGAGCGAGACATATTCAAAGTTCTGTGAATTCAAAGCACTGGTCGAGAAGGAGTCGAGGAAGAAGGTGAAGGCTCTTAGGAGCGATAATGGTGGTGAATACATCTCGGACGAGTTCAAGGATTTCTGCAAGACAGAAGGGATTCGTAGAGAGCTCATAGCTCCCCATAACCCACAGCAGAACGGGGTAGCTGAGCGGAAGAACAAAACGATTGTGGGTGCTGCACGGGCAATGTTGCATGATCAGGGCCTACCCCTTCACTTGTGGGCGGAAGCATGCAATACAGCAGTTTATGTGCAGAACCGTTGTCCTCATAGGATACTTGGCATGAGTACACCTGAGGAGACTTATTCTAGTAAGAAGCCTGATCTTTCTCATTTGAGGATTTTTGGTGCTAACGTTTACATGCATGTGACGAAGGATGCCAGGAAGAAGTTGGAGCCGACCGCAGAGGTTGGGATATTTGTGGGGTACACTGATACGCCCCACAACTATCGTGTGTATTTGCTAGACAGTGGTAAAACTGTTGTGTGACGGGATATAAAATTTCAGGAGGAGAAAGCCATGAAGTGTTCGCTTGAGAGGGAGCTACACTTGCATGCAGATGAGGAGCTATTAGTTCCTAAGGATGAGCTTCAGGACGTGGATCAGCCACAGGACGAGGTTCATGGAGTGGAAGAGACCACTCATGCAGCGCCAACCATCAGAGGGCGAAAGCGCTTGACAGAAGCTGAGCGACTGGCTCAAGATGCAGAGAAAGTTGTAGGACCACCTACAGCCCAACGCAGGTAGAGACAGTCACCTGATCGGTACACTGGATACATGGCTCTTATGAGCAAGTGTGTTGTGACTGAGCCATCCTCTTTCGAGGAAGCTGTGGAGGATCCCGCATGGGTAGACACAATGGTGGAAGAGTATGATTCTATTGTCAGAAACAGTGCATGGGAGATTGTTCCTAGACCGGAAGGGAAATTAGTGGTGGGTTCGAGATGGATCTACAAAGTTAAGCAGGCAGCTGACGGGAGTGTGGAGAAGTACAAGGCAAGATTTATTGCCCGAGGCTTTTCACAGATTGAGGGGATCGATTATGAGGAGACCTTTGCACTTGTCGCAAGGTATTCTTCCATACGGACGATTCTTGCTCTCTCAGCGCAGATGGGATGGCACATTCATCAGATGGATGTGAAGACTGCGTTCCTCAACGGAGTCATTGAGGAGGAGGTGTACATTGAGCAACCCGAAGGCTTTGAAGTCTTCAGCAGCGAGTCGCATGTGTGCAGGCTCAAGAGAGCGCTGTATGGGTTGAAGCAAGCACCACGTGCTTGGTACACACGGATAGACAGCTATTTCACAGGACTTGGATTCTCCAAGAGCGAGGCGGATCCGAACCTATACCAGATTGTGGTGGAGGGTAAGTTGCTTATCATTGTACTGTATGTTGATGATTTGATTCTAACGGGTGATGAGCTGTTGATACTGTCATGCAAGAAGGATCTTGCTACAGAGTTTGAGATGAAGGATTTGGGCCTCCTTCACTATTTCCTAGGATTGGAAATATGGAAGCGCAGTGGTGGACTGTTTGTTTCTCAGGGCAAGTATGCTCGGGAGATACTGGAGAAGTTCAACATGCATGGCTGCAATCCTGTTGATACTCCTCTTCCTGGAGGTTGGAGGAAGGAGGATGCCACTTCGGGAGAAGAAGTGGATGCCACTGTTTAGCGACAGTTGGTGGGGTCGCTGATGTATTTGGTCAATACATGACCTGATATATGCTATGCAGTTAACCAGCTTTCACAAGCTATGGTTAAGCCTACCAAGATCTTCTGGAAGGCGAGCAAGCATGTATTGCGCTACTTGAGAGGCACATCGGGATATGGTTTGTGGTACAGACAGGAGGATGAGGTGAAGCTATGTGGCTTCACGGATGCAGATTGGGCAGGGAGCCCAACAGATAGAAAGAGCACATCAGGAGGGGTCTTCAGTATTGGATCGACAGCAGTTTCTTGGTACAGCAGGAAACAGAGATCCGTGGCACTCAGTTCAGCGGAGGCCGAGTATATGGCAGCAAGTTTGGCTGCATGCGAGGCTATATGGATGAGGAAGATCCTAGTTGGTTTGTTCGGTTCTCATTTGGATCCTACTGTGATTTACTGTGATAACCAGAGTTGCATTAAACTCTCGGCTAATCCTGTATTTCATGATAGATCTAAACATATTGACATCAGGTACCATCATATCAGAGATTGTGTGCAGCAGAGGATCATGTTACTTTCGTACATTCCAACGGAGGATCAGGATGCTGATATTCTGACGAAGGCTCTCACCAGGAGAAAATTCGAGTACCACCGAGGCAAGATAGGGGTTGTTGATAATCCATATCTTGTCGAGAGGGAGTGTTGAGATTGCAACAAGATGATGGAGCTTAGTGAAAAGAGTCGCCTTCACTAAGTGGGCCCGCAGGCTATTTTTGGCGCAAGTCTATTTTTAGACTATGTCTATTTTTAGACATATGGATCATGTCTATGGATTGCAGGTTGCTGTTTATGGATGATTGATCAAGTTGGGAAAAAATAGATGGACTTCTATTTTTGATGAAAGTGTGAGTGATCACAGTGTGAGTGATCAAAGTCTATTTTTAGACTGGCTATCAAAAATAGAAAAGTCAAATATTATTATCTCACAATAATATTTGGACTATAAACTTAATCTTATTCTCTTGGAGCACTTCAGTTTGAGCTACAGAGGTGGCACATGCAGCTTTCAGAAGGAAATATGCTTTTCTTATGAGTCAGTTGAGTTGTTGCATGCATGACTTCAGTTAGGACTCAATCAGTTGAGTTTGGTGGAGTTGATTGTGGAGATGATGGAGTTGTGTTCAATTTAGCTTTGTTAAACTGGTTGTATTTAGTCTAACTGGCAAATAGACTAGAGATGAGTTGGGTGAATTAGTTATTAATTAATTCACAAGTTATTAACTCATAATACAACTAATGAATACATCAGTTAACTCAGTTGCATGTCAGTGCATGTTCAGTTCAACAGGGACAGGTGGTAGAGAATCAGATTGCTATCAGTTGTGACTATAGTTGTGCACCAGATCTTGCACAATCAAGGGATTGAGTATGCCAATGAGTTTGCTCACGTATTTTCCCACATTATAGCTTGTGCTCACGTCCAACAAAGAGTGAGTGACTATTTTGCAGGTGAAAAACGAGTTTGGTGAGCCATTCTCATCAGTTCTTGAGCAGGTATTGAGCAGTGGAGGCAAGCAAGCAGTGGAAGAGATTTGGAGATCAGATCTGAGCTGTATTGTGTGTAACAGAGGTGGAGATACTTGTGAGAAGTATTATGCTGTGTAATGTTACATGACTCAATCATTAATATACAGATAGTTGGGGTTTTTAGTGAGATGCTTTCCCCGGGATACATACTGTGTTAATGTGTGAATGCTCTTGATGTTTTATTGTTATTGATGCTGCTATATTGATGATCAACATAGAGGAGCTTATGTATTGTGTATGTTTTCCGCAATAGTACATGATCAGGATAATCTCCATTGAATATGTGTTAAATTATTCAAAATTTCTACAATGACAACCAAATTCCAACATTCTCCTACTTTGGTATTGATTCCAACACACTTACTTCCCCTGCAACAGTTTCTCCCCCTGCCTCTATGCTTCTGATATTCTCTCCTACTTTCCCTCCCCCTTTGACATCAATTGAAAAGGGTAACTCCTCTTAATGAAATGTCTCCTTTTTTTCTTCCTGCAATATGCCTTTCTCCCACTATATTATTCTATGGCATATTGTCCATTGGAGCTTCCAGTTAATTCAATTCACTGACATATATTAAAAGTTTTCAAGCCAAGACTTTTCTTCATTACTTCCCAATAGGATGCACTGACAGATTCTGACACCAATGACAACATCATTCAACATTATCTCCCCTTGACAACTTCTCTCCTTATCATTCTTTCCTAAAATATTCCATGAGACATTTAGCAACCATGTCACCAAGCCACTGTGATTCTTCCTTCCCAAATCAAACTGCTCGATGGAAAGATCTTTAAATTTGTAACCACTGCTACTTAGACTCCCCCTCTTCAACAATCACAATACTAGGAGTCTACAAGCTAGATTTTTTAGAATTATATATGAACCTGCTTTACTACATGATCATTACAAGCTTTGACATATTCCTTGGTACTTGTAGATTTATCATGGTCTTGCAACTTCACAAATCCTGAGAGCATGATTGTTGATATTTCTTCATTCATTGGTTGTTCTTTCTTTTGTTTTCTTCTCCAAACATTCTTGGACCTAATATTATAGTTATCCTTCATGAAATATTTTGTCATGTATCTAAAATAACGAGTTGTGCGTCCATAGTTATGGCATTTGAATCATTTAATGTTGAACTTGAATGATGGAGCAACTGACATATACTTTTTTTTATGACACCATTTGGATATCTATCTTGTGATTCTACAAATTTGCTTCTAGGTTTTGGATAATGATATTGATAATCATATCTAACATAAGCTTTGCAAAACCTTTCCTTATGCCCAAAGTTAGTACTTGAAAACCAATTCCCATTAAACATATTAGGGTACTTGGATGGAAAGGCTTTCCTTGATGTTGTCTAATTTCTAAAGACATTCTTCCATGGAGGAGGCTCAGTCCTTTGTTGTTTCTTGTCCTTGATAACCTGTACATAACTTCTTGGAGAAACATTTTCAATCTTATTTTGTCTTTCTCTTGGCCTTTGAAAGATTGTGCTTTATGGATTCTCTTCAAGATTTCTTTGCAGGGGATTGGAACTTGTGCCTTTATTGCATCAAGCGTCACTTGCTTCTTTTGCCTTCATCTTCAAGCGAGTAATTTCTTGATCATTCTCATCAATGACATGATTTTTTTCCTTTGACATCTTGCAACTGCTCCTTCTACCATTCCTTGAGCCTATTTATTTCATCTTGATTTGCATCAAGTTCCTTTTTCTTTTGACTAACTTCTACCTCATACTTCTAAACATATTCCTTTAATTGCCTTGTAAAGTTTTTCTCTTCTTTTTTTGCTTCTTGCACTTGAAATCTTAGGAGAGAAACTTCTTCTTCAAGTATATCATTATTCCTTCTCTATTTTTCTAATATCACTTAAGGAACTAATCAATTCTCTTTCTGTGTCCATTACTATTTTTTCTTCTTCATCTACTTTATCTGAATCACTATCATCATCATCATCATCTTCATCTTTACCTGCATGCATCTTTAACTACAGATTTTGAAGCTTCTCCCAAATATGTTTAGTTCATGAGCACTGACCTACATTGGATTTCATATAATTTGGCAAGGCACTATAATTACATTCATGGATTTTGAATTTTACCTGCTTGATTCATCAATAGATACTTCAATATCCACTTTGCACCACCCTACCACCCTGAAGATAGGAGATAAAATAATAATATAGGTTATACTGAACATGTTTCTCATGTTGAAATTAGGGAATCCTCTAATCTGATAATTACTTATTATGATTTTCATTAAACATTAAATCATTTATTGTTTCCATTATACATCATAAAAAAATTACACAAAGGATATCAACAATAAAACAAATGCAAGTATATCATGAAGAGACAGCCACAAGAAGAACCTTCCTTAGAGAAACCCTTCAACAATACATCAAGTTCATAGATAGACTAACTATTGGGCGCAACCCAACTTGGTCTAGTTTTGGTCAAAGGCTCTGCATTTTGAGGAGCGAAGCACGTGGAGTCCGCGAAGTTATACTTACCGCACGATGTTAGGGGCTTTAGGGTGGGTCAAAGACCCTCATTTTGTAACGGGTATTGGGTGTTAGTTCATTGTCATGTCGGATCCATGGTATGCAGACCATGGCTTTGTAGTAATGAAATCTATATAAGGAGATGTAATACTTCGTCAAGATAGTAAGATAGTAGAGAAGTCATAGATTAATCAGTTATATCTTCTATATTTTTGGCTTTAGGAGAAGGCTCTGCAGCTGAGTGTGCAAAGGCCTTGAAGAGTTTGCAGCTGATTGCACACACCACTTGCAGCTAGGTGCACAGGCCAAAGAATTTCTATGTATTGAAGATCCATCTTAATAAAAGAAGAATAAGTTTTAGCAAAATTTTATTTATCTATTTTTATACATATTGTTATGCGTGATTTTTACAGAAATATGCAAAAGAATACATGTTATACTATTTTCTAATATGTTTATGCGATAAGTGCAAATCTGTGAAGTAAATCATCAGCATGAAGTTATTTATGAATGTGAATTTGTAGACAGGTCTAAGATATAAGTAAGCACATGGGCCCCACAGCGTGCATATCCCTCTGGCTACAGAAACCTGGTTCTGCAACCTCCCATAACCACTTCGGGTGAGATTGCGATCTACTTGCAAGTTATTTCCAAAAGGGCCAGTGGTTGAGAGTTTTTTTGGTGCACAGTACACTTTGAACATGGGTCCAAGCACCTTAATCCAACAAATGGTTTTTTTGTCGATATTGGGATATTTTTTTAGGGATATGTTTTAGCGTCTGTCGAAGGAGGAAATCCAGGAGTGGGTTGAACAAAAAGAGAAAGAATTTGCAGTTCAGGAAAACATAAATCCACGATTGTCAACTGAAATATGGTTACAGAAATATATCTTCGAAGAGCAGTATGAAATCTTCTTTGGTTCATTTCACATTGAATTGTACGAGTGGGTATCAAATTTGACTGAGCATAAGACTTGTTTTAAAGGAGACAAAATTAAGGAGTGGAATCATGTATTGATACAATGACTCAAGTACGTCAATAGCATGATCTCAATAGCTATTGATTTCTGGATTGATAGCATTTTGGGAGGATTTATCGTTGAATTCACAATAGACATGACTTTATCTTACAGTGAAGCTAAGCAGAGATTTTTCAAGGTTCCGCGAGGTAAGTACCTGAACTCTTTGAATTTGTGGATTAAAATTCTTTTATGTGAAAATGGCGTAATACGAATGCAGTCAGATTAATGTTTGGGCGAAGAGGGAATAAGTTTGAACTAGGATCTACGGTGGGAAGAAATATATAGTAGAACACGTACCAAAGAAATTTATTGAGACTGACTATAGTCCCCTGTTAGGTGGGTTTGAGAGTGAAGAAGAAGGAATTAACCCTGCAACCCCAAAGTATTCCCCCTCCCATCCTGAAGGTGTGTCGATTAGGAGTTGAGAAAAATCAAGGTGTCTTTGTGATTTCCCATCCATCTACTTCCCTTAACCCACATCCCCCTCCCCATAATTCCCCTACTTCCCCTCCCCGTCCTCATAACCCCCTAAGAAGAAAAATGGTCGATGACATTAAGCTACCTACCTATAGAGGACTTGGATCAAAGGATCCTAACTAGTTTTAGTTTGTAGATGATGCAGTATGGATAGCAAGACAGATCCCTGACGAAGATGTAAAGAAGGCGCAACTCATCACGATGTTGTAAGAAAGTCCGCTAACATGGTACATGAAATACTTTGTGACTATCCCAGCTGCTTCGCTAGATGATATTAGGAAAGTGCTAGTATCAGAATTCAAGAAGTCGAAGTCAGAATCACAGTGCATTACAGAGTTGAAGGAGATCAAACAGTCAGGTACTCAGTCTGTGTGGGAGTTGGATCAATGATTCAAAGTATTAATGGGACAAGTAATCTTTAACATGTCCCTAGAATAGCATAAGGATTGTTTTATAGCCACACTACTGCCACATATCAGGTTACCCTCGATGCATCAGAAGATTGTGACTCAAGTTGAAGCATTGGAGATTGCGATGAAGCTAGAAGCTTCACCAATCGGAGATACTCATGTAGGAGTATAGAAGATTTAGAGTCAGATAAAAAATTTGACCTTGGAATTGCAATATATCAAGAAAGATAAAGAAACTAGATCAGAAGTATGGTGTACAAAATGCAAAGCTAAGTGCCATATAAGTATCAATGCCCTGTGTTCAGAGATCACTTGTCAAGTGGAGCACCTAATCGAGTGAACCCAGGATTAAGTTTGTGGTGCAATTATTGTAGAACAAGAGGCCAGCATCGCTCTGAAGATTTCTATTTATTACAGAAGTACATACAGACCCCAAAGTAGTTGTTTTTCAACTTTTAAAAATCGGTAGGTCATGATGAAAGAAATTTTCGAAGCTATGACTTGATGATGGAGCGCATTGTCAATTCTTATAGACTGCAAGATGAAGGACATACACACGAGGAGCAAGGCCAACATGTTGGTCGAGGAGATTTCCAATGATGAAGAGGAGGGGTTGGTCAAGGACGCAGCCAGATTATCTGTTATAACTATGGATAGGTAGGACACTTCGCAAGAGACTTTCAGAACCCTACAACGACCTACAAATACTGTAAGTCTTTTGATCATGTGATGGAAGAATGTCTCATCCTTATCACGAAGATACAGGAGAAAAGGAACCAACAGCTCGCAGCAAATATTCAAATTATGATCGTTGAGCCAAGGGAGAATTAATCACACATCATCATTGAAACAAGAAGTGGAGTTGCAACTAGAAATGATAAAGCTAATGGGAAAAAGGAAACTGGAGCTACATGGGTAAGAAAAACTATTAAAAAAGCCTTTGCATTTTATATTGAAAAGGAAAATCAAGTATTCATGGAGGTGAGGCGAAGCTTTATGGAAGATGGGGCTTCAACCTCTACCGCGCAGCCAACACAGAAGAATAAGTCCAAGATAGTACCAGCTGTGACAGAAGATGTGGATCCAGATATTTTGAAGTATTTTATACAGACTTGCATGAAGTTGTCAAGAAACCATAAATCTGTGGATGGATTGCTGGAATTGATAGACGCTTGTGCTTCTAAGGAAGTACTATTCGCACTCTGTATTTCCTAAGGTTGTGAAATAAATACAAAGGTAACCACATAACCACTTTGGAAGCTAGGATCTAGCCCTGCCAGCTTTAGAGAGGGATCTCTCTTTCATATTTAGATTTGTTTATATTGAGATATTAGGCTAGCTATAAAAGTTCAATAGCCTGGTTTTTTATTTGGTTTGGCTGTTTGGTTGATAATGTAACAAGATATGATTGGGCAATGGATTCAATTTACTTCGAATATATTTATTCGACATTGACAGACAGATCTAACAAGGCAAGGTAGGAATATTTATTGTATCTTATATGCTTAATGAGATGGAAAAAGAAGAAATGATTAAGTATCCATTAAGCAGAGAACAATTAAGAATTCTATTGCTTAAATTTAGTATAAAACATTGAAATTGTTCAAAATACAAAATTGAGTGTACTTAAACAAATTCATATTCATAATTTTCTTTGAAAAAAATAGATTAGAAAACACATATGAAATTATAGAGAAAAGAAAACACAACAACAAAGGAGAATATCACTTCACCAAAAATATGACACAGGAATCATGTAAGAGCTTATGTATTACTGATATGTGTCCACTAGAACTTTGTGGAACAACTTTACATCAATGCTCCTTTTATTTTACATAAACATCAACCTCTATTACTTGGAATTATGAAGTACTTATAGAAATAATTACAAAATATCTTGATTTCAAAAGATCAAGACAGAATCCTAAAATATCTAAAACTGATTACACAAATAGTACAAAAATTTAGGAATTTTGAACTGTTGGAGCTACTGGCACTATTGTCGAGGAAGGTTGTTGATCACTAGTCCCAAAATGGTGTTTCCTCATTGTCTAAGATGAAACTTGTTTCACCAAAGTAATTCACACAATTGATCCCATCTATCTTCATTAGAGATAGAAAGTTTTATTAGCTTTATATATGTTTCATCAACTTCAGTATGTTTCTCAAATGTAGTCTTGTTTATGAAAATGTGTTTGATCTCATGTTTAATGATGAAATCAAAGTCTAAAACTCTAGGAAATATTTTCCTATAATAATTCCTTTTACCCCTGCAAACTTAGACTTATCTTGGGAAATAGTAAAAATTTTGTGGTTGTAGTCACTAAAACTAATCAATATTTCATTCATTGTTACAAAACTTGGTAGCCCTCTCTGATTCAGTATATTGAACTTGGTATGAAACCTCTGAATAGCAGTTTCCAGAGTTTGACACTTATTCTCTAGTTGTATCATAAGGTTCCTCTTCTGTAAAACTTTCTTTATCTCCAAAATGGTTTATGTTTTGTCTGCAATCTGAAGCTCCTCCAGTTCTTCCTTAGTTTCAAAATTCAAAACTTTGATTAAGGATGTTGCTTCACTCGGATTCTCTCCCAACATTTCTCTTACCTCTTCTATCATTGTTTTTTATCTCTGCATCAATTCTTCATGTTCAAAGATGATCTGAATTGATGGCCAAATTTAAGTTATGGCCTGATTTATATCCACCCATATGTTTTCTTTGGCTTGTGCTAAAGTTTGATGCATTACTAACTCACTCTCTACAAACTCTATTCTCTGAGTAAGCCTATGATATTTTTTTAATTCTGCTACATAGGAGTTGTCTATCTTCAATTTATGTTCCTGTAAATTCTTTCTGATCCTTTAACTTCTCAATTTATTTTCCCTGAAGGGACATATCCTACATGGCTTTAATCAATTCGTTGCAAGAATCTGTGGTTTGTGTTGGTGTTGTTGTTGGTGTAGAAGCCTTTGTTTCTTCTACGATAGAAATAGGCACTACAGTCAGTGGAACTAAAGCCAACTATGAGGATTCCTCTTTCTCCTTAAGCAATTTTTCTAGTTCCACCTCCATTTCTCTGATCTAGACATTTTGTTCAATTATTCTCTTGAACATATCTTTCTTTTTCTTTTCCAATTCTCCCATTTCCTTGGTCTGTGGATCCTTTGTAGATGGCAACTTAAGCTGCTTCTTTAGAGCTGTTATATCTGCATTCTTTTTTCTCATAATCTCCTCAATTGCCTTTACATCACTAGGGTCATAACCTAGCTTAATGACTAAGTCCTATAGTGATTTAATTTAGTATCCTTTTCCAAAGATGATATCTTCTCCAGCTTCAACTGTGACTGTACATTGTTGATGGAGGCCTGCAACTTTGAAGTTGTCATGGCAATATTAGTCAAAGTGGAGTATAACATCTCTCTAACCTGTTTGTGCATATCCATCTAACCAATCAGATGGATTTGATTAGTGTCAAAGGAGAAAATTGTCTTCTTGTAGTCTGTTGGTGATTTTGGGAATGGAACGTGTGCCTATAGAAAATCTGTTTGCATTCTTCCCTTTTCATTATCAAAGGCTAACAGAAGTCGGTGTTGAGAAGAAGCAATTTGTTTCTAGAATTGAGTATATGTGTTGGCCTTTAACATCTCATTATTTTGCTTGATTGCTTTGTACTTAACAAAAATATTTGGCTTTGTTTGGCCTTGAGCCACCTTTGTTATCTATGTTGAATCTGGAGGATCTTCTGAGGCTGAGGAAGATGGAGAGCCTACAAAAATGTCTTCTTGTCTTGTACCAAAAAAAATGTTTTCTGATCTCGTAGAAACATATGGACCTATCAAAACTATAGTAGCCTTTTTTTCATCGTCCTGCATGGAAATTGGTTTTGAATTAGTTTTCTTCTTCTTTTTTATATATTAGGATTTCCTTGGCTCCAATTTCTATTACTACAGGAGACTCTTCTTCTCTTGGTCTTTTGTCATGCTTCTGCTGAGGTACTGGATTCTATGAAGTGGTTGTAGACAGAACCTGTTCTTCAGCTTCTTACAGAGTGTTCTCCTCCCACTAATCTTGGTTCATGAATTTTTCAATTTCTAGCCTAGGAGTGTGAGTGTAAGGAGGTCTTATCTTCCACTCTTAAACTGGAAATGATGCTGAAGGGGTCATATGACCAAGTAAATCTTAATTGGAAGTTCATTTGTTTGAGAAGTGCATATGCTTCTTTACCTACTACTCTGTTGTTGCATATGAATGGCCCCACCTGTGTCTTGATCTTGAACTATGCCTTATTTTTAGCTAAAATAGTGTAATTCATCCATATTGATAATTTGCTTTATATATTCCAATGATAAAATTATCATAGGAACATATTTTGGCATTTTGTATGGTGGCGGCTCACAGCCATACACTCTAAGTTATGTGTAGTTCTAGTACAAGTACCAGTCTCTTATTTTAGCTTGTTCATTGAGGTGTAAGTTTATTTGTATCTCAGAACCCATTCTAAGTTCCACATTACTCTTAATAAGGCATGCAATTGTATAAATGAACTGGTCTATGAAGTCACTGAAACTGAAATCATTTGAATTCTTCTGCACCAAAGAGATCGACTAGATGACTGATTGTGCATTTCCTTGTTCATTTAGTTTCTGCAAAGCCATTGGGAATATTTTTGCCTAGTAAAATATAAACATATAAACTAGCAGTGATGAATATTTAAAAAAAAATTCTTTGGTAATCTTGAGAAATTTCTCATGGATTTTTTCTACAAGGAATTGACTAAAATTAAACATTATAGAAGGTTTTTCTTTTGTTGAAAATATGGACAAAAAACCTAGGATAGGTTCATCCACCCATTGATCTAATTGATACCCTAGGAGACAAGATACTAAGGAGACAATTTTCTTGGTCTTTTCTAGAAACATGGAGGCTAGATATGGTGGATTCTTCTTTGGAAGTTGGACATCTTCTAGCAAGAAAATTTCAAATAATCTGGCTCTTTGAGGGAAGGTTAGCTTTTGGTAAAGTTCCATGAGGGAATCTACAAATAAAGGGCTCAAAGAATCATTCTAGGGGACTTGAAGTATCTAGTTAATTGACTCTGAGGTTATAGTAAATAGGATGGCTCCATTCTGGGCCACAATGGCTCTTTGGTTGGGGATATACCTGGCTTGTCACCATAAAACAAAATCTAGGAAAGGGTGAGTCTGGGGAAACATGAATTGTGGCAAGAGGGATTCCCATAGGCTGATTTCATCACTCTGGTCCAGAAAGATTTTCTGAACCAATTGTGCAGTTCGAACAAGTCGACTCACAATTGGTATTTGTGATTTTATATTGTTGGTCAATCGGGGGTATATGGTCTAGGTCAATGACGGGAGGGGTAATTGTTTTTTCACTGGTTGGTTTTGACTTTCCCTTAAGTGCCATTTTTTAAAATTATTAGGAAAAGGGGTGAAGAGCCAATGGAATTTACCCGGGAAAATTTTGTTTCTTTTGAATAATTCGCTTGTTGTAACAGGGACCTAGCCAGGAAATAGCTATTTGGAATCTGCAGTGGGTGACAGAGAAATTTGGTGGAGGAGATGGTGGTTTTAAATCACTGTACCTAATGTGAAGTAGGAAGAAGCCACATTGAGCAACTGGGAGGTTTTTATAGGCAAATAGAAATCCCCATTGTGTCTAACCCATTATGGAGTGGGTTCGTTTTGATATGGTGCACATTCAGGAGAAAATGGTTATCGTATAACAGATAGGTTGTAACAGAAAAGGATGGGTGTCAAATAGGAAAAGACATGTGGCAGAAGGGAAAGGCAACAGGATGCGGGAGTGAGGAGGATGTATGGCATGATAGGAGTGGAGGGGGAGTATACATGTGACGGGTGGTACTGAGGTGACGAGTGCTTATAGATGTTGGTGGGAGATGGAGTGGTTTTTGGGGGGGGTAGGTGGTAAGAGGTTTTGAGTGGGGGGTACGAAACGTTGAGCACCCGCCATGTAGTGTGGGTCTAGGGAAAGTGAATCCTCTTTTCAGAGCCCCCCCCCCCCACCTGTCGATAACGATAGAATGGACTGGGTGGTCTGAAATTGATCCCTCGTCGTTGATTCGGGCGGGGTAGATCATGGCAATTGGACTATGTGCCCGCTATACCACAAGCCGACAAATTAAGTTTGTCCCTTTCAAATTTATCACCAATCAAAACTTTAACGCCAGTATCTTATTTACATATTGTTAATCATTTTTAAATGGCATGATTAATTTATTACAAGAAGGATTAATTATTTTAAAACACACTTAATTTACCCTAAGGGTTCATTTAATCTAGCAAGCCCATTTTATTTTTTATTTTTTTTCCTAAGGTTGTGAAACTTCTATTCTAATGCTTATTTATCAAATTTAACCAATATTAAACACTTTGGTTAATCTTTCTCTAATCTACCTAATTAATTTCAACCAAGATTAAATTGGATGGTTGATTTATTCACTAACCTAACCAACCTTATTTAACTCAGTTCAACCATAATTAAATAGTATGATCAAACTTAGGAAATCTATTTCGATGTGGCATTTAGACTCGCTCATTTGCATACATATTTTGTTTTTGGGGGTTTTTTCATTCTTTTTTTTCCTTTTTATTCTATTTTTCTTTTCTCATATACATTTTTTATCCCATTTTTTCATCATCATTTTTTTTGTAAATCATTTGCAAAATACAATATTATTTACAATTTCTATCAACTGAAAGATAATAGCCAATCATCATTTGATCCTATGAATTATAGGACCCTAACAGTGGCTCCAACTGGGGATGACATCCTCCTTGTGAAGTGTAAAGAATGTAGTAGATCAGTAGCCTTGATCCATTGTATTTAGTCTTTATTCTACATCTAAATTGATCTGTTATTATTGTAGATATGGCATCAACTCATCAAGGCTTATGGCCTTCACCTCTGGTTTTAACTTATGATGTAATCCACCCACACTAAAAGTAGAAAAATAGAATGGTATTCACAATGATTTGAGTGAAAAGTATTTTATCCTTGAGGGAAGTAATGTTTGAGCATTCTACCATTTATAAATCCACCAGGAAATTGTGCTTCAGACATGTCTTTCAGGAAAAATGCATTGCTTCCTCTGTAAGCATCAATTTTATATGGTCCCTTCCACATATTATCAAACTTACCATGCTTATCGTTATCCTTGTCTCTTGAATCCCACTTTAGTACAATGTCTTCAAATTGAAAATCATCATCTTTAGTTCTTCTATCATAAATCTTTTTGATGTTCTCTTGGATGACTTGGGTTTTATTGTAAACTTCTTCTCTTGATTGTTGCAATTGTATGGTTTGGTTTATCCTCCTTTGTAAATCATTAGGCTCAGCTTGTGAATCCTGCAGTAATTTGAGAATAGGGATTCCTAGGGATGAGGGAAAAACAACATCTACCCCATAAACTAATTGGAATGGAGACATACCAATAGACTTTTTTGTACTAATCTTGTCTGCCCACAAAGCATTGATTAATTTTTTATGCCAAGACTTTTTGTTATCTTACAAGAAATTTTTAATGGTATTAACCAAACTTTTATTTGAAGACTCTGCTAACCCATTTCCCTATGGGTAATAGACAGCAGAGTGACCCAATCTTATGTTTTACTTGTTGCAAAATTCCACTATCTTCTTTGATTTGAATGTAGTTGCATCATCAGTAATAATCTTATTTGGCATCCAAATCTAGTAAGAATGTTACCTTCCATGAATTTAATTATTACTGCATTTGTGGCTTGTCTGGTAGGTATATCTTCAATCCATTCTGTGAAATAATCGGTGGTTGTAGGAATCCACTTATGCTGGGCTGAGGAATTGGGATTTATTTCTCCAATGAAATCCAAACCCCATTGCTGGAAAGGAGTTTCAATTGATATGGGCTTCAAGGTTAGGGGTAACAATTTTATTTTTATTTCAAAGATTTGGCATTGATGACATGTGGTGACTTTCCTATGGACATATGAAAACAAGGTGGGCCAATAGAACCCATCCCTTAAAATCTTGTTTGTTGTTGTCTCCTAGTACAAGTGTCCTCCACAATCTCCTTCATGGAATTCCTACATAAGTTTACTTACTTCATCTTTTAGTACACAATTAAGTAAAATTTCTCTTGCATCTTTCTAATACACATTATTATCCGAAATACAAAATCTTACAGCCTTTAATTTAAGAAATTTGGCTTTAGTTTTAGTCAAACCTAGAGGAGCTTGTAAATTTTACGGCACAAAGACAATGTCTTCATACCATTGAGAGGTAGTAAAGGCTTCTGATACCGGTGGAGTCACTTTCTCTTCCTATTCATCCAGTTCACCTATGAAATTTATATCAAGTGCATGGAAATTAGGTTATGCCATCATTTTTGCCAATCACTGACCTTTTATCAGCGTGGTAGGCTTGATTTCAAGATCATATTCTAACATAACAACAATCCATTTTCCCCTCTTTCCATCAGGATCAATTTGTGTCAAAATATCTTTTACAATAGCATTAGGGACAAATGCAATTATATGGGAATGTAAGATGTAAACTCTAAAGTCCTTGAGTACTTTTACCAAGGCAAAAGCATGTTTCTCCCTTATATTGTATTTCAGTGAAGCATCCCTTAAAGATCTACAAAAGAAAGCTATTGGTTGCTCCTGTATTTCATTGTTGTTTTGCAATAAAACAGCTGCAATAGTATGATCAGATGCAAAATAAAATAGCATAAAATCTTTGGTGAAGTCAGGACTAATCAATACAAGAGCAGTTGTTAAATCTAGTTTTACTTTGCTAAAAGATTTTTTGGCTTCAAAGTTCCATTTTATTTCAGTATCATTTTTTAACATATTTGTGATGGATCTTAAGATTTCCACTAAGTTAGGAATAAATCTCCTGAGGAAATTTATTCTCCCAATGATGGACTGGACTTCTTTCTTATTCTTGAGAGGGTCAATTTTGAGAATAGCTTCAACTCTACTAAGATCAATTCTAATGCCTTTCTTGTAAATGATGTAGCCCGAAATATTCCCCTCCTCTAAACCAAACAATTTTTCTTGGGGTTTAGTGATATGCCATATTTCTTACATTGTTAAAAGACTCTCCTTAGATGCAACAGGTGTTCTTCATCAGTCTTAGAAAACACAGTGATGTCATCCAAATAAATTAAAATTAATCTGCCAATCTCATCAACAAAGGCAATATCCATTGCGCTTTGGAAGGTGGCTCCAACATTCATCAGACCAAAAGGCATATTTACATAGATAAAGGTACCCTGTGGTGTAGTAAACGTTGCCTTTTGTTGGTCATCAGGATGAACCAGGACCTGGCTATAACTTGAAAATCCATCCAGTAAAGAGATCCTACTCGATTCAACTACCTTTTGTAATATATGATCCATTTTTTGGAGGGGTGGTTGTCTTTAATAGAGGATTTATTCAAGTTTCGGAAGTCTACGCATAGCCTAATTTCTCCTGTTTTATTCCTTGTAGGTACTAGGTTTGAAACCCACTTAGAAAATATGAGAGGTACAATAATTTTGGCATCATATATCTTCTTAACTTCCTTTTCTATTAGGGGAAATAGAATTAGGTTCACCCTTCTTAACTTTTGTTTAAAAGGCTTATGATCTTCTTTAAGGGAAATAGTATGTTGAATGATGTTGGTGTCATAGGATTTTAAGTCCTCATAACTCCATGCAAAAACATTAGAAAATTCTTTTAAAAGTTTTATGTACTTATGTTTTTCATTGGGAGGCAAGGATTTGGATAATTTAACAATTTTAGGGCTCTCTGTAGTCCCTATGTTGCATTCCTCAACCCCAACCCTTGTTGGTTCAATTTTGGGTTTCTTTGCTACATCATTGAAATCAAATAGATCTTCTAAAGGTGTTAGTCCCTTAGGCAACAAATTATCCATTAATTGCAACACTTCTAAAGGTTCTGAATCGTCATTAGCTTCTTTTAACACTACTTAACTCTTATTTATTTCTACACCGTTATCTAAATCTATATGCGTACATTCGAATTCATCTTCTAATTTCAAGAAATTTTTGATTTGTTCATCATTGCCAAAAACTTGCTAGTATTTGATGTTATCAAGCATAGCTGACATGTGTTTAACTTCCACAACATATTTTCTATTTGGATGGAAAGGCATCCTTAAAGTACTAGCTAAAACAGCCAAGGCATCCGCTAAAATGTTCTGGTTTCGAGGTATCACAGACAAACCATATTCAGGAAAACATTGTAAAAAATCCAAAACTGCATTTCTATAAGCCCTTAATCTAGATTGTTTTGTAAAATAGTCACCCTTAATTTGTTTCATAATTAGCCCAGAATATCCATGCATAGAAATTCGTTTTGCTCCTAGTTTCTTTAGAATTTGCAGCCCTAAAATCAGTGCCTCATATTCTACAATGTTATTAGTGCATTGAAAATTAAGTTTGTAACCATGTCCTTCTACCCTGCTTGTTGTTGAGTTTACAACAATTACACTTGCCCTACTCCATCTTTACACATAGCTCCATCAAAATCCATATTCCACAAATATTCTCCCTCTAGATTTTCTTCTTCAGTATTAAATTTTATTATTTATGTATTACTGACTTCGGCCTCTAAGGGTGAAACTTCATTTTCTACATAGTCATTATTGTATAAGATGAATGAGTCCATGTCTGAATGTACTGAATAGAGGGGATAGTTGTTGGGCTTATCTTGACTACTAACAATATATTTCATGAGTGTTTCCCTATAAAGTCTTCTAGGTTGGCCAAAAACAGGAATTGTGGCATAAGTCATGTCCATTTGCAAAGTTCCTTATAGCTTTTCCCCCCATGATCTAGATAGCAAAATTACATACTTTGGGGGTATGTTTTCCACCACTATGTCCATGACTAGACTCTTAGCAGGTATTTGAACTAGAGTGACACATAAATATTTTATTAGACCAAGACACCTAACTTTATTTGAATCAAAAGATTACAAGTCTTTGTATGGTTTGGTGATGTCTAGCCCTAATTTCTCCATGATAGCTCTGGGCATTAAATTGTGAGAGGCTCCAGAGTCAAGCATTGCATTATGTATGAATTTATCATGAATGTGCATGCTTATGAAGAAATGTGGAACAATCCCATTCTAAGGTTTACCCTCAACATCGAGTCCAAACAATATTTCAGGAGGGTCATCGGTGAAATTAACTGTCTGACCCTTCTTCTATTTTTAAGGCTTTCATGACTTGAGTCTTGTATACACTTTTGGTCATCAATTTTTTTAAAGGAATTGGGATCTTTACCTTAGCCATTTCAGTTTCCATATTAAAATATGCTTGATATTTATCACCTTCCTTGACATTTACATCAGATTTTTTAGAAATTTCTTTTTGAGAATCAGGTTTTAGTTGACTAGAGGAAGGGGCATCATTTTGAGTTTTACTATAAAAAGTTCCAATAGCTTTTTGCTTCTTAAGTTGTATTGTTTATGCACCTCCATAATGGCATTTTGATATCCTTGTTTATAATCTTCTAATTCTAAAGGGATCTCTTCTGGTTGTGAGAGAAAAAAATGATCTTGCTCTTCTTTGGTCAATAATATGTGATCTATCTCACTTTCTTCAAATATATTTATTTGATTTCCTTCTAGTTCTTCATCAGTATAATTTTTTTTGAAAATGGAGGCCTAGCTAATTGCTGATCACTAGGGCCTCTCATTTCCCTTTGTTTAATTTGTGGTGGGTTTCTCTTAAAGTTGGGATTTCAAATTTGAGGTCCTCCCTGAGGTTCTCTAGGAGGTGTTCTATCTACCATTGTCATCCTTTCCCTTATTTTTTCCATAGTTTTAACTAGATTATCTAATTTTGATTCTAATGAGGAGGAGGAAGGTTCCTCCTTCAAAGCAACCCTTCTTTATGTTCTTATTTTAGCTCTTTTGGCTAATAAATTATCCTCTACCTTAACAGCATTTCTTTGCATCTCTTCAAGAGTGGTTGGGTCTCTTTCTCTTAAATGATAGGCCATGTCTACATCAAATCCTTCTGGAAAATGAATAAGGGCTAATCCTAGTGGGGGTTTTATAGCAGCTGGAATAGAATTGTAGACATGGTTAAACCTAGCACAGTAGTCTTCAATAGTCTCATTTGGACCCTTTTTCAAGTTTTTGTATTCATTTAGAATGTGGAGGGGGTTCTTTTTATTTTCCAATCTAGTAAGAAAAATTTGGTGAAACTGAGGTAAATTAACTATGCTCCCAGGTAGTAATGCTCTATACCACTTCTTAACTTCTCTCATTAAACTCTGAGCAAACAACTTGATTTTAACATCATCATCATTGACTATTTCTAAGTCAAAGAACTCATTCATCCTATCAATATGTTGTTGTGTTGTCACAGGACCTGTACCATCAAATCATGGCAATATCTGAGCATAGTTTTGTGGAATAGCATTTAAAGGTGCTTGCAATGCCAAAGGAGCATATCTACCTTCCATGGCTAGTATGTGAGGCATAAAAGAAACTACAACAGGTGTGGGTATGGAAGGTATTGTTCGTGTCGGTATCTTCATCCCTCCATAGGTTATCAAAGTTCTCTTGTTGCATGCATTTTTAGGTGTCTCATTCGATCAGCTGAATTCCATTAGGATCATGGATCATCTGATGGTAGTGGCATATTATCAATTTTTCCCTCATGGTCTTTATCTGCTGGCCTATTTTCACAAATTCTGGTCATTTATAGTCATCTTTTGTCTTTACATTTGTAAAAGCCATTTTTAGGGTTTTAGGTCTCATTAGGTCTAGGGTTTGTCATCATAGTCTTGTAAAACCTCAATAATGGTCAGCAGGCACATGAGGAGGTCAAATAAGGTCTCAGCATCAAAAATTTCAATAATGACATTCTCAGTGATTGATTTTTCCTCAAAACCTGTTTTGAGGAAAAACAGAGTTTTCATGTTTTATGTAAAAAATTTCATGTAATTTTATTTTTCCTATATGTAATAAGTTTGGAAATGCAGCCATGGGTCACCTTGCCAAACTCCTGCACTCCATCTCCTACAAAAGAGACAAGAAATTCAAAGCATTAGTCCATCAAAAGTCAAAAAGAGAGCCAAACTGCAAAACAAAGTTTTTAAAGGACAAAGTGAAAAAGAAAACTTTAGAAAGTGGGTTTTATAAATGCAAACATTAAATTCAAAAGGGTATATAAAGTGTTTTTCATGTTAAAGACTTCATTTTTGTGCTAAAGAGAGAGTGAACAAGTGGAAATCGCATTTTTGAGGCAAAGGGAGAAAAACTGCAACAAAGTTTTCAAAGTCTTCTTGGCGCGACGCATCTGGGTAGTGGCGCAGCGCACCTACTCGGTGTGGTGCACAGAATTTACAAAGAAAATTGAATTGGCACGGCTCACCTGGGTGTTAGCGCGACGCACCAGTCCTCCAAGCCTAAATTCACCAAATCGACTTTGCCAAGCTCCAAAATCTTGCAATCTTAATTCCTCCAAGTAAGTAAGGCTTCCTAATTCCCATTGCAAGACATTTGATCCTCCTTCATGGTGTTTTAATAGGTGAAATATCAAACCCTAATGGTTGCACAGTTATATTGAAAAAACTATCTAGGGTTTTGAAAATTGTCTTTCTTGTTGTTTTATTCCCGTGCATCATTTTCACATCCCTCTCCACTGAAATTCCACTTATTCCATTTCCCTTTCCCTCTCTCATTCACTTACAATCATACTACCCCCCTATCCCCAAAACCCTAACAAATTCCCACTACTACCCAAATCCTAATCTGCATTCCCAAACCCTATCACTCCCTAAAAACCCTACTGCCAGCATCAAATCCTCAACTCATCAGTTCCACTCATCAAATCCCAAAGAAGAAAACAACAGTCACCTATTCTTGATATAAAATCTCTTCATACTCATCATTTTTACACCATTCAATGGAAAGTATGGAAACAGATTCAGCTTATGAAAGGGATGAGGAAACTGTGAGTGATTCCTCCCAAGAGATTCATGCACCAAGAAAACCACACAAGGGAGGAAAACACATCCGGTAGGAGCCCACTACACTCACAGAGCTATTGGCTTGTCCTCTTGCAGTAGCATGTTTCAAACATCAGTATTGCTATCAGTTTTGTGAGATGGTGGAAAGGGTGAAATACCACCATGAGCTTGCTAGACTATTTGTTCTCCATCTTCACAATGGCCAGGTCAATTTAGCAGGTGTTACCTTCACTTTGACACCTGAAACTATAGCTGAAGAAACAGGTATTCCTAATGTGGGTGAACAGTGGAACAAAGGACAGCTTGTGGACAAAGAGCATTATGAGCCTTATATCAAGGCTAGCTATCAGAAGCAAATCAGTAGGGTCTTTCCTTTTAGATACCTATAGGACACTTATGCTCCACTCATGAAGCTCATTATCAAATACTTCAGCTGTGAAGGGAGATTTTCTCGCTTGTACACTTATCATGTCAGATTATTGATGCATTTCACTAGAGTGAGGATGATGAACCTCCCCTATTTCATATGTAGAAATATTGAGAAAATGACCACGTTGGTGCAAAGAAAACCTCCTCATCAACAGTAAAATAGCATTTATCACTTTACATTGATCAATATTGTTGTTTTGCATTAGCTGAGTTTGTTGAATGTTTCATGGGATGATTTCATTTCACATGAGGTTTTCAAAAGCCCTCAAGTGACCCCATCAGTCTTTCAAGAGGCAAGAGGGCCTTCAAATCAGCAAGAGGTTCATGAGACTCAAACTACCACTGTGCCAGCATTTATCACTTATCAAAAAGGCACAAGGAGATTATTTGCAGCTGCCAAATGAGTACTATTTCCACCCGGGGTGGAAGGGGTCTCGTTTCCTTCATCAGATCATAGGCAAATGCTATCTTCACCTGGGGTGAAAGGGGCTTTGCCTTCTTCTTCAACAAAGTAGGTATAGGAAAAAGGGAAACAACCATTGCATGATGAAGGACCTTCTGAAGGTCAGGAGAGAGATTTCATTTTGATTCAAGATGGAGATACTGATTTGGGCTCCCAAAGCTCAAAACTCAAGGAGATCATCAAGGAACAAGAAGCTGACATCCATGACTTATCTCTTAACCTTTAAAGAGCTAAGTGGATCATAAATTACCTTGAGCAATGGAACAAGCAATTGGAGGACAAGCAGACAATCATGAAGCTGCAAAACATAAGGGAAAATAGGCAAGCAGCCAAGAGGAGGAAAGTCAAATTGACACCGCTTGAGCAAGAGATTGATGCTAACCGAGAATCTTGGCTAGAGAGGGAAAATATGCACTTGGAGAAGCTGCTTGAGAAAGCCAACAAGGAGAAAAAGATATTGAGGCACATGGCTTTTCATTATTTGGCAAGAAACAAGATTTGCAAAGCAAGGATAAGGAGCCTAAAAGCCAAGTTGAGGAAAACTTTGAGGAGCAAGAAAGAGCAATATAAGCTCAAGATCTAGGTTGAAGCTTTCTTGGCCCAACATGGTACTTGATGCAGATCCCTCATTCCAAATTTCAAGAAATTTGGCACACTTTTTGGCAATTTTGAAATTTTGAAGGAAAAAACAGGTTTTTCTGCCTGGTGCGTAGCACCACCCGGCACTCTCTTTTGATAGGGACCTCTTTTGGAGGAAAACTATACATTTTTGGATTCCTTGTGAAAAATCATGAATACCCAGAAATTACTAGAAATTTTTGTCAATTTTTGAGCCTCCAAAAGGGTCAAAACACCTCAAAAACACCCTCTCTGCCCCTTTTTGGCCACACAGGAAGAAGTGTTGGGAGACCTGATTTTTGGAGGGGAAAATTGACACCAAATTCGAAAATTCCACTTGTTCTAGAAAATAGACAGACAAAAATTTCCAACAAGCCCACTGGGAGAAAATTTGGTGAAGAGGAAGGCCTCCAAAATCAGCTGGGAAAAAGCGCTATGCACAAGAAAAGTGGCGCTATGCACAGGATGAAAAAGTGCCAATTTTGCTCAAAAACTCTGTTTTTCGCCTAGTTTTTTCTCAATTTGACTTTTCTCTCTCATGGTCAAACTCATGATGTAAATTGATGGAATTTGATGTAAAAGTGATAAAAATTGTCTCAAGGAGGTAGATACATCATGTATAGGTGGTTTTGAACTGAATGAATCAATTTCCTAGGTTTTAGAGGCAAGCTGTTCCATTGCCTATTTTTTAGTTCTTAGTTTAAATCTTGTTGAAAAAACTCCTAAACTCATGAATTCAACCCATAAAGGCTACCATTGGTGGCTTTTTTCCTATATCTAGTACCTTTTCAGTCATTTGTAAAGGTTGGACTCTTGTGAATGCTTAGAGCATTATTGTACATCATCTCTGCAATTTGGCAAGGAAATAAACAAGGGTTTGTAGCATTTTGTGGGATTCTTGTGGCAAGGTGATTTAGTATTGTTTTTCCTTCTGTGATTCAAGTTTACATGTGTTTATGTATGCCATCATCTCTCTCTTTTCAGATTAACTAAATGAATGAAGGATAAAGGTAGAAATCATCGATGTTGTAGTGCTCTACCTAGGGTTTGTTTAGTTTTATATGTTTTCAACAGTTTGAAGAGGATTTCTGATACTTTCATGCCCTCTCCAACTCCTCACTAGTCTTAAGACTCTCCATTTCACTCAGTTTAAAGTACTAAATCATTTGCCTACCTCGCCCCACAGAAACCTCTGCAAGACTGAGTTCATTCCCTGGACCCAAGTCTGCCTTTCACATCTGATCCAGCAAACCAACATAAAATTCAATAAAACTCCTCTGAGCATATACCTAGCCTAAATTTAGTATTTATATCAGTCATCTCAAGCTTTATTGACCTTATTTCCCTGAGATTGACAAGGAGAGAGCCCTCTCCTGACCTGGTAGGGATAGCTACTAGGTTAAGCGTGGTTTGATGTTACCCTAGACCTGCCTTTCTCAGCCTGAGGTAGATTTAGGTCATAACAGGTGTGAAAGGAGGTGTACTAACAGTTTTTTGTGTAGATAATGAGATGGTAGTGGTTGAAGATGAAACAGGTGGACTGGTAATGGGGGTTGTTACTATAGAAATGGTGGAAATGAAAGGGGTTTCGGTGGAATGGTATAAACAGGGGAAGTTTTGGGTCGGGTGGAAATTTTAGGGGAACTCTCAAGTGTATACGGGGATGAAGTAGTGGAGGAAGAGGATGTAGTTTTAGTTGACTCACAAGATGTTTGTATAGCCTGATCTAGTTTAGATACCAGTTTCTCAATTTTTTCAAATTGTTTAATGGCATCATCTTTAGGATCAAGTTTAACAACCTGATGTTGTAAAATGTGAGGTTTGAATGTATTCTTAACAACAATTGTTTGAGGTATCCAAGTGTCTAACTTGGTTATAAATAAACTATGCTCAAAATCTAGATCCAACCCAATATCAACTTCATCTAGATTCTCAAAACCTATAGGGAGAGATTGAGCTTTAGATGGAGGGTTGTTACTCCCCTGAATTTCAGTTAGACTTTTCCTTCTAAGGATCAGCTCAAGGTTGTCTACAATTTGTGGTGGATTGGGATCTAGGTTGGCTCTAGTATGTATTCTTTTGGGAGCCAGATCTATTACAAAATATGTATAGTTATTAAAATTTATACAACATTATGAATAATAGACAGTCTTAGCTCAAACTATTTTAGAAATGGAAATTTTAAGCACTGAGATGAATTTTAATTTAGGGAAAATTAAATATGAATCAAGTTTTTTCGTCCCACGTGGAGTCGTCAAAATGTTAGCACTTTTTATTTCCTAAGACTGTGAAAGAAATACAAACGTAACCACAAAACCACTTTGGAAGCTGGGATCTAGCCCTGGTAGCTTCAAAGAGGGATCTCTCTTTTAGATTTAGATTTTTTTATATTGAGATATTAGGCTAGTTATAAAAGTTGAATAGTTTGGTTTTTGAATTGGTTTTTTAGTTGATAATGTAACAAGCTAACATTCGACAATGGAGTCAATTTGCTTCAAATGGATTTATTTCAGCATTGACAGAGAGATCTAACAGGGAAACGTAGACAGATTTATTGGATCTTATATGCTTTGATGATATGGAAAAAGAAGAAATGATTAAATATCCATTAGGCAGAGAGTAATTAAGAATTCTATTGCTTAACTTCAATATAAAACATTGAAATTGTTCAAAAGACAGAACTGAGTGTATTTATACAAATTCAGATTCATAATTTTCTTTGAACAAAATAGATTAGAAAACACATATGAAATTACAAAGAAAGGAAAACACTGCAAAAAAGGAGAATATCACTTCACCAAAAATATGACACAGGAACCCAGTAAGAGCTTATGTATTACTGAAATTTGTCCACTCGAACTTTGTGGAACAACTTTACATCAATGGTCCTTTTCTTTTACATAGCATCAACCTCTACTACTTTGAATTATGAATTACTTATAGAAATAATTATAAAATATCTTGATTTCAAAAGATCAAGACGGAATCCTAAAATATCTAAAACTGATTACACAAATAGTACAAAAATTTAGGAATTTTGAACTATTGGATCTGCTGGCACTATTGTCAAGGAAGGTTGTTGATCATTGGTCCCAAAAAGGTGTTTCCTCATTGTCTAAGATGAAACATGTTTCATCCAAGTAATTCACACAATTGATCCCATTGATCTTCACTAGGGATAGAAATTTTTATTAGCTTTCTATATGTTTCATCAACTTTAGTATATTTCTAAAATGTAGGGTTGTTGATGAAAATGTGCTTGATCTCATGTTTAATGATCAAATAAAAGTCTAAAGCCTCTAGGAAAGCTTTTCCTGTAATACTTCCATTTACCCCTGCAAATTTAGACTTATCTTGGGCAATAGTAAAAAGTTTGTGGTTGTAGTCACTCAAATTGATCAATCTTTCATTCATTGCTACCAACCCTAGTAGCCCTCTCTGATTCAGTAAATTTAACCTAGTAAGAAAACTCTGAACAGCAGTTTCCAAAGTCTGACACTTATTCTCTAGTTGTATCATAAGGTTCCTCTTATGTAAAACTTTCTTTTGTTGAATTGAGGCTTCTGTGATCCATATCAAGTTTATGAGAAAAAAAAAGGCGTAAATCACATGATAATACATTTGTCGACGCGTATCGAACCAACGAGTGTGGTTCATCGTCAGGACAATTTGAAGAATCAGATCATGGCTACAAGTTAACTTGTAGCCATGATTTGATTCTTCAACTTGTCCTTGCAATGAACCACACTCGTTGGTTCGAAACGCGTCGACAAATGTATTATCATGTGATTTACGCTGAAATTTTTTTTCTCAAAAACTTTCTTTATCTCCAAAATAGTTTTTGTTCTGTCTGAAATCTGAATCTCCTCCAATTCTTCCTTATTTTTAGAATTCAAAACTTTGATTAAGGTTGTTTCTTCACTCGATTTCTCTCCCAACATTTCTCTTACCTCCTCTATCACTATTTTTTTATCTCTGCATCAATTCTTCTTGTTCAATGATGATCTGAATTGATGTACAAATTTCTGTTATGGCGTGATTTATATCCACCCATATGTTTTCTTTGGCTTGTGCTAAAGTTTGAGCCATTACTGACTCACTCTCTAAAAATTCTATTCTCTGAGTAAGCCTGTGAGATTTTTGTAATTCTTCTACATAGGAGTTGTCTATCTTCAATTTATGTTCCTATAAATTCTTTCTGATCTTATAACTTCTTAATTTCTTTTCCCTAAAGGGACATTTCCTGCATGGCATTAATCAATTCATTGGAAGAATCTGTGGTTTTTGTTGCTGTTTTTGTCGATGTAGAAGCCTCTATTGTTCCTGCGACTAAAATAGGCACTGAATTCAATGGAACTAAAGCAAACTATGATGATTGCTCTTTCTCCTGGAGCATTTTTTCTAGTTCCGCCTCCATTTCTCTGATCTGGACATTATGTTCAATTATTATCTTTAACATGTCTTCCTTTTTCTTTCCCAGTTCTCCCATTTCCTTGGTTTGTGGATCCTCTGTAGATGGAAACTTGAGTTGCTTGAGTTAGAGCTGCTATATCTACATTCTCTTTTCTCATAATCTTCTCTACTGCCTTTACATCACTAGGGTCATAACCTAGCTTAATGACTAAGTCCTCTACTTATTTAATTCTAGTATCCTTTTCCAAAGATGAGATCTTCTCCAACTTCAACTCTGATTGTATGTTGCTAATGGAGGCCTGTAGTTTTGAAGTTGTCATGGTAGTATTAGTCAAAGTGGAGTATAACATCTCTCCAGTATGTTTGTGCATATCCATCTGATCAATCAGATGGATTTGATTAGTGTCAAAGGAAAAAATTGTCTTCTTGTAGTCTGCTGGTGATTTTAGGAATTGAACTTGTGCCTGTAGAAAAGCCATTTGCATTCTTCCATTTTTAGTATCAAAGACTGATAGAAGTCGGTGTTGGGAAGAAGCAGTTTGTTTCTAGAATTGAGTATATGTGTTGGCCTTTAGCATCTCATTTTTTTGCTTGATTACTTTATACTTAGCAAAAATATTTGGCTTTTTTTTTGCCTTGAGCCAACTTGTTGTCTATGATGAATTTGGAGGATCTTGTGAGGCTGAGGAAGATGGAGAGCCTGCAAAAATATCTTCTTGTCTTGTACCTGCAAAAAAAATTTATGGTCTCGTAGAAACATGTGGACCTATTGAAACTATAGTAGCTTGTTCTTCATCATCCTGCATGAAAACTGGTTTTGAATTAGTTTTCTACTTCTTTTATATATTAGGAATTCCATGGCTCCAATTTCTATTACTGCAAGAGATTGTTCTTCTTTTGGCCTTCTGGCATCATTCCCCTGAGCTACTGGAGTCTGCGAAGTGGTTATAGACAGAATCGTTTCTTCAGATTCTTACAAAGTGTTCTCCTCCCACTGATCCTGGTTCATGAATTTTTCAATTTATGGCCTGGGAGTGTGAGTGTAAGGAGTGGTCTTTTGTTCCACTCTTAAACTGGAAATGATGTCGAAGGGGTCATATGACCAAGTAAATATTAATTGGAAGTTCATTTGTTTGAGAAGTGCATCTACCTCTTTACCTGCTGCTCTGTTGTTGCATATGAATGGCCCCACCTGTGTCTTGATCTTGAACTGTGCCTTCTTTTTAGCTAAAACAAAGTGTAAGTCATCCATATTGATCATTTTCCTTATATATTCCAATGAGAAAATTCTCATAGGAACATATTTTGGCAGTTTGTATGGTGGCAGCTCATAGCCATACACTCTAATTTCTGTGTAGTTCTGGTACAAGTACCAGTCTCCTGTTTTAGCTTGTTCACTGAGGTGTAAGGTTCTTTGTATCTCATAACATATTCTAGGTTCCACATTACTGTTAAGAAGGCATGAAACTATATAAATGAACTAGTTTATGAAGTCACTGAACCTAAAATCAATCAAACCCTTACGCACCAAAGAGGTCCACTAGATGACTGATTGTGCATTGCCTTCTTCATCTAGTTTCTGCAAATACATTGGGAATCTTTCTGCCTAATAAAATAGAAACATATAAACTAGCACTGATGCATGTTTAAACATTCTTTCTGTGATAATCTTGAGAAATTTCTCATGGATGATGTCTGCAAGGAATTGACTAAAATTAAACATTACAGAAGGTTTTTATTTTGTGGAAAATATGGACAAAAAACCTAGGATAGGTTCATCCACTCTAATCTCATTGATACCTTAGCAGACAAGATACTAATGAGACAATTTGCTTGGTATTTTCTGGAAACATGGAGGCTAAATATGGTGGATTCTTCTTTGGAAGTTGGACATCTTCTGGCAAGAAAATTTCAAATATTCTGGCTCTTCGAGGGAAGGTTAGCTTTTGGTAGATTTCCATGAGGGAATCTATAGAGAAATGGCTCAAAGAATCATTCTAGGGCACTTGAATCATCTAGTTGATTGACTCTGAGGTTATAGTAAACAGAATGCCTCCATTTTGGGCCACAATGGCTCTTTGGCTGGGGATATACCTGGCTTGACACCATAAAACAAAATCTGGGAAAGGGTGAGTATGGGGAAACATGAATTGTGGAAAGAGGGATTCCCAAAGGTTGATTTCATCAATCTAGTCCAGAAATGTTTGCTTGAGCCAATTGTGCAATTCGAACAAGTCGAACTCACAATTGGTCTCTATGATTTTATATTTATGGTCAACCAAGGGTATATGGTCTAGGTCAATGGCAGGAGGGGTCATTTGGTTTTCACTGGTTGGTTTCAACTTTCCCTTAGGTGCCATTTTTTTAAATTATTAGGAAAAGAGGTGAAGATCTAGTGGTATTTACCCAGGAAAAATTGGTTGCTTGCTGAATAATTCACTTGTTGTAATAGGTACCTGGCTAGGAAACATCTATCTAGAATCTGCAGTGGGTGAAAGAGAAATTTGGTGGAGGAGATGGGGATTTTAAATCATTGTACCTGACAAAAAGAGGGAAGGGGGGCACACTGAACAACTAGGAGGTTTTTATAGGCAACTGGAAATCCCCGTTGTGTCTGACCCGTTATGGAGAAGGTCCATTTTGATCTAATGCACATTCTGAAGAAAATGGTTATCGTATAATGGATAGGGTGTAATGGGAAAGGATGGGTGTCAAATAGGAAAATATATGTGGCACAAGGGAAAGGAAATTGTATGCGGGAGTGGGGAGGAAGTGTGGCATGATAGGAGTGGAGGGGGAGCAGAGACGTGGCAGGTGGTACTAAAGTGACAGGCACTTATAGATGTTGGCAGGAGATGGAGTGATTTTCAAATGGGGGGGGTAGGTGGTAAGAGGTTTTGAGCGAGGGGGTGTGAAATGTTGAGTGCATGCCACGTAGCGTGGGGCCAGGGAAAGTGAATCCGCTTTTCAAACCCCCCCCCCCGATAATGATAGAATGGACTGGGGGTCCAAAATTTATCCCCCGTTGCTGATCCGGGCGGGGTAGAGCATGGCGGTTGGATTATGTGACCACTATACCACAAGCCAACAAATTAAGTTTGTCCCTTTTAACTTTATCACAAATCAAAACTTTAGTGCCAGTATATTATTTACAAATTGTTAATTGTGTTTAAATGACATGATTAATTTATTACAAGCAGGATTAATTATTCTTAAACACACTTAATTTACCCTAAGGGTGAATTTAATCTAGCAAGCCCATTTTTTTTTTTACCTAAGGTTGTGCAACTTCTATTCTAATTCTTATTTCTCAAATTTAACCAAGTTTAAACACTTTGGTTAATATTTCTCTAATCTACCTAATTAATCTCAACCAAGATTAAACTAGATGGCTAATTTATTCTCTAACCTAACCAACCTTATTTAACTCAATTCAACCATGATTAAATAGTATGATCAAACTTAGGAAATCTATTTCTATGTGGCATTTAGACTCGCTCATTTGCATACATATTTTTGGTTTTTGGGGTTTTTGGGGTTTTTTGGGTTTTTTTCATTCTTTTTTTTCCTTTTTATTCTATTTTTCTTTTCTGATATACATTTTTTATCCCCTTTTTTCATCATCATTCTTCGTTTTTTTTAATCATTTTCAGAATACAATATTATTTACAATTTCTATCAACTGAAAGATAATAGCCAATCACCATTTGATCCTATGAACTATAGGACCGTAACAAGTACCATAGAGTGAGATGTGTGCAGTAAACAACCTTTATCGACACAAGAAGAGGACTGGAAAAGAAATTAGGATTACTACAAAGGTTGGAGAATATGACATGGATCAAATTATCCTGGATCTAGGATCTTATGCCAACGTCTTGCCAAAGCAGACTTGGGAATTTATGGGTAAGCCAAAGTTGCAATGGTCACCGATCCAGCTAAATATGGCGAACCAACAGAAAATTGTTCCTCTAGGAAGGTTGTCAGGTATGACAGTATACATTGAAGAAGTGTGCACTGCTACTGACTTTGAAGTGATCGAAATTGTGGATGATAGTAATCCCTATCCGACATTGCTTGGATTGGGTTGGGCATTTGCTAACATGGATATAATTAACTTGAAGAAAAGGAAAATGATATTTGAAAGCAACAATGTGAGAGTCATTGTTCCATTAGATCCATCAGAAGGAACGAGGTACATGGAACCTTTTAAAGATGAGTACAGTGCAGATGACATTGACAACATTATCAAATAACAAAAAAAGGAGAAGAATGGATCAAACCTACCGCAAATGGAAAATTGGGTTGGGAGGCAGACAGTTCCTGCACTTCAGATTCATATGAGGAATTAGAAAACTAGAAAAATAGGCTACATGAAGTGTCTTCAAGGCGATGTGCAAGGATCACTAAATCAGTTCGTTGTATGACAACAGATGTATGTGATTTACCTTTTTATGATGATTTGGGTAATGTCAATACTTTGTTTAGAGACTATGCAAGACAGGTTCCATCAATGTGTTGTATGACAATAGAGGTATGTGATTTACCTTTTTATGATGGTTTGGGTAATGTCGATACTTTGTTTAGAGACTATGAAAGACAGGTGCCAGAATGTCAAAAGGTGTTAGCTCTGGATTTAGCCCTAAGAGCTACTCCTACTAGATGGTGAGATACACATAAGAAGAATATATGAGATTGGCAACAATGTCGAAGATTGATGTCAGTAAGGTTTGGTCAAGTAGAAACAGAACTGGCAGATAAGTATGATGGTCAAACTAATCCTAGAGAACACATATAACTTTGTATGATAGCATGGAAATAAAAACTGCGAGAAGAATGGGTGCATGGATTCATCCATACCTTGGAGACAATTCCTCAAAATTGGTATTTGGAAACAAAATTGTGACATGGTACTGCAAGCTAGGTAAAGATGGTTGATGGATTTATAATGACATTTAGTTTTGAGGATCATTGTCCACATATAGATGAAGCCCTTCAAATAGTTAATAAGGAGATTTTTGAAAACGAATTTACATGTACATGGTAACCTAATTGGGTCGCACAGTTACATAATGCAATGGAATGCTACAATATCAATACAGAAGAGGAGTAAGATCCTCGCAATATTGACATCGCAGAATATGAAGGTCACTGCGAAGGGAATGCATTGACCAAGGTAAGCTATGTGAACAGAGATGGTTGGGATTTGAGGATTCCAGTAGTGTTGTGGGCATACAGGACAACATGGAAGAAATTGACAAGGGCGGACACCTTTTAGGTTGGTATATGGACAAGAGGAAATTATTCCTATGGAGTACATTGTGCCAAGTTTGAGGATTGCAATGTCCACATATATGGCAAACCCTGACATTATGAAGGAAATTATGTCATAGATACTGGCTATAGAAGAATACAGTTTCATAGCAAGGTTCCATCAACAAGTACAGAAAACAAGGGAGAAGACCTGGCATGACAGGTGTTGGGCCTCCAAAATGTCTTCAAAATGACATCCACTTTCACCTTTATGGCCACCATTTCACTTACATGTCGCAACTCCATAACCATATAACCTTTCATTAGCCACCATTTTCATAAATATATGGGTTAGGATCCTTATTTACCAAAGTTATTTATTTTATGTGTTTAAAGTGAATTTATGATTAAAAACTAGGAAATTAACATGGTTTCATGTATCTATATATGTGGCTTGAGTTTCATGACATGTGTAGGTCATTTGTAAGCTTCCAAGGCACCCTTATGTGGCCTCCAATGCTCAAATTCGAATTCCCTTCAAAGGAGATTTGGATAAATGTCAAAGAAGGATATGTGCCCTATTTGGATTGTAACTATATGAGGTGTCTCATCATTTCTTATTTGGATTAGAACTCTATGAGACACTTAGGGGCTATGTGTCTCATTATGAGCTATTTGGTTGTAACTATATGAGATTTTAGTGGATCTTCATTAAATAGGGTATCTTCTTATGTTTTTGTATAAATAGGAGAGCCTTCTCCTTTGAAAGGCATGTGTAAAGTTGGAGAAATGCTCATGTTTTTAATAGAGAATTTGGAGCTTATACTTGGAGATTTGAAGATTTAGTTTTTCTTACATATGGAGCTTCTTCACTTGCCATCCTCATACACCATTGGAATGGCCATCTAATGATTGTGAGATTTAACTGCTTTTATAGATTAAAGTTGATTTGCTTTCTTAGTATTAGTTTTAGAATGACTGTGTAATCTTTGCTTTTCTAAAAACATTTCAATAGAAAAGATTTATGTATTTTCCAATTGGATTAAGTTTGAGGCAAGAGCTCATAGTTATTTAGTTTCCTTTCATGTTCTGTTATTTACGTTCTTATATCAAACTATCAATTCATTGTATAATTGAATAAAATATCATGCCAAGAGGTGACTTGAAATTGGGTGATTGAGTGTTCAACCTATGCGATCATTGAGCTTTACTTTTTAGTTCTTTTATATTTTATTTTAAGATCCTCATTTAATTGCATCAACTGATATTCCTAAAGATCATTCTAAGAAATTGCTTTAATCATATTTCAAGATTGAATGGTTGAATATTTAATACATGCAATTACTAACTTATTTTTTGCACACTTGCTTTTCTAGGACATTAGAAGTTAAAGTATAAATATTTGCTTACACATCATCTCAAGAAGGTAACACTTCATAATTGAATGTTGGAGTAACTAAGTATACATTATTTGCTTTTTATTTCATGGGTTAGTTTGATTTCATTTTCATTATTTGATTTCATAGATTAGATGAATTGGTTTTCGTTATTTTGTAAATAGATTGATCTAAGCTGAAAGACAATTTCTAGCACATACAGTGCACGCATGCTTCACAAGCTTACGAAACCCCCGGGTTGACAAATTAAATGACAGGCAATCACTTTGCCCCAACAACAGGCACATTAAGAAGAAGAGATTCTGGGAAGGAGATCTTGTACTATTATATGACAACAAATTTGTGAAGTTCCAAAGAAAGTTTAAAACACATTGGTTATGGCCATATATCATCAAGAAAATCTTTGATGGTGGTACAGTTCAGTTTGTGAATTTAAATGGCCAGTTGATTCTAGGACGAGTGAATGGTAGCATATTGAAAGTATATAGGGATGATTATGTCCTTGGAAATTCACACTAAAAAATGAAGGGAAGAAAGTCTTAGTGCCACCTGCAATTGAAAGTGTGCACAAGACTATAAACTACTCTACAGAAAGGGACTTCGTTGAAGGAATATTATTGCGTGATACTTAAGAGTATGACGAAGTCCAAAGGAACTACGATGAAGAAGGATGACTACGCCACAAGGGAAGGTTCGTCTAAGTTTGTTGGAAATATGATTGTTGGAAGGAAAAAGCTACCATTAAAACAAGAACAGGAACATGTTTCTCAGGAAGAGATAGAGCCAAAATAGGAACATGGTACTCATGAACCCCTCAGTGATGAAGGAGTATCATAGGAGTCACCATTCACCATTAAAAAGAGGGTACCTACAACAATAATGTTGAGCAAGGGGAAAAATAAGAAGGCGGACAAATCTAGGAGTGTTATATCAATTTTCCTCACTGATGGGGATATCGACGAGATCGGTGAGAAGGTCCATGAGGTAACAGAATAAAATTAGGATAGAATTGATGATTTTTATAGAACAATATTAGCCGAGGTTCAGCAAGGCATCGCAGAGTTGAAGGCACTACCACAAACGGTGAGACAACCAAAGTAGAAAATTCAACCAATGCAGGTAGAGCGACGAATAAAGACTACATTCGGTGCTAGGATTTTGAGGGTTTTTGAGGGTGTCGGCTGGAGCACTACAGTTCGAAGCACTAGAGGACAAGTAACAAGATAAAGCCTAGAGAAGCATCAACATGAACATTGTCGTGCTGCCGATTCAGGTACTGCATGAATTCGCTATGGAACAGTCAGGTGGAAAAGGAGAAAGCTTCACTGAAAAGGGACCTGGATTAGTTGGCTAAGCAAAGAGATGAGGTATGGCAGCAATAGTAGCAACTAGAAAAATCCATTGTAGATGCTTGTAGCACAGTTCTAGACGTGAAGGTTTGTGAAGAGGAGCCACCAGCATAGAAGGTCGTGAAGCTCGCACTCACAATAAAGGAATCAAAGAATACGCTCGCAAATATGGAATTTGATTATGAAGTGCAGATTTCTAAGCTGAAAATAAGGCTGCATCTAGCCAGGCCACCAGAACTACGAGAGCATATGGAAAAGGATTTAAAGTTTTCACTAAAATTTGTCTCTGACACAGTGGCGGAATGTGGAAAGTTTTTGGATGAAAATATGAAAATTTGGACCTCAGTACATGAGGATCCAAACATTCAGAAGATCTAGGAGGAGATACAGGTGAAGCAGAAGCAGCGGGAAGAGATCCTGGCAACTTCGAAGACCCTAACATTCTCGCAAAGGCTTGCCATCATCACTGAAGGAAAGAACCTCCAGAAATAGATAGAATATCTCGCAAGCGAGGAATCAACCATGGCAGGATGAGGCCCTCCATATTTTGCAAGCAGTTGATGGAAGGCTCAAGCAGTTAAAGGAAAGGGAGAAAGAAATTTTGCAGAAGATTGTTGGTCCAATTACAGAGGCATTGTTGGAGGAGGTGCACCAAGAGGAGAAATAAGTAGCATAAATAGTCTAGCATTACAATGCCGTCTAGAATGGTATTGCAATGAAGATCAAGGGAATCGTAGCTGAGTGCCTCGGGATGAGTCACATGTGAGTGTTGGGGGCCTATTGGGAGTAGCCCAACTTGGTCCATTTTTGGTCAAAGGCTCCACATTTTGAGGAGCGGAGTGCGTGGAGTCCGTGAAGTTATATTTACCGTGTGATGTTTAGGGGCTTTGGGGTGGGTCAAAGCTCCTAATTTTGTAATGAGTATTGGGTGTTAGTTCATTATTATATCATATATGTGGTATGTGGACCATGGTCTTGTAGTAATAAAATCTATATAAGGAGTTTTAATACTTCGTCGAGGATAGTAAGATAGTAGAGAATTCATAGATGAATCATTGATATCTTTTGTATTTTTGGCTTTAGGAGAATGTTCTGCAACTGAGTGTGTGAAGGCCTTGAAGAGTCTGCAGTTGAGTACACACACCACCTACAACTGGGTGTGCAGGCCAAAGAAGTTGAATGTATTGAAGACCTATCTTAATAAAAGAAGAAGAAGTTTCGGCAAAATTTTATGTATCTACATTTATTATCTATGTTTATACATATGTTATGCATGCATTTTACTGAATTATCTAAAAGAATACATGTTATACTATTTTATGATATGTTTATGCGATAAGTTCAAATATGTGAAGTAAATCATCAACGTGAGGTTATTTATGCATGCGAAGTTGTAGATAGGTATAAGACATAAGTAAGCACGTGGGCACCATAGCATGCATATCCCTCTGGTTGCAAAAACTTGGTTCTGCAACCTCCCATAACCACTTTGGGTGAGACTACGATCTGCTTGCAGGTCGTTACCGAAAGGGCCAGTGGTTGAGGTTTTTGTTGGTGCACAGTACACTTTGAACCTAGGTCCAAGCCCCTTGAGCCAACACTAACCAACATAGTATCATGAAAATCAATTACCCAAGTGCCAATTCAACCTTCCACTAAATCAGTAGCCCTCAACCACAATCCACATGAAGTCACATTTTTTTCCACAAGTTTGTCCACAGGATGGCACAATTATTTTCTCAAAAGGGCTTATAGCCTATATTCTAACCTCAGACCTTGGCCTATTATCACAAAAATACCACAGAGAACTTGGCTTCAACCATAGAAGAACATGCCCATAACACGCACCAAACTCGGCCTTTTATCTTCACTTGAGCAAGAGAGAGAGAGAGAGAGAGAGAGAGAGAGAGAGAGAGAGAGATCAATATACTTATGTTTCCAGCCTTGTGTCCTTAATTTCACCTTCTCTTGAATAAATGGTAGAGATATAAATAGATGGTCCCTTTGGAAGAGGATGAATAGGATATATATATATATATATAATATATATATATATATATATATATATATATATATATATATATATATATATATATATATATCTATATATATATATATATATATATATATATATATATATATATAGCCTTCTAGCTATCTGAAAGGGTTCCTCTCTTAGGCAGGAAGAATTGACCACTCGGGGCTTACATAAAAAATTAATTTTCTTTTGAACAGAATAAAGAGCATGAAGAACATGCTTAACAAAATAATAATACAAATTTTCTTTCATGATTTTACATCAAAATACATATTTTTCAAGTACATAGATGATTATTTAGACCAACCATAGCTACATATTTCAACATTCCCTCTTATCTAGGGAGGTATTCATAATGTATATCAAGATGTCAATAAGTTGACAGAGTTCTCTAAGGAAGTATAAATATTAAGATAAGAATCATCATCAATATCATAATCATTAGCATCAACATAATCATGGTTCACCATCAAAAAACTATAGACGTGGTCTAGGTGAACTACTAGAGGACTCATCAATGTAAAAAATCTCACTCTAGAAAGAGATCCAAGTATGATGTTGGGAGGCTCCTATTCATTCTATGAAGAGATCTGAGCAGCCTATGGGACTATTCTCCAACCAAGGTCTATACGACATAGGGATAATATCCTCTTCCAAACCATTCTTCAAACCAAGGTCAAAGTGAAACAAGGAGAATGTATTCTATCATCCCATTCTCTAAGCAAGGTCAAAGTGACACAGGAAGAATGTCAATTTGTTGGACCATTATTCAACTAAGATTTGTGTACCTGAAACAAGGATAACCTCCCTAATTAGGTCAAAGCACATGACGTAAGAAGAATGGCAGTCCATGGTTCTACCTAATCTATCAAACCATTCTCCAACCAAGGTCATAATTGTTAATTTTTATTAGGGTTGATTGTTCTTTGCTTTGATAATTGAATTGCATCATTTACACATTAAATTCGCCCCACAACATTATAACATTATTATGATATATGCAAATATGTATAAAGAACAACATCATTGGTAATATAGTAGAACAATAAAAATGAACATTAGAATAAAATCATGCACACTAAGAGACACCAGGATTGGTCGGAGACCAGGGCAAAAACCCACAAGCGGGAAGACCTATAATTATTATTCTTCTATTAGATTTCATCATTTTTCAACCATGATACAAAGTACAATATTATGAGACATAATCAGTCTACCCAATATCTAAATATAACTTGTTCACAACTTCATTTGTGAACAATATTAAAATATTGAGATAAGAGAATCATTTTCATTATGAAGTAGGGATATTGCGACATCATTTGCATCAAATATTCTCTTTGGGGTTATAGGTGAAAAAGGTATCCATACCAATATGCCAAAGTTAATATTGTTCTACCATGCCACTATTGATCTATGATGCCATAACAATATACCAATGCCAATACAATTATGAAATAACTCATCATCTTGTGATATCAATACTTAATACTACACCATAATGCTCATAACAATTTTTCCAATTTAATGTGATACCAATCATATCAACATATGATGCCATGTCATACTTCTTTGTATATGGTGCTATACTCATACCATAATTCTCTGTGAGTATATGATGCCATATTTATATAACAGTAAGAATGAAAAGGGGGTGTGATGGCAAGACTGGGAAGAGAGAGCGATACCAACTGAGCTATGTCATATCTAATTGTGTTGTGCATGAACCAAAGATTCCATACAATTGTATGTTTAGCGAGACATTCAAAGCCAATGTGTGGTGCCATCTAATTCTATGTATAGATAGACCATGTTGTGATGTCATGATTGAGTGATGCCCTTATACAAATGTGATGCCCATATATAAATGTGATTCCCATATACCAAGACAAAGTCGGGGTCATATGTAACATAGAGTTGAGTATGTGAAGCCATCACATGGATCAAATACATATATAAAATATCAAAATTTCCCAATTTGAAATTCTTGTAGCCATTTGTGAGAGATGATGTGAGTCATAAAAATCAAGTCACAGTCTCTTTTTATCACAGAAGTATAGTCTTAGCGATTTTGAGTCTTGTTATTTTGATATTAATGTTGTGTGGGACCCACATAAGAATAATATATAGTGAGTCCATATGTAAGATATCATAGAAAGGTCATAGAGATTCATAGAATATTTATTATATAAAATAGAGTGACTGTAAGTCTCTCCATAATTTGAGCAACCAAAACATCAAACAAACTCCATCGTAGCCTTAGGTCAATATTACGCGAAAAACCCAGAATAGAATATGCTCCATGCAAACCTTAGACCCACCCAAAACATCTTAGTCAAACTATGCCATCCAAAATTTCTTGCTGAGATCAAACTTATGGGATATTTATACTTAATTGACGGTCTAAAAGGACACTATTCTTTGACAAGCCGAATTAAGTTTCCATGGAGGGAAAATTTTTAATTTAAAATTTTAATTAATGAATCGAACTTCAATTCTTTGGAGGGTTTCCCTTATGAAATTTTTTCTCAAAAATGATCTTCATATGGATAAGGGTTTCTAAGAGTAATTTCTCCCTTATCTGCCCCAAAATTTCAACATTCCCTCTCAATTAGGGAGGAATTTCCATCTGCATACATAGTCTCATCTTATCTCTACTTTGGTGTGCTCCTTCTTGGAACAGTCTCATCTCAGATGTCATGTCACAATATAAGAAGGTACATAGCTTCATCATCATCACATCTCATCTAGTCACATGGACAAAGAATAGTGTACAATCAAAGGTATGGGAGATCAATATTCAAAAACTATTAATCTCTAGGTCAAATCACATGACCTCTATCAACAAAATATCCATCTCATCTATTCTTTGATCATCAACTAATAATCGTGATCCAATAGAAGAAGGAGAAGAATCATCATAAGGGATTCCATCTCAACCCACATCAACATAGGAGAGCATAGGTCAATCCAGAACAACATCAGGGAGCCTTGCTCAACTTGGAGCCACATCAGGGATCCTAGCTCAATCTGTAATATCTTTCAGCGGGGAGCCAATGCTACAACCTGGGAATCTCTTCCAGGGGGGAAACAATGCTACAACCCAGGAATCTCTGCCATTGGAAAGCCAAATGCTACAACTTAGGAAACTTGTCATTGGGGAGCTAGTGCTACCACCCAAAATCCATAGACAATAGGATGGATGCCACTTACATTATGAGGTAAATATTGTACCTATTTGACTTCCTGGTTATAATAGGAGTGATACCACTTACCATAAATGGTAAGGAACGCTCTTATCCTATTATATCTTGAGCTTCCCAACATGGCCCTAAAGAGTCAAGTGGTATAACACCTACAGCTCTAGCTTGAGCGGGATGCCACTTACCATAAATGATAAGGGTCATGCCTAAATAAAGTATCCAGTACCCATTGGGTAGATGGATGGGAAAGAAAGATTCCTAGGAGGGTCACATCCAATAATCAATGTTACTCTCTGAAAATCAGAAATGTATCTGGTAGATGATCAAAACAACTTACAGAAGAGTTCAATCAATAGTTCTTTATTTTCTTGTTCCTATAGGACAAGTGTCAGGAAAAATATACAACATAAAGAAAAATAATACCATGTTCATCTTTACTCCTTCTCACACAGGGAGGAAGCAATCACGAGCCAAAGCTTTTCTCACATAATAGCATCAAGTCTTTGTCCCAACCATGACTAGACTATGTCTAACTAAGAGTGCATACAAATATCCATCAATAATAATTTGTCATAAAAACGTGTATATATGATAGGTGGATCCAGTGTTGTCATCAAATAAATTTAACAATTTGAGGTACTTATTTTCCATTGCCAATTGTAACACGTGTATATTGTAGCTTCTTTATCAACTTGCATATCTACTCCATCTTCATGTACCAATGTATTCTTCTTGAACCAGCTAGCATCCAAATGATCCTTAAGAAGGATCAACTAATCACATATTTACCAGAAGGTTAGAAGTATTAAAATACCCAAATATGCAGGAAGGCTAAGCAATCAATTTAAAACAAGAGTAGTGTCATCTAGAAGACATTTATATTTAACGAGGGTTGAAGGAAGAGACCAACTCCATCTTGATCTTGTCACCAAGAGTATATAAAAGAAATGAAACCAATTATGGAATTACTATTCCAAGTCCTTTCCTAATCATGAGATGTCATATGTCATTAACAGACATCATTAGAGGAGGAGATGCCTCAACTATCAATAACCAACATACTGTCTCTTGGATTGAACCTATAATTACACTAAATCTAGCACAGGTGCTTGCACTTATCAAGATAGGGTTTCAAGAATTCAAGAATTTAACATTTCCAATCCATAATTTAGGGTTTCTTTCAAATCATAACCTTATGCTATTCACCAAACCCTAACAGGGGTGCCTAGGGTTTCCCCAAACCCTAGAATTCTTTTAGGTCTCATCCATCTTCACTTGCTTCCATCAATGATGTCTTCATAGGGGTGATATCCATTACTTTTTCTTCATCCAACTCTTTTCCCATGTTAGTTTTTCTTAGGGTTGATAGTTCTTTGCTTTGATAATTGCATTCCATCATTTACACATTAAATTCACCCCACAATGTTATAACATTATTATGATATATGAAATTATGTAGAAAGAACAACATCATCAGTAATGTAGGAATAGTAAAAAGGAACATCAGAAGAAAAAGATGAACACAAAGAGACACCAGGATTGTTTAAAGACAAGGAAAAAAACCCCACAAGGGGGAAAACCCAGAATTCGTCTTCTTCTATTAGATTTCATTAGTTGTTCAGTTCTGATACAAAGTAAAATATTACAAGACATAATCAAGCTACCCAAGATCTAAACAAATCTTGTTCACAAATTCGTTTGTGAAAACGATTCAAATACTGACATAGGAGAATCATTGTCATGAAGTAGGGATATTGCAACACCATTTGTATTAGAGATTCTCTTCAGGGTTTCAGGTGAAAATCCATACCAATATTCCAAATTTAATATTGTTCTTCCATGCCACTGTTGATCTATGATGTCATAACAATATGCCAATGCCAATATAGTTCTAAAATAACTCATCATGTTGTCATATCAATACTTGATACTACACCGTAATGTTCAAAAAAAATTACCAATTTACATGTGATACCAATCATATCAACATATGATGCCATATTATACTTCTCTATATATCGTGTTATACCCATACCATACTTCTCTATGAGTATATGACGGCCCATATATATATATATATATATATATATATATATATATATATATATATATATATATATACAACAGTAAGAATGTGTAATGCTTATATAGAGAGACCATACCATATGTATGATTCCAGAATGTGTAATGCTTATATAGAGAGACCATACCATATGTATGATTCCATGTACAAATCATATATATATAATTAACTATGTGATGCCAAGTAGTATTACGATGCCAAGCCAAGACTGAAATGCGGTGTCAAGACTGAAAAGGGAGTGCAATGGAAATACTGGGAGAGAGAACAATGCCAATGGAGCTATTTCATATCTAATTTTCTTGTGCATGAAACAAATATGCCATACAATTGTGCATTGAGAAACACATTCAGATCCATTGTGTGTTTCCATCTAATGTTATGTATTGAGAGATGACTATGTGAAGCCCATATAAATGTGACTCCCATATATAAAATCAATTCCCATATACCAATACAAAGTCAAGACCATATGTAATGTAGAGATAAGTATGTAAAGCCATCACGAGTTCAAATACATATCGCTAAGATCACAATCACCCACGTTTAAATTCTTGTAGCCATCTATGGGAGAGGATGTGAGTCTTAAAGATCGAGCCACTATCTCTTGTCATCACTGAATTATAGTCTTAGCAATTTCAAATCTTATTATTGTGATCTTAATTATGTTTTAGACCCATAGAAGAATAATATATAGTGAGTCCATATGTAAGATCTCAAAGCAAGGTCATAGAGATACGTAGAATATTTATTGTACAGAATAGAGTGACTGTGAGTCGCTCCATAATTTGAGCAGCCAAAACATCATATGAACTTCATCGTAGCCTTAGGTTAATCTTAAATGAAAAACCTAGAATAGAAGATGCTCCATGTGAACCTTAGACCCACCCAAAACGTCTTAGTCAAACTATGTCATCCGAAATTGCTTTCTAAGATCAAGCTTATGGGATATTTACACTTGATTGAGGGTCTGAAAGGAAATGATTCTTTGACGAGCTGACTTACTTTTCCTTGGCCAGAAATTCTCAAATTTCAAATTTTAATTAATGAATATTACTTCTCTTCTTTGGAGAGTTTCCCTTTCGAAATTTTTTTCTCAACAATGATGTTTGTGTGGCTTACTGTTTCTAAGAGAAATTTCTCCCTTAGTTTCCCCCAAATTTCAACAATAATGACAAAGGGGTAACTTACCCAACCAAGTTCATAGTGACAGAGGGAGAATATTGGACCATTCTCCAACTAAGGTCATGAAAACATAGGGAGAATGTCCAATCATAACGAAGTTTCATCAACTCTCCCTCTCAATGAGAGAGGCAATCTCCCCAAGCCCAATGTTATCCTAGAAATACATAAACTTACCTACAGAAAGAGGCATCGTAAGAATATCATTGGCTTGTTTGGGCCTGACCCAAGTTCAAAGTTAACCACGCCAATCAACAAAACCTTAAATTTTTGGCCCTTTTGGCAACAACCATGGAAAATTTTAGGGGCGAATGTTCGCCCTTTGGCGAAATTAAGGGGTTTTAAATTTTTAGTGGGTGAATATTTTGTATCATAGTACATTTTTACAAATCACCTCAAATAACCCATCTTATTTTAAGGGAGAGGGTAAAAAAGGTAAATTTAGCCCTTGAAATTAGGAGTTACAACCTTCCATTCGCCCTAATTTTCAAGAATAGGTTTTATTTAAGTGAATCCTATGGATCAAATACCATATTTATAAAAGAGGTATGGTAAATTAATAAAAATATAAATAAATGAGAAGTATGGTAAATAAATAAAACATTTTTTATATTTACTCCATAAGTCACCTTATATACATGCAAGGGTGTAAACAAATAAAAATATAAATAAAGTGGAGCTATGGTAAATAAATAAAACCTCTTTTTATACTTACTCAAAAGGTGTGGTAAATAAATAAAAATATAAATAAACTAGATGTATGGTAAATAAATAAAACCTCTTTTTATATTAAGTCCATAACCCTCTTTCTATTTATGAAGGCTCAAAAAAGAGGTTTTATTTAAGTGAATCCTATGGGCCAAATACCATATTTGTAAAAGAGGTATGGTAAATTAATAAAAATATAAATAAACGAGAGGTATGGTAAACAAATAAAACATTTTTTTATATTTACTCCATAAGTCACCTTATATTTACGAACACTCAAAAAATGTGTTATATATAGGTGAAACCTATGGGAAAAATACTATGGGCCAGATACCATGGGCTAGATTATTATTAGTACCATGCAAAAAACATTATTAACCCTAATATTAGTATTAATAAAAATAAAAATGGTACATGGTATTGACCCATGGTATTCACATGGAATGTAGCCTATTTAAATGGGGGAATTACTCTGGGATCTACTAAGCCCCGAGAGGGATCAAATATCTTGATATGAAAACTAGCATAGAGTGAAAAAATATTTGATCCCTCTCGGGGCTTGGTGGATCAAGAGTAAAAATGGATGTTAAAATAAAAAATAAAATAAAAATCAATTATTAATTTTTATAAATTACTAATAGTAATTTTTAAGCTCCAGGTTTATGATAACCCATGGTATTGACCCATGGTAATACCATGGTATTCATGTGAGCATAGACTATTTAAAGGGGAAATTCTATCATCTTAGATCCATCTTAATTCTGGGTCTACCAAGTGCTCAGAGGGATAAATAGAGTTCATCCCCCTAAGAGTGGTAGATGTGGAGTTAAGATGGATATAGGTTGAATTTTATGATAATGAAGATATTAAATAGACTTAGGAAATTATATTGTAAAAACATCTTAAGGTAAATGGTTAAAGCTACATTTAGTCACTTCACAAAATTTAGTAAAAAATACCAATATCTCCATTAATATTGGTTTTTAACTTTTTTCTTATTTAACAAAAAAAATTCAAAACAATGAAACCTTATCACTCTTTCCGCATCACCCTCGAAGAAGATTTCTCACCATTTTTCAAACATTCTCAATATGATATCCTCATGAAAAAGTTTAGGTACTGATGTTGGATTAGTTGTTTGAAAAATAAGCTGGTTTGTACAACCTTTCATCTTCTGTGCTATTCTTAGTTTGTCCTAATGATCTGTAGGGTTGGAGCCATTGCACCATATTTTCCTAAAAGGTGGAGATTGTTCACTAAAAGGAAATTAATATACATGTTACAACATTGTTAAAAAATGCAAGGCCTACGAGGGTAGTGAATTATGCTAATAAGAAATTTAGATTGGGAGAGACGTAATTAAATTTTATTATTTAATTGAATATTTCCAATTAAAATAATAATAAATCTACATTTATATATTCATATATTGATTGAAAGGATTCTCACAATGGTCACTTCTTTCAATTAGATCCCCATCAAGCATTTGGGATACCTAATACTTTCTTATATAATATAGTTGGGGCCTTGCTACTTGTTGGCGTGTTGGGGTAATCAAACTTGATCTGTTTTTTTT